>BTPG01000002.1:79062231-79672231 GCA_036245525.1 Semisulcospira habei
CCCGTTCTCACTCATATCCGAGCCTAGTCCCTGTCTCCCCATCACCTCTTCGTATCCGGTGTTGTCCTCCCCTATTTTGGCATTAAAATCGCCCATGACGATGGTGATGTCTCGCTCCGCACATTTGTCCACGGCACTCTGGAGTCGGTCGTAGAACTCTTGTTTCTCTTCCTCGTCACTGTCATTGGTGGGCGCATAACACTGGATGACGTTCAGCTTGAGCTTTTTCTTGGTTCTAAAGGCTGCTGTTATAATTCTTGGCCCAAGAGGTTCCCAGCCCATCAGCGCTCTCTGTGCCACTGGTGACAGCATGAGTGCTACTCCTTCTGTATGGGGGGCATTCTCCTCTTCATGACCTGAATACAGAATCATCTCCCCACTTAACAGCCTTTTCTGGCCAGACTGCGTCCATCTGGCTTCACTGATGCCTAGCAGGGAAAGGTTGTACTTTTGCATTTCCGCTGCTATCTGGGCGGCCTTGCCGCTCTGGTACATGGTCTTGACGTTCCATGTGCCCATGGTTGTATCCCTGGATAGAGAGAGGCGGCTCGGTCCTGTGGCTTCCGAAGACTTCCGGCTTTCACCACAGGACGTCATAAGTCTTCTAGTAGAAGAACCTTCCTCCTCCAGGAAAGGAATTACTGTTAATCTTTTCGTCGGCGTTTTTGTAGCTATTTCCTTTTTTGCAGGGTGGGGAAGCTACCCCCACGCCCAACCCCCTTACTAGGAGGACCAGGGGTTTTCTGTCGGGGTCACCTTCCCTTAGACCATGTTGGTTCACGGCACCTTATTTCATTCGGTGCACCCCTCTCACGAGGGACCCCCTATCCACCACCCAGGGGACGCGCCTCAACGCCGTATGGTCCCAGCGCGAGGTAAATCCCCATTGCTCCGCTCAAAGCGCTTTACAAAGCATGTGATGTGATGCAGATGCAGTGCACACTCTCCTCCTACCCACCGCACTACCTTTTTGTTTGGGTGGGAGGAGAGTGTGCACTGAATGAATCTGTTCCAATGAGTGCTGACTATGATTTGCGGGCATTAGCTGTGAAGCTAAATGTTGTATTACCAATAATAAAGGTGTCTAAACGGCAGCATATCTTTATCCCCATTTACTACACAAGGGTCAAGTGAAACATGTTGATATAATATGTAATAAATGAACCCTCAATACAAGTTAAAATGACAAAGCAGACACTTTTTTGCAAGTATTTTATTGGATCTCTTGCGATGTCAACAGTGAGTATGTGCTGGGCCAGTGGTCATCCGTTGTCTGCATTGTAAACTTCAGCATTGTCATTTTCTTAGACTATTTTAAGCCAATCTTTATCTTGGTCCAAGGATACTTTGTGGCAAGACCTATCTAAGTATACAATGATTTCAGTGATCTCTCTCAAAGGTTCGGGTCACAAAGGGTCATGGGTAAAGTAGTTGCCATATTTTGACCAAAATTGTTTTTCTCAAATGCTGTTTGCAACTTAAGACCAAACTTGGCACAGAGCGTTCAGCAGGTGACCAAAAATATCTTTAGTGCAATGTGAATGTGGCTGTAAAGAGCAGTTGGCCGTGAAAAGGGGTAACTGCAAGTCAGGTTGTACTGATCTGGCTGAACCCTCGCATTGGTCACAGGAGGTTGATGAATGCGTGAAAAATGCATTTGAGAAAAGACGGATTTCACAGGTACAAAAAGCCAACCGTTTACTTATGTTACGATTTTTTCAACACTTGGCGCATTTCAGTGGCTTGTTGGAAAGGTCAAGGCGGTAAAGATCAAATTAATTTTGTGACTTGACTATGCACATGAGCTGTAAGTGTTTTGCTGTTCTTGTTTCACTTTGAAGACCCCATTCTGAACAATTTGCCCTTTAGGTCAAGTGGTGGGAAGTGAGTGTGTCAACGGGGAAAGGTGCAAACTACGTGTATGTGAACAGGACAATGAGTCCCATTTATTATTGTAACTGGACCTAAAGACAAAAGGATCAGGAAAGCATTATCTCATTTTGTCTGTTGCCTTTCAGGTCCATGGAGGACGACATTGTGGCAAGCAGCAGTTTAGGCTGGTCTGAAGCAGCCCCCTCTTTATCTGCATTATCTGATACTATCAAGGTACAATCTTTACAGTGCCCTAGTTTGAGACTGTTTTTTATTTTCCAACATTTTTCATAGATGATTTTCATTTTTTGATGATAATTTGTGATCACGTATAGCCGTTTGAGCAAAGCTTGCCTTTTTTTTTCCCAATTAACCTTTGAACAAGGCATATTTCAGGACAAGACTAAGAACAAAAAATTATCAGGAAACTTGGTTCTAATTTATTTTAAAATTTAGTTGGCTTTAAAATTCAACGGTTTAGCCACTACCCTTGGGAGATCTACATTAAATTTAAATATATACCCTGTGTAGGCCTCAGTGACCACTGGCTATCACTGATGCTGAAAGCGTGACAAGCTATACACAGATTAGATGTCTTGTAAGACCAAACTATCGATCATTCAACATGAATTTATCAAAATAAACGTGTCATTGTTGCTGAGCAGGACTTGATCAGGGTATATTTTAGCAGGTTTAAATAGATCATGTTCAAAATTTCCCGAGGGCGGTGGGTAAACCGTTGTTGTCAAGACAAAAGGGAACTTAAAATAAGTTAGGACAAGGTTGGTGATCATCTGTTCTTTTTAGAGTTGTCTGGAAATCATCTGCTTTCAAAAGTTATTTGCAAAGAATGCAAGTCAAGCTTTGCTTAAACAGACTGTATCATAATTGACAGGGGACTGCAATTTTAGTACATGTGTATACAATACAATACAACTTTATTGTCTGTTCGAGTCAAAGCACGACAGAAATTTGCCTTTTGGCTCATCATAAAACAACAAAACAAGACTCTATTAAACACTATACGAACATTCCATTAAAATTATCATTGCAGCAATCTATCACAAGATGGGAGTTGGGTTGGTTGTACATTGCTTAACGTCCCGACAGCAACAAGACTTTCTCAGGACGTGCCTGCACTGCTTGTGAAAAAAAACCAAAATAAAAACCCAGAATATTGAATGTAGGTCGCCAGCAGGTCTAATATGCTAAATAAACCTAAGACCATTTAGCAACATACATCCAATATCAAGAGCTACAGGCAGTGCAGACAGTAGGAAGAGTTTAAAAAAGGAAAATACAGGTGAATGGACCAAGGGTAGACAGAAACACATACCCCAGAATAGAGAGGAAAACCCACTCTGTGGAGCTGACCAGGGTGACCCTGACAAGATGGGAGGTAATGTTAAGTAGATCACACATCGTACATCACATCGTTATAAACATGAATTCAAAATCGAGACAACAGTTGGAATAAAAGACTTCTTAAAAACATTCTTTGGGCAATTGGCATGTTGAAACATCTGTCTGATGGTAGCAGTTGAAACTGATTAAATAGTGGGTGACGAGGATCACTGACAATGCTAGCAGCTTTCCTTCGGACAGCCCTATGGTACAGATCATCTAATGGGTACTGTCCTAGGCCAATGATCTTCCCAGCTGTTCTGAAGATACATGACAGTCTGCCCCTGTTTTTCATACTGAGGTTGCCATACCAAGCAGTGATGTTAAAAGTCGGTATGCTTTCAATCAGGCTTCTATAAACGGATTCTAAAACCTTGGAACAGACATCAAAACTTCTCAATCTCCAAAGAAGGTACAGACGTTGCTTTGCTTTTTTCATAATCTGATCAATGTTTCCAGTAAAAGACAGCCTACAATCCACAACTGTGCCAAGGTATTTAAATTCAATGACCACTTCTACAGGTTGATTACTAATGGAGACAGGTACAAAAATATCATCAACTTTTCTGTCATCAATGACGAGCTCCTTGGATTTTTGTACATTCATATCCAGAAAACTGTCTTTGCACCATCACTCTAATACTGCTATCTGTGCAAAGTACTCAGTCAGACTGTCTTCTTATTGGAGTAGGCGTACAAGAGCCATGTTGTCTGAGAACTTTAAGAGACAAGAAGTGGCAGTATGACAAGGCATAATGGTCTGTGTATATAGAAAACAATGTTGGAGAGAGAACACAACCTTGAGAGCAGCCCAAATTTAACATCATTTGGTCAGACTGCCATGTACATTAACACATTGTGGCCTGTCCTTCAAAAAGTCGCACACCCACAGAATAATGCGTGCGTTCACATGAAAGTCCATCATACGCTGCAAAAGCATTATTGGTTCAACAGTATTAATAATAATAAGCGCATTAAATATGAAAAGCATTAGAAAAGTCAATAAAAAGAATTCTGACGTGTGCTTTTTAAGATGTTGAAAAACAAGATTGTACAGAGTAAGGCATGCATCTTTCACACCCTATGATTTTTGTAAGCAAATTGGAGTGGATCCAGTAGTTCGGCAACATCATTTAACAGATGCCTCTGCACCACCTTTTCCATACATTTTGACAGAATAGAAGTTAATGCAACTGGGCGGAAATCGTTCAATTCAAAAGCATTGTGTTTTTTTTTAGGAATCGGAACAATGATTGATGATTTCCAAGCAGTAGGGACAGTATGAAGATAAAGCAGGAACTGAAAGATAGTAGTGAAGATCTTTCCCAATTGACCTGCAAAAGGTTTTCAATACTTTCCCTCCTAACCCTTCTGGTCCAGGTGCTTTGTGTGCATTTAACTTAGAAAAGAGTAACTGACAAAGTGTAACATTAGGATCGCAAGAGTTGTACATAAAGGTCACACTCTGTACATCATACTTAGTATTGCGCTGGATTTATGCCACTGTGGTTTGATCAGACATAAAATTGTTACCAGCATTTTCAATATCACAAAAATCAACAGGGCACTTTCTGAAATCAGACACATTCCATGATTCATTCACAAATTGTTGTCGTCCGTGGTATTTTATCGGAGACTATTCAAGTCTAAGACTTCAGACTTGGCCTAAGGGTACTTTGTGATAAAACTTTACAAAAAATACATATTTCGTTGACCTCTCTCAAAGGTCAAGGTCACAGGGGTCCAGAAATATGTCAAAAATAGCCAAATTTTTACACTGTTTCCCCTCAAATAGTATTTTGAACTTCAAACCCATTTTGGTACAGAGATACCTTACTGTGCATACAAATTTTGATGACCCCGTAAAGTTCAAGGGTCACAGGCAAATGTGTGAAAAATTACAGTTTTTGATAAAATTGTAGTTTTTGGCTCATGTGCTAAGCAAAAGTGAGTATGTTTTGGGCCAGTGGTCATCCGTCCGCCATCGTCTGTGGTAGACTTTAACGTTGGCATTTTCTCGGAGACTATTCCAGTCACAGTCTTCAAACTTGGCCCAAGGATACTTTGTGGCAAGACGTTTCTAAACATACCAATTTGAGTGACCTCTCATAAAGGTCAAGGTAACAAGGGATCAGGAATTGAGTCCAAAATAGCTATATTTTGACATAATTTATTTTTTTCTCAATATTATTCACAACTTCAAACCAAAACTTGGTATAGAGATACCTGATGGTAAGACCTATCTATGCATACTAATTTGGATGACCCCTCGGAAAGGTCAAGGTCACAAGAGGCCAACAAATGTGTAAAATGCCAGTTTTTTTTTTATAAGACTAGATATTGTCAACATTTTTGCAAATTTTTCAATCAATTTTGGCACAAAGGCAGCTGATGATAAGACCTTCCTATGCATACTAATTTAGTCGACATCATAAAGGTCAAGGGCCATGGGGGTTGACAGATGTGTGAAAAATGCTTACATTTTGAGAGAACATGGATTTTGCTGGTGCGGAAGCAGCCCTTTGCTTATTGTCGCAAAGGTCACACATATGTAAATCTGTTGTACATGTGAAATTGTGAGTCATAATGGCTTTGCCTTTATTGTTTATCAAAGTTTTTGCCAACTTTTGAATCAGATTTGGCACAAAGGTAGCTGATAATAAGACCTTTCTGTGCATACTAATTTAGTAGTCCCCTCGGAAAGGTCAAGGGTCATCGGGTCCAGAAATAAGTACCTGTTAACCAACATTTTGAAAAATGAATACACTATAATAAAAAAAAAATTGAATTTCACTTAATTAAAGGGTGACGTGAGGTTGGCAGGTGTCTGAAAATTAATACATTTTTAAAAAGCAAGGATTTCACATGTATGAATGCAATCTTTTGTTTTCTCAAAACTCTTACTGATGGCATTACTAATAGAAAAGTACACTTAGCTTACCGATTTCAGCCTAAGCATCGGTTGTGTACACTACACAACCAGGGAGGCGACTCCAGGAAGTCGTTACCAAGAAACCCTGAGTGGCCTCCCCTGCCTTCCTATCCAGTCACGTGCTTGGCAGTATCCCACCAGTCTTTACGCTTAGCTCACTGTGAACGGTTGTGTTCAGCCTTCGTCTCTAGCTTCGGCTGTGTATGGTTGGATTACCGGTGGACTTAGCGTTGTGCATGGCGTTGTGTTTGGTTTTGATTACCTTTGATGTGGATTACCTTGGTGGTCGGTCACTGGTGGGATTACCTAGTAGCTTCGTGGGTGATGACAAGGTAAAGCCTCGGTTAATGCCTCTATCCTTACTGATGCCATGTCTGTCCTTGAGGCAGCAACAGCAAGCAAACTGCCACGTCTACAAGAGGCACTGCAAAACATCAAGTGCACCAGACTGGTGCTGCAGTGGATCCCTTCACACTGTGGCATCTACGGCAATGAAGAAGCTGACAGAATGGCAAAAGCGGGCGCAGAGAAAGAACAAGATGAAAATGGAGTCAGCTTCACAGAGATGAAGACCATCATTAAGTCTGTGTACAGACCACCACAACGGCCCATAGACAGTTACCATCAGCTGTCCAGACGAGAGCAGGTGACCATCTTTCGTCTGAGGACTGGGCACAACCGACTCAATTTCCACCTGCACAGACGCTTCCACCTCGTGCCATCTCCCCTGTGCCCTTGTGGAGAAGCAGAGCAGACCACAGAGCACATCCTCCAGGACTGTGGGGACCACCAGCCGCTGAGGGAGGAGATATGGCCGAAGCCCGCCACTCTACAAGAGAAACTGTACGGGCCTGTGGAGGCGCTACAGAAGACCACAGATTTCATTTTGAGAGCCAAACTCCAAGTGTGACGGCGTTCGAGAAGAAGAAGAAGAATGCCTCTCAACCGGAGACTTTTCCTGGTCAACGGCATCGGCGGGGCATTCTGTTCGCGACCGGGCGTGAGCATGGGTCCTGTACCAAGAGGCCCCGTGCTGCCACGGTGGCATATGTCTGCTTTTTGTTACAGTACACAGGTGCGGACATTTCCAGTGGCCCAGTGACTCCCACGATGTTTGGCTGCTGTGTTCGGGTTGCTCCTCCAGGCAGACGTGTAGTACCTGCGCTACATGGGTCTCGGCTGTGGGCCTTCTACACTGGGGATAGACCGATCTGGTCCAAGGAGCCACCCACCCCACCCGATGCCGCCGCCGTCCCAGGCATAGGCGCGCCATCTCGGATATCGTGGGATTGTCGACGCGTCGGGCCCTGCTTCCCCCCCCCACCCCACCCCCCTCCGGACCGGGCCTCTCAGCTTGGAGAGAGAGAATCCTGTCAGCTGCTGACGGGACGTGCTTCCCCGTCTGGACCAGGCCTCAGGAGCCCTGAATCACCACTCTGAGAGAGAGCAGCCGGTCAGCCACCGACAGGACGTGCTTCCCACTCAGGAGCCCTGCCCCCCCCCCCCCCCCAAGCTCTGCGAGAGCTGAGAGGAACACATCGTGACCTCGGCCGCCACTCTACACGGTGAAGGAAGCTTCTCTAACAGTAGTGCTCCACCACTTGGAGAGAGAGAGGAGCCTATGTGTTTTTAATTATGGCTCAGCTACCTACTCTTTCCCAGGTTCAGGATCTAGTTCTGTTCTAGACCTCATTGTGTGTGATCCTTCTCTCTTGCTGGGCTTTGACTGGAAGGTTCACGACGACCTGTGTGGTAGTGACCACTTCCCAGCAGTCCTGTCATCGGTCAGCTGTGGGGAGGATCCACCGGTGGGGCGCTGGAATCTCAAGAAAGCTAACTGGCCTCTGTTCGCCTCCCTCTGTCAGTCTTGTATTACAGAGGAGGTGGTGATGTCAGCTGAAGAACCTGTTTCTTCTTTTACTACTATTTTGTTGGACGTAGCGGGTGAAACCATCCCTAAAACTTCCGCATCAGTCCCTCGGAAGCCGAGAGTACCATGGTTCAATGAGGAGTGCCGCAAGGCCCAAAAAGTGCGCAAATCTGCTCAGCGACATGCTTTCCGTAATCCGTCGCAAGTGAATATTTTAACCTTTAAAAGACAGAGGGCGAAAGCCCGTTACATTTTTAAACGTGAACGCCGTGCTTCCTGGAGACGCTTCGTCTCATCTTTAACTTCTCGGACTCCGTCCCAGAAAGTATGGAAGGCTGTTCGAAGAATTAGGGGCAGGGGTGGCTCGGCTTCTGTCGGCCATCTTAGAGATGGTGCCAGCTTGGTCACAGATAAAAAAGCTGTGGCCAATTTGCTTGCCTCCACCATTGCCCATAATTCTTCAACAGAGCATTATTCACCATTCTTCCAGAGAGAGAAGGAGAAGCGAGAGTCTCGTATTTGTGATTTTAAGTCCGATAACTCAGAAGACCTTTTACATTATCAGAATTGCAGCAAGCCTTGCAGAAATGTAATGACTCTGCTGCTGGCCTAGATACCATCCACTATCAATTCCTAACGCATCTGCCTGTGACCACTCCTTGTACTTCTCAAGGCCTTTAACCATATCTGGAGAACTGGTCATTTTTCGCCGTCTTGGCACCAGGCTGTGGTTGTACCGATCCCCAAGCCGGGTAAGGATCCTTCCGACCATGGCAACTACCAGCATATCGCTTTGATATCATGTTTATGTAAAACTATGGAGCGCCTGGTCAATGCCCGCCTGGTGTGGCATCTTGAGTCACAGGGTCTCCTCACAGACCTCCAGTGCGGTTTCCGGCGCTTCCATAGTACAACTGATCATTTAGTCCGCTTTGAATCATTTATTCAAGATGCTTTTTTCAGCAAGCAGCACGTCTATGCAATTTTCTGCGATCTTGAGAAGGCATATGACACTACCTGGAAGTATGGCACAATGTCTGACTTGTTGGACATGGGTTTTAAAGGGCACCTGCCCGTTTTTATTCACAATTTTTGGACTAACCGGTCGTTCCATGTCCGTGTGGGCTCCCCCCTCTCCGACTCCTTTGAACAGGAGATGGGTGTCCCACAGGGCAGCATTCTATCTCCTGTTTTATTTAGTATTAAAATTAATAACATTGTAAAGGCCGTCAAGGATGATTCTGAATGCTCTTTGTTTGTTGACGACTTTGCTTTGTGTGCACGTGGTCGAGGACTTGCATCTCTTGAGAGGCGCTTGCAGCTGTGCGTTGATTGCATCCAGCGGTGGGTGTCTCTCAATGGATTCAAGTTCTCGCCCTCCAAGACCGTCTGTGTGCATTTTACTAACCAGACGAAATTTTGTCCAGAACCTAGCCTGAGCATTGCTGGAGTGCCAATTAAGGTGGCCGAGGAGGCAAAGTTTCTGGGGGTCATCTTTGACAAAAGACTTACCTTCCGCAACCATATTAATTACCTCAGAACCTCTTGTCAGAAGGCTCTCGACGTTCTTCGTGTCATCGGTTGTACTGACTGGGGTGCGGACCGTACTGTCTTACTTCGACTGTACCGGGCCCTTGTTCGATCCAAACTGGATTATGGCTCTGTGGTGTATGGCTCAGCTTCCAAGTCTGTGCTACAGCGTCTGGACACAATTCACCATCAGGGTCTACGGATATGTCCTGGGGCCTTCAGGACGTCTCCAGTTCCTAGTCTGTATGCCGAGACAGGGGAGCCTTCTCTCAAGCTCCGCCGCATCCGCCTCATGCTCAGCTACGTTCTGAAACTGAAGGCCCATCCAGACAATCCTGCCTATGATTGTGTTTTTAAACCATCGTTTGCAGAGATTTACGATACCCATCCGGGAGCTGTCCGTCCACTTTCTTTGCGTGTCTGACCTCATCTGCAGGTGGCTGGATTGGACCTGGACAGAGTTTCGGAATCCCTGCAACACATCACTCCACCCTGGCTCTTACCAGTTCCTGACACCTTGACTGCCCACAAGAAAGACTCTACTCCACCAGCCATATACCAACAGAGCCTCAATGAACTGCTTTCAATTTTTCCTGGCTATTGTCGTATCTATACGGATGGGTCAAAGTCTGAGGATGGGAGAGTGGCTGTGGCCACAGTGTCCTCTCGCCATCATAGACGCCCATTTAAGTACCGGCTCCCATCTGTATTTAGTGCAGAACTGCAGGCAATTCTGTTGGCACTCAAGCATGCTTATCGCTCTAGAGAAAGCAACTTCCTGATTCTGTCTGACGCTCTTTCTGCCCTGCAGGCCTTCAGGGCACAGGAAATCAGAAATGACCACCCACTGCTGGTGTAGATCAGAGAGCTCTGTGCAGACTTGATGAAGGAATATTATGACATCATTTTTATTTGGGTGCCAGGGCATGTGGGCAACGAAGGCAACAGGATCGCAGATTTTGCTGCCAACGATGCCTGCAACGAGCCTGTCCCTGACACACAGACTGTTTATAGTGATTTTAGACATGTGGCTAGTGCGTACATAGCGCGTGAGTGGCAGTCCGAGTGGGACAAAGAAGAAGCTAACAAGCTGCATGAAGCGCTTCCCAAGTTGTCCGATGGTCTACCTTATCGCTGCGGCAGCCGCCGTGAGGAGACTGTCCTTGCTCGGCTCCACATCGGGCACACGTATGTTACACATTCTTATTTACTAAAACAGGAGTGTTATGCCTGCGACGAGCAGTACTCTGTTCAACACTTTTTGTTGTCTTGTGCTGATCTAATCGACACAAGGTATAAACATTTCACAGCAGACTCCTTGAAGGTTTTGTTCCGGGATGTGCCCCCGGACAAGATCTTCAGTTTTCTGAGAGAGTTTTTAATAAGATTTGAGCGTTTATAGACTATGATGTTTCTATTACTATTATTTTGACCTTTTTGAGAGTCTGTCGACGTTTTCTTTAAAGACCTGTGTGACATTTTAGCCTGACATATTTTTAAGGTATATTAACATCATGTCTTAAGACCGTTTTTTTAGTCTGGCTGACCAGATTTTTACCCTTCCCGCCGTGAGATGGCCTTAGTTGCCTGCTTGGCGTTAGACACTCCTCCCTTCCGGCTTCAGTTAAGGCACCCGTTCGGGGGTCCGCTGTTGTTGGACAGACCGGGCAGTCGGTCAAGGAGTCTCTGGCCCAGAACTGCCGCCCCCTCATCCTCACGCTTTCAGGTGGCCCGCAAGGCGGTGCCAAGCGAATCTTCAGACCCTCCTCCCGCCTTCCCAGAGGCTCCCGCAGTGCTGCTCGCCCCCCTCGCCTTCACACACCATTCCCGGCCCCGCCCTTGCCTGGCACAGAAGCACCCGGAGGCCCAGGCATGATCGGGCCCGCTGACGTGTCTTCTGTACTCCCTCCGATGCCTCCAGTCGGCGGGAGGCTAGCTCTACACAGCGGCACATAGTGCTCGCTGTTTCAGGACGACCCTTGGATTTTCTCAACCATCTCAGAGGGCCTGCAGATCTCGTTTCAGTCTCCTCCTCCATTGCGACACTCCCCCCTTTGGACACGGGTTCTGGGCGACAAGCTCAAGGCAGAAGCTCTTCAAGGCAAAGTGGGCTCACTGCTCCGGAAAGCGGCCACAGAGGTGGTCTCTCGACACAACTCCCAGGCCTTCTACAGCCACCTCTTCATCGTCCCCAAGCCCGGCAGCAAGTGGCGGCCCATCATAGACCTCTCGGCGCTAAACAGGTACATGTTGGCCCCACGCTTCCGGATGGAGACAACCAGAGCCTTGAGAGCATCGTTACAACCCTTGGGTTTTCACCAGGATAATCGACAGGGTCGTCGTCAGGTTCAGACAGACGGCCTCGAGCCCGACTTCCAACTGCTTGGACCCAGGTTGCGGCAGCCCTAGAGGAAGACAGGGACGCTCTACTCACCCTTCTCTGCCAGCTAGGATTCCTGGTCAACGGAGGCAAGTCAGACCTCATGCCGTCCCGCAGGTTTGTCCACCTAGGCATGGATCCTCTGACCCTCCTCACCAGCTGCGGCTCCCGAGGTGCGAATTCAGAAGTTAGCAGGGCTAGCGCTTCAAGGGTCTCACACGGAAATTTTACCGGCCAGGGTCTGGCTACAACTTCTGGAATTCTTGAGTGCAGCGGCGTACCTCCTGCCCCTTCGCAGGCTCTACTCCCGATCAGTCCAGTTACATCTGCTTCTCCTCTGACACCCGTCCTCCGGCGATCGAACTGCCCTGATCCCAGTGTCTCCTTTGGTCAGGCCTCATCCCCAGCAGTGGACGGACCTGCCCTCGCTAGCATCGGGGGTTCCTCTCTCCTAACCTCCGCTCCAGCTATCCTTCTGCACGGACGCAAGCCTTTCCGGCTGGGGAACACACCTGCTGCCGAAGTTCATCACAGCCTCAGGCAGCTGGCCAAGGGACCACGCAGGCAGACACATCAGCTGGCTAAAGTTGAAGGCCGTTTGGCTCGCCGTTGCATGGGAGAATCGCCTCTGTCACCAGGAGATTCTGGTTCTCTCCGACAACGCGACAGTAGTGGCCTACTTACAGAACCAGGGCGGGACGCGCTCGCCCTCCCTTTGCATCCTCTTGTACCAGATCCTCCTGTGGTGCAGAGATCACGGCTTCACGCTTTGAGCGTGGCACTTCCTGGGCCACTTGAATGTCCTCACGGACTCCCTCTCGTGTTGTGGACAACTTCTCCAAACAGAATGGGCGCTTTGCCCAGACATCTTCAGACTACTCTGCGCATGCTGGGAGTCGCCCATCATCGACCTCTTTGCCACGAGGTGGAACAGACAGCTTGCTTTCTTTGTCTCACCCATTCCGGATCCGCTGGCCTGGGCAGTAGATGTGCTCCATAACTTGGGATGGCCTGCTAGATTACGCATATTCACCTTCTGTCCTAGTACTCAAGGTTCTCCAGAAGCTCAAGGGCTGCAACGCGGTTCGGCTCCTAGTGGCATCGTTCTCCTGAGCCTTGCCACGGACCCTCCCCTGAGGCTCCCCACCCCTCACACGATGCTCAAGCAGCTCAGGCAGAATCTTTCTCACCCGTGCCGAAACGGCTGCTACAACTCGCTTAGAGATTGTGCGGCAGGCCCTCGCCGCAAGAGGCTTCTCGAGTACAGCAGTGGCATCTCTCGCAGCAGCATGCAGAGCTTCTACCCGAAACGTCTACGAGGGAAAGTGGTGGGTCCTCCAGTCCTGGTGCTCCGCCGAGCAGCTCTCCCCCACAGATCCCCAACTGGCCGAGTTCTTCTGTGGCTCTTCTTCCAGCAGAGCCTGGCCCTCATCACTATCAGAGTTTACCTGGCCATGATTGCAGACACTTACCGCCACTTGGGTCGGCCAGACTCGGGGGGCCTGCAAGGACCTCTCTGACCTGATGACATACCTGGATCTACAGCAGCCAGCCTCCCACTCGCTGATCCCGCGCTGGGACTTGTCATGGGTGCTGACATGGTTCAACTTGGACCATTTCAAACCACTTCCTTTGGCACGGTTCGGAGACCTGATCAGGATGGTCTAGCCCTCGCCACAGCGTCCAGGGAGAGCAAGATCCGCGCTTTTTTGGTGCGACCAGCCTGTCTCTAGTTTAAGGCCGATGGTTCGGTGCAGCTCCTCACCGACCCGACATTCCTGACCTAGAATCGGCCACCTGCAGCCGCACCCCAGGTGTTAACCATCCTCCCGCTCAAGGGGGACGGACCAGCCCCGGGAGTCTTGTCAGCAGGACCCAGTCAGGGCGTTGAGAATATACCTGCGCAGAACTAACCACTCGGACAGGATGCTCCCACCTATTCCTGCCCTTGGCTCCGGGCAGACGTGGCATCTCCGCTCAGACGATCTCGTCCTGGCTACGCTGGGTCATCCAGTCTGCATACAAAGAACTCTCCAGAGGGAGCAGAGAGGATGAGCATCCGCTTATTTCATGAATTTCCCTAATGCCCTAAGGACTAGATCGTCAATTTTTTTTAGATATCCTCTTAGTTCTTGAGTCTGATTGACCATGATATTTCAAGGTTGGCGTCAGAACAGCTTTTCTGACACAACCCTTGAAATGACATGGTTGATCCACATCCTGCTGTAGTCTTTCCTTATGCCCTAAGGACAAGATTGTCAAATCTCTTAGTTCTGGAGTCCGCCATCTTGGCGCCAGGCTGTGGTTGTGCCAATTCCCAAGCCGGGTAAGGATCCTTCCGACCCGGGCAACTACCGGCCAATAGCTTTGACATCATGTTTATGTAAAACTATGGAACGCTTGGTCAACGCCCGACTGGTGTGGCATCTTGAGTCACAGGGTCTCATCACAGACCTCCAGTGCGGTTTCCGGCGCTTCCGTAGTACAACTGACCATCTAGTCCGCTTTGAGTCTTTTATCCGAGATGCTTTTGTCAACAAGCAGCATGTCTATGCAATTTTCTTTGATCTTGAAAAGGCATATGACACTACCTGGAAGCATGGTATAATGTCTGATTTGTCGGACATGGGTTTTAAAGGGCATCTGCCCATTTTTATTCACAATTTTTTGTCCAACAGGTCGTTCCATGTCCGTGTGGGCTCCACCCTCTCCGACTCCTTTGAACAGGAGATGGGTGTCCCGCAGGGCAGTATTCTATCTCCTGTTTTATTTAGCATTAAAATAAATAACATTGTAAAGGCCGTCAAGGATGATTCTGAATGATCTTTGTTTGTGGACGACTTTGCTTTGTGTGCACGAGGTCGAGGACTTGCGTCCCTTGAGAGGCGCTTGCAGCTGTGCGTTGATCGCATCCAGGGGTGGGTGTCTCTCAATGGATTCAGATTCTCGCCCTCCAAGACAGTCTGTGTGCATTTTACTAACCAGACGAAATTTTTTCCAGAACCTAGCCTGAGCATTGCTGGAGTGCCAATTAAGGTGGCTGAAGAGGCTAAGTTTTTGGGGGTCATCTTTGACAAAAGATTGACCTTCTGCAACCATGTTAACTACCTTAGAACCTCTTGTCGGAAGGCCCTCGACATTCTTCGTGTCGTTGGTCGTACTGACTGGGGTGCAGACCGCATCGTCTTACTTCGACTGTACCGGGCCCTTGTTCGGTCCAAACTGGATTACGGCTCTGTGGTATATGGCTCGGCTTCCAAGTCTGTTCTGCAGCGTCTGAACACAATTCACCATCAAGGTCTGCGCATATGTCTGGGAGCCTTCAGGACATCTCCAGTTCCTAGTCTGTATGCAGAGGCAGGGGAGCCTTCTCTCAGGCTCCGCCGCATCCGCCTCATGCTCAGCTACGTTCTGAAGCTGAAGGCCCATCCAGAAAATCCTGCCTATGATTGTGTTTTTAACCCGTCGTTTGCAGAGATTTACGATGCCCATCCGGGAGCTGTCCGTCCACTTTCCTTCCGTGTCCGACCTCATCTGCAGGCGGCCGGAGTGGACCTGGACAAAGTTTCGGAATCTCTGCAACACGTCACTCCACCCTGGCTACTACCAGTTCCTGACATCTTGCTGGACTTGACTGCCCACAAGAAGGATTGTACTCCACCAGCCATATACCAACAGAGCCTCAATGAACTCCTTTCAATTTTTCCTGGCTATTGTCGTCTTTATACGGATGGGTCCAAGTCTGAGGATGGAAGAGTGGCTGCGGCTGCAGTGTCCTCTCGCCATCCTAGACGCCCATTTAAGCTCCGTCTCCCTGACCATTCCTCTGTATTTAGTGCAGAACTGCAGGCCATTCTGCTAGCACTCAAGCATGCCTATCAGTCTCGGGAAAGGAACTTCCTGATTCTGTCTGACTCTCTTTCTGCCCTGCAGACCCTTCAGGGCGCGGGAACAGACCATCCACTGCTGGTGCAGATTAGAGAGCTCTACGCGGACTTGATGAAGGAATATTATGACATCATTTTTATTTGGGTCCCAGGCCATGTGGGCATCGAAGGCAACAGAATCGCAGATTCTGCTGCCAACAGTGCCCGCAGTGACCCTGTCCCTGACACACAGACTGTCTATAGTGATTTTAAACCTGTTATTAGTGCGTACATAGCCCGCGAGTGGCAGTCCGAGTGGGACAAAGAGGAAGGGAACAAGCTTCATGAAGCTCTTCCTAAGTTGTCTGACAGTCTACCTTTCCGCTGCGGCAGCCGCCGTGAGGAGACTGTCCTTGCTCGGCTCCACATCGGGCACACATATGTTACGCACTCTTACTTACTTAAACAGGATGAGCGTCCATGGTGTTTTGCCTGTGATGAGCAGTTTTCTGTTCGACACTTTTTGCTGTATTGTGCTGACCTAATTGACACCAGATATAAACACTTCACAGCAGACTCCTTGAAGGTTTTGTTCCGGGATGTTCCCCCGGACAAAATCTTCAATTTTTTGAGAGAATGCAATATTTTTAACAAGATCTGAGCATTCATAGACTATGTGAATTTTTTATTTGCCCTTTTTGAGAGTCTGTAGACGTTTCTTTTCCAGACATGTGCGACATTTTAGCCTGAGATTTTTAATCTATATTTACATCTTGTCTTAAGACCTTGCTTCTAGTCTGGCTGACCAGATTTTTACCCATCCCGCCGTGAGATGGCCTTAGTCGCCTGCTCGGCGTTAAACCCAAATAACTTAGTTCTGGAGACTGATTGACCATGATATTTCAAGGTTTATGTCAGAACAGCTTGGCACCTATAGGCGCCAAGCTTTTCTGACACCACCCTTGAAATAACATGGTTGATCCACATCCTGTCACAATCTTTCATGGCTTTATGGGTTAAGCAGCTTGCAAAATTCAAATTCAAATTCAAAATCTTTATTGTGTCAGTCTAGCAAATTTTCTTTCGTTGGGATCACATGCGTGCATACGGTTTTAGCCACATAATGACAATTATGATAATCGTGAAAAAAAACAAACAAAAAAAAACACAACCCACTACATGACCACAGTGTTACTGGTATTGGAGTGAGTCTGCCACTTGCAAGATGCCACTGCAACATCTGAGGTGCAAGTTCCTCGACGGCGTCGACAGGGAGAGAGAGAGATACGCTAGTTAACACACTCTTCATTTAGGAGACGGATGGCCGAGGGTACACAGCTACCCTTGTAACGTTTGGTTTGCCTTGAACCTACAGCCAGATGAGTTCAATGAGAGTTTAAGTGTTGTATTGTTTAATTGGTGTACTGACTCTGAGCAGTCATTCATCTTGCTTAATTCACTTTTTTCACAACATAACTGCTTATCCATGTGTTTTGCAAACGTTTGCTGAATGTATGAAGCATAACAGAAGGACAAGGGGGTATGTCATAGAGCAGCACCTTCTCTGCTGTCAGTACTTTGTTTCACATTTACTTCACCTTCTCTGCTGTCAGTACTTTGTTTCACATTTACTTATGTTGCATTAACAAAGTACAATACACAGATTTCTGGTAGCCTTTTGACAGTTCTTTATCCTCTTTGTTCACAATTCACTTTCTGTTATCACAGGATGAGGACAGCGGCGGTGTCAGTGTAGAGGAGGATATTGAGGTTGACTCGGCCAACAAACCACCACAAGTGTTATCACCAGGTCCCCCACTGTCATCAGGAGAACACCTGGTGCAGCAGCTGTGTGCTCAAGCAGAGGCCATTGCTGAACACACTGTTGGTAAGTATTGTAAGGCTGAACACGCTGTTGGAAGTGTTGTCATGCTTAACACCACACTGTTGGTAAGTATTGTAGGGCTGAACATGCTTTGGTAAGTATTGCAAGCAAAGACCTTAGAACTGATTTTGCTATGAGGCTATGAACTCCCACTGAATAATTTTGCCATCTGCTGA
The DNA here is from genome assembly GCA_036245525.1 of Semisulcospira habei. Taxonomy (NCBI): domain Eukaryota; kingdom Metazoa; phylum Mollusca; class Gastropoda; family Semisulcospiridae; genus Semisulcospira; species Semisulcospira habei. Next base: position 79,080,147 of record BTPG01000002.1, read on the forward strand.
GCACTCAGTGTCAGCCTGGGTGCGTGGAGCATCCCACGGTAGTGTAACACAATCTACTATTGGCTTTTGCAATCCGGAATATCTTTTTGCCCATTACCCCGTGTACATCCTGGGTATAACTAAGTTCTCTTCACCAAGACTTGGTTCCTGGACATTCTGCGGAAATGGACCAGCAAAAAAACAAACAACATCAAAAAAGCATCCGAAGACAAATGTACAATTTTGTTCCGGGTCTAAATGCTCAAACAAAAGACTGCCGCACAATTGTTGATTTTCATACTGTGAAGTGAATGTTTATGAAACTGGCAGAAAGACTCCATTAATTGACACTATCACAATGTGTATAATTTACATATCATGACATCAGAGAGAGAACTGAAACATTTATGTATAAATCTAAAAAAATCATTAAATTTAATCAAGTTTGTGCAGTTCACTGCCCATTGAATAATGTGAAATGCAGATGTGTGTGTGTGCAAGTCTGTATGTGGACCACTGTGCGCGTATGTGTACGTGTGTGGTGGTAAAGCTGAATCCTAGGCTGTGGCAATTCAGATTATCACTGGCAACACTGTGAATCGCTCATTTTTGACTCCCTTGCGAAACAAAATTGAATATGTTTTGGGGCAGTGGTCCGCGATCGTCCGTGGTAAACTTTAACATTGGCATTTTCTCGGAGACTATTCAAGTGACTGACTTCAACCTTGCCCCAAGGATACTTTGTGGCAAGACCTTTCTAAACATACCAATTTGAATGACCTCTCACAAAAGTAAAGGTACAGGGCATCAGGAAATAGGTAAAAAAAATAGCTGTATTCTGTATTTTGACAAAATTAATTTTTTCTCAAATACTATTCACAACATCAAACCTAAACTTGGTACAAAGATACCTGTTGGTGAGACTAATTTGGTTGACCCCTGGGAAAGGTAAAAGGTCACAAGAGATCCAGAAATATGTCAAAAATACAAATATTTTTACAAAAGATATTTCTTCTTCAAATACTATTCACAACTTCAAACCCAAACTTGCTACAGAGACACCTGATGGTAAGACCTATCTATGCATACTAATTCGGATGACCCCTGGGAAGGTCAAGGGTCACAAGAAAACAGGAAATAGGACAAAAATTGCCATATTTTGACAAAAGATGTTTTTTCTCAAATACAATTACAATTTCAAATCCTAACTTTGTACAGAGATACCTGATGGTAAGACCTATCTATGCATACTAATTTGGATGACCCATCGTAAAGGTCGAGGGTCACAAGAGGTTGGTAATTTTTTATGGAATTGTTACTTCTATCAACATTTTTGCAAACTTTTCAATCAAATTTGGCACAAAGGTAACTGATAAGACCTTCCTATGCATACTAATTTAGTTGACTCATTGCAAAGGTCAAGGCTCACGGGGGTTGACAGATGTGTGAAAAATGTTTACATTTTGAGAAAGCATGGATTTTGCTGGTGCAGAAGCCAGCCCTTTGTGTCACAAAGGTCACACATGTAGATCGGTCATACATGTGAGCCGTAAGGGCTTTGCCTTTCTTGTTATCAAAGTTTTTGCCAACTTTTCAGGCAGATTTTCCACAAAGGTAACTGATTATAGACCTTTCTAAGCATACTAATTTGGTGGTCCCTTGCAAAGGTCAGGGGTCATAAGGGTCTAGAAATAGGTAAAAACTAGTCATTTTAACACCCCCCCCCCCTCACCCCCCCAAAAAAAAAAAGTAGTAAAAATGTTTTTTCTCAAATACTATTTTCAGCTTCAAACCCAAACTTAGTATGGTGACTCCTTATGATAAGGCCTTTCTATGCATACTAATACTGGAAAGGTCAAGAGTCGCAAGAGGCCAGCAAGCGTGTGAAAAATTACAGTTTTATCAAAGTTTTTGCAAACTTTTCTATCAGATTTGGCATAAAGGTAGCTGATGATAACACCTTTCTGTGCATGCTAATTTAGTCGACCTGTCACAAAGGTCAAGGGGCCCATCTGAGTTTGCTGGTACAAAAGCCAACTCTTATGTTTAGACATTTCATTGACCTGCTTGAAAGGTCAATATCACACTTATGTGGATTAGTCATACAGGTTAGCCATAAGCGCTTTGCCTTTCTTGTGTTGCAATGATTCCTTCAGGAATCATCGCAATGAAACTCACTATAGACAGTCAAACAGCTGAATTGCACACTGAATATATAAATACAGCATAAATTTCCTTCTTAACCCCACGGCTGCATTTCCAAACTTTTGGCGGCGTTGTCTAGTGACTATGCACCAGTTGTAGGATCATGGATTGATCATGATAATTCAAGGGTAGTGCTAGATGAGCTTGGCGCCTGAAGGCGCCAAGCTCATCTAGCACTACCCTTCATGATCAATCCATCTCATGCTGCAGGGTCTTGGGGCTAAAATGGTTAACCAGGCATAAACATGAAAATGATTAAAGAAAAACAGAAGATAGTGGTATAAAACCCTTTAAAATAGAAACAAATAACGACGTTTCGGATCAAAGATCCTTCCTCAGGTGACATGGAAACAAACGTAGAACAGAAAAGAACACCAGAAAGAAAAGACGTCATCCTGTATAGAGAGAATTTAGAATGACGTAAAAAAAAAAAAAAAAAAAAAAAAAAAAAAAAAAAAAAAACCACACACACACACATAATGACGCAAATACACATGCACAAAACACGTAGCACAAAACTTACGTCTATATACATACACGTCACTGCATACATTCGCATTCACTCGTGCCTACTGCAGCTCACGCACATGCACACACACACACACACACACACACACACACACACACACACACACACACACACACACACACACACACACACACACACACACACACACACACACACACACATACACACACACTCAAAGGTAGCATCCAGTATCAACAGTGAGGTCAAGCCTGGCACCAACTACCCATCAGGCCGAGCATACATCCCTAGGGGCGAATGTTCAAGCCGCGCGGATGGTAAGTGCCAAGCCTGTCCGCGAAAAAGGATTCTGTCATTTTGCGGCGGATGAAGTGGGATGTATTTTGCCAAAGGATGCGTATGCTGAAATGTGTGAGGCTATGAGGCGGTTCGTTGAAATGACGTCCAACCTGGTTGTTGTATCCGAGGCGGATCGAACGAACATGTTCCTCGCAGCGTTCAGGGAGTGTACGGTATGTCTCCCCCACATACAACATCTTTGGGCAGTGAGAACATGAGATGACATAGACAATATCCGATGACTGGCATGTGAATGATCGGTGGACATGAAAAGATGACAGGGGTCCGGTGATGACGGGGGATGTGTTGATGTACGGACATGCTTTGCAGTGTGGTTGCTGACAAGGGTGTGTGCCAGGTGGTAAGGTGTTAGATGCGGCAACAGTTTTACTACATGAAAATGATTATCTTCCCTTATTATCTTATACTGTTTACTGTGTCCAAGGTAGTTATGACAAGCTAGCTTGGTACCACATCTTATGCACCTCTTGTTGCAGATATGGCGAGACAGAGTGATGTGTGGTCTGATGATCTGCATGTGATTGATGTCCTCAGCTCTGTGCCTCAGGATTCAAGCAGTGTCAATGGTCAGTTCATGTGCAAGTTAAACCTTGAGTAGTGATGATTTACAGCAATTTGTCAACTGTGCCAGATGACATCACTATTAGGAGTCTGCTTTATTACCTTGTCAGTTTTAGCCCCTGAGCATTCAGGGAACCTGAAGCAAAGATTACAAGGTTACTCTCCTTTATGCAGCAGTGCACTGGGATTCCCTCCATTCTACCCCGGGCAGTACACGCCCTCCTTTGATGCATGCTCTCCATACGGTGGTTATTACATGCCGCAGGTCCCTGTTGGGCACTCTGCATCTTACTGGGTTGATTCTAAACCCTCACCCTACCCGCCACGTCGTGACCATAACTGTAACGTATCCACTTTTGTTTGCTGGTGGGGTGCCTGCGGTCAGAACAGAGGCACAGGCAGAGAAGCCAGTCATGCATCCTTTCCTCGGCGTAAGAGGCTGAGAGTAGGGTAAGGGTGGTAGATGGCCTGTTCCCAGAAGCAGAGCAGCCACCTGCAGCATCTTCCTTTCCTCGGTGTATAGAAGGGGTTAGGGTGGTAGATGGCCCGTTCCCAGAAGCAGAGCAGCCACCTATGAGCTACTGAAACGAGATGGGACGAACTATAACCCACAAAGTCTCTTCTGTATGATAGCCGTAACCCACAATGCCCTTTTATATGTGAGCTGCCCTCTCTGTCAAGGTCTCTACCTGTTGTCTTTGACCTGTTTCTGATGTTGAAACTTCTCCTACTGAAAAAGCCTTGCAGACTTGCCAACATGTCGGTGAGCTCTATAAGGGGCGCAGTGCGTATGCGTCGTTGGTTTAAACAATCTGGGATGAACCATAACCCGCAAAGTCCCTTCTATATGAGAGCTGTCCTCGCTGTGAAGGGTCTCTACCTTTTGTCTTTGACCTGATTCTGATGTTGAAATATCTCCTATTGAACAAGATGAGGATTTCATCCCATGTCTACCGTATTGTTTGGAGCTGACATGCATTTTAGGAACATTCACAGTTGTTGACAAAATTGATGTTTCATGTCACTCACCTGACTGTTTTGTTCCACACAGCCTCTTCCAGGGCTAACTGTTAGATGGGACTATATAGTGGATCCAAAACTTGCAAAAATGAATCATTATTAAAAAATTATTATTTTTTATTATTCAAAAAAGCTGGCTAACGAATTCATCCAATATCTTTCTGCATCTAGCTATATCCAAAATTTCAAGGAAATATGACAAAAATTATGGACTCTAATCTGGGTCAACCGACTTTCTATAAACGGTCTTTTATGTCTTCAATGAGACATACAGTTACAACATGATCAAGGCTCTCTTACTTACTTACTTACTTACGCCTGTCACCCCTACCCGGGTATAGGCCGTCGACGAGAGACCTCCAGCAACTCCTGTCCTGTGCTTCTCCTTCGATTCTACTCCAGGTGGTTCCCAGTCTCTTGATGTCTGCTTGGAGGTCTCGACGCCAGGAGTTTCTCGGCCTACCTCTTTTCCTCTTTCCCTGGGGGTTCCATGACAATGCCTGCCTAGTGATACTGGAAGCTGGCTTTCTCAGACTGTGACCGATCCATCCCCATCTTCTTCGCCCAATTTCATTCTCTGCAGTTATCTGCTCTGTTCTCTCCCAGAGTCTGACGTTGCTGATCTTCTCTGGCCAGTGGATTTTCAAAATTCTTCTAAGGCAACTGTTCATGAAGGTCTGTACTCTGTTGACTGTGGTTTTTGTCAATCTCCATGTCTCTGCTCCATATAGGAGAACTGCTTTTACATTGGAGTTGAAAATCCGGACTTTGGTGTGTTGCTCTCTTAGCCACCCATTAAATAAAGTATTTTGCCAAGTTTCAGGCTTGTGCATACAGCAGTATCTGAGATTCTCATGTCTATATATACTCACACACACACACATACGCACATATGGCCTTTCGTGCCAAATGTACGTTTAGCAGCGAGGTTAGCATAACTAGACATGACGTAATTTTTATCTTGTTACTTCAGTTGTCAGAGGTTTAGACCTGCCCGCCTTTGACATCATGGACATGCTGTTCAATTCGCCCCGCCGCGACCCATCATAAAAAGTCACTTGTATAAATAGAAGGGACTTAAATTTGTCACTTGACATGACATACTTTTAGTGTGCACATAATTTTATATTTTACATGATAAGAGTTTGACTTTGCCTTCTAGATTTGAGAAAAATGGTGACTAAACTAGAATTTTTTGGTATAATTTCAGTTTTGCTATAATTTGTGTGAAGTGAAGTTGACTTTAACATGATATTCTACTGCACACGTGCATGTTCTTCTGACAGCATGTTCTTCTGATGTATGTGAGAGAGGGAAATACGTCATATCTAGAGTATTGCATCAATGTCTGATTGGCGACAGAGTTGCTGCTTTTACATTGACATCACTGTCCGATTTTCTCCAGAAGTGTAGGTTTTTTACTTTTTAATTTTTTTCTGCATAGTTTTAAATTTTACTGAAAAAGTTCCTAAAGTACAAAGCTGGCTAACGAACTCATCCAACATCTTTCTGTAATCTAGCTATATCCAAAATTTCAAGTGAATAATTATGACAAACACTACAGACTCTAATATGCTACAGCCGACTTTCTATAAACGGTCTTTTAACCCTTCAATGAGACACCCAATTGTAATATGCTAGGACGCTCCCCTAGGCACCCCTTGAACAAAGCACTTCCCCAAGTTTCAAACTTGTACGTACACACATATCGCAAATTTTCATATTTACATAGGTATGTGCACACACACGTATGGCACTTTGCACCAAAAGTACGTTCAGCAGTTAGGGTAACTAGATATGATGTAATTTTTATCTGGTTTTATCTGTCAGATGTTTTTATTTGCCTGCCTATCTCATCATGGGCATGCTATTGAATTTGCTCCACTGAGACCCATCCTAAAAAGTCTCTTTTATAAATAGAAGAGACTTAAAAAGAGGATGGGCCCTAGCTTTTTGGTACTAGTAGGTAGGTCCACCCCCATTTTTAAAAAAAAGAAGTAACACAATACAACTCAAACTAACAAATTTAGTAGAAAGTATACATCGAACTGAGTATACATGCCAAATTGCAAGTCTGTAGCTCAAATACTTTCCGAGATATACAAGTTTGAATTTTTAAGGAAATCGGCAGATTCTGCAAATTGAAGGAAACCCATAGTTCAGCCAACTATAACTTCAACATTTATAAATGCACAGTGCTGTAATGTAGTCTGTCTGGTCAAAGTAGTGTGTTGTCTTAGCTAATTTTTTTTCAGGCTTCACAAATGCATGGTCACTTTGCAAAATCACCTCAAAAATGAGAAAAATAAAAATTTTGACAAAAGGAATTGAGGTAGAGATGCGCATTGAACTAAAATGGCCATATCTCAGCAACTACTTTAGTTAAAATCATGGTTCTTATATCAAATTGTACAGCAGAACATGAAGCATCATTTGAAAGTGAGTATTACTATGAACAAATCCTTCACAGTCGTTCAAAGTGTGTGTGTTCGTGCATATGTGTTGTGTGTGTGCGCATACGCGTGTGTGCCGGCGTGTGCGCGCGCATGACAAGAGTTTCAAGTTGTTTTGACAAAGAGTTCATAGCTGACGTGCAAGTTTTTTTTTTTTTTTTTAACCACGTCAACTACTTGATGTCACTTCTGATTTGTTCTGGCATCCACGTTTTGGAACCATCTTTTCTTCCGCTTCTCTGGCCAAACTTTCTGCTAAATCTACTCCTCCAAATAGGCCTCCCCAAACGCGCCCCTGCCCAACAGTGTTGGTAGCTCTTGATGATTCAGGATATCATTGAAGAGGGACCTAATCTCAGCCCAGGTGTGACCCTCCTCTTTCAATAAGCCTCCTCTTTCAATAAGTGGAGCTAAAGGAACAGCCTATTGTCAACAGTTATGTTGGGTATCTGTTGTGGTTTTCCTCTTTTCTTAGGTCCTATTCTCATTCTCTCTTGAAGAAGATGGAACTAGCTGTCCTGTGTAAAGAGAGTGCCTCAATTTATAGTAATTATACTAACAAGTAACATACTTAACTTATTTGCATATCAATGAGGTTTCAGTAACTCACAACAGGATAAACAAGCCCACTTATATTAACCCCATAGAACTTGGATGTAAACAAAAACCGTGCCATCAATCCACGTCTACCTGGCAATGCGTCGTCTGCTACGCCACCACGAGTTACCGATCGTGATGAAGTTTAACCACAGAATAAACAATATATTTGCAGCTTGAAATCTTGTTCGTATAATTTATTATCATGAAAATCTATAGTTCTAAATATATGCACTTAAAAAGATTATTATTATTCCCTTAAAACGAAGTAGAAAATCAGTTTATGATTGCAATCAGGCGAGGCAACTGTTTTGTTTTGTCCCGTACACATCGAGTACAATCATCTTAAATATAACATACTTCCAGCCAAAATTATACTTTAAAAATCAACAGAAAAACAATTTAATATCAAAAGACTGATTTACAATTGTACTTTCGTAAAGACTGGCTGAAATCTTCGAGAACAAGAGTCGATTTTCCGGTCGTCTCGACTGCCATGCGTGTGTAGCCGTCGGACGCATACACAATGACGTCACGGGGTCCACATTTTGCCCCTGCATTTTTGATCAACTTCCGTTTGCGCTTTGAACCGAATTCTAAGCGAAAGAGCATGATTTTCTCTTTCAAATGGTACCAAATTTAATGAAATTTATTGTAATATGTCACCAGGAGAGTGGATTTTATCCAAACATTTACGATTTTCTGCATTTTGTAACTTTAAGGCTTACAAGTTTTTAAACGAATTTGGTACCAAAATATTCTACGGGAATTCCCGTTTCCGTTAACACCAACTGCAGCGCGATGCGTTACTGTGATAAAAAATAATCGCGATTTTCCGAGCACTGCTGTCTACCGGCTTCTGCCTGACCTCGGGAAAAATATCACCGGCGCTCGCTGAGAGCGTATGCGATAGGCTGCAGAAAAGCGTTCCCAAACATCACATATGCTACTCACAGCACAACAAACACAAGAAATATTATGTTAAAGGTTGATTGTATTTGAGGATTATTTTGGGGGGTGATGAAAATGCATAATAAGGCAGATATGCATTGTTGAAAACCAGCAAGTTTAGGTTCAAATTTGGTATGATGGCAGCCATTACTGAAGGGGTGGACCTACCTAGTACTAGTGTATTTCAACAGAAGAGAATCCTACAGGGAACACTGGTGAGAATGAAAATAATCATTAACTCATTCTGCCCACCACACCACAGCAAGATATGGCTCGACCATGATAGTTCAAGGGTGGTGGCAGAATAGCTTGGTGCCTATAGGCGCCAAGCTATTCTGCCACCACCCTGGAACTATCATGGTCGATCTGTCTCCTGAATTGTAATGCATTCCTCAGAGGATAACTCCAAAATGTGGGTATTTCGTACCTTGGGCACAGTGAGTTACGGACACAGGGTTTATTGTGACTGCTGGCGGTGTGCAGGTGGCAGTGAGGTGCTGCCTATGTCTCTGAGTGACCAGTTCCGTGGCTACATGGGCCAGCTGTCCACCCTCTCTCCCAGCGTGTCTTCCACACAGGCTGTGTGGGGATCCGACCTCTCTGACGAGGACTCCGCGGACCCTCAGAGGGCAGGCCAGTGGGGGGGCAGATCTCACATGCGTGGTGTCGTGGTGCAAGGCTCCAGTGGAGAGCCGTTGGACACCAGGCGTCAGGATGATCAGGGTGGACAGGACCATCTCAGTGGTAACACGACAATGGACTTGACCATGTCGCATAGTTCCACAGACATGTGTGATGCACTCAACCCATATTCCCTCTTCAATCTACCTCGTCCCAGCAGCAGCTGCTGTAAAGACTCAGAAAAGAAACGTAAGAATTATGGGATGTTTAGTGTGAAAGTGGGAGCAGATGCACCCAGCAGTAGTAACGCTAGTCACGGTAGGTTGAGGTTTCCGCAGTCAGGGCGTGGGGCCGCGGGTCACGTCACTGATGATGCTCAGCATGCCGCAGACACAGGCATGCGTGAGTTTTCTGACAGTGGGGAGCTGAGGATGCCAGCGGTGATAGGGGTGCCATCAGATCTTTCCATCCCATCCATCATGTGCGAGGCCCTGCGGCGTAGCGACATGCATGCGAAGTCTCGCACTCTGCCCCCAACACTGCCCGCCACTTGGACTTCAGACCAGGCGCGGGACTCGAGAGCTGTTCCCATGGAGGCTGATCACAGTGGTCCTGCCCAACCCACCTACCTCTTACTGCCGGGGCCTTGCAAGAAGAAATGTACAGGTCAGTTGTAGCATGTTTGTTTTGACTGTGCGCAGCTTAACCCATTTTAGCCCCGATGCACTACAGCAGATGATTGACCATGATTATTCAAGGGTAGTGCCAGATTAGCTTGGCACCATCAGGTGCCAAGCTAGTCTGGCACTACCTTGAATTATTATGGTCGATCCATCACCTGCAACTGGTACCTAGTTCATAGGAGACACCCGAAATATGGGAAATGCAGCGTTTGGGTTAAATATTTTAACTGTGTCCGTGTTGGTTACACAATAACATTCTCACAGTTTTGAACATTTCTGCATTAGGGCTGAGTGTGGTAACTGTATTCATAGTTATGTCACAAGCTTTATAAATTTTCCGTTTTGCAGACCCCAGTGGGCGTGGTTGCGAGGTGGATGGTGGCAGTTCCTCATCAGGATCCACCATGTCATCCACGCAGCATCTCAGCACCCTAACAGGATCATCATCAGCACGGTCCCCGTCACCCATCGTTGGCAACGTGGCGCTGTCAGACTGCTCTGACGACAGTGACATTGAGGTGGTGAAGATTGAAACAAGGTGAGTGGTCTGTTTATCACTCGTATATCTCACATATCTAAACAAGTCTTTGAGATGATTCTGTATTCAGGTCATGAAGAGGAGAATGCCCCTCATACAGAAGGCGTAGCATTCATGCTGTCACCAGTGGCACAGAGAGCGCTGACGGGCTGGGAACCTCTTGGGCCAAGAATCATCACAGCAGCCTTTAGAGCCAAGAAAAAGCTCAAGCTGAACGTCATCCAGTGTTATGCGCCCACTAATGACAGGGACGAGAAAGAGAAACAAGAGTTCTACGACCGACTCCAGAGTGCCTTGGACAAATGTGCGGAGCGAGACATCACCATCGTCATGGGCGATTTTAATGCCAAAATAGGGGAGGACAACACCGGATACGAAGAGGTGATGGGGAGACAGGGACTAGGCTCGGAGATGAGTGAGAACGGGGAGAGGTTTGTAGACTTTTGTGCTCTAAACCGACTTGTCATTGGAGGCAGCATCTTCCCACACAGAAGGATACACAAAGCAACTTGGGTCTCACCTGACCATACAACAGAGAACCAAATAGACCATATCTGCATTAGCAAGAAATTTAGAAGATCCCTTCAAGATGTTCGAGTGAGGAGGGGAGCAGATGTCGCCTCCAACCACCATCTGCTTACCTTAAGAATGAAGCTCAAGCTAAAGAAAAGCCGCACAGAGACAACAAGAAGACAGCGCTATAATGTAGGCCTCCTGAGAGAAACTGGAGTTAGAGAAGAGTTCAAACTGGTGCTGTCCAACCGGTTTCAAGCGCTACAGGAGCTAGTAAATGAAGAGGAGGCGGTCACCACAGAGCAGCAGTGGAAGGCAGTTAGAGAGGCGCTGAACTCAACCTGCAAAGACACTGTAGGGTTCAGGAAACACCATCACAAGGACTGGCTGTCGGCACAGACCTTGAAGAAGATAGAAGTGAGGAAGCAGAAGAAAGCAGTTGTCAACAACAGTCGCACGAGAGCAGCCAAAGTAAGGGCACAGGGGGAATACTCGGAAGCCAACCGCGAGGTGAAAAGGAGTATCAGGGCAGACAAGAGGGCCTACACAGACAGCCTGGCAGCAGAGGCAGAAAAGGCAGCAGGCAGCGGCAATATGAAACAGCTCTACGACATTACCAGAAGATTGTCAGGCAAGTTTTTTTTGGCATCCTGTCTCGGAAGACAATGGAGTATATGCGCTTGCTGGGTCAGTCACTGGAGTGACCTCTCCAGGGCGCAAGCCTGGGCGAAGTGTATGGAGATCCTGGGGTGCCCAGTCGTCAAGATCCCCCTCTCGGCCTCGCTGATGTATCCAAAGGAATGCAAAGCAGTACGTTTGGCACCAGTTTGGCTGCAGGAGCTGCCAGAACAGTGCGTGAATACAGGCAGCTGTCTGCCTTCGGGGCTCCACTCCTGATTTGAAGGGTTTACTCCCCCACATTTGGCCGTTGGTTCCAACCTGATCTCCTCCGTCCTCTAGCCGTTGGCTGTCAGAAACAGCTCATCCGCCTAGTGGTGCAATGTGAACACCACCCCCTCACGTGGTTTAGCCCACCAGCTGAGGTGGTTTGCCAGGGTGTGGCGCTTGGAGCCAGAACGTGAGAGATTAAGGAGATGGGTGAGGACCAGTGATGCCCGTCCGTCCTATATAGGACGCAGCTGCCGAACAGCAAAGGTGCTACCTCTATCCAGAGCCCCTTACACCCCAAGCAAGTATGGCCATACAGAAAGACCAGTAAAAGACAAAGAAGGCAAGCCTATTGCAGACAGAGCAGACCAACTCGACAGATGGGCCGAGTATTTTGAAGAGTTACTGAACAGACCTAGCCCACCCGACCCCCCCAGACATCCAGCCGGCAGAGACCGACCTACCCATCAGCTGTGACAGACCCAGCCGGGAAGAGATCAGAAGAGCAGTGGCATTTTTGAAGAACGGCAAAGCAGCAGGGCCAGATGGCATCCCAGCGGAGTCTCTGAAAGCAGACCTAGAGACAACAGTGGAGATGCTGTACCCACTGTTTGGAAAGATCTGGGAAGAGGAGGTGATGCCGGCTGACTGGAATCAAGCTTCCCAAGAAAGGCGACCTCAGCAAGTGTTCCAACTACAGAGGAATCACCTTGCTGTCAGTACCAGGAAAGGTCTTCAACAGAATCATCCTGGAGAGAATGAAGAGCTCCGTTGACCCCCAGCTGAGAGACCAGCAAGCAGGATTAGGAAGAACCGATCATGTACAGACCAGATCGCCACTCTCCGCATCATCGTGGAACAGTCTCAGGAGTGGAGCTCCCCGCTGTACGTCAACTTTGTGGATTATGAGAAAGCATTTGACAGTGTGGACCGAGAGACTCTGTGGAAACTCCTACGACACTACGGTGTACCCACAAAGCTCGTCCGCCTGATCAAGAGCAGCTACGATGGCATGACATGTCGCATGATCCACGAAGGGCAGTTCACCAGGGAGCTCCAGGTCAGAACTGGTGTCAGGCAGGGGTGTCTGCTGTCTCCATTCCTCTTCCTACTGGCCATAGACTGGGTCATGAAGATGACCACAGAGCACAGACGAAGTGGAATACAGTGGACACTGTGGACACAGCTTGACGACCTCGATTTTGCAGATGACTTGGCATTACTGTCCCACACTCATCAACAAATGCAGGACAAGACCACGAGGCTTGCTGACATCTCGTCCCAAGTGGGCCTCACCATTCACAAACAGAAAACAAAGACAATGAGGCTGAACGCAACCAGGGAAGAACCAGTCTTGCTTGCTGGCACCCCGTTGGAGGAGGTGGAGTCCTTCACCTATCTCGGGAGCATCATAGACAAAAAAGGCGGCACTGATGCAGATGTCAGAGCACGAATCGGTAAAGCCAGAGCAGCCTTTCTCCAGTTGAAAAAAGTGTGGAGTTCCAGAGAGCTGTCACAACACACCAAAGTCCGGATTTTCAACTCCAATGTAAAAGCAGTTCTCCTATATGGAGCAGAGACTTGGAGATTGACAAAAACCACAGTCAACAGAGTACAGACCTTCATGAACAGTTGCCTTAGAAGAATTTTGAAAATCCACTGGCCAGAGAAGATCAGCAACGTCAGACTCTGGGAGAGAACAGAGCAGATAACAGCAGAAAATGAAATTGGGCGAAGAAGATGGGGATGGATCGGTCACAGTCTGAGAAAGCCAGCTTCCAGTATCACTAGGCAGGCATTGTCATGGAACCCCCAGGGAAAGAGGAAAAGAGGTAGGCCGAGAAACTCCTGGCGTCGAGACCTCCAAGCAGACATCAAGAGACTGGGAACCACCTGGAGTAGAATCGAAGGAGAAGCACAGGACAGGAGTTGCTGGAGGTCTCTCGTCGACGGCCTATACCCGGGTAGGGGTGACAGGCGTAAGTAAGTAAGTAAACAAGTCTTTGGGATCACAGTTTGACAATCAGTAAACAATTTCAAGCCCATGGTAGTCACAGCACAGAGTCTAATTGGGGTACCTAATTATATTTCCATTGTTTTCCATGTGTGTAAAATATTTGATGATTTTGTTATGTCATCCGTGGTAAACTTGAACGTTGGCATTTTCTCAGAGTCTTCAAACTTAGCCCAAGGATACTTTGTGGCAAGACCTTTCTAAACATATAAATTTGAGTGACCTCTCTCAAAGGTCAAGGTCACAAGGGATGAGGAAATAGGTAAAAAAAAAGCCATATTTGGACAAAATTGATTTGTACTCATACAACTTCAAACTCAAACTTGGTACAAAGATACCTGATGGTAAGACCTTCCTATGCATACTAATTTGGTTGATCCCTTGGAAAGGTCAAGGGTCACAAGAGATCAGGAAATAGGTGAAAAATAGCTATATTTTGACAAAAGATGCTTTTTCTCAAATACTATTCGCAACTTCAAACCCAAACTTAGTACAAACATACCTGATGTAAGACCTATCTATGCATCCTAATTTGGATGACCCTTAAAAAAAGGTCAAGGGTCACAAAAGGTCAGTATATGTGTGAAAAATGGATTTTGCTGGTGCTGAAGCCAGCCCTTTTCTTATTGTCACAAAGGTCACACATGTGCACCAGTCATACACATGAGCCATAAGGGCTTTGCCTTTCTTGTTCACACATGTAAAAGTCAGATAGCGTGCCTCTAAAGTGGTTAACCCTTTTAGCCCCAGGTGCTTTTCCCAAATGTTGGAATGTTAATAAATGAGTATGTACCAGTTGCAGGAGGTGGATTGACCATGATAATTCAAGGGTAGTGCAAGATTAGCTTGGCGCCTTCCAAGCTAATCTGGCATTACCCTTGAATTATCATGGTCAATCTCCTGCTGTAGGGACTCGGAGCTAAATGGGTTAACAGTAGAGAATTGTTTATAGCTCTGTACTCTGTCCCTGATGGGTGGAGTGGAGGTCATAGGCTAGTGGATGCAGTGTATTTGTGTCTGTCAGTCCATGTTGATGTTGTTTATAGCTCTGTACTCTGTCCCTGATGGGTGGGGTGGAGAGCACAGGCTAGTGGATGCAGTGTATTTGTGTTTGTCAGTCCCTGTTGATGTTGTTGTTTATAGCTCTGTACTCTGTCCCTGATGGGTGGGGTGGAGGGCACAGGCTAGTGGATGCAGTGTATTTGTGTTTGTCAGTCCGTGTTGACGTTGTTGTTTATAGCTCTGTACTCTGTCCCTGATGGGTGGAGTGGAGGGCACAGGCTAGTGGATGCAGTGTATTTGTGTTTGTCAGTCCGTGTTGACGTTGTTGTTTATAGCTCTGTACTCTGTCCCTGATGGGTGGGGTGGAGGGCACAGGCTAGTGGATGCAGTGTATTTGTGTTTGTCAGTCCGTGTTGACGTTGTTGTTTATAGCTCTGTACTCTGTCCCTGATGGGTGGAGTGGAGGGCACAGGCTAGTGGATGCAGTGTATTTGTGTTTGTCAGTCCGTGTTGACGTTGTTGTTTATAGCTCTGTACTCTGTCCCTGATGGGTGGGGTGGAGGGCACAGGCTAGTGGATGCAGTGTATTTGTGTTTGTCAGTCCGTGTTGACGTTGTTGTTTATAGCTCTGTACTCTGTCCCTGATGGGTGGGGTGGAGGGCACAGGCTAGTGGATGCAGTGTATTTGTGTCTGTCAGTCCGTGTTGACGTTCTTTACCCATTTAACCCCACGGCCACATTTACACATTTGTGTGCTATCACATAATGACTATGTACCAGTTGTAGGAGATGGATCGGCCAGGATAATTCAAGGGGTCATCAGGCGCCAAACTAATCTAGCACTACACATGAATTATCATGGTTTATCCATGTCTTTCTGTGGTGCGTGGGGCTATCGCCGCAAGCGTGTTATTGTTTGTTTCCTCAAAACACATTACCGATGACATAACTGTCAGGAAATAGTCTACTTGCTTACCAATTTTAGCCTAAGACCCAAAGGGTCCCCCCAGGAGGCTCTCGGGGATCCCTAACAGGGACGAGAGTAGCCTCCCCTGCCCTTCCGGCCACGTGCCAGGTGGTGTCTCCTTTAGCCAGTTGTCTACTTCGCTGTTAGCGTACGCACGCGTTTTCTAGAGCCTACGGACCCGACCTTTACGGAGACTGTCTACGGTGCGACCGTTCCTCACTGGCTTGCCTTCTCCTTGCCTTTCGTCTTCCGCTTCCTTGTGTGGCCTCCTTCTTCTCTGCCTGGCCACTTCTGTCCTTCGATGCAGTTTGCTGGCCTGGGGACCTTCTAGGCTTTCGTCGCGCGGTGGTTTGTGCTTCGTCACCCTGCCACTCCGCCATGGACAGGTAAAGTCTCGGCCGCTTCCTACGTCTCGCCCGGCTGGGCCGGACGTCGGGCTTTGCTCGAGCTACTGTTGTTTTCTCTCCGCATTTCACTGTGAGTTTTGCGTGTTTCTTAAATTTCGAAGCTTTAAATGGCGGGGTTTGTTACCCGCCGCCGGTCGCCTGTCATGTGTGGGTATGGGTTGCAGTTACCAAGTGCGCCTCTCCCCATTACGGCGACTTCCAGTGACCTAGTGTCCGGTGCTTTGTGCTTCGTCACTCTGCCGTTCCGCCATGGACAGGTAAAGTCTTGGCTGCTTCCTACGTCTCGCCCTGCTGGGTCGGACGTCGTGCTTGGCTCGGACTTCTGTTTGTTTTCTCTCTGCATTTCACGGCGAGTTTCGCTCGTTACTTACTTCGGAGCTTTAACTGGCTGGGTTAGTTGCCCGTCGCCTTTCATGTATGGGTATGTGTTGCAGTTACCAAGTGCGCCCCTGCCCAGGACGGCGACTTCCAGTGGCCTGGTATCCGCCACACAGTGTGTCGACCGGGTGCCGCCTGCTCCTCTGTCATCGGCTGCGCTGGCTGCGCCTCTTGACCGGAGGTTCTTGGTCTCTACTCTGGTGTTTCCACCGGCGAGCGATCCGCCTTCCTTGGGACCTCCCGCGGCACGGTGGGATTGTTCAAGCTCCCCTCGGACTTGGGATAGCCCACACCTTGCATCCCTGGTAAGTTGTAGCCTATTCGTAGACGCGTTAAGCCCGCTGACTCCTCCGGCGAGTCGCCAAGCCGGCTACGTGCCCCCCTCCTTTAAGCCCCGGGCACCGCGACCTTGTCGCCATTAGTTCACGCGTCGGCCTTCGGCCCAACTTCTAGCCCGCTGACTCCTCCGGCGAGTCGTCAAGCCGGCTTCGTGCCCCCCTCCTTGAGCCCCGGGCACCGCGACCTTGTCGCCTGTTACATACAACAACAAAAAAAAGAAGTTGACGTCTTGGCCTCACGGCCCTCCTAAGCCCGCTGACTCCTCCGGCGAGTCGCCAAGCCGGCTATGTGCCCCCCTCCTTGAGCCCCTGGCACCGCGACCTTGTCGCTAATTAGTTTACATGTCGGCCTTCGGCCCTACTTCTAAGCCCGCTGACTCCTCCGGCGAGTCGCCAAGCCGGCTTCGTGCCCTCCTCCTTGAGCCCCGGGCACCATGACCTTCACGCTAATTAGTTTACGCGTCGGCTTTCGGCCCTACTTCTAAGCCCGCTGACTCCTCCGGCGAGTCGCCAAGCCGGCTACGTGCCCCCCTCCTTGAGCCTCGGGCACCGCGACTTTGTCTCTAATTAGTTTACGCGTCGGCCTTCGGACCTTCTAAGGCACTGACTCCTCCGGCGAGTCGCCAAGCCGGCTCCGTGCCCCCCTCCTTGAGCCCCGGGCACTGCGACCTTGTCGCCTTTTTGTAGACGCGTTGGTCTCGCGGCCCCTCCTAAGCCTGCTGACTCCTCCGGCGAGTCGCCGAGCCGCTACGTGCCTCCGCCTTGTGCCCTGGGCACCGCGACCCCTGTCGCCAATTAGTCCACGCGTCGGCCTTTCGGCCCCAGCTGTTAAATCCGCTGACTCCTGCGGCGAGTCGTCAAGCCGACCTTGTGCCCCCCTCCTTGAGCCGGGCACCGCGACCTTGTCGCCTTTCGTTCTCACTTCGGCGCTTCGGCCTCAGTCTCTGGGCCCGCTGACTCCGATGGCGAGTCGCCAAGCCGCTTTGTGCCCCCCTCCTTGAGCCCCGGGCACCGCGACCCTTATCGCCTGTCAGTACCCTAGTCGGCCTTATGGCCCCCCTTCCAACTCGCTGACTCCTTCGTCGAGTCACCCAGCCAGCTACGTGCCCCCTCCTTGAGCCTCGGGCACTGCGTCTGGACTGTCTTTTATATACCTCGGGACTTCGGGCCGTTTTCCCTGGCGCCTGTGCTGTGGCCCATCTGCTTCCCTACGGCCTTTCCACGTTGTTTTCACCGGTTCTCGTCTGTTCACCGAAGTTAAGCAATGTCGCGCTCGGTTAGCACTTGGATGGGTGCCCTTTGGTTACACCCAGTGCAAGAGGGGATCGACGTCTTAGCCCTCATCGCCTGGTTAGTTGCGGCGCCCGGTGTTCGTCGCCCACCCGCTCGACTCCCTCCTGTGTCCCTGTCGACCTTCGCCTTGTGCTCGGCACTGTCGTTCTCCTCGGGACATCCGTCTTCCCCTCTCAGCACCCTTCGCCTCCAGCGTCTCCCTGACCCTCTCCGGTGGATGACTCGGCGTCCTGCTGCCCTGTCCCTCCTCGTGGCAGGCTCTACGCGCCTTGGAGCGACGAGGCCCGTCTCTTCGCGCTTTGCCACCGCTCAGAGGATGCTGCTGCCTTGTAGACGCTCTTCTGCCCCTCCAACGAGTTCCGCCGCTGACACGGTCCTCCCGTTCGCCGTTGGCCTGCTGCTGTCGTCTTCACCTTCGGCTCCCTGGTTCGCCGGCCACTCGCTCCCCTTCGTGCCCGCTGCCTCCGGTAGTTCCGCCGGCGCTCGTGCTTGCGGCAACTCTTTCCAGCGGTTCTTCCACGTGGCTTCGGACCCTCCGCCCCCTCGCCTTCCTTCATTCGTGGCGGACTGGCTCCCTTCCCTGGCCTTCCCCCCCTGATGCGACGTCGCAGCTCTACCGTGCTCCTGTGGGTACCCGCGCCCTTCGGCCCTGCCTGGCAGTCTCTGAAGGAACCCTTGTAGGCCCGTGGGCCCAGCGCCACCCTTGTGGACTGAGTTCCCGCCCATTCGGACCAAGGCCCTCACCCTTCGCGCGCAGGTCTCCGCTCTTCTTAGGGAAGCTGCGATGGTGCTCGTCGCTCGGCACGACTCCCCCCGCCTCGGACCCTTCGCGTCGCCTTCAGCCCATGGTCGTCGCCGCCAGCCTGGATCTGCCTGATGCTTCTATGTGTCCCCATGCCTCCCGCCCCCCGCCGTTGCCTTAGCTTGCCGTCGACGGGACCGTTTCCAGTTCGGCCTCTCCTGTGTGGTCTCTCCCTCAGCCCTGGGTCCTTCCGCGGATCGTGGATGCCGTGGTTCCCGAGCCCTTCGGTCTTCCTCCGGCTGATCTCCTCCTTAGACGACCTGCTTCTGCGGAATCAGTCGGTGGTTTCTCTTCGTAGGGCAGGGATGCGCTGCTCCTCCTGTTTCTCGCCTGGTCGCCCTGGTCAACGCCAACAGTTCGACCTCTCGCCACTTGTTCACCTGGGGATGGAGTTTGTGACCGACCGCAACTTGTTGCGTCTTCCCGAGCCTCGGATCCAGAACTTGCCGATCTAGCCCGTGGGTAGCTGAGGACGCGGTGGTTCCCGCCTGACTGTGGCTCCAGCTCCTCGTCCTGATGAGTGCGGCAGCTGATCTCCTTCCCCTCGGTCTTCTGTACTCCCGTTCTCTCCAACTGCATCTTCTCCACTGGAGACCGTCCTCCGGCGATCTCTCTACCCTGGTGCCGGTCTCTCCTGTGCTGCAGCCTATCTGCTGCGCTGGACGGACATTCTTGGCTCGGCTCCGGGATTCCCCTGACCTCGCCACTGCCCGTCTCTCTCTCTGCGTCGATGCCAGTCTCGACGTTTGGGGCGCTCACCCTCTTCCGAGTTTTGCTCGATGGCTGGCCGCTGGCCCATGAACCTGACTTCGCGGCACGTCAACCCACTGGGACTGTATGCGGTTGGGCAGGCCTTCTGTGCGTGGGAATCCGATCTTCGGGCACAGGACCTCCTTGTCCTCTCCGACAACTCCACAGTCGTGGCTTACCTACAGAAGCAGGGAGGATCCCGCTCTCCCGGCCTCTGCATCCTCCTCTATCGACTCCTTTGCTGGTGCGAGGACCGCGACATCTCCCTCCGAGCCCGTCACAGCCCAGGTCACCTGAACGTACTGGCGGACTACCTCTCGCGACGGGGTCAGCTTCTTCACACGGTTTGGACCCTACGCCGGGACATCCTTCGCCTGATCTGCGCTCGTTGGGAGACTCACCTTATCGATCTCTTCGCCACGAGGTGGAACCTCCTGCTTCCCCTCTTCGTCTCCCAGATTCCCGACCCTCTGGCCTGGGCAGTCGATGCGCCTCGTTCCCTTGGGACGGACTGGTCGCTTACACCTATCCTCCGACGGTCCTGGTCCCCAAGTCCTGCTCCAGCTCCGGGAATGCAACGCAGTCCTTCTCCTGGGGGACCGTTCTCCTGGACCGGATCGTGGACCTTCTCAGTCTCGCCACGGACTCGCCCTCCTTCTTCCCACCCTGCGCACGATGCTCGAGCAGCACCGCCAGCCGCTCTTCCGCCCCTGCCCCGAGCGACTTCTCCTACACGCCTGGCGATTTTGCGGCAAGCCCTCTCTGCTGGAGGCTTCTCGAGTGCGGCAGCGGACGCTATCGCTTCAGCCCGCAGACCTTCTACCAGACGTGTCTACGAGGGAAAGTGGCGTGCTTCGTGCCTGGTGCTCTGACCGCCACCTCTCCTCCGTCGGCCTGTCGACTCCTCAGCTCGCGGACTTCTTCTCTGGCTCGTCCAAGACCAAGGTTGGCTCCCCTCTGGTTCCGCAGCTGCCCCTCTTGGTTGCCGACGCCTACCGTCACCTCGGCCGTCCCAACCCAGTGCCTGCAAGGACCTGCCTGACCTTTTGGCGCGTTTCGGCGTACAGCGTCCGGTCTCCCGCTCCCTTGTTCCGTGCTGGGACCTCCCTGGGTCCTCCCCTGGCTGACTTCGGACCGTTTTACCGCTCCATCTGGCCCGCTTCACGGACGTGACTCAGAGACCTGCTTCCTGATGGCCCTCGCCACGGCGCCCCGCGTCAGCGAGCTACACGCGCTCGTCTCGCCCCACCTGCTTGCAGTTCCGAGTGGATGGCTCCGTTCGGCTACTCCCGGATCCTTCTCGCTCAGACTAGGTCTCCCTTGACGGCGCCTCAGGTCATCGCTATTCAGCCGCTTCAGGGCCCGACTTCCTCGGGAAACTCCGCAGCAAGATCCGGTGCCTGCTCTTCGTATCTACCTGCTTCGCTCCAAGTCCGTGCGGAGGGGACGGTCTCGTCTCTTTTGCCGCTGACCACCGGCAGAACCGGCATCTCAGCCCAAACGTTCTCCTCCTCGCTCCGCTGGGTATTACGGTCCGCCTATCGCGACCTCTCCCCACAGGGAGCCGAGGCACTGAGGATCCGCGCCCATGAAGTGCGCGCTAGGGCCGCACGTCTCGCCTTTGCCCGCGCCTGTGCGGTTAAGGACATTGTGGCTGCAGTGGGGTGGCGGGTTGAATCTACCTTTGCCCGCTTCTACTTCCGCGCCCTGACAGTCCAGCGCGACAACCTTACGCTGGTGGGCGACTTTCTGCGGCGCAACACTCCCTCCAGGCGCCCTTGGCGCCTTAGGTTGCACTTCGCTAAAATTGTCGGGAGTGTGCGATTAGGAGTGACGGGCCGGTTTGTCCCGAACGAGGTTTCTGAAGGGATTGTGCGGCACTGTGATGAAGCTCTATGCTTGTGCATAGTGCTCACACAGTAGGATTAGTACGGTACGGTTTTTGTTAACGGTTTGTTTGTGCCGATAGTCCGTGTGGCACTAGACGCACGTGGAATTTCTAAGGAACGGTTAGCACAGAGTTTTGGTGAGTTCTGTTTAGTGAGTTCTAGGCGGAAGCTGTGTCTGTCGGAGGTCTAGATCGGTAGTGCGGGCTGTCTTGTCGTATGGAACGGTTGTGTTTGAGATACCTAGCCTGCATTCCAAGACTCTGAAGCCTAGATTTCAGGTATGTTTCTATATATGTAGTATTGATAGTTGCTTAGTTAAAGACAGTATGCGTTGCTAAGAGTAATTTGCTTGTATAGTTTTGGCTGGTTTGGTTCAGTTATGTTGGTTTAGAATTCAGTGAAGTAACCGGTGTTTTTGTATACAGTTGTTTACCGCGATAGATAACTAAAAGAATGTGAGGTGTGTATGTCTAAGTCGCTATGAAGGTAGTACGTGGATAGTTAAGCATAGTCTTTTCCAGTGTATAGAGTAGTGTATAGCAAGAGTGTTAGGCTATAGTCTGTTTCAAGATAGTGACAGAGATATGGGGGTGTTACGGAAGTAGACAGTTTATGAAGCACGTGTGTGTGTGTGTGTGTGTGTGTGTGAACGAACGTGTGAGTTATTTGTATCAGCCAGGTTACGTGACGTTTCTCATTGATCCAATATGTGGTGTGTTTAGCAAGTGTTACGTTGGGACTTTTGTTGTCTATTCAGAGTTCTTGTAAAGAGTGGAACGACGGACGCCGAGACGTCGAGTCACAGGTAGGACCTAACGTGAGGTCATCCCTCCAGCTCTTCACTGAGAGTGAGTCTGACCGGGACCAAGACACCCGAGTCAACGCGAGAACTGCGCAACAGTACGAGAACGAGGACGTCCGTGCCAAAGAGACAGGACGGCAAGAAGAAGCGTACGACGAAGGACTTTCGCGCCTAGACGTGAGAAGGACCAACGTAACCAGGCAATAACATCAAACAGGTTGGAGACAGTGTGAAACTAAAACCTAGCCTGGCAAAGATATTGTGATTTGTGTGTATGTGATTTGGATGCAGTGGGGAAGGTGGAGTGGATAATCTTTTAAGCGTTTCTTTTCTTATTGTATAAAAGTCACTTTAGAAAGGGAGCCCGTGTGTTGTGTTTTACCGCATGAATGCGCCCGTCTGAGTCAGTGGCGGTGTATGCGTCTGTTGCGTGAGAGTCTGTACGTGCGACTGTGGGCAAGTCTGCGTGCGTTACAGTGGTGACCCTGTTTTAGCGGTAGGTTAAAGTATCTGCGGGCGATAGTAAGTAGTGATTTTAGAGTAGTGCGGACGATAGTTGGGTAGTGGACGTAAAGTTTCTGTATTGCTAGGTGCGTGTTAGGTTGTTGATATTTTTGCCATTTATTTGAATTTTTACGTTTTCAAGTTTTGGGAAGTTGTGGTAGCAAATATGGAGGTAGACCCGGTAGAGGCTTATATTAAGCAAGGCGAAAGGCTAGGTCTTAAGGACGAGAAGCTTTTTGATTACGTAGAGAAATGTAGGGATAGGGAGGATAGAGCGAGAGAAAGAGAAGCTCAGAGAGAAAGAGAGGAGAAAGAAAGAGTCATAAAGGAGAAAGAGAAGCTCAGAGAGAAGAAAGAGAAGCTCAGAGAGAAAGGGAAGAGAGAGAAAGAGTACTTAAGAAAGAGGAACTAGAGGTTCAGAAAGCCTTAAAGGTGAAGGAGTTAGAAGTTCAGAGAGTGAAAGACGAGAAAGAGTTGGAGATTCATAGACTTAGAGAGGAGAAAGAGTTGGAAATGCAGATACAGAGGGAGGAGAAAGAGCTAGAAATTCAGAGAGAGAGAGAAGAGAAAGACAGAATACTTAAGAAAGAGGAAATGGAGCTAAAGGAGAAAGAGTTAGAAGTACAGAGAGAGAGAGAAGAGAAAGAAAGAGTCTTAAAGGAGAAAGAGTTAGAAGTACAGAGAGAGAGAGAAGAGAAAGAAAGAGCTCTTAAGAAAGAAGAATTAGCATTTCAGAGAGAGAAGGACAAGAAGTCTCTAGCGTTTCAGAGAGAGAAGGACGAGAGGGAACATGCGTTAAGAGAGAGAGAATTAGAGTACCAGAGAGAGAAAGAAGAGAAAGATAGGGAGGTACAGCTACATTTAGCTCGGGATGCGGGGTCTAGAGCAGATAGTGATTCAGTAGGCCGGGGCATACGGAATTTTCCTAGACTGCCGATGTTTAAAGAGTCCGTGGACTCTATTGACGCTTTTTTGTGTCGTTTCAAGTCTCATGCGCAGGCGTTGAGTTGGCCTCCTGCCAACTGGCCCGTTTTGCTTTCGTCTGTGCTTGAGGGTCAGGCCTTGAGTCTTTACCATAGCTTGAACGTTTCGGGGAACATAGATTACGAGACTTTGAAGGAGTGTCTCTTACAGCAGTTTCAGTGTAATGTGGAGGGTTTTAGAGAACGCTTGAGAGCTTGTCGGCCAGAGACAGGGGAATCGTTTATGTCGTTTGGCAAATGATTGTCCCATTTGCTCGTTCGTTGGGTCGAACTGTCAAAGATCGACCACAAGTACGAAGCATTGTTCGATCTCATGTTGGCTGAACAGTTCTTTGGTAGCGTTTCCAAGGATCTAGCGGTATTCTTGAGGGAGCGTAGCCTCAAGCGTACAGATGAGTTAGTACAGAACGCGGAGGCTTTTCGGATGGCGCATCCTACGAAAAACCTCGCGCGTAGGACCGAGACACCGCCAGTCGGGTTGGTCGCTGCTAACACGTCTGGGGGTTACCGGGGCATCAATAGCTTACGTGGAGCCCAGCTGGTTAACGGTAAAGGTACTTTGCGTTTTCGACGCGGTGATAGAGGTAACGGCGGTGGCGTTCGCGATCCTTACGCACGAGCAGAGAAATCTGGGCGTGGGTATGGTCGTGGTCGTATAGCTAATTCAGACACTCGGTGTTTTGCGTGTCACGAGTACGGCCATTTCGCTCGTAGCTGTCCTAGAGGTCGTTCGGACGCTCAGCATTTCGCGTATCAGGGGACCGGCCATCTGGCTCATCAATGTCCTAGCGATACTGGTATGGTGGAGGGCGCGGAGCAGCCCACTCACATAGCCAGCTTTGCAGTCCCAGTCGGGGAGGAACCACAGGTGGGCGGAGTGCGTTCAGTCCACGGAGGTCGTTGCCTACCTGTGGGGAACGGTGTTGTAAACGGATGGCTCGCTTCCATTCTGCGTGACTCAGGTGCCACGACTGCAGGGGTCAGACGTAGCCTTGTTAGGGACGATCAGTACACGGGGGAAACGCAGAAAGTGATTTCGTACGGTGGGAAGGTACAAGTTTTTCCGTTGGCTAAGATAGAGATTGACACGGAGTTTTTCTCAGGGGATCTGATCTCTTGTGTCGTCGACGAACCAGTAGTCGACTTAGTTCTCGGTAATATGAAGGGTGTGCAGCCAGTCAGTGGTAGGGTCGAGACGATTAAACCATCTCAGGTTAGTCGCAGTGCAGTCGCATTGGTGGCGACGAGAGCTCGAAGTAAGCGTAGTTGGGAACAGAGAGACCATGTTATTTCCGTCCAGAATCAGGAGATCGGTCGGCGGGTGTGGCCCAATAGTCGGGTTGGTCTGAGACGGCATAGTTCTGTTGCGGACAGAAATGCCGCTCAGCACCCAATATATAGGTAGGTCGGAGATTGGAGTCTCGCGATTGTGTGGATTGTGTGGGCAGTCGTTGGATCGTTTTCATTTCTGGAGGTTTTTAGCGCGTTAGTTCTGTTTTGCTGTTGCTGTGCGATCTGAAGGTGTGCGTTGAGGCGTAAGGCTGTAATTTTTTTTTTCTTGTATTCTAGATAATCAAAGTTAGTCCTTTCCTGTTTTCGGATAATATTACGTCGAGTAGTCTTAAAAAGAAACTCGGTCGTTTCTTTTTTTTCCCGAGGAAGGGGAAATTGTGATGAAGCTCTATGCTTGTGCATAGTGCTCACACAGTAGGATTAGTACGGTACAGTTTTTGTTAACGGTTTGTTTGTGCCGATAGTCCGTGTGGCACTAGACGCACGTGGAATTTCTAAGGAACGGTTGGCACGGAGTTTTGGTGAGTTCTGTTTAGTGAGTCCTTGGTGGAAGCTGTGTCTGTCAGAGGTCTAGATCAGTAGTGAGGGCTGTCTTGTCGTATGGAACGGTTGTGTTTGAGATACCTAGCCCGCATTCCAAGACTCTGAAGCCTAGATTTCAGGTATGTTTCTATATATGTAGTATTGATAGTTGCTTAGTTAAAGACAGTATGCGTTGCTAAGAGTAATTTGCTTGTATAGTGTTGGCCGGTTTGGTTCAGTTATGTTGGTTTAGAATTCAGTGAAGTAACCGGTGTTTTTGTATACAGTTGTTTACCACGATAGATAACTAAAAGAATGTGAGGTGTGTATGTCTAAGTCGCTATGAAGGTAGTATGTGGATGGTTAAGCATAGTCTTTTCCAGTGTATAGAGTAGTGTATAGCAAGAGTGTTAGGCTATAGTCTGTTTCAAGATAGTGACAGAGATATGGGGGTGTTACGGAAGTAGACAGTTTATGAAGCACGTGTGTGTGTGTGTGTGTGAACGAACGTGTGAGTTATTTGTATCAGCCAGGTTACGTGACGTTTCTCATTGATCCAATATGTGGTGTGTTTAGCAAGTGTTACGTTGGGACTTTTGTTGTCTATTCAGAGTTCTTGTAAAGATTGAAACGACGGACGCCGAGACGTCGAGTCACATGTGGGACCTAACGTGAGGTCATCCCTACAGCTCTTCACTGAGAGTGAGTCTGACCGGGACCAAGACACCCGAGTCAACGCGAGAACTGCGCAACAGTACGAGAACGAGGACGTCCGTGCCAAAGAGACAGGACGGCAAGAAGAAGCGTACGACGAAGGACTTTCGCGCCTAGACGTGAGAAGGACCAACGTAACCAGGCAATAACATCAAACAGGTTGGAGACAGTGTGAAACTAAAACCTAGCCTGGCAAAGATATTGTGATTTGTGTGTATGTGATTTGGATGCAGTGGGGAACTTACTTACTTACGCCTGTTACCCCTGCCCGGGTATAGGCCGTCGACGAGAGACCTCCAGCAACTCCTGTCCTGTGCTTCTCCTTCGATTCTACTCCAGGTGGTTCCCAGTCTCTTGATGTCTGCTTGGAGGTCTCGACGCCAGGAGTTTCTCAGCCTACCTCTTTTTCCCTGGGGGTTCCATGACAATGCCTGCCTAGTGATACTGGAAGCTGGCTTTCTCAGACTGTGACCAATCCATCCCCATCTTCTTCGCCCAATTTCATTCTCTGCTGTTATCTGCTCTGTTCTCTCCCAGAGTCTGACGTTGCTGATCTTCTCTGGCCAGTGGATTTTCAAAATTCTTCTAAGGCAACTGTTCATGAAGGTCTGTACTCTGTTGACTGTGGTTTTTGTCAATCTCCATGTCTCTGCTCCATATAGGAGAACTGCTTTTACATTGGAGTTGAAAATCCGGACTTTGGTGTGTTGTGACAGCTCTCTGGAACTCCACACTTTTTTCAACTGGAGAAAGGCTGCTCTGGCTTTACCGATTCGTGCTCTGACATCTGCATCAGTGCCGCCTTTTTTGTCTATGATGCTCCCGAGATAGGTGAAGGACTCCACCTCCTCCAACGGGGTGCCAGCAAGCAAGACTGGTTCTTCCCTGGTTGTGTTCAGCCTCATTGTCTTTGTTTTCTGTTTGTGAATGGTGAGTCCCACTTGGGACGAGATGTCAGCAAGCCTCGTGGTCTTGTCCTGCATTTGTTGATGAGTGTGGGACAGTAATGCCAAGTTGTCTGCAAAATCGAGGTCGTCAAGCTGTGTCCACAGTGTCCACTGTATTCCACTTCGTCTGTGCTCTGTGGTCATCTTCATGACCCAGTCTATGGCCAGTAGGAAGAGGAACAGAGACAGCAGACACCCCTGCCTGACACCAGTTCTGACCTGGAGCTCTCTGATGAACTGCCCTTCGTGGATCACGCGACATGTCATGCCATCATAGCTGCTCTTGATCAGGCGGACGAGCTTTGTGGGTACACCGTAGTGTCGTAGGAGTTTCCACAGAGTCTCTCGGTCCACGCTGTCGAAGGCTTTCTCATAATCCACAAAGTTGACGTACAGCGGGGAGCTCCACTCCAGAGACTGTTCCACGATGATGCGGAGAGTGGCGATCTGGTCTGTACATGATCGGTTCTTCCTGAATCCTGCTTGCTGGTCTCTCAGCTGGGGGTCAACGGAGCTCTTCATTCTCTCTAGGATGATCCTGTTGAAGACCTTTCCTGGTACTGACAGCAAGGTGATTCCTCTGTAGTTGGAACACTTGCTGAGGTCGCCTTTCTTGGGAAGCTTGATTAGGTACCCCTCCTTCCAGTCAGCTGGCATCACCTCCTCTTCCCAGATCTTTCCAAACAGTGGGTACAGCATCTCAACTGTTGTCTCTAGGTCTGCTTTCAGAGACTCCGCTGGGATGCCATCTGGCCCTGCTGCTTTGCCATTCTTCAAAAATGCCACTGCTTTTCTGATCTCTTCCCGGCTGGGTCTGTCACGGCTGATGGGTAGGTCGGTCTCTGCCGGCTGGATGTCGGGGGGGTCGGATGGGCTAGGTCTGTTCAGTAACTCTTCAAAATACTCGGCCCATCTGTCGAGCTGGTCTGCTCTGCAATAGGCTTGCCTTCTTTGTCTTTTACTGGTCTTTCTGTATGGCCATACTTAACCGACAATCTTCTGGTAATGTCGTAGAGCTGTTTCATGTTGCCGCTACCAGCTGCCTTTTCTGCCTCTGCTGCTAGTCTGTCTGTGTAGGCCCTCTTGTCTGCCCTGATACTCCTCTTCACCTCGCGGTTGGCTTCCGAGTATTCCCCCTGTGCCCTTACTTTGGCTGCTCTCGTGCGACTGTTGTTGACCGCTGCTTTCTTCTGCTTCCTCGCTTCTATCTTCTTCAAGGTCTGTGCCGACAGCCAGTCCTTGTGGTGGTGTTTCCTGAACCCTACAGTGTCTTTGCAGGTTGAGTTCAGCGCCTCTCTAACTGCCTTCCACTGCTGCTCTGTGGTGACCGCCTCCTCTTCATTTACTAGCTCCTGTAGCGCTTGAAACCGGTTGGACAGCACCAGTTTGAACTCTTCTCTAACTCCAGTTTCTCTCAGGAGGCCTACATTATAGCGCTGTCTTCTTGTTGTCTCTGTGCGGCTTTTCTTTAGCTTGAGCTTCATTCTTAAAGTAAGCAGATGGTGGTCTGAGGCAACATCTGCTCCCCTCCTCACTCGAACATCTTGAAGGGATCTTCTAAATTTCTTGCTAATGCAGATATGGTCTATTTGGTTCTCTGTTGTATGGTCAGGTGAGACCCAAGTTGCTTTGTGTATTCTTCTGTGTGGGAAGATGCTGCCTCCAATGACAAGTCGGTTTAGAGCACAAAAGTCTACAAACCTCTCCCCGTTCTCACTCATCTATGCAGTGGGGAAGGTGGAGTGTATATAGTCTGATAATCTTTTAAGCGTTTCTTTTCTTATTGTCCCCCACCCGGGTCTGCCCTGGGGGACTTGGGTGGGGTTAGGTATTTTTTAGTTCCCAGGGTCACCCTGGTCAGCCCCACAGGGTGGGTTTTTCTCTCTATTCTGGGGCATGCGTTTCTGTCTACCCTTTGTCCATTCACCTGTATTTGCCTTTTTAAAACTCTCCCTACTGTCTGCACTGCCTGTAGCTCTTGATATTGGATGTGTGTTGCTAAATGGTCTTAGCTTTATTTAGGCCCCATGTTGTAGGTTTATTTAACGTATTTGGCCGGCTGGCGACATACATTCAATTTTCTGTTTAGTTTTTTTTTTTTTTTTTCACAAGCAGTGCAGGCACGTCCTGAGAAAGCCTTGTTGCTGTCGGGACGTTAAGCAATGTACAATCATTTTCTTATTGTATAAAAGTCACTTTAGAAAGGGAGCCCGTGTGTTGTGTTTTACCGCATGAATGCGCCCGTCTGAGTCAGTGGCGGTGTATGCGTCTGTTGCGTGAGAGTCTGTACGTGCGACTGTGGGCAAGTCTGCGTGCGTTACAGGCACCCTCCTCCTTTTTGTCATTCTTCCTGACAGTCATGTCATCGGTAATGTGTTTTGAGGAAACAAATTAATTTTTCTCTAAAATGTATTTTTTCGAAAAATACTTAACGATGACATGACTTGGAGGTCCCTCCCTCCTCCCCGCTTGCCGCTGGTAACTCCGTAGACAACTGGCTAAAGGACACACCACCTGGCACGTGGCCGGATGGGCAGGGGAGGCTACTCTCGTCCCTGTTAGGGATCCCCGAGAGCCTCCTGGGGGGACCCTTTGGGTCTTAGGCTAAAATTGGTAAGCAAGTAGACTATTTCCTGACAGTCATGTCATCGGTAAGTATTTTTCGAAAAAATACATTTTAGAGAAAAATTAATGTTTCTCAATATTACGTGGTGTTCGCTGCTCATTTGTTTTGCGTTTGGCATGATGCAAAGAAGGTCATGAGTCAAGTACAAGAAAGATGATGACCATCATGTAATGTCGTGTATGGATCTGTTGTGATTTACAGTCTGTGTTGTGTGATTTGTTTGCTACAGTCTGTGTTGTGTGATTTAACTTGGCAGGAAAACCAAGCGGCGCGAGTCAACAGGCAGAGCAACTGTTGTGGTTGACCTGACCGAATCTGATGATGGTATGTTACTGTTTCCGCTTTCCTATCTTACATGTGCTCTTTTATGTTTGTCCTTTTAGTTCAATATTCTGTTGTTTTTTTCACAAGCAGTGCAGGCACGTCCTGATAAAACCTTGTTGCTGTCGGGACGTTAAGCAATGTACAATCAATCATCGTTTTAGAACTCATTAGTTCACATGCGATAGCATAACTGAGCCAGTGTCTATCCAGTGTCGGGCTTCTGTGGTCCCATGGTAAACTGTCAAGCTGGCATTGAGACTTTTCTAGCCACAGACTTCAGATTTTTGGCTCACGTGCGAAGCAAAAGTGAGTCTGCCCACTCGGCACCGGCCTCCACGTGGCGTGAGTGGGTAGTCTCCTCAGTCACTGAGTGGGCTAGCAGAGGGGTGCCATCTTTGTCCAGGATTAGGACTTGATGTCAGCAGATATGTTGTTCAGTCTTTTTCACTGGTCCGTTTTTTGAGGAGCTGTGTTAACCCAGGTCCTACCATGTTGGATTAGTCCTTAAAAATACTTGTGAGCTTTTGGTCCTTTGGATCCCAAGTGATTGCCATGCTTGGAGACCCGTGTCAGGGGAGAAGAGGATGCTGGTGGCTGAGGTTCCCTTTGGGTTGCGGCTGACTGGTGCCAACACTCCACTTTGGCCTTGACTTCTACCTAAACGGGAGGCTAGTCGTACCAGCCTAGTCAACCGGCTCTTGTCACATTGAGCCTTATCCAACTGTTGACATGCGGGTTGATATATGGAGCACCATGCTTTATCCTCTGCTGCTGATTAGGTGCTTTACGCCAGTATTCCCCTGCATTCAACGGTGTGATAGAAGGCGGTGGCTCAGACAGTTCAATCGGGCTTACCCCCTTAAGTATATCTTTCGGGCAGTCTCCATTGTGTGTCAGCAGGAGACCCGCCGACAGTTGCACTTTCCCTTGTTGGGCTCGGTGGTGGGCGGGGACCCCGGGGGCTGAATATCTCTACTATTATAATATGGAAAAAACAAAAAAACAAAACTGGCACAGAAGCGGCACATAGCCACCGACAATGAACATGACATTGACTCGGACTGTAGGAAGCGACGCCTCAGGCGTCAGCCATATGGCCTCACTTCCTCATTGTCCATAGCAAGGTGAAGGAGAAACCTGTTTCCAAGCTGCATCCTTTTCTGGTGGGGGAGACCCTCAGGAGCCGTGTTGGCAGGCCTGATACCCAGTGCCTCAGGTCTGCTGACTTACTGGTAGAGTGCCGTACCCGGGCACACTCCAGCGGGCTACTGAGGCTCTATTTCATCGGAGACACTCCACAAAACTATGAATTCGTCAAGAGGCATGATCAAAGATCAAGCTTTGACAGAACTGTCAGAAGATAAGATGGTTTATTGCCATATGTTTCCATGTACAAAACAATAAAAACATTGGAATTTGTCTTGATGTCAGTTACTAAGACTAAACACACACACACACACACACACACACACACACACACACACACACACACACACAGAGAGAGAGAGAGAGAGAGAGATCTGATACAGTTAAAAACTGACTGTACACAATCATTCTCACTCGCCACTCGCGCTCTCTCCAATTAGTCCGGTTGATCAGAGAGAGCGTGAACAGCAAGAGGGAAAAAACTGTTGCGGAATCTGCTGGTCCTGGTACTGATGGACCTGTACCTGCGCCCTGATGGTAAAATTTGAAAAAGCTCATTGCCGGGGTGGGTGGAATCACTGGAGATAAGACGTGCTCTACGTAAGAGACGCTGCTGGTACAGTGAGTCCAGGCTAGGAAGATCTCTGCCTATGATTTTTGAAGCGGTCTTGACCACCCTACTCAGTCTGATTTTCTCTTTGGCCGTGATGGAACCATACCAAACCGTGATCGAAAAGGTGAGCACGCTCTCAATCACAGCTCGGTAGAATTGCATCAACATGTGGGCACCGAGACCGAAACTTTTCAGACGTCGCAGGAAGAACAAGCGCTGCTGTGCTTTTTGGACGATAAGGCGAGTGTTTTCCTCCCACTTCAGGTCACATGACAGGGTAGTGCCAAGAAACTTAAAGTTCTGGACTGTTTCAATGATTTCACTATTGATCACAAGAGGGGGAGGGGGAGGGGACTGTTTCTTTCTAAAGTCCACAATCATTTCTTTTGTTTTGCCAGAGTTCAGTTCAAGGTTGTTGTTATTACACCAACTAATTAGAGTCTCAACCTGATGAACTTGTACGGAACCTTAAGTTGCAGGGGGTGACTTACGTCAGGCGCTTCGCTTCCAAGCGAAGTGGTGGGGATATCCGTCTCCCTACCATCATCCTGACGTTTGGCACCCCCACCCCTCCTACTACCATTTGGGGAGGTTACTACTCCTTGAAAGTGAAGAAGTACCTCCCTCTCCCCCTCTGGTGCTTTAACCCTTTCATTACTGACACCCACTATAGCGGGCATGGGAAACGCCTCCTCTGCTTACGACTTCCCGGTATAGCTGGGCCGCAGCTTCTACTCCCCCGCGTACGGCTGCCCGCTAAAGCGGTTTGCGCTAGCCGCGTTTGAAATCCGTGCTACCTGCTGTGAGTGGCTACTGGATTAGCGGCAACCTTGACAGCGCTGGAATGGTACCGCAAGGCGCGCAGTGTTTATGTTATAGCCGGCTCGGGGCCTGGGAAACAGGATGCGGAGTTTATATAAAAAATTCCTTCCAGAACTTTGGTTGTGATTGCAAAAATGGTGAAGAGGAAAAAGTGACCGTGACAGCGACGAATTTAGTGATGATGAGTTTTGGGATGGAGGCGATTTTGGAGACTGGACAGAGGAGGAAAGGGCCGATATTGTGCGACAAGATACTAACGACAACAATGATAATGGTTGCGATGCTGACGAAAGTGGGGATGAGCTTGACAATGACAATGTGCCACTCTGGTTCCGAAATCATGCCACAATTTGAGAGGACAGTAGGACCCCATATGTTGCACCTGAGCGGGTGACATTCACCCGAAGGCCAGCCGGTCCAACATGTGTAATTGACACATCTGTCAGTGCATCCGGGTACTTTGGCCTCTTCTACTCTGAGAGTGTGTTCGAAACGATCACAACGTACACAAACGCGAATGCAGCAAAGAGCCGTTCCTGCTCTGCCGCCAGCCAACAACGAGATATGCCTTGACCGACTTGACCACTTACCTGTCAAAGGGGAGGGCCGTGACCATCTATGCTACAAGCGACACACCCGCTACTATTGACGCAAACCCAGGGGTTAGCTATGTGAACAACCCGTACAAGAGGCGCAAATCTGTTTTTATGTGCCGGAAATGTGGCGTGTACCTTTGTTTGTAATGAAAACAACTGTTTTTTTGGTACCACACACAGGTACAACAGTAAATACAGGGTGACAGTGTGTGACAGTGTATGACAGCGTATAACAGTGTAGTAATTTCATCTTGAGACTACCAGTAACTGTACATAGTGTATGCGTAAGCATAGACAAGGTGTATATAATAGAGGATCTTTTACAGTTACTTTTTTATTTTTGACACCTGTGTGTGCATTGCGGACACTGCTATGCGACAGCAATAAACAGACAATGACACAGTCACAAGTTTGAATTATGAGTTTTCAACACATCATTATCATGGTAAGAGCATGCAAACACTTTTGGACTCTTTTTCGTGCATGTTTTGCTTACTTCATAGGTGTGTGTTGTTAATGTACTGTCATTTTGTCACATATTTGCACCTGTGTGTCACCAAATCAACCACACGACACTTACACATGATGTCAATGTGTAGCCCTTCCAAAGCCCGTCACAGCAATATAGGGTTATGGGTATCTGCGGTGGATGGGTATTCCGCTATCAGCCTTTCCCGTACACTACTATATTTTGGTATTTTTCTAGTCTCTAAACTCAGTATGCAGGGGTAATACAGAACTTTATAAAAGCAGTACTCGGTGGTATTCACGAACCAGAAAATTCAGTAATGAAAGGGTTAAGTGCCAAAAGTATGGCCATGGGCAGAAGCTTCATACGCCCGTTGCATTAAGCCCGGACACTCTGCTGAGTCCTGCACAGCCACCCCCTGTGTGTGAATTGCCAGAGGGTGCTTCGGACAAGAAGTATCCTCGTTGGATATCCGAGTGCAAGATTCAGCAGGTGCGTGTGGAGAAGGGGCTATCTTTTGCGGACACAAAAAAGCTGGTTGACGGCCCTGGTGCAGCTGCGGTTGCCCCAAACTCTTAACACCTCTGTGTATACTTTCAGTGCTGCGGTGGCAGGCAAGCGCCCTACCAAAGATTTCTCATGTCAAACCTCAACTTAGACCATCCACTGCTGGTGCAGATTAGAGAGCTCTACGCGGACTTGATGAAGGAATATTATGACATCATTTTTATTTGGGTCCCAGGCCATGTGGGCATCGAAGGCAACAGAATCGCAGATTCTGCTGCCAACGGTGCCCGCAGTGACCCTGTCCCTGACACACAGACTGTCTATAGTGATTTTAAACCTGTTATTAGTGCGTACATAGCCCGCGAGTGGCAGTCCGATTGGGACAAAGAGGAAGGGAACAAGCTTCATGAAGCTCTTCCTAAGTTGTCTGACAGTCTACCTTTCCGCTGCGGCAGCCGCCGTGAGGAGACTGTCCTTGCTCGGCTCCACATCGGGCACACATATGTTACGCACTCTTACTTACTTAAACAGGATGAGCGTCCATGGTGTTTTGCCTGTGATGAGCAGTTTTCTGTTCGACACTTTTTGCTGTATTGTGCTGACCTAATTGACACCAGATATAAACACTTCACAGCAGACTCCTTGAAGGTTTTGTTCCGGGATGTTCCCCCGGACAAAATCTTCAATTTTTTGAGAGAATGCAATATTTTTAACAAGATCTGAGCATTCATAGACTATGTGAATTTTTTTATTTGCCCTTTTTGAGAGTCTGTAGACGTTTCTTTTCCAGACATGTGCGACATTTTAGCCTGAGATTTTTAATCTATATTTACATCTTGTCTTAAGACCTTGCTTTTAGTCTGGCTGACCAGATTTTTACCCATCCCGCCGTGAGATGGCCTTAGTCGCTTGCTCGGCGTTAAACCCAAATAACTAACTAACTAACTCAAACCTCAACTTCTTGGTTGGGGGCGGAGCCTCGGATCCTCTCGCCCCTGGAGAGTAACCCTCCTCCGGTGGTGACGAGGAGACAGGGAACGCAGAAGGCGGACACTGGATGCATTGGAGGAGCGGATCGAGGGAGAGGAAGTTGTCGTTGCTGGTGCTGCGGCAGCTCCACTCCCTTCATCTCCGAAGAACCAGAGGAGGCCCGGAAGCCGGCCCCCCTCTGTTTCTTCAACTCCTTCCAAGGCAATGGAAAAGGGAGGAAAAAACTCTTCACCCCCAGATAAGACATAAACATGTACTCTCTGCTTCAGTGGAATTGTCGTGGTTTTCAAGCTAACTTTGAGGAATTACATCTTTTAGTCAAGTTCTATAACACCTTAGTAATATCTCTTCAGGAGACTTACCTGAAGACTTCTGACCCTGTGTCCTTTAATGGTTTTAACGCTATACATAAAGGCTCTGTTTCGGAGAGCCGTTCGGGTGGAGTGGCTCTATGTAGCCCCGTTAGCATCGACACCTGTCTTCAGGCTATCGCAGCTTGGGTTACCTTGAAGAAGACCATAACCATATGCAGTGTTTACCTGCGGGTCTGTAGTAATGATATTTTTAACTTGGTAGATCAGCTGCCCCCTCCCTTTATTCTCATGGGGGATTTTAACGGTCACGCTCACCTTTGGGGTAGTGACCACTATGATGACAAAGGTCAGATGTTAGAAGATGTTTTTTCTCACCTTAACCTATGTTTCTTTAACGATGGCTCGCCTACATACTCTAACCCAGGTTCAGGATCTAGTTCTGTTCTAGACCTCACTGTGTGTGATCCTTCTCGCATGCTCGACTTTGACTGGAAGGTTCACAGTGACCTGTGTGGTAGTGACCACTTCCCAGTAGTCCTGTCATCGGTCAGCTGTGAGGAGGATTCGTCAGTGGGGCGCTGGAATCTTAAGAAAGCTAACTGGCCTCTGTTCGCCTCCCTCTGTCAGTCTCGTATTACAGAGTTATCAGCTGAGGAACCTGTTTCTTGTTTTACTTCTATTTTGTTGGACATTTTGTTGGTGAAACCATCCCTAGAACTTCTACATCAGTCCCTCAGAAGCTGAGAGTACCATGGTTCAATGAAGAATGCTGCAAGGCCCAAAAAACGCGCAAATCTGCTCAGCGATGTGCTTTTCATAATCCGTCACAAGCGAATATTTTAACCTTTAAAAGACAGAGGGCAAAAGCCCGTTACATTTTTAAACGTGAACGCCGAGCTTCCTGGAGACATATCGTCTCATCTTTATCTTCTAGGACTCCATCCCAGAAAGTCTGGAAGGTTGTTTGAAGAATTAGAAGCAGGGTGGCTCGGCTTCTGTCGGCCATCTTAGAGATGGTGCCAGTTTGGTCACAGATAAAAAGGCTGTGGCCAATTTGCTTGCCTCCACCATTGCCCATAGTTCTTCGACAGAGCATTATTCACCCTTCTTCCAGAGAGAGAAGGAGAAGCTAGAGTCGTGTACTTGTGATTTTATATCGGATAACTCAGAAGACTATAATGCCCCTTTTACATTTTCAGAATTGCAGCAAGCCATTCTGAAATGTAATGACTCTGCTGCTGGACTAGATACCATCCACTATCAGCTCCTAACACATCTGCCTGAGGATTCACTCCTTGTACTTTTCAAGGCCTTGAACCATATCTGCTGGATAACCGGTCATTTTCCGCCATCTTGGCGCCAGGCTGTGGTTGTGCCAATCCCCAAGCCGGTAAGGATCCTTCCGACCCGAGCAACTACCGGCCTATCCCTTTGACATCGTGTTTATGCAAAACTATGGAACGCTTGGTCAACGCCCGCATGGTGTGGCATCTCGAGTCACAGGGTCTCATCACAGACCTCCAATGCGGTTTCCGGCGCTTCTGTAGTACAACTGACCCTCTAGTCCACTTTGAGTCGTTTATCCGAGATGCTTTTGTCAACAAGCAGCATGTCTATTTAATTTTCTTTGATCTTGAGAAGGCATGACACTACCTGGAAGTATGGTATTATGTCTGATTTGTCGGACATGGGTTTTAAAGGGCGCTTGCCTGTTTTTATTCACAATGTTTTGTCTAACCGGTCGTTCCATGTCCGTGTGGGCTCCTTTGAACAGGAGATGGGTGTCCCACAGGGCAGCATTCTATCCCCTGTTTTATTTAGCATTAAAATTAATAACATTGTAAAGGCCGTCAAGGATGATTCTGAATGCACTTTGTTTGTGGATGACTGTGTGCACGAGGTCAAGGTCTTGCGTCCCTTGAGAGGCGCTTGCATCTGTGCATTGATTGCATCCAGGGGTGGGTGTCTCTCAACGGATTCAGGTTCTCGCTCTCAAAGACAGTCTGTGTGCATTTTACTAACCAGACGAAATTTTTTCCAGAACCTAGCCTGAGTATTGCTGGAGTGCCAATTAAGGTGGCCGAGGAGGCAAAGTTTCTGGGCGTCATCTTTGACAAAAGACTGACCTTCCGCAATCATATTAATTACTTTAGAACCTCTTGTCAGAAGGCCCTCGACGTTCTTCGTGTCATTGGTCGTACTGACTGGGGTGCAGACCGCATTGTCTTACTTCGACTCTACCCTTGTTCAGTCCAAACTGGATTATGGCTCTGTGGTATATGGCTCAGCATCCAAGTCTGTTCTACAGCGTCTGAACACTAATCACCATCAAGGTCTGCGAATATGTCTGGGGACCTTCAGGACATCTCCAGTTCCTAGTCTGTATGCTGAGGCAGGGGAGCCTTCTCTCAAGCTCCGCCGCATCCGCCTCATCCTCAGCTACATTCTGAAGCTGAAGGCCCATCTAGTCAATCCAGCCTATGATTGTGTTTTTAACCCGTTGTTCGCAGATATTTACGATGCCCATCCGGGAACTGTCTGTCCACTTTCCTCTTTCCTTCCATGTCCGACCTCATCTGCAGGTGGCTGGAGTGGACCTGGACAAAGTTTCGGAATCTCTGCAACACATGACTCCACCCTGGCTATTACCAGTTCCTGACATCTTGCTGGACTTGACCGCCCACAAGAAGGACTGTACTCCACCAGCCATATACCAACAGAGCCTCAATGAACTCCTTTTAAGTTTTCCTGGCTATTGTCGTATTTATACGGATGGGTCCAAGTCTGAGGATGGGAGAGTGGCTGCGACTGCAGTGTCTTCTCGCCATCCTAGACGACCATTTAAGCTCCGCCTCCCAGACCATTCCTCTGTATTTAGTGCAGAACTGCAGGCAATTCTGCTGGCACTCAGGCATGCCTATCAGTCTCGGGAAAGGAACTTCCTGATTCTGCCTGACTCTCTTTCTGCCCTGCAGGCCCTTCAAGGCGCAGGAACAGACCACCCCCCTGCTGATGCAGATTCAAGAGCTTTACGCAGACTTGATGACGGAATATTATGACATTTTTATTTGGGTCCCAGGGCATGTGAGCATCGAAGGCAACAGGATTGCAGATTCTGCTGCCGACAATGCCCGCAATGACCCTGTCCTTGACTGTTCATAGTGATTTTAAACCTGTGATTAGTGCGTACATAGCCTGCGAGTGGCAATCCGAGTGGGACAAAGAGGAAGCAAACAAGCTTCATGAAGCTCTTCCTATGGTGTCCAACAGTCTACCTTATCGCTGCGGCAGCCGCCGTGAGGAGACTGTCCTTACTCGGCTCCACATTGGACACACGTATGTTACTCACTCTTACTTACTAAAACAGGATGAGTGTCCATGGTGTTATACCTGTGATGAGCAGTTTTCTGTTTGACACTTTTTGCTGTCGTGTGCCGATTTAATTGACACAAGATATAAACACTTCACAGCAGACTCCTTGAAGGTTTTGTTCCGGGATGTTCCCCCAGACAAAATCTTCAATTTCTTGAGAGAATGCAATATTTTTAACAAGATCTGAGCATTTATTGACTATGTGAATTTCACTATTCTGCCCTTTTTGAGAGTCTGTAGACTTTTCTTTTAAAGACTTGTGCAACATTTTAGCATGACATTTTTAAGGTATATTTACATCTTGTTTTAAGACCTTTCTTTTAGTCTGGCTGACCAGATTTTTACCCATCCCACCGTGAGATGGCCTTAGTCGCCTGCTTGGTGTTAAACCCCAATAACTAACTAAAAGTGAGTGTTCTGGGCCAGTGGTCGTCCGTCTGTCGTCTGTCCGCCGTCATCTGTGGTAAACTTTAACGTTAGCATTTTCTTGGAGACTATTCAAGCTACAGTCTTCAAACTTGGCCCATGGGTACTTTGTGGCAAGACCTTTCTAAACATACCAATTTGAGTGACAAAGGTCAAGGTCACAAGGGATCAGGAAATATATCAAAAATAGCTATTTTAGGATATAATTTATTTTTTCTCAAATACTATTCACAAAATTTAAACTCAAACTTGCTACAGAGATACCTGATGGTAAGACCTATCTATGCATACTAATTTGGATGACCCCTCAGAAAGGTCAAGAGTCATGAGCTCAGAAAATAGGAAAAGAAATAGCCATATTTTGACAAAGAATGTTTTTTCTCAATTAATATTCACAACTTCACAACTTCAAACCCAAACTTGCTACAGAGATACCTGATGGTAAGTTTGTTATTTCCTCGCACTGGGACCATATGGCGTTGAGGCGCGTCCCCTGGGTGGTGGATAAGGGGTCCCTCGTGAGAGGAGTGCACCGAATGAAATAAGGTGCCGTGAAACAACATGGTCTAAGGGAAGGTGACCCCGACAGAAAACCCCTGGTCCTCCTAGTAAGGGGGTTGGGCATGGGGGTAGCTTCCCCACTCTGCAAAAAAGGAAATAGCTACAAAAACGCCGACGAAAAGACTAACAGTAATTCCTTTCCTGGAGGAGGAAGGTTCTTCTACCAGAAGACTTATGACGTCCTGTGGTGAAAGCCGGAAGTCTTCAGAAGCCACAGGACCGAGCCACCTCTCTCTATCCAGGGATACAACCATGGGCACATGGAACATCAAGACCATGTACCAGAGCGGCAAGGCCGCCCAGATAGCAGCGGAAATGCAAAAGTACAACCTTTCCCTGCTAGGTATCAGTGAAGCCAGATGGACGCAGTCTGGCCAGAAAAGGCTGTTAAGTGAGGAGATGATTCTGTATTCAGGTCATGAAGAGGAGAATGCCCCCCATACAGAAGGAGTAGCACTCATGCTGTCACCAGTGGCACAGAGAGCGCTGATGGGCTGGGAACCTCTTGGGCCAAGAATTATCACAGCAGCCTTTAGAACCAAGAAAAAGCTCAAGCTAAACGTCATCCAGTGTTATGCGCCCACTAATGACAGTGACGAGGAAGAGAAACAAGAGTTCTATGACCGACTCCAGAGTGCCTTGGACAAACGTGCGGAGCGAGACATCACCATCGTCATGGGCGATTTTAATGCCAAAATAGGGGAGGACAACACCGAATACAAAGAGGTGATGGGGAGACAGGGACTAGGCTCGGAGATGAGTGAGAACGGGGAGAAGTTTGTAGACTTTTGTGCTCTAAACCGACTTGTCATTGGAGGCAGCATCTTCCCACACAGAAGAATACACAAAGCAACTTGGGTCTCTGACTCTCACCTGACCATACAACAGAGAACCAAATAGACCATATCTGCATTAGCAAGAAATTTAGAAGATCCCTTCAAGATGTCCGAGTGAGGAGGGGAGCAGATGTCGCCTCCGACCACCATCTGCTTACCTTAAGAATGAAGCTCAAGCTAAAGAAAAGCCGCACAGACACAACAAGAAGACAGCGCTATAATGTAGGCCTCCTGAGAGAAACTGGAGTTAGAGAAGAGTTCAAACTGGTGCTGTCCAACCGGTTTTGAGCGCTACAGGAGCTAGTAAATGAAGAGGAGGCGGTCACCACAGAGCAGCAGTGGAAGGCAGTTAGAGAGGCGCTGAACTCAACCTGCAAAGACACTGTAGGGTTCAGAAAACACCATCACAAGGACTGGCTGTCGGCACAGACCTTGAAAAAGATATAAGTGAGGAAGCAGAAGAAAGCAGTTGTCAACAACAGTCGCACGAGAGCAGCCAAAGTAAGGGCACAGGGGGAATACTCGGAAGCCAACCGCGAGGTGAAGAGGAGTATCAGGGCAGACAAGAGGGCCTACACAGACAGCCTGGCAGCAGAGGCAGAAAAGGCAGCTGGCAGCGGCAACATGAAACAGCTCTACGACATTACCAAAAGATTGTCAGGCAAGTATGGCCATACAGATAGACCAGTAAAAGACAAAGAAGGCAAGCCTATTGCAGACAGAGCAGACCAACTCGACAGATGGGCCGAGTATTTTGAAGAGTTACTGAACAGACCTAGCCCACCCGACCCCCCAGACATCCAGCCGGCAGAGACCGACCTACCCATCATCTGTGACAGACCCAGCTGGGAAGAGATCAGAAGAGCAGTGGCATTTTTGAAGAACGGCAAAGCAGCAGGCCCAGATGGCATCCCAGCGGAGTCTCTGAAAGCAGACTTAGAGACAACAGTGGAGATGCTGTACCCACTGTTTGGAAAGATCTGGGAAGAGGAGGTGATGCCGGCTGACTGGAAGGAGGGGTACCTAATCAAGCTTCCCAAGAAAGGCGACCTCAGCAAGTGTTCCAACTACAGAGGAATCACCTTGCTGTCAGTACCAGGAAAGGTCTTCAACAGGATCATCCTGGAGAGAATGAAGAGCTCCGTTGACCCCCAGCTGAGAGACCAGCAAGCAGGATTCAGGAAGAACCGATCATGTACAGACCAGATCGCCACTCTAGACATCATCGTGGAACAGTCTCTTTGTGGATTATGAGAAAGCATTTGACAGCCTGGACTGAGAGACTCTGTGGAAACTCCTATGACACTACGGAGTACCCACAAAGCTCGTCCGCCTGATCAAGAGCAGCTACGATGGCATGACATGTCACGTGATCCACGAAAGGCAGTTCACCAGGGAGCTCCAGGTCAGAACTGGCGTCAGGCAGGGGTGTCTGCTGTCTCTGTTCCTCTTCCTACTGGCCATAGACTGGTTCATGAAGATGACCAGAGAGCACAGACGAAGTGGAATACAGTGGACACTGTGGACACAGCTTGACGACCTCGATTTTGCAGACGACTTGGCATTACTGTCCCACACTCATCAACAAATGCAGGACAAGACCACGAGGCTTGCTGACATCTCGTCCCAAGTGGGCCTCACCATTCACAAACAGAAAACAAAGACAATGAGGCTGAACACAACCAGGGAAGAACCAGTCTTGCTTGCTGGCACCCCGTTGGAGGAGGTGGAGTCCTTCACCTATCTCGGGAGCATCATAGACAAAAAAGGCGGCACTGATGCAGATGTCAGAGCACGAATCGGTAAAGCCAGAGCAGCCTTTCTCCAGTTGAAAAAAGTGTGGAGTTCCAGAGAGCTGTCACAACACACCAAAGTCCGGATTTTCAACATGGACATTGACAAAAACCACTGTCAACAGAGTACAGATCTTCATAAACAGTTGCCTTACAAGAATTTTGAAAATCCACTGAGAAGATCAGCAACGTCAGACTCTGGGAGAGAACAGAGCAGATAA
The DNA here is from genome assembly GCA_036245525.1 of Semisulcospira habei. NCBI lineage: Eukaryota > Metazoa > Mollusca > Gastropoda > Semisulcospiridae > Semisulcospira > Semisulcospira habei. The sequence goes on from BTPG01000002.1 coordinate 79,123,224, forward strand.
CAGCAGAGAATGAAATTGGGCGAAGAAGATGGGGATGGATCGGTCACAGTCTGAGAAAGCCAGCTTCCAGTATCACTAGGCCCTGGCGTCGAGACCTCCAAGCAGACATCAAGAGACTGGGAACCACCTGGAGTAGAATCGAAGGAGAAGCACAGGACAGGAGTTGCTGGAGGTCTCTCGTCGACGGCCTATACCCGGGTAGGGGTGACAGGCGTAAGTAAGTTAGTTATTTGGGTTTAACGCCGAGCAGGCAACTAAGGCCATCTCACGGCAAACCTGATGGTAATTTGGATGACCCCACGGAAAAGGTCAAGGGTCACAAGAGATCGACAAATATGTATAAAATGCTAATAATTGTAGTTATTATCAACATTTTTGCAAATGTTTCAATCAAATTTGGCACAAAGGTAGCTGATGATAAGACCTTTCTATGTATCCTAATTTAGTCGACTCATCGCAAAGGTCAAGCGTCACTGGGGTTTCACAGATGTGTGAAAACTGATTAAATTTTGAGAAAACATGGATTTTGTTAGTCCAGAAGCCATCCCTTTACTTATTGTCAAGATTCAACATTAAGATTCAAGATGACATTATTGTTGCTGTAACAGCAAAAATTTCCTTGCCACCGCAGGTGCTGCTCACATTCACTCACTTTATCATGCCACAAATTACAATAACAGAGCTACAAAATGGACAATGACTCAGGACAGGTGAAGACCGTCGCCAAGGCATCTAATGCCGAGTAATGGCTGGTGCCAGCGGCCTCATCCCGACCCGAACTTCCCTGACAAAAACAGAATGCTAAGACATGTGGATCGGTCATACACGTGAGCCATAAGGGCTTTGCCATTTTTGTTCCCAGTAGTAATAATACTAATAGCATTTGTATAGTGCTATAACCCAGCATTTTAATCACATTGGTTCTAAGCCCTTAATAACATAATGACACAAAAATGATACGCAAAAACATAAACAAAAACGATACGCAAATACACCCAGAAACAAGCATCTGCAAAACTATGGTTGATTATTCCTAATCTGTAATGTAGTCATCACTGGACAATAAGCAGATTAAACAAACTCAGCCTCAGAATGTAATGGGTTAAGGTCAGGATAAGGAGGCAACATACCTGAAAAGAACATGAAACACATTTAGTCTGCGTGTAGTTTGTAGATGCATGTTTCTTGTACAGATCACCTGGCAGGAGGCGGAGGTCCAGATGCTGCCAATGCTACACCCACCCCCTCCACTGCTGGAGCCAGCTCTTTGGGCGTTGCCCCACTCCCCACCTCCAGCCCACCCCCTCTGACCCCCTCCTCCAGTGGCTGTGGGCCTCATGCCTCACGCAACCCCCTCCCTGCCCACCAGCCACCCCCACTGCAGTTGCGACCTCCACCGGCACATGTTCCGCACCGACCACAGCGACCCAGTGCGTGTCGACTTCACCGCTCATGCAGCAGTGACTCCTGCAAGGTGGGTGGCGTTTACAAGGTGGGTGGCGTTTACAAGATGGGTGGCGTTTACAAGGTGGGTGGCGTTTTTGTTCTCGTTCATTGCTGCCGCCCAATTTTCAGGGGAGCAAAAAAATATATTCTCTAATTCCTGCTCCCCAAATCTGCAGTGTTAAAAAAAAAAAAAAAAAAGGTAACTCTTCAGCAAGCATATTTGTGGTGTGAAAGCTCATTCATAAACTGTGCTTTACATGTAGTCACTCGCAGGATCATGCGTGCACCCATGCTGGGCTACAGCTCCACAGGTATTGGGAGTTCTCATTATGGAACAAATGCCAAATGCCTGGCATTAACTGATATAACTTGTGTATGTGTTGGATGTGACAGAAGTAATGAAGAAAAGGAAATGAATGATTGAAACCTGAAAAGAATGCACAAAAAAAGAGTTAGCTCTTTCAAGTAAGTTATTGGGGTTAGGCGGGGAAGTGGCGCAGTGGTTAAGGCGTCTGCCTCCAATGCCAAAGGTGCGAGGTTCGATACCGGGTTCCGGCGTTGGATTTTTCTCCTCTGGTGTCACCGTCTGGGCAGTGGGCAGATGCTCACATCTGCACGGGTATTGGGAGTCCCCTGCTGCCTTGCAGGCCTGGCCGCTTGGCTGCGGAAAGGCTAAGGGAGGAAACCCCTGACATCAAAGCCCCCGTGTCTCCGGGGAAGGCTTTTGAGCCAGAGACAAAGACAAGGACAGTCTGATATAAAACCTACGACCCGAGGACCTCGATGCCACCGTCTCAGCTTGCTAGGCCATGGCAAACGAACCAAGGGTTTAAAGGGTGGGGCCAGTACTGCGCACACTGCACTCCACCAAAAAGCTCCACCGCGCAGGCTTTAGGAAATGCCCACGGACTATGACACTGAACTTTCCAAGTCCTGTAGCGATGGGCAAGGGGCAAAACGGCAGGTGAAAGATGTCACTGGAAGCCGCAGTCTCAAACCTGCATGCAGGCGGTTCAGGATATTGGTCGCCTGATGTTGACCTGGGGATGACAACGTCACTCGGCACACCCTGAACGACCAAGCAGCCTTCTCTAGGGACAGCACTGCTTGCTCCACACGGAGAGGGGCCTAGAAAAGGTGGCCTAACCAAAGCTCATCCCCTCGTAACCCCAGTTGGCTAGCCGCGGTCAACGGGCATCTTCTCATGCGGTCAGAAAACAAGAAAAAACAATGGATCCACTCTCATGACGACCACGACCGGACTCGACATAGCATGCTGGAACATCCGAACCATGCTCGACACAGCAGACAGCGGATGCCCTGAACGTCGCTCCACCCTCATTGCCCATGAATTGCGGAGGTTAAACATCGACATCGCCGCGCTCAGCGAAGTACGCCTTCCGGAGGAAGGCAGCCTCCAAGAACTTGGCGCTGGCTACACCCTCTACTGGTCAGGCAGGCCTGCATCAGAAAGACGGCTCTCAGGCGTGGGCTTCATGGTGAAGACCCCCATTGCGACTAAGTTGAAAAACCTACCAACGGGTCACTCCGACCGCATCATGTCCATGCGCCTCCCACTGAGACACCAGCAATACGTTACCCTTTTCAGTGTGTACTCCCCAACCCTCCTGGCAGAGCCTGCAGAAAAAGACAAGTTCTACTCTGACCTGCGCAGCCTCCTGCAGAGCACCCCTGCAGACGACAAAGTCATCATCCTTGGCGACTTCAACGCCAGAGTGGGCCAAGACTCTGAAGCCTGGAAAGGAGTCCTCGGCAAGCATGGCATTGGGAACTGCAATGACAATGGTCGCATACTGTTGGAGCTCTGTGCAGAGCAGCAACTTGTCATCACCAACACTACTTTCCAGCAAAAGGACAGTCGAAAGACCACCTGGATGCATCCTCGCTCCAAGCACTGGCACCTTATCGACTATGTCCTAGTGCGTCAGAGGGACCGCAGTGACGTCCTCCTCACCAGAGTGATGCCCAGCGCAGAGTGCCACACTGACCACCGCCTTGTTCGCTGCAAACTCAGGCTCCGCCTCAAGCTGAAACCCAAGAAAGGGGGCCCTCCCAAGAAAAAGCTTGATGTTGCCAGCCTTCAGCGTGACGACAAAAAAGCTGCCCTTCAGGCCGATTTACAGCGCATGCTCAAAGACACAGTTGATCCAGCAGACTCCTCTCCTGAAACACTCTGGGAACAACTGAAAACTGCTATTGTAAAATCCTCTGTGGAAGTCTTGGGCTTTGCTAGAAAGAGGAACAAAGACTGGTTTGACGAAAACGACGTAGAGATCCAGGAACTTCTAGCAAAAAAAAGAGCCGCCCACCAGGCCCACCTAGCCCAGCCTTCCTGCCCTGTGAAGAAGTCTGCCTTCCGCCTCATCTGCAGCAGTCTCCAGCTCAAGCTTAGAGAGCTCCAGAACGAGTGGTGGTCCAGGCTCGCACAGAGGACCCAGCTCTGCGCTGACAACGGTGACTACAGGGGCTTCTACGAAGCACTGAAAGCAGTGTATGGCCCTAGGCACCTGGTACAAAGTCCCCTGCGAAGCGCTGATGGACAGGCACTCCTCACAGAACCGCTGGTCGGAATACTTTCAGGACTTCTTCGGCGCTGAACCAAGAAACAGTCATCCTCCAAATCCCACACCTTCCACTAAAGGTTGAATTGGACGAACCGCCCACCGCCGAAGAGACCCTCACAGCCATCCACCAGCTCAAGAGTGGCAAAGCAGCAGGCATTGACGGAATCGCGCCAGAGATCTGGAAACATGGAGGCCCAGCACTGCACAACAAGCTCCACGACCTCTTTCTCTGCTGCTGGGAAAAAGGAACACTACCAAAGGATCTCCGTGATGCAGTCATCATCACCCTGTACAAGAACAAAGGAGAGAAGTCTGCCTGCTCTAATTATCGTGGAATTACCCTGCTGTCCATTGCAGGGAAAATTCTCGCAAGGTTGCTCCTGAATCGGCTGGTAACTGCCATCGCTGAAGACCACCTCCCAGAGGGCCAGTGTGGCTTCAGAGCCAACAGGAGTACCACCGACATGGTCTTTGTGCTGAGACAGCTTCAGGAGAAGTGCCGCGAGCAGAACAAAGGGCTGTACGTAACGTTTGTCGACCTAACAAAAGCGTTTGACACTGTGAGCAGGCAAGGTATGTGGCAGATCCTGGAGCGACTAGGTTGTCCCCCAAAGTTCCTCAACATGATCGTCCAGCTCCACGAGGACCAGCAAGGACAGGTCAGACTAAACAGTGACCTCTCAGAACCATTCCCCATTCGCAACGGCGTGAAGCAAGTTTGCGTGCTGGCACCGACCCTCTTCACCATCTTCTTCAGCATGATGTTGAAGCAGGCCACAGTGGACCTCGACGATGACGACGCAGTGTACATCAGGTATCGTCTCGATGGCAGCCTGTTCAACCTCAGACGACTGCAGGCCCACACGAAAACCCTAGACCAACTGATTCGTGAGCTGCTCTTCGCTGATGACGCTGCCCTCGTTGCACACACAGAGAGAGCCTTGCAGCGCATTACGTCCTGCTTCGCAGATGCTGTCCAGCTCTTTCGACTTGAGGTCAGTCTGAAAAAGACAGAGGCCCTTCATCAGCCGGCACCCAAGGAAGAGCATCGCCCTCCCCACATCACCATCGGCGAGTCCGAACTGAAGTCTGTACACCAGTTTACCTACCTTGGCTGCATCATCACGTCAGACGCCAAGCTGGACAAGGAGCTGGACAACAGGCTGGCAAAAGCGAACAGTGCTTTCGGGCGACTATTCAAGTGGGTGTGGCACAATCAACAGCTGAAAAAAGGCACCAAGATCAGCGTGTACAGAGCTGTCGTCCTCACCACCCTGCTGTACGGTTCCGAGTCCTGGGCCCTCTACCGCAGCCAACTACGACTCCTCGAACGCTTTCACCAGCGCTGCCTGCGTATCATCCTCAGCATTCACTGGAGTGACTATGTCACCAACGTCGAGGTCCTTGAACAGGCGGAAACTGTGAGCATCGAGGCTTTGCTGCTGCGGACACAGCTTCGCTGGGCGGGGCACGTCTCCAGGATGGAGGATCATCGCCTACCCAAGATCACTCTGTTCGGCGCGCTCGCCACTGGACACCGAGACAGAGGGGCACCAAAGAAGAGATACAAAGACGGTCTCAAGAAGTCGCTTAGTGCCTGCCAAATCGACCACCGCCAGTGGTCTTCGCTTGCTGCGGACTGTGACACCTGGCGCTCCACCATTCACAAGGCAGCCGTCTCCTTTGAGGACTCTCGCAGAGCTAACCTTAAGGACAAGCGGCTTAGAAGAAAAAACAGAGTTGTTGTAACTCAGAACTCTGACCAGACCTTCCACTGCGGTCGAACCTGCCTGTCCCGGATTGGCCTCCGCAGCCACGAAAATGCCTGCAGACGACGTGGGCAAGCCCTATAGAATCTTCGTTCGCGAAGTCAAGCCAAAAGAGAGATTGGGGTTTAATGTCCAGCAGGCAAATAAGGCCACATCATGATGGGGTTGGTCTTTAACATAATTAATGGCCCGCTGGTTAAATCGATACCCTCAGTTTTCAATGTGATGTATGATTTTGGGAAATTATGTACCATGGCCACATGGCACTTTAAAAAAATGAACGGTGCTTTTATTACTAAAATTTGTACATTTAATTTTGTGAGAGAAAAGGCAAAGGGATCTATTTGATATCCTGATGTATTTTTGTGGTATTGGGGCATATTCTGTTAATGGCAAAGTGAAGACACCATAGCTTTGAAAGAGAGAAAGTGTTTGAGTTCAGCATATCATAATGAATGAGTGTACTGATCTGTGCAGTTTTTGATGCGAGGGCGAAATTCCAACAACAGCTACTGCTCTCACCATGGTGACCACCATTTACCGTGTCACTTTCATGGGCCAGCCCCTCACCACCATCCTCACCAGAGTGTGCCCCATGTGTCCAATCAACCGCTGGCCCCACCGCTTCACGTCATGGAGCATCCAGTCACTAGTAAGTTACAGGCCCAAAGGTGAAACAGGTATGCAACAAAGGTGCCAGTTGACTAGGATAATGTAAGAGCTTGACATTTCAGGCTTAGTGGGGTTAACCCATTTAACCCCATGACCGCATTTCCCACATTTTGGAGGTGTCACCTGACAACTATGTACCATCTGCAGGAGATAGATTGACCATGATAATTCAATGGTAGTGCCAGATTAGCTTGGCATCTTCAGGCGCCAAGCTAATCTGGCACTACCACTGAATTGTCATAGTTGATCCACCTCCTGCTGTAGTGCATCAGGGCTGAATGGATTAAAGATTTTGTCCTCCTTCAGCAGGGCAGTTGGTGTGACAGACGGAGCAAATGTGTAATGTCAACATCTTACTGGATGCCAGGTCCAGTGGCACAGTGCTTGTGCGAGCATTTAGCCCCTTGTCACTGGTACCACACAGCGTTCAATCACAAAAACACTATCTATGGGTGCATGCACAAGGGGATTAACCCCTTCACTGCCAGAGATCACAGATTTAGCATCTGAAACCACTGCACACTGACCGACATTAGGGTAAAGATCACAAATAAAATGGGACAAAAAATCAGCATAAAGAACATAATAATATAAAGATGGATCGACCATGATAATTCAAAGGCGCCAAGCTAATCTGGCACTACCCTTGAATTATCATGTCGACCCATCTGCATTTTGTAGGCACTTTATCCCAATTGAAAATCACCTCAAAGCTCCTGCGCAAACTGAACCCAACAAGCACTCTGACGTGAGTCACGCACAATCGCTCACGCTGTACATAAAACACAAAGCATTCATTTGGTGCTAAGGGCAAGCTGAATCGGGCTATTGAGGTATTTGGAAATTTACATTGTTTGTATTTGAAATTTGATTGTGGGCTGAAATTGATACCAAAGTTGTGGGGGCGGAAAAGCTGGAGAAAGAACCCCCGATGGTCTGCCCGAATTAACGTTGACACTTACTGAGGAGAAAAGTCCAACGCCGGAACCACGTATCGAACCTCGCATCTCTAGCATTGGTGGCAGGTGCTTTAACGCTGCGCCGCGGACCGCCCTGGGTGGAACATCGGACAAACAAGAGACGCAAATCCTCATGAGGGTTTATGTCTCTTGCAGCTGGGTAGTGTTTGCTTTGCCCCGGCGGTTAAGGGGTAAGCATTGTGGATGTATTTGTTGATGATGTAGTAGGACCTGCATCGTGAACATACTTGTACGTGCAGTAGTAGGACCAGTTTCGCTACTTGTGAATGTGTATGTTGCTGCGGAGGAAGGATGTGCTTCTTGTTTATGCATTGTAGATGTGTTTGTTTCAGTCAACTGTCCACATGCAGCCCATGTGCATCACTCTGTGCAGCCGCCGCGAGCGCACATCCACCACCACCACTACCACCCATCTCCCTTCCCCCTACACCCCATCTCCTTGCCTATGTCCAGCCCCCTGCAGCCTCAGGCCCATATGCACGCTGCACCACCCGACATCACCTCCCAGCATGACACTTTGCCCTTTCCCCCTGCCCCTGACACCCTCCCCCCACACATCATCCCCCCGGCCGAGCAACTGGGCTCCGTACTGCGAAGCAGATGTTTCCCGCCCCACCTGCGCAACATTCCACCGCCTGACATGACGCAGTCCACACAGAGGTAACAACTCTCTTCTTCATTCCAATCAGTCGTCCAGTCCTCACTTCAGTTCTCCATTCCAGCCACTGTCAGATCCAGCTAATGTATACCTGTTCCTAAGAGAGATCAGCTCCATGTGGAACCGGTTGTTTAGTGTTAACTCATTCGAGACATGCCGCCTCCGGATACACGGCATAAGCCGCGTATCTGGAATGCGTTAAGCAAAGGACTGTCAAACAGTATGGGAATTGCCATACTGTTTGTAGGTGTACTCCCCAGATAGACCCACTGGGGTAGTACACCACAAGTACACTTCTGTTCAGTTGAGTTGTAAAGAATCTCATTTGAATAGAAGTGCACTTGTGGTGTACTTCCTGAGTGGGTCTATGCAAAAGCATCTCATTTGAACAGAAGTGCACTGGTTGTGTACTCCTCCAGTGGGTTTATCAGTTCAGTATACCTGCAAACTGTGGGAATGTTTGCTTTTTGTTAGCAGGTGTTGAGCATATGACTAGCAAAAGTGTGATTTGTGCCTGTGGCACACACACATACTTCAGATGGCTTTTGAATGTTGGATCTCATTTCCCTGTTGTGTGGTGGTAAAGACTATGTGACCACATTGTTTTTGATGGGTGAAAGCTGGCAGAGGAAAGGACTTGCATCTGTGGCTAGGGAAATTTCCTTTTTTAAAATTCGGTCCCATTCATACACTAACAGATAATAGGAAATTAACACATTCTACCCAAGAACCGAAATCCCCAAATTTTAAAGTTGCCCTCTGAAGGACTGTATTACAATTCTAAAGGCAGATCGAGCATGATAGTTCAAGGGTGATGCCAAAATGGGCCTATGGGCGCCAAGCTATTCTGGCACCACCCATGAACTGTCATGCTCAATCCATGTCTTGCTGTGGTGTGTCGGGGCTGAATGAGTTAATGTCAGCATTGCTGGAGATGCCACTACAAAGTTTTTGTGGCCTGCCTTTGTAGTTTACAGTTGCCAGCTTTCCCCCAGGCAACTATGCCATAAAAAAGAAATTATGTAAAATATGCACAGTATGGAAAAGAGTATGAAATGTGACCAGTAATTTTGAAAATGTGTGCGCAGCCAAGGCCCACAGCAACCTCCACACCACCATATGCATCACCACATGCACCACTACCACCTGAACCCCACACCTCTCAATGCCTGGGCTTCCTTCCGCATGGTGAGTACATGATTTTACCACCTCCCAGTGTGCAAAAGATCATTTGGCTGACATTTTAGTGTTTTACTTGTACTGTTTTATTTGTGCTGCATTTTTCATTGCACTGATATGTGTCTTTGTTGACTGTATTAACCCATTCAGCTCTGACTCACTACAGCAGGAGATGGGTCGACCATGATAATTCAAGGGTAGAGCCAGATTAGCTTGGCGCCTGTCGGGACCAAGCTAATCTGGCACTACCCTTGAATTATCATGGTCGATCCATCTCCTGCAACAGATGCATAGTCATTAGATGATGCCTCCAAAATTTTGAAAATACTTGCGTCGGGCTGAATGAGTCCATTACATCTGGAAGCTGATTTTTGGCTCACATGTGAAGCAAAAGTGAGCATGTTGTGGGCCAGTGGTCGTCCGTCGACCTTGGTAAACTTTAACTTTGGCATTTTCTTCGGAGACTATTCAAGCCATAGTCTTCAATCTTGGCCTAAGGATACTTTGTGGCAAGACCTTTCTAAACATACCAATTTGAGTGACCTCTCACAAAGGTCAAGGTCACAAGAGATAAGGAAATAGGTCCAAAATAGCTTTTGACATAATGTATTTGTTTCCTCAGAATCAATACTGATGGCATTACTATATGGAATATACCCTTTAGCTTACCGATTTCAGCCTAAGAGCCCTTTGTGTGTATCTACACGACAAGGGCCGCAACTCCAGGGAGTTGTAACCAAGTAGCTGGGATAGTTGCAGTCCATCGTCCGCTCGTCGGTCACTACACTTCCGGACAGCCAGATTCTACGCACATTCACAGGCCAGCTCATGCTCTCAAGGGCATTCCCTGTCACAGAGCTGGTCGCCTAGTTCCTGGAGTAGATCATATGGAGACCGCACGAGGTCCCCGGCACGACATCCACCCGCAATGGAGCCTAGCAGGACCCAGCTCTCCTCTCTCGACCGCCGAGCACGGCAGACCCGCGTTTCTGCAGGGACCAGGCACACAGACGAACCCTGTGGCCTTTCTTCCGCTGCCCCATTACTCTCCACGCAAGTGCACAGCACCTTCCCGGGACAGGCGCTATGGGACCCCGCCGGACAGGCTACTGACGGGAGGGGGGGGGGGGGGGGGGTGGGACGATGCCGTCCATCCGGACTCGCCAGAGGCTTCGGCCTATGACACAGACGCCCTCAGTCGCCACCCAGAGGACTCGGCGTCCGCCCTGTTGGTTCCGGACTCCTTTTCCGACCCCCGCAGCCTTCCCCCCCACCCCAACCCCCCCCCCCCCCCCCCCCCCCCCCCCCGGTGTCCACCGTGACCACCCGGGGCTTAGATGATGCGGCACGGATCATCTCCGCCATCCTTCCATTGGATGCTTTTCCGCCTTCGCTACCGCTCAAGAGGAAAGCTGCAGCTTCAGTGGACACACCTTTCCAAGTGCTTTAAGTGTCTTTCTCAGCTGCCAGGTTTTCGGGACCTCGCTGACTCCTTTAACAAGCTTCTGCGGAAAGGCAGGCTGTGGGAGAAAGATTTCTTCGCTGACGCACGGTGGCCTACGGACATCAACATCAAGTTCAGGCAGAAGTGGTATGCAGGTCACTCTCTAGCCTTTGGTTGCCCCCTCCCTGCGGTGGATGCGGAAGCGGAGCTACAGGCCGGCGGCGCAGGACCGGCTCGACGCTTCATTTCCCCCAGGCTGGAGCTTACGGCAAGTTGATCCGGAATTCCCTTGCGTGTGCCAGATTCCTCGCTTTGGCTACGCAGGCGGTGGTGCGAGGAGTGGAGGAGTCTTGGGAGCGGCCAAGTGAGACTTGCTTGCAAGACCTCCACGTTCTAGCGATGACAGCGAATCACGTGGTTCACCACTCGGCGACCAACGCTTTCGTGGCCGAGGCAGGACGCCGTTCTGAGGAGTTGCTCCGACATCCCTGCGATCAGCTATGCCGGGCTCCTTTGGGCGGTTCGCTCCTCTTCGGACCATCCTGGCAGGAGGTGAAGACTTCGGCGAAGGACCTGTGGCCTAGTGTCCCCAGAGTGAAATTCACCAGCTTTCCAGCCGCCCGCAAGGATGAGGATATGCGCCCTGTGAAACTTTAGACCCACCTCCCGCCTTGTCACCAGATGCCCTCCCAGGACCGGTCGTCGGGCCCCCACCCGGCCCAGCTTCGCTCTGAGACCCGGGTGAGGGAGGGCCCAGTGACTCTCGTCTGCGCCCCCACCGATTCCCAGGGTCTCCAGTCGGCGGGAGGCTAGCAAGGCACAGCGACGAGTGCCGGTCGCTGCTGCCGGAAGACCCGTGGATACTCGACACTGTCTCTTACGGCCTTTCTTGTTTAAAATCTGCTTATTGACCTATGAAGACTGCATTACAGATCAGGAGATAGATCAACCATGTTAGTTCAAGGGTGGTGCCAGAATAGCTTGGCACCTCAGGTGCCAAGATATTCTGCACCACCCTTGAACTATCATAGTCAAATTAACTTAATTGACAACTTAATTGACACCACTGAATGAAAAGAGTTAGCCCATTCAGCCCTGACGCACTACAGCAGGAGATGGGTTGACCATGATAATTCAAGGGCAGTGCCAGATTTGCTTGGCGCCTGTCTTCTGCAACAGGTACATAGTCGTTAGATGACGCCTCCAACATTTGGGAAATATGTGCGCCGGGCTGAATGAGTGAGTTAAGAGTGATTGCAGTTCACCTCTGTTTGCATGAAGCAATTGGTACTGTAATACACTACTGGTGACTGCATGTAAAAAGGCATAAATCATAGTCTATTACTGTTAACTCCATAGCACATGTCTCCACCAGTACTGCATGTATGTAACAGGATGCACATGTAACAGGATGCACATGGAGGTTAACAAAGTTAGCCCCAACACACTACAGCAGGAGATGGATTGCCCATTTATAATTCAAGAGTAGCACCAGATTAGCTTCGCAGCATCAGGCGCCAAGCTGATCTTGCATTACCCTTTTAATATCATGGTCGATCCATCTCCTGCAGCTGGTACAGTCATTAGATGACACCTCCAAATTTGGAAAGTGCAGCCTTTTGGTTACATGGCTGAACATTATGACATGTAATGATATATGAGAATGTTTGTGTTGTGTGTGCGACAGCCGCCAATGCCTGAACTGCCGTCCTTTCCATCATTCCCTCCTCTACCTCGACTTCAGCGCATGCAGGTCGGCCTGGGGGGGATGATGTTCCATGGTGGGCCCACCTTCGAGGTGCGTGTATGTACACTTTCAACTCACTTCTCCAACTTGAACCGCCTTGTGCATACAGACGCTGGCACGGTACTCTTGACAGTCATGGTGGCTGCATGCACAAGGGGCTTACTTATTGAGATTGCCTTCCAGCTGCATGTATGTATGTACACTTTCCACTTTCTAGGTTTCATAGGTGCACCGATTGTCTGAAGCTTTTGATAGTTCAAGGGTAGTGCCAGATTAGCTTGGCATCTGGAAAGGCGCCCAGCTAATCTGGCACCACCCTTGAATTATCACAAAGGTCACGCTGCTTGGAAAATAGATTTGCCAGCAAATACAGAAAAAAAACACAAGCTGACTGGTCGTAGCTAAATTCCCTGAATACATGAACTCTTCTGAAAGGAAGGTCAGCAAGGATCCAGAACTTAGTGTAAAAGTATGACATGCATGCTTGGCGCCACGTGATTACCGAGTTCACTATCACTTCGAGCCAAGTGTAATTGCGCCCCTTGTTAGCATGTCATGGAAATTGTGCATGTGTCATGCTATGGTCTGTCAAGGTCAGTGACAATGCCTGATCCAGTTGCGGGGGCTCTTGAGGATCTGTGCCTCTAGCTTACTCCACTTCCATGTACCTAGTGTTTGTTTTTTTCAAAATACATTACCGATGGCATTACTATATGGAATACACTCTATAGCCTAACGATTTCAGCCCAAAGTTGTGTCCCCTACACAACTGGGGAGGAGACACCGGGGATCCCAGAATAGGAGCCCAGGTGGCCTCCCCTTACCAAGCGTGTGGAGAACTCACCTCAGTTTCACTCTTAGCTCGACCATGGACGGTCGGGCTTTTGCCTTGCTACGGTTTTTGACCGGTTCTTCTGTGGTTTACTACTACTTGGCTTTTTGCCTTGTTTTTGACTTCTCCTTGGACTCGGTGTACTTCGTTGGTGTGTTCTACACTTAAACGTTTTTACTGTGTGTGGACTTGGCGCCGACCGGTTTGACTTTCAGTAAACTTCGTCCTTGGCTGCAGCCTTGGGGTTTCGACTTGTGTCTTTACTCACGTGGCTTTGTGCCTCGTGGTGTGAGTTCGGCGCTTGAGTGTGTTCCTTCCTGTGGACAGTGTGCAACGAACGCTATGGCGGTTTCTGTTTGAAGTTTTGCCCCCTTTTGTGAGGATTTCTGTGGCCCTTGGACACCCTTGTCACCTGCCGGCCATGCTCTGACTGCTCTTCCGACAGGATGTGTGACGTGTGTGCCGACGGGAGTGAGGACCAGCGGTCTCAGATGTGGGATCCTACAGACGTGTCCTTTCTTCCTGGTCTCGACAGTCTCCCCGGACTTCTCCGCAGGATGGCTCGCTACGTCGGCTTCTCGGGCCCCACTTCACTACGGCTTCCGTGCCTTCCAGCCCGCAGGTAAGTCCCCTTCTTTTACCTTAGCCGCGCAGGAACTCCCTCCCCTCTCCGAGTCTTCTGAGCAGGGCAGGCGAGTATCAGGGTCGTGTTCCCCACGTTGGCGTGACTGGAGCTCCATTATTTTGTACTAAGGAGGTTACCCGCCCGCTCTGATTCGTCCGAGCGGACCCGGTTTCCTACGTTTACATCCCCCCCCCCCCCCCCCGTTCCGTTTCGACCAGGCGGGCCCGGTGTGACCATTGCCACGCACACCCCACGCTCCGAGGCTTCGGAGCAGGGGTCGCGTGCTACAAAATTGTCCCCTCCCCGCTCCGCCTTTCCTGAGCGGGCTTGGCACTCTCTGTCCCCCCCCCCCCCCCCCCCCCCCCCCCCCCCCCCCCCCGCCCCGTACTTTCCAGGCGGGCCCGGTGTGACTTGGACTTTGTTTCTTCAAAAACATTACCGATGCCATTACTTAAGTGGAACAACCTATAGCTAGCGTAATTTTAGCCCAAAAACTTACGATGTGTACCCTTAGAGCCAGGGGAGGCCACCAAGGGTACCGTGGACTAGTATCCGGGTAGCCTCCCTTGCCCCGCCGACAGGTGAGCGCCAGCTCACTACCAATCCAACCAGTTCTTTCCTTTAGCTTAAAGCGTGCAGACGTGTCTGCGTAGCCCTTGGCTGTGTTGGTAGGCTTGGTTAGCGCTTGCTACCTAGCCTGTGTATCTTCGGACTTCTGCTGTGTAAAAGCCTTCGTTGGAAGAGGATAGAGTTCGACTACGTTAGTCTCTGCGTCTGTCTTAGCAGTGACGGTTTCTTGTGTGCGCGAGAGTGCCAGCTCAGGTGTCGTGCCGGCTTCGCGCCGCTGGGGGCTCTGCCCTAGACCGGTTGAACTGTTGCGGTTGTGTGTGGCCTCTCGGACTTCACCTCGCTTCTCGGCTGTTCTTCTGCCGCCTCGTCAGTTGTGTTCGCCGTCGGCCTGCCGGTTCCCGTTGCAGGACTTCCGTCCCTGTTCGGCTGGCTCCCCGTGTCTGGGCGCCGCTGCTTCTTCTCCTTCGACCTCAGGTGTTTCTTTCCCTGCCCTGCGACATGGCCAGGTAAGGTCTTGATTTTATTTTTGCGTCCGCGCCTTTGGCGACGTGCGTCGGCGGTTTGCCTTCTTGCTTGATGTTTTCGACAAAAAAAAAAAAAGAAAAGAAAGGGACTTGGGACGGCGTGAGGACGTGGTAGGAGGTGTCAGTGCGCGTTCGTTTCGTGGAATGCCGCTTCGACCAGTCGCCTTGTAGTGTCTCTTTTTGTTGCAGTGCTCAAGTCACCTGCACCAGATGTGGCGACTTCCAGTGGCCGTCAGACAAGCATGCAGTTTGCCTCCTCTGCTCTGGTTGTTCCTCGAGCCGCACCTGTGATGTCTGCGCTCTCTGGGTGGAGGAACAATGGGCCCAGCTGTGGAGTTTTTATCGGCGTGACAACACTAGACCGCCGCCCTCCAGCACCCGCAAGCATGCTCCGGCCAAGAAAGACCCGACACGCACCTACGTCGCCGTTGGGGGACGGCAGTCAAAGGCACTCTCTCGAGTCTGGTCCGCAGCGAGTCCGCTCGCCCCGCTCTGCGGAAAACAAACAAGCCCCAACACTCGTTGCCTTTCTCCCCCCTTGCGCACCAGCTCGCTCGAGCTAGGTCCGCAGCGAGCTAGCTCGCCCCGCCTTGCGGACCCCAAGCCTCACAAGTCCACCGACGTTGTTGGACCCCGTGCTCCTCCGTCGCTGGACCCTCGGGACCCTCTGCTTCGTCCTTCGACTTCGGAGCTTCGTCCCCATGCCCTCGATCGTCGGGAGTCCGCCCCTAGGAAGGACCGGTCGCGTTGCAGCCCTCTTCCGCGCCCTCCGTCTCGGACTGCCTCTTCTCGGCCTCGGACCCGGAGCCCTTCGTCTGTTTCTCGGCCTTCCCGCCTGGAGCGTTCTTCGCGCCTCTCCTCTTCGGTGGCTTCGGGTTCCCGGACTTCTCGCCACTCTCGTCGTCCTTCTCCGCGCCCTGGGGAGGTGCCTGCGTCCGTGCGGCGCTCTTCCCGTCGGGAGGTTTCTTCGTTCGTCCGGCCGTCTCCTCGCCGCCGGCCGTCCTCTCCCCCCTTCCCCCCCCGGCTTCCCTCCCCCCGCCGGCCCCGCTCCCCATCCTGTCGTCGGCATCGCCGTCGCTCCGCTTTGCACGGACGTGCCACTCGTCGGTCTCACCGCTCCCGTTCGCGCCATCGCAGCCGCTCTCCTCGCTCGCGCTCCTCCTCGTGGCGGCGCTCGGCTCCTCGCCCCCCTGTGCGGCGACCTCCTCCTTCGCCCGTTGATGTTCTCAGCATCGCCCTGGAGGACTCTGGCTCCTTCTTGGACCGCTCGGCTTCCTCGCTTCCGCGCTCACCTTCAGCTCCCTTGTCGCCTTCTCTACGGACGACCAGGACGGAGACTCTTGCTTCGCTGGACGTAGCCGCGCGTCTTGTTGCCTCGTGTCTTCCTCCGGACGCCTGTCCCCCGTCGCCACCTCCCAAGAGGAAGATCTCGGCGTTTGTGGATGCGGATCGCCCCTCCAAGAAGTTTAAGTCCCTCCCTCAGCCACCGGGGTTTCTTGGCCTTCGTGACGCCTTCTCCGCGCTCCTTCTTCAGGGTTCAGGCTCGGATGCTGCCTTCTTCTTCACCGACGCTCGCTGGCCGGCTGACTTCGATATCGCCTTTCAGCACTCCTGGTATGCCGGACACTCTCAGGCCTTCGCTGCTTCCTTGCCCGCGGTGGATCCGGCCGCCCAACTGCAAGCTGGTGGTCTGCGTGCGTCTCGCTGTTGTATCTCCCCCGGACTGGAACGGACGGCGATTCTCATATGCAACGCCCTCTCCTGCGCGGGTTTCCTCGACCTGACCACGCAAGCGATTGTCAGACTGTTGGAACGGCATGGACACCTCTCGGCTTCGCCGCTCGTTGGGGACCTCCTCGCCTTGGCTACGGCCGCCAACCGGGCTGCGTATCACGCGTCAGTCAACTCCATGGCCGCTGCCGCGAACTGCGATTTGCTCCGCCGAGATGCTGTGCTTTCCGTCTGCCCCGACATTCCACAGGACCTGCGGAGACAGCTGCGTCAAGCTCCGCTTGGGGATCCCCTTCTCTTCGGTCCTACCTGGCAGTCGGTGAAGGATGCGAATAAGGACCTTTGGCCTTCCCGCGCCTCCTCCACCCGCTTTCAAGCAGCCCGCAAGGCTTTGGGTCGCGCCCTGCGGTCCTCCAGACCCGCCCAGGCCCAGCGCCCGCAACGTCGCCGCCCCCCCCTTCGTCGCCCCGCTGCCCGCCGCGCTGCCCCCCCCCCCTCCCGACCCAGCCTCCGCCCCGGCCTGGCCCAAGCCCGCCCGCCGCCCAGCGCGGGGTCGGGCCCGTTGACTATCTACCTCCTGCCCCCCCGCCGACCGCTTCCGGGTCTCCAGTCGGCGGGAGGCTGGCCCTGTACAGCGACGTCTGGCGGTCGCTGTTTCCCGACGACCCGTGGGTCTGTTCCACCGTCTCCGAGGGCCTCCTGCTCTCCTTTCGGACCCCCCCACCTCTGCGCCACTCCCCCCTCTGGACGGCCGCTCCTTCGGATGTCTCCAAGGCTGCGACACTTCGCAAGGAGATCTCCGCTCTGCTGCGAAAGAACGCCACGGAGGTGGTGGAGCGTCACGACTCTCCCGGGTTTTACAGTCGCCTCTTCCTCGTCCCCAAACCCGGCAACAGGTGGCGTCCCATCATCGACCTCTCGGCGCTGAACGCGTTCATCACGGCTCCGCGCTTCCGCATGGAAACTGCCAGAGCTCTGCGCGCCGCGGTTCGGCCCATGGACTTCGCCGTAAGCCTGGATCTCGCGGACGCTTACCTGCATGTTCCAGTACATCCGGGGTCCAGACGCTTTCTTCGCTTCGCCTTCGACGGCATCGTTTATCAGTTCCGCGCCCTGCCCTTCGGCCTCAACCTCAGCCCATGGGTGTTCACCAGGATCATGGATGGTGTCGTTGCCAAGGCCAGGCAGACTTCAGCGAGTCCTTCTTCGAACTACCTCGACGATCTGCTCCTGCGCAACCAGTCGGCTTCCGCCCTGGAGATGGATCGAGATGCCCTGTGGGCCCTCCTCGACAGCCTCGGCTTCATCGTCAACCTAGGCAAGTCGGATCTCGTCCCGTCCCGCCGGTTTGTCCACCTCGGCATGGAGTTCCTCACGGACCTCAACTTAGTGCGACTACCGGAACCACGGATCCTGAAGCTGGCAGACCTGGCCCTTGCAGTTTCCCAGGAGGAGACGGTCTCCGCCAGAGTTTGGTTGCAACTCTTAGGCCTGATGTGCGCGGCTGCGGATCTCCTTCCCCTTGGCCGCCTCTACTCGCGCCCGCTCCAACTTCACCTGCTTCTTCACTGGCGTCCTGCGACCTCCGACATCGAGGCCCCCGTTCCGGTGCTTCCCATGCTCATTCCACACCTTTGCCGCTGGGCAGACCCTGTCTGGCTCGCGACCGGAGTCCCACTCCTTACCCCACCCCCGCAGTTGTCCCTGTGCGTAGACACCAGCCGTTCCGGCTGGGGCGCTCACCTTCTGCCGACGTTTTCCACGGCCTCCGGCCCCTGGCCACAGGAATTCGCGGACAAGCACATCAACTGGCTGGAGCTTCAGGCGGTGTGGCAAGCCCTCCTCGCGTGGGAAACGACGGTCGGATGTCAGGAGCTCCTCGTCCTTTCCGACAACTCTACTGTGGTGGCCTACATTCAGAAGCAGGGCGGGACCCGCTCCCCGTCCCTCTGCATCCTTCTCTACCAACTTCTCCGCTGGTGCGAGGATCGCGGCATTTCCCTCCGAGCGAGACACATTCCCGGACACCTGAACGTCCTCGCGGACTCCCTCTCCAGGAGCGGTCAGCTTCTCCACACCGAGTGGACGCTTCGCCCGGACATCTTCCGGATGATCTGCTCACAGTGGGAGACCCCCCTTATCGACCTCTTCGCGACAAGGTGGAACCACCAGCTCCCCCTTTTTGTCTCGCCTGTACCGGATCCTCTAGCCTGGGCGGTCGATGCGCTCTCCATCCCCTGGGACGGTCTTTGCGCCTATGCTTACCCCCCCTCAGTCCTAGTACCCAAGGTCCTGCTCAAGCTGAAAGGATGCAACTCGATCCTCTTGCTAGTGGCGCCGTTCTGTTGGACCAAGTCTTGGACCACCGACCTCCTGAACCTCGCCAGGGGACCCCCTCTGCGGCTTCCCACCCCTCGCACGATGCTCAAGCAGCCTCGGCAGCCGCTCTTCCATCCGTGCCCCGAACGACTGCTACTTCACGCTTGGAGATTGTGCGGCAAGCCCTCACCGCTAGAGGTTTCTCGCGTGAGACAGTGGCAGCTATCGCTTCAGCCCGCAGACCCTCGACCCTCCGAGTCTATGAGGGAAAGTGGAGAGTGCTAGGAGCCTGGTGCGCCCTCCATCACCTCTCCCCTACTGCTCTGACTTCCCCCCAATTGGCTGAGTTCTTCCTCTGGCTCTTCGCCGATCAGCACTTGGCGCCGATCACCATCAGGGGCTACCTTGCTATGATCGCCGACACTTACCGGCACCTCGGCCGAGCGGACCCGGGCAAGTGTAAAGACCTCGCTGACCTCATGGACCACTTCGGCATTCAGCGACCAGCCCTCCGCTCCCTGATCCCTCGCTGGGACCATCCCTGGGTACTCACCTGGCTGAACACTGAGCGTTTCGAGCCGCTTCCCCTGGCAAGCCTGGCTGACCTCACGCGAAAGACCTGCTTCCTTCTCGCCTTAGCCACAGCCTCCAGAGTGAGTGAGCTGCACGCGCTCTCCGTGCTCCCCGCCTGCCTGCAATTCAGGTCGGATGGATCCGTGCAGCTGCTGACGGACCCGGCCTTCTTGGCCAAGAATCAGTCTCCGTTGACAGCCCCCCAGGTGATCACCATTCGACCGCTGAAGCCGGTCGACCCGAGCAAAGAAGTCAGACAACAGGACCCGGTGAGAGCCTTACGAGTGTACCTGCGCCGTACCAAGCCGCTCCGCCGGGGACGCACCCGCCTTTTTCTTCCTCTGTCCCCAGGTAGACAAGATATCTCAGCCCAGACGATCTCCTCCTGGCTAAGATGGGTGATACCTTCCGCCTACCAGGACCTCTCCCCGGACGCTGCCAAGCGACTACACATCCGGGCCCACGAGGTCAGAGCCATGGCTGCAAGCCTCGCCTTCGACCGCAACTGCGCTGTGCGAGACATCGTGGCGGCCGTTGGCTGGCGGTCCGAGTCTACCTTCACCCGGTTCTACCTACGTAACCTGGCTGGCCAGCGTGACAACCTGGCCCTGGTGGGGGACATTACGGCGGCGCGACACTCCCTCCCGGCACCCTCGGTGCCGTAGGTAAACCTTTAGCTAAAATTTTCGGGAGCGCGCGCCGAGGAGGACGGGTCTTGCTAGCTCGGTTGGCTACTGGGTTACGCGGCACCCTCCTCCTCTTCGCCATTCTCCACTTAAGTAATGGCATCGGTAATGTTTTTGAAGAAACAAATTAATTTTTCTCTAAAATGTATTTTTTCGAAAAATACTTACCGATGCCATTACTCGGATGACCCTCCCACCTGCCCCGCTAGCCGCTCCTCAGTCAAATGAAAGAACTGGTTGGATTGGTAGTGAGCTGGCGCTCACCTGTCGGCGGGGCAAGGGAGGCTACCCGGGTACTAGTCCACGGTACCCTTGGTGGCCTCCCCTGGCTCTAAGGGTACACATCATAAGTTTTTGGGCTAAAATTACGCTAGCTATAGGTTGTTCCACTTAAGTAATGGCATCGGTAAGTATTTGTTTCTTCAAAAACATTACCGATGACATGACTGAATGGAAGTGTCTACTACTTACTCATTCTAGCCTAAGAGCCAGTTGTGTTAAGACACAACCCGGGAGGCACTCGGGGAACCCCGAGGGGACCAAGAGTTGTCTCCCTATACCCACCACCCGGAAGCCGGGTACCCATAATCCCACAGTCTAGTCTACTTAGGCGCACGATTCGGTCGTCTTGCGCTCGGCTCTAGCCTACGGACTTTGGTTTTCGACCGTTCTCGGGTTCGGACTTGCTGTTGGAATGAAGAGCGGGAGATAGGATCGTTTCGTCGGCCCTGCCTGTGCTGCTGCGTGGTTTTCTCGTCCCCACTGCTTGGCGCCTGCGCTTCGGCCTCTGGTGAGCTGTCCGGTGATCTTCGCCGGTCGTGCCAGGCGGGTTTTTGGACGTCTCCCCCCGTTCCCCTTCGGCGGAGAGGTAAGGTAGCGGGATTGACCCTCGGCTGGTTCCCGGGCTGGGCACTGGTTGTGCAGGTACGAAGTTTTTCGTCTTCTTCTCACTGTAATTGCGCCCCCACTCACCTTCGGTGAATCGTAGAGAAGTTTCCTACGCTTTTGTACCTTGGGTGTGGAGAATTCTTTTACTCCATGGCCTGATTAGCTGAGTGGCACAGCTTGAGTCACGCCTGGTCATCGCGTGGTTTGTTCAGGACCAGCGCCTGTTCTGTTTTCGCTCACGGGTGATGGATTTAAGCGCACACTCGCATACGCAGGCATACGCGGTAGACAAGTACTCACGTACCTTAGAGAGTGGATATACGTTCCGGCGGGCAGCTGGGGGGTTTACGCTCCTTGGCTGGGCGGGCCCCTCGTGGCATGTCCACATAAAGTGGTGATTTTCTGCCCCAGATGTTTTTCTTGTCTTGATTGTCATTGCGTATTGAGTTGTACAGCATGCGGCCGGTGTTGGTTTTTTTTTTTTTCCACACACGGTCACCCTTAGTAATAATGTTTGGGGGCCTGACTCCTTGTGTCACAGGGGTTGGTACATATGTTGTTGCTCACCTTAGCACTTGACGGCGGTGAATCTACCTCGTTACTGCACTGCTAGATTGCAGACGTGCAGTTTGGTACCTCGCTTCCGTCATGACGTATTCGTCTTTTGTGTACATATGTTGTTCCCTCGCCTTAGCGCTTGGCGGCAGTGGGCCTGCTTGCTTACTGCACGGCTAGTTGTCGGCATGCAGTTTGCAGACCTGTTTACCCAAGAATACACTTTTTGGAGAAACTGACAACTCACTGGCTTGGGAATAATTACACATGTGAGGTCCAAAGTACACAATTAGTCAGTTGAAAGTACACTGACTACACCCAGGGGGTAAACAGGTCTGAGTTTGGTACCTCGCGTCTGTCATGACATGTTTGACTTTTGCTACATATGTTTGTTGCTCACCTTAGTGCTTGAGGGCAGTGAGTCTACCTTCTTGCTGCACTGCTGGCGTGCAGGCTTGACAGTCTGTTACCCCGCTTGGTGCTTGTGTGTTTTGTTATTACGAAGGCTACCTTTCGTGGCTTAGTCCCACAGGACTCGCCCGCAGGCCTTCGGGTGTTATCTGTTGCAGGGATGCGCTACCCATTCGCACAGATGACAGTGGCTAGTTCAGCCCCCAGGGGTCTTTCGCCACTGCACCGGATGCCCCGCCGACCATGCTTGCTTTGCAAGCGATCGGCACCGGTTTAGGCACCTTCCAGACACTGCGGGTTTCCGCACGACAACGGACTGCCCTGGGAGAGAAGCCACACCGGATGTCGCGACTAGTGCGCGAGCATGGATCGTGGAGGCCGCTGCCAGGGGGAGCGCACGGGAACAGCCTCTGGCAAGGCCCGCGCGGAAAGACAATTACGCACACGTCCGACATCTTAGGACGTTGCAGTACACTACCACCTTGAGAGGACAAGCAGCTTCTCGGCTGTAAGCCCCAGCCCGGCTGCTACTGGTAGGTGTGTTCTTCATGTCCAGGCAGCGCCCATTGGGACTAGGCCTGTCTTCCGACACGGGAGGTGCCTCCTACCACATTGAGATGATTGCGTCACCTGGCCTCAGCAGCGCGGATGGCAGCATTGAAGCGTCTGCAGGCGGGAGCGACCTATGCTGTTGGTGCTTGAAGGATCCCGTTCCGCCCCGATGAAGAGGGGCATGCCGATGTCCTTCACGCAAGGCAGATGTTCCGGTGGCCGTCGGACAACCACTGGGTCGGGTCTCCTATGCGCAGGATGTGGATACGCCTTCCAACGTATCCTTGGCACCGGTCGCTTGAGACCAGGACGTCCCTGTGGGAATTCCCACACCGGATTCAGTGGACTAGTGCACGAAGTGGGCCTGGATCGATGAGGCCGCTTCCAGGAGGGAGCGCGCCCGGACTAAGACTTCCAAGAAGCCATGTCCACTTTCTGCCCCACTTGTCTCCAAGAAGCCCGCGGGATCCCGCTGGGGGTCCCCCTTACCGCAAGAAAGCCCGCCTCCCTCGGAGCCCGGCTCAGAGACATTCACGTGCACGTCCAGGGACTCTAGTAAGAATGCTCGTCTCCAAGGAAGCGGAGACTACTATCAACACAGTTCCGGGCCACCTCTCGGACTGCTGAGGACATGCAAGCTATGCGGAGGCTTCCAGTGGCCGTCGGGTAACCATACAGTCTGTCTCCTGTGCGCGGGGTGTGCTTCCGACCACTCTTGTAACGTCTGTGCTTCCTGGCCGGAGCTGCGATGGTCTAATCTCTGGAACTTTAGAGGAGGGAGACTCCTACCCTCTCGGGTACTTGAAGATTGCCGAGACGCCTTCCGCTGTGCCCCCGGCACCGGACATGCGAGACCAGCTGGATCCGACACAGAAAACGCCACTGAGTAATCGAGGGATTAGTGCAGTGTGGGAGTTCGACCGTCAAGACCGCCTCCGTTAGAGAGCGCGCCCGGATACAGCTGGTGGAAAGAACCCGCCTCTCCCAAGAGCCTGGTTTGGTGGGACGCTCGTGGCGTCCCTCCTCCACCGTCGTTCCCCACTCGTCTCTGAAGAAGCCGCCGGGATCCCGCTGGGGGTCCCCTGGTCGGCAAGAAACCCGCCTCTCCCAAGAGCCTGGTTCACAGAGACATTCACGCACTCGTCCGGAACCTCCGGGTTGTGAAGAGCGTAGACACAGGGTTTCTACTCGACGTTATCGCTCTCCCTCGCAAGATCATAAGAGGACCTTCCCACTCGGGTGCTTGGAGTTGGCCAAGACGCCTTCCGCTGTGCCCCCGGCACCGGACGCGCGAAACCAACTTGATCCGACACAGAAGACGCCACTTGAGTATTCAACGGATTAGTGCACAGAAACCCGCCTCTCCCAAGAGCCTGGTTCGTTCCCCACTCATCTCTGGCCGCAGGGATCCCCTTGCCGGCAAGCAACCCGCCTCTCCCAAGAGCCTGGTTCACAGAGACTTACACGCACTCGTCCGGATCCTCCTGTTCGCGAGGATCGTAGGCGCTGGGATTCTACTCACCGTTATCGCTCTGCTTCGCAAGATCGTAGGAGGACCTTCTCCACTCATCGTTCGACGGATCAGGACTCCCTCGACTGGTTTCGCCTTCTTCGCGTTCCTCATCTCGTTCGGACTCCCGTTCGTCCCGTTCCTCTTCCCATCGACCGGCCACTTCCCCTTCCCTCGTCCTCTCCGTTCCGTTCCTCCTCGTCGCAGCCGTTCTCCTCGTCGGAACCCGCCTTCGGCAAACGGGAGAACCTCGCCGCGTCGCTCCGTCTTCGCTCTCCCCTTCGGAGTGAGTCTTCGACCTGCGGTTCGCCGTCAGCGGGATTCCCTCCCTCGGAGCCCTCCTCGGTCGCCGGTTCCAGACAGCGGGACTTTGACACCCTGAGTTTGACGGCTGACGACCCCTCGGACTGGTTGCTCGGACGTCTCAGCCGTTTCTCCTCTTCCTCTTCTTCGGCTTCCAGTGCTGCGGTTCCATCAGACCTGTTCTTCTGCGCGGATGGACACTCGGCCGGCGCTGGACGGGACATCCAAGCTCATCGCCGCCGCCCTGCTGCGGAAGTTGCCCGGCATCGCCCCTTGACTCACCGGGGGTTCTCATCCATCGTGGACACTGGGGAACCAAGGCGCAGCCCTTCTCCCTGACGTCTAACCATCTCGACAACTCTCGTTGGGCACCCGGGGGGTGCCGTACTTCGGACAGGTGGTACCGCTTGGCTGTGCTCGGGGTGGAGGCCTAGCCACTACACGGAGTCGAATCTACTCACCTTAGTCGTCTCTAAGCCCGGCTGCTCAAGCTACGCTTCCTACTTCCGTGATTCTTCTCGAGGTCCAACCCTCCGACCTTCGGACTTCGCGGACAAGAGCGTGCTTAGCTTGGATCTGACGCGGACTGCTAGGCCTGCTTCTTCTGCTCGTGGGGGGAAGGATAGGTCACAGGAGCTTCTCCTCTTCGGCTACGCGACAGCGGAGGTGTTCTTCCAGGATCAGGGCAGCTGGCGATCCTCCGACCAGTGCATACCCCCTACCCTGGTGCTTGGGGAAAGAACTTCATCTCCCTCCGTGCGTGACGCTACCTGGACCGACGGTAGATCTGGGCCAGTCTTCCCCGGTGGGACCAGTGGCTACACACGGAATACACCAGGACACCTTCGGAGGATCGGCGCATGAGACCAGGATGATCCTACGTTTTCAGTGGACTGGGGCACAGGATGGGGCCTTGACCGAGGCCGCTACCCGGACGGAGCGAGCCCGGACACAGCTTTTGAGAAACAGAGAACTCGCCTCACAGAGCCCAGTTCAGAGAGTCGCGCTTGGCGACGTCCCACGTACAATCTCGGTACCCACTCGTCTCCAAGTAAGCCGCCGGGATCCTGCTGGGGGCCCACTTGCCGACAGGAACCCGCCTCTCCTCAGAGCCCGGGTCGGAGAGACTTACACGCGCTCGTCCGGAGCCTCCTGTCGACTCCCCTCGGGAGGAGTCATCGAATGCTACGTCTTGCCCTGGCAGCCATACGGCGCCTGAGGGATGTTGCCGTGGTGGATTGGTTAACGAGCTTCAGGAGCTACGCCTCACCCTGTCTGCCTACAGTTCGAGGGAACAATTACGTACAGCTCCTCTCGGACCATACCTTACCTGGACCGCCGCGCCTTGGTCCACAGGTTCACCTTGCGCCCGCTTACGGGGCGCTATTCCACCAGGAGACCACGTAGCAAATCCCCGTACAAGCCTCACGGGTGCCTACGACATAGCCGTTTGTTTCGGACGCGCTCGCCTCTTTGCCGGTTCCGGCAGCACTGACGCTACATGCCGGACGTTCTTCCTGGTTAAGCTCAGTCATACGTTCTGAATTACAGGACCCCTCCTTCAGGGAGGTTAGAGGCCACAGGTACGTTATCAAGGCACTTGCAGGGCCACGAACGTCACATTCGTCAGGGACTGTACTGTTTTGCACTTCGTGGCTACTGGAGGCTGGCGGGCAGGATGACTTCGCCCGCCTCGATTGCAGAGCTCTGCCAGGCCAGAGAGACTCCTCGCTCTGGTGGAGACCTTTTTGCGGGGGGCACAACTCCCTCCTGGCGCCTCAGCGCCGTAGGTATTCACCTACCTAGGGTCGTCGGGAGTTTGCGTTAGGGAGGATGGCCCTTGGGCCCTAAGGTGTGCTGGAGCGCGGCACCCACCTCCTGTTCGCAATTCTTCCATTCAGTCATGTCATCGGTAATGTTTTTGAAGAAACAAATTCATTTTTCTTTAAAAGGTATTTTTTCGAAAAATACTTACCGATGACATGACTCAAACGACCCTCCCACCTGCCCCGCTTGCCGCTCGTGCGCCAAGTATCCTGACTGAGGGATTATGGGTACCCGGCTTCCGGGTGGTGGGTATAGGGAGACAACTCTTGGTCCCCTCGGGGTTCCCCGAGTGCCTCCCGGGTTGTGTCTTAACACAACTGGCTCTTAGGCTAGAATGAGTAAGTAGTAGACACTTCCATTCAGTCATGTCATCGGTAAGTATTTTTCGAAAAAATACCTTTTAAAGAAAAATGAATTTTTCGAAAAAATACATTTTAGAGAAAAATTAATTTTACTCACAAGTGCGGATTCGTGCGCACCATCTGTCCCCTCCCCACTTCGCTTTTCCTGAGCGGGCTTGGCGTGACACCTTCTGTTTCCCCCCCCCCCCCCCCCCCCCTCCCCCGCCCCGTACTTTCCAGACGGGCCCGGTGCGACTCAGACATTTATTCACAGGTGCGGATTCACTCGCCCCAATTGTCCCCTCTCCGCATCGCTTTTCTTGAGCGGGCTTGGCGTGACACCTTTCTGTCCCCCCCCCCCCCCCGCCCCCCCTCCCCCCACGCCCCGAACTTTCCAGGCAGGCCTGGTGTGACTCAGACTTCTATGACTCAGACATTTGCTCTCAGGTGCGGTTTCGCGCGCCCATTAGTCCCCTCCCTGCTTCACTTTTCCTGAGCGGGCTTGGCTCACCCTCACCAGTCGCTGCGGCGGTCCCGCGCTCTCGGAGACGGTCGCCCTCATTGTGGCTTAGCTTGGTAGGCGGAGGTGGAGGTAGACCCTGACATTCTAAGCCTGCTTACAATGGATTCGGCTTCAGCCATCTTCTTGCGGGATTCGCCCTCTGATCTTCCTCCCGCTTCTCAGCTGTTTCGTCGGCCTCCTCGTCTAGGATTTCGGCCCTTCACTCAGCTCACAGACGGTTTGTGCTTTGGAAGAGGCCCGCGTCTGTTCGACTACTTCCTCCTGACTTATGACCACCTTCGCCTCCTCTGAAGAGACAGGCTTCCGCCAGGTTGTTGCTTTGCGGCAGGCTAAGGTCGCAAGTCTCTCCCTCAGCCACACGGTTCCGGGATCTCGTCGACGCTTCTCGACCCGGCTTCGCCAGGACTCAGTCGGCGATGAGGAATCTTTCGCAGCTATGCGTTCGCCAGGCTTGGTACGCTGGACACTCTCAAGCCTTCACCGTCCCTGTCCCTCTTGACGGATTCGCTTCCTTAGTTCGGATTGGCGACGCAAGCGGTGCTTCTTTTACTTGGAGGACTCTTGGGATCTGGAATCTTCGTCTCCGCGCCATGACTTACTTTCCGTGGTTGCTGCTAACAGGGCTGCCTACCTTCCTCAACCATCCCTGTGGCGGCGTTCGCCTACTGGGACCTTTGGCCGCGTGGTCACTCCTATGACTCGGCACGAATCTCCCCTAGACGGTGAAGACGCAACTCCTCCAGGCTCCACTCGGTGGTTCCCTCTTGGTGAGACGTGGCAGACTGTATAGGAGACTCCGCCCCCGCTGTGTCTCCTCGCTCGGGCCCTCTGACCTTCCCCTTCTCCACCTCCAGCGACAGTTCTTGGGTCTCCAGTCGGCGGGCATTTGGCCTTCTACAGCGACCTTAGGAGATTGCTGTTCCCAGACGACCTTTGGATCATCTCTATGGTCGACCAATCTCTTCTCTGCACAGTAAGGTGAAGGCCTGGCTCAACAAAACAGCGACAGTAGCGGTCTCCTGACGCGACTCGCTGGCGTTCTACGTCCGTCTCCTATCGTCCCCTTCTATGGGGCAGGTGGCACCCAGTCATCGGCGCTATACAAGTCTTCTTTGTGAAAAGCCCGTTCAGATGGAGACAGCCAGACTCTTCACTCAGCTGTCCGGCCGATGTCAGCCTCGATCTTGAGGCACGTTCACGTGCCGATTCATCCGTCTTCGCGCCGGTATCTACTTGCCTTGGCGGGATCGTCTAACAGTTTCCGAGCCCTCCCCGTCGTCCTCAACATCTGTCCGTGGGTCTTCATGTCGATCCTTGACTGGGTGATGGCCAGCTTTTGCCAGCAGTCGCTGATTCCGTCCTTCTCTCCCTGGACGTTCTTGATGCTGCGCAACCTAGTCACCGTGACTCTCAGAGAGGACAGAGACGCCCAACTTTCTCTCCTTCTAGGACTGGGTCTGGCTTCAGCTCCTGGGACTGCTCGGCGCGGCAGTGGACTCGTCTCCTTTCGACCGGCGCTAAAGGATACGAAGTGTGAAGGCTCGCCGCGGCTACTACACCTCCTCCTACGCTGGCGCCCCTTCGTTGACACCCTGTCGGTTCCGTTCTGTTACCCACTTCCCGCCCCCGCTTCGGATGTGGGCGGATCTGGCGTGCTGGGCGTCGGGCGTGTCCCTGTGGTCCCCTCCGACCCGGTGATCACTCTCCACTGATGTGAGCCAGTCCAGTTGGGGCGCTCTACTTTCCCGGAGCTTACCTTGGACCGGTTGCCCGGGGACTTCGCAGACAGTCACATCTACTGGGAGTTATAGCAGTTCGGATGGCCCTCAACGCCTGGCCAGAGACTCTGACCAAACAGGAGGTCCTCGTCTGCCTGACAACTCGACAGTGGCGGCCTTGATACAGAACCAGGAGGCACTCGCTGGCCCTCCCGGTGCTTCCTCCTTTCTTTCCTACTCTGGTGGTAGGACCCGGACCTTGCTTTCGAGCCCGCCACTTCCCGGAGTGGTCCCTGCGCCCAGACGTCTTCGTCTGATCCACTCGAGATGGGAGACGCCGCTAGTCGACCTTTGCCGCCAGATGGAACATCCAGCTACCGCTGTTTGCCTCTCTAGTCCCGGATCCTCTCACCTGGGCGGTAGACGCGCTCTCCTCCTGGGTACGGACTGATCTCGTTTACATTCCCTCCGTCGGTGCTGGTGCCGAAGATCCTGCGGAATCTGCTGGTTGCTCCGCGGTTATCTTCCTGGTGACCACCTCTTCAATTGGACCAAGAGCTGGACCATGGATCGGCTCGTTCTAGCAACGGACCCGGCCCTAGAGCCCCACCCCGTCCACGACGTTCGAGCAGCTCCGCCCGGCTCTGTTCCACCCGTGCCTGGAAGTTGCCAAACTAGTTCTCACCGCTAGAGATTTGTCGGAGGCGGCAGTGGCGGCCTTGGCCGCAGCCCGCAGACTTTCTACGAGTCTCACTTCCCCTACCGGCGGAATGCTTCATTGGCTCCTCGACGACCAAGGATTAGCACCTTTTTACCGTCAAGGGATCCGTTCTGAGATCACACACACTAACCGCCTCCTGGACCTGTCGGATCCGGTCCTTGGAAGTCCTTGGGACCTGTTGGCTCTATTGTCCTCTCTCCTGTTTTCTCATACCTCGGTGGGACCTCACTTGGGCACTGACATGGCTAGAGACAGCCCGTTTCGAACCCCTGCTTTTGGCACGGTTCACCGATCTGGCCCGGACTCGTGTTGCTTCCTGGCGCTCGCCATGGCTTCTGCGTGAGCGAGCTGCTTGCGCTCTCGGTACGCCCCGCAGGTGGGCAGTCGAGCCTTTGGCTCAGCGCTTCTTCTCACCGGCCCATCCTTCAGGCCAAGAGCCGGCCTTCCTCGGCTGCGCTCCAGACGCTGACCTTACATCCGTTTCAGAGGTCAACTGACCCCTCGGGTCGCATCAACGGGACCCAGTCAGGGCACTGCAGAATTTCTGCGTCGCTCACAGCCACGCTGTCGGAGGCGTCCCTGCCTCTTCCTACCTCCTTCTCCAGGCAGGCCGGGTCTCAGCCTAGACAGTTCGCCCTGACTGGGGTAGGCGACTCGTTGGCCTTCCAAGACAGTTCCGGGCGCATGAAGTATGAGCAGTAGCTATCAGAGTGGCCTTGACCGCTACGGCTCGGTTAAAGTCATAGTGACGGCGGTAGGCGGGTGTGCAGACTCCACCTTCGCCCTCTTCTACCTCCACGACCTATCCGGCCAGTGTGACTCCCTGGCCACGGTGGGTGACTGCTCCGCGGCCCAGCACTTCCTCCGCGTGCCGCAGGCGCCATAGGCACTTCTTAACTGAAATCGTCGGGAGTGCTCCTCACGGGCTGGCGGAGGGTTTAGGTACAGGGGGTTGGGTGTCGGCACCCTCCTCCTCTTTGCGATTCTTCCATATAGTAATGCCATCGGTAAGGTATTTTGAAAAAACAAATGATTTTTTTTTCTAAAATGTATTTTTTTGAAAAATACTTACCGATGGCATTACTCGGATGGCCCTCCCACCTGCCCCGCTTGCCTCCTTGGCTAAGTGTTTTGGCTAAGCGTGAAACTGAGGTGAGTTCTCCACACGCTTGCCGGTATAGATTGGTAAGGGGAGGCCATCTGGGCTCCTATTCTGGGATCCCCGGTGTCTCCTCCCCAGTTGTGTAGGGGACACAACTTTGGGCTGAAATCGTTAGGCTATATAGTAATGCCATTGGTAAGTATTTTTCCAAAAAATACATTTTAGAAAAAAATTCATTTTTGGCTCATGTGCAAAGCAAAAATGTCACCGTCTGCCGTCCCTGGTAAACTTTAACGTTGAAAATTTATCAGAGGCTATTCAAGTCACAGTCTTCAAACTTGGCCCAAGGATACTTTGTGGCAAGACCTTTCTAAACATACCAATTTCATTGACCTCTCTCAAAGGTCAAGGTCACCGGGGATCAGGAAATGTCCAAAATAGCCATATTTTGCCCCATTTTTTTCTCAAATACTCTAAACAACTTCAAACCCAAACTTGGTACAAAGATACCTGATGGTAAAACTATGCATACTAATTTTGATGACCCCAGGGAAAGGTTAAGGGTCACAAGAGATCAGGAAGTAGGTTAAAAAATAGCCATATTTTGACAAAAGATGTTTTTCTTGAATGCTATTTCTAACTTCAGACCCACACTTGGTACAGAGATACCTGATGGTAAGACCTTCCTATGTAGGCTAATTTGGATGGCGCCTCAGAAAGGCCAAGTATCACAAGAGATCAGGAAATAGGTCACAAATAGCTATCTGTTGACAAAAATTGTTTTTCTCAAATACTATTTACAACTTCAAACCCAAACTTGGTCCAGAGATACCTTATGGTAAGACCTTTGTATGCATACTAATTTGGGCGACCCCTCGGAAAGGTCAAGGATCACAAGAGATAGGCAAATGATGTAAAAAAAGTAGAATTTAGCTTTTATCAACACTTTTGCAATACCTATCAACCAAATTTGGCAGATAAGACCTTTTTATGCATAGTATTTTGGTTCACTACTCACAAAGTCAAGGGTCGTGGGAGATTTACAAAAGTGTGAAAAATGCATACATTTTGAGAAAACATTGCCAGTACAAAAGCCAACCCTTCACTTGCGTTAGAACTGGATCGTTCATGCACACGATCATAAAGGGCTTTGCCATTCTTGTTTTAACAAAGATTGCAGGAACATGGTCTGCAACAACTGACACTGAACAGATTAAAGACAGTTTGATATTATTCAACCACAGTGCTGAGCTTTGCTAATTAAATTCAGTCACCGTTACGAGCTTTTGTGAAATAATGCGTGTTTTCCTCTGTCCTTTGGTCTGTGAGAATGTCGTGAGTGTTTTTCATGATGGAGTGTTTTTCAGTTGGTGTTGTGATCATTGAATGTTTTGTGTCTTTGTGACATTGCAGTTTAACATGGAGGGGCGCGGCAGTGTCAACTGTGGTGCTTCACAGGCCGTGATTGAGCAGAACACTTTGCCACACACATACAGAAAGGTGAGCATTTTCACACGTACAGAAAGGTGAGCGTTTTTGCACATACAGAAAGGTGAGTGTTTTCACACGCTTATTAATCCTTTTCATCCTAATACTTCCAATGCTTCAAACAAAATTGAATTAATAGTTCAAGGGTGGTGCCAGAATAGCTTGGCATCTGAGGCGCCAAGATATTCTGGCACCACCCTTGAACCAAAACAGTTGATCTATGTCCTAATCTGTAATGTAGCCTTCATAGGACAATGCGCAGATTTTACAAAATCAGCCTCAGGATGTAATGGGTTAAATGCAAAGTGAGCACAGTAGAACCTCCAATGAACGGTCACCCTTGTTGCCTCCCCCACCCACCCCACCCACCCCCCCCCCCCCCCACAAAAAAAAAAAAAAAAAAAAAAAAAAAAAAGTTGCTGTAAACAGTAGGTGAGAGGTTTGATGGAAACAGACCTAGGCGTGCTTGTATTCACGTGTCATCACTCTTCACACCAAAACAGGACCTCCGTCAACCTCTTCACGCTTCCGTAAAGTGTGATATGTGTACTAGTGATGCCAATGTTTTCTTATCTTCAGTGATAAAAGATGAAACTGTTTGTGTGTGCTAGTAAGGGAGGGAGAAAGCTACACGCATTGATGTGTGTTGCTGCCGTGTTCTTGTCTTAAATAGGAAAGGAGGTGGCGGAGTAAGGGAGCGTGACTCTGACATCAGCTGGGGTCAGTATCTGGTCATCTTATTGTCCTGATAATAACCGCTAGCAAGATGCATTGGTGACTGTTACACAATGCACACCGTATAGTGTAAGAGTACTGAGATGGATTTGTAGGCCTGTGGAAACGAAACGCAGTTGCACACGTTCACACTCAGTTCTCATGAGAACCCTTACATCTGCAGGGGAGTTTCTGCCAAGTCGGTGCCCCCGGGTGAAAGAGCAGTCAATTTTGGTCACCTCCGCAGATTGCATGACCACAAAGTAAACAGATGTGAAAACAAAAGATGTGGACACTTTCGGATAGATAGCGCCACCTTTGTTATAGACGGCTCACGCAGCGGGTGAGCCCAATGCATGTAGGTTATTGCGTAATGACACCACATCTGGGCTTTGTCATTGTGTGGCGGTTGGCCAGGTATCAAGCAAGCTGACAGTGACCCATCGCGCGTGACCGCCAGACTGGCAAATTTCAGGTATTTTTGCCATTCTTGGCTCTGATATACTGACCTTTGGCCGTGCTCAGCAGGTGGCCGTAAAATCAAGGTACAGCTCTGACTCGATATATCGCGGTTTGCTGGGGTCCATAAAACGGGACCGCGATATATCCGTCTGTGATATACAGTGGAGTCCAGTTAACACGAACTCGCTTAACACGAATTTCCGGTTAACACGAACCGTTTTTGCATTCCCGGGCGACGGCCTTCTTATTCTGTATTAAAATTTCACTGATAACACGAAATGCTTAACACGAAATTTCGCTTTACACGAAGCTGGTTTCTGTTCCCAACCAGGGCAATTTCACTATTATTCACCTGTTTAACACGAACACGGATTCCATTCACCGAAAACCAATTCAAGTGTCGCTGTCGCGCTGTAGTACACGACAGATCAGAGCGAACTCTAGTCTGTGATTGGCTGAATAGCCTTCGGTTGTAATCCGTCTTCTCATTGGCTAGCGTTTCTGAACTGTATTCATGTTGTTTGCATCGTTTGTGTACCAACACAACGATGCGGGATTGTACTTCAGCCTGTGTTGCTTTTACCTGATGGATTGTAACTTTCTATGGATTTTACTTTAAATATGCGAGCTGAACACGTTTCCTTGTGTTTTCCTAGCGAGCTGAAGGTATGCATATAAAGTACGACCCGTACGATAATGTGTACTTTTAACCTCGTACTCATTCACGCACACATCTCTTACACACTTTCTACTTGAGGGCCGTGATCAATTTTGAGGCCATATTGGTTAACACGAAATACGTTTAACACGAAGTGATTTTCCATGTCCCCAGAAATTCGTGTTAAGCAGACTCCACTGTACTGAATTTGTCAGTCGGTTGTAAGTTGGAAGGGAGAAACAGGGAACCGCTGCTAACATGGCGTGGCTGTTATGAGCCTACTAGTCTACCATGGAAAGGGGTTGACTGGAGGACTTCAAACCCGCCCAGTCTAATTAATGGTCCTTTTACTTCCTTCTTCTTCCTCAAACACGTTTCACTTGCAAGGCCAAACACATTCACAACAGTTTTCAAAACACTGCACGCTCCTTCCAGCACATACATCGACCATGACAGCTCAAGGGTAGCAGTGACTGATGGCAACTTTTCAAGCTAAAAGCTAATGGGCCACTAAACATGAGCCAACATAAACCAAAACCATCCTTTTGGCTGCAGTTGGCACTGGAGGTAAAAGCTATCGCCCGAGGCATTTGCCACACATCAGCAGTACCCATGCTGTTGTCTTCTTGACACAGATCTTCATGTAGCACTGCAGGCATTAAGGACCAACTAGTAAATCTACATCTGTGTTATGGTATGAAAAGGATGATCAGGTATTTAGTGATATTGAGCAGTCCTGGGAACTGATGTATATAGATTGTGACACCGGCACAGCGCTTTTTTAGTCCCTGATCACTTTTAGTGCCAATGGGACATAAAAATGAAGAAGATGATGACAGCGCTTCGCTTTTGTTTAGCTCCGAGGTATCTCACACCTATTGCTGACACCTCACATGACTGGCCATCGCTTGACAGGCGTTTTGTACATTTTGACTTGCCAATATGACGCACTGTCACAAGGAAACACTGATGACAACTTCCCCTTGCATCAGCTTTATTTA
The DNA here is from genome assembly GCA_036245525.1 of Semisulcospira habei. Lineage (NCBI taxonomy): Eukaryota > Metazoa > Mollusca > Gastropoda > Semisulcospiridae > Semisulcospira > Semisulcospira habei. Next base: position 79,158,338 of record BTPG01000002.1, read on the forward strand.
AACACTTGCTAAAGTGTTTTCTTTGAAGTCGCCACCAAGTTGAGTAATCTGATGAAACTGCGAGGTGCGAGCTCGGTAAGGGGGAGAGGGCTGGTGACAAAGATATATTGCAGTTCACTGGCGTCCGCAGTCGGTCTGATTTTTTTGGGGGATCCAAGGTCCCTACTATGATGTATCCAGGATCGCGATATAATGAAGTGTGATATATCGAGTCAAGAGCTGTACTTTTTATAGGAAACATTGTCTATGCAACGCGAATGTGACTGTAAACGACCTACTGTATAGGAGTGTGCTTGAAACTGACCATGGTTCAGCAGATTTGCATAAAATTGTTGCTTCGCGTTTTAACTTGTGACAGTAAAATGCATGAGTGACAGTCTTCAGTCCTGGAGACTAACTCAGCTTTCTCAAGATCCCACAGAGCTGAATTTCAGCTTTTTGGTTCAGACAGAACAGACCTTTAGCCAGCCTGTTCCATCTGCAAGAGGCATACATTCTCATGAACCCCTGCATGGGCAGAGAAGTTGTGTCTCTTGCTGACCATGGACATAGTTAATCTGTGGACTATTTTCTGTCATTTTAATATTTCACACTGTTGCCCATGAAAATGCAAGGTATTTGCACAGTCCAGGCTTTTGATGTCTGCAAGTAATTCCTTGCACTTCAATATAAATTAGTCATGCTAACCTGTGTGCAGCCAATAACCTGCGCAAAACGCAAGTAACCCTTGCACTACAATCCCCAGGGAGAGTCCAATACAGCGGCAATTGGAGTTGCCATGAGTGCAGTCCTGTGCCCTCCTTGTGACGCACGTAGACTTGCCCCCAGTCGTACGCACAGACTCTCGCACAACCGCCACCGACTCAGACCGGCGCATTCATGCGGTAAAACACAACTCACGGGCTTCCTTTTAACGGAACTTTTATACACGATAAATGAAGAAACGCTCAAGAACTATCAAACTATATACACTACACCTTCCCCACTACCAGCATCCAAACATCACATACACACACACAATATCAATGCCAGGCTAGGTAGTAGTCTCTCACACTCCAGCCTGTTTGGTGTTCTCGCCTGGTTACGGTCAGTCCTTTCACGCCTAGGCGTGCAGGTCCTTCGTACGCTCCCGAGTCATCCTGTCTCTCGTACCGTGGATGTCCTCGTAGCTCGTACTGTATCTTTGCTGTGACCCAAGTGTCTCGGCACCGGTCGCTCACTCCCCGAGTGGAGAAATGACCTCGCATTAGGTCCCTGGTGACTGACGTCTCGACGTCCGTCGCTCCAACCTCCGACAAGCACTCTGAACAACAACAAAGTCCTAAATCGTAAACACTTGCTAAACACACACACATATTGGATAATATGAGATACATTACGTAACCTGGCTGATACGACTAACTCACACGTTCATTCACACACACACACGTGCTCCATCACCCGGCTACTTTCGTAACACCCCATAACTCTGTCACTACCTTAAACAGACTACAACCTAACGCTCTCGCTATACGTTATCCCATACACTGAAAAAGACTATACTTAACCATGTACTACCTTTACGACTTAGACATACACCCCCCCACATTCCTTTAGTTATCCATCTCTGTAAATAACTGTATACGAAAAACACCGGTTAACTCACTGAATTCCAAACCAACATAACTGAACCAAACCAGACAACGCTATACAACCAACTGAACCAAACCAGACAACGCTATACAACCAAATTACTCTTACCAACGCATACTGTCTTTAACTAAGCAACTATCATTAATACATATCAAAAACATACCTGAATTCTAGGTTTCAGAGTCTTGGAATACGGGCTAAGGTATCTCACACACGTCTGTACCCACTGACAATAAAGCCCGTACTAACGTATCTAGACCTCTGACAGACTGAGCTTTCACCTACAACTCGCTAAAACTCCCCGTGTTTACCGTGTCTTAAAGGTTCCAAGTGGCCCACGTGCCACCACGGACTATCATCACAAACAAACCGCTGACAACTACTGTACCGTATTAAGCCTACTGTCTGAACCCTATGCGCGGGCATAGAGTTTCATCACACTCCTGTTAGGGAATGTCCAAGGACATAGAGACATACGAACAGTGGACCGAAGTGAGCGCTGGTTTCATAATGTAGATTATGTGTATGGGTCTGGAGGAGCATTGCTCAAATCTCCCTTTGCAGACAATGTTGTGACAATGTTGCTTTTCTGTGATAATCCCAAGCAGTACATCAAGACCTGTGAGTCAGTGTATTCACCTATGGGTATCCTCTGTCCATTGACATTGTTCAATCATGCAATATTCTGCATGTCGGGAACCATTGTGTTGTGCAATTGCTAGTGGCAGTAGTGACCTAAGGCTGTTTGTGGCACAGGGCTGAAAATGGTAACCATTTTCCTGTGTCTCTGTGAAAGATGATGCTCTAGTAAATATAACATGAAGAATACAGCAAGCAGCATAGGGTGCAGGTACTTGTATGACTGAGTGTTTGTGTTTAGGTGAGTGCAGGTTTAGCGCTGTGTGTGTTTAGATGAGTGCAGGTGTAATACTGTGTGTTTAGGTGAGTACAGGTGTAATTCTGTGTGTCTTTAGGTGAAGCGGTGTATGGAGGGTGAGGATGACCACCCAGAGAAGTGCACCATCTGTCTCAGCGAGTTTGAGGAAGGCGAGGACGTCAGGTGAGTTGATCACCTGGTGTGCATTCTGTGCATCGCAGCTTTTTTCATCACGTGTTCACAAAAAACATGACCCCAGTAAGCAAAATATTTGTGTATGCTGTCAAGTCAGCCCAACCTGGCATGACTCAAAACATAGATCATACCACAGCGGGAGAAATATGTTGAACCTTGTGATGTTTTACAAGCTTCAACTTGCATTTGACACACATTTCTGCAACTTGTACAAAGGGAGTCGCAGCTCATAAATTGTCAGCATTTATTGGATTAACTTTTGTCACTCAGGATCAAGCAGAAGGGAAAGATTATTGCATGTGTGGCTGCATGAATTTATTAGTGGCCACACCGTCTTGAGAGGGGGCTAGGTGTATTTAATGCCTTCATGTGTGGGTGTGATTGACTGTTGCAGACGGCTGCCGTGCATGCACCTATTCCACATAGAGTGTGTTGACCAGTGGCTGGCCACCAACAAGAAGTGTCCCATTTGTCGCGTGGACATTCAGGCCAGTAATAAGGACTCCATGACGCATGACTGACACCCAGCCAGATAAACAGTTTGAAAGGACAAAACTCTGCCAGAAGTCCAGTGTCTGATTTGAGTGGCAACAAAATGGTGTGCATTAACCCATTTAACCCCAAGGCTGCAAATCCCAAATTTTGGAGGTGTCGCCAAACAACTGTACCAGTTGCAGGAGCTGGGTCCACCATAATTCAAGGGTAGTGCCCTATTAGCTGGTGCCATCAGATGCCAAACTTGTCTGCCACTACCGTTGAATGACATGGTCTACCCAGCTCCTGCTGTAGTGTACAGCTCTGGCACTGTCAAGTCACACAGGATTCATTTGTATTTACATGTGACAGATGACTTGTGTGTCCTATGCATGAAGTCATTCCGTACCGTTTGCAGGTGTACTCCCCAGATAGACCCACTTGGGGAGTGTACCATGAGTACATGTCTATTCAAATGAGATTGAATAGAAGTGTACACCACAGTTGGGCGAGTGGGTCTGTCTGGGGACACAGTCACTGGCACAGGAATGGCTGGGGAGTCTTCTATTTGGCCCTTGGCTTGTACAAGATGTTGTCAGTGTTTGACCCCTCCACTGCTAGGACAGAGTGAATGCAGGAGACATAGATTGTCATGGGTTGATGAGTATGCTTCATGCTGGCATAATCAGCTTCATATTTCTCAGGCAGACAGGTTTTAATCGCACGGTCGGTTTGCGATGTTTCCAGAGACAACTGGTGATGATTGGCAGTGAAGGAATTAACCCTCTTGTACATGCAGCTGATCACAGCTACTGGCCAGTTCTGCATGCACAAGAGGATTAACCCTGCCACTGCTGAGAAGATGAGGAATGCAATTCAACTGCAAAAACATAGATCCTCATGAGCTCCTGCAGTTGCAGGGGTCATGAAGATCCACACCTCTTCCTGACACCACTTTGTAGCCATGTTCCTGGCATGTTGAATGTAAACACAGTCTGTGTCCACTGGCAGTGAAGGGGTTAACCCTTTTAACCCCAGGCTGCATTTCCAAAATGTCATCTATGTACCAGATGCAGGAGATAGATCAACCATGATTATTCAAGGGTAGTGCCATATTTAGCTTGGCACCAACAGGCACCAAGCTAATCTGGCAATACCCTTGAATTATCATGGTCGATCCATCTCCTGTTGTAGTGCCTCAGGGCTAAACAGGTTAATGCAGATGTTGCTACATGAGTTATTTATGGCAACATGTATACTCAGGTCGTGTAAGTTTGGCACCGGTAGCAAATGTCAGGCTTGTAGCTGTAAGTGGGTAGATGTTCAAGGGAGGATGGTGGCCTGTGTCACAGGTTAGACCACAAGAACAGTTTCGTGAGCTGTTGTGTGAGCCATTAACTTGGCTGGTTTATTACAAAAATAGTGTATGTATTTTTTTGACTCCCTTGTGCATGCAGCTGCCAGTACTTTCAACAGTGCCAGTGCTGGCATGCAGGAGGGGTTTAAGCCCAGTGATCATGATAAGGAAATGAACATCGAGGCTGCAGCGGGCTGCACCACTGTGAAAAGTGCAATACTGTCATTTCTGCCTGTGTGCAATGTAGCAGATAAAAATGTGTTGAACTTTTGCCTTCTGTTACATGAAGCACTTCAAACTACAAATGCTGTCATTCTACTTAGATCATGTTGAATTGGAAGATTTTACTTGCAACAAGGTTGTAGAGTTTCGAAACCGACACAACAAAAGTCCCATCCATCCCACAGCAGTGAAATACAGTGACTGTGCAGTCATACAGAGGGACAAAACCTGCAGTACAAGACAGTTTCCTCCATGAAAACAACTGTATTGTCACTCGCACTAATAACACCATTGGAGAAAGTCGGCCACCAAAAATAGCTTTTCTTGTTGAGGTTTTTCTCACACATAAATACACGAGTCCCTCTTTGTTTTGTTTGTGGCGACCTCATCAGCACACCATTGGTCTTGCTGGGGAAATAAAGCAATTTCTGCATGTAAAAAGTGCCCCCCCCCCCCCCCCCCCCCTCTTGGACAGTACATTTTTGGCTCACATGCGAAGCAAAAGTGAGTATGTTCTGGGCCAGTGGTCCGTCGTTTGTCCTCCATCTGTCCGCCATCGTCTGTGGTCAACTTTAACGTTGGCATTTTCTTGGAGACTATTCAAGCCACAGTCTTCAAACTTGGCCCAAGGATACTTTGTGGCAAGACCTTTCTAAACATACCAATTTGAGTGACCTCTCGCAAAGGTCAAGGTCACAGGGGATCAGGAAATAGGCCAAAAATAGCTATATTTTGACATAATTTATTTTTTCTCAAATACTGTTCACAACTTCAAACCCAAACTTGTTACAAAGATATAGTAAGTCCTTTCTATGCATACTAACTTGGTTGATCCCTCCGAAAGGTCAAGGGTCACAAGAGCTCAGGAAATAGGTCCAATATAGCCACATTTTGACAAGATTTTTTTTCTCTGATACTATTCACAATTTCAAATACAAATTTTGTACAGAGGTACCTGATAATAATACTAATGCATACTAATTTTGATGACTCCTTGGAAAGGTGAAAGGTTACAAGAGCTCAGGAAATAGGTCCAAAATAGCCATATTTTGACAAAAGATGTTTTTTTCTCAAATACTATTCACAACTTCAAACCCAAACTTGCTACAGAGATACCTGATGGGAAGACCTTTCTGTGCATACTAATTTGGTTGATCCCTCTGAAAGGTCAAGAGCTCAGAAAATAGGTCTAAAATAGCCATATTTTGACAAAGGATGTTTTTTCTCAAATACTATTCACAACTTCAAACCCAAATTCGGTGCAGAGATACCTGATGGTAAGACCTATCTATGCATACTAATTTGGATGACCCCTCGGAAAAGTCGGGGGTCACAGGAGGCCGGCAAGTATGTAAAATGCTAATTTTTGATACAATTTTAAGTATTATCTAAATTTATGCAAAATTTTCAGTCAAATTTGGCACACAAAGGTAGCTGATGATAAGACCTTCCTATGCATACTAATTTAGTCGACTTATCTCAAGGGTCACGGGGAGGGGGGGGGGGGGTGGGGGGGGTTGACAGATGTGTGAAAAGTGCTTACATTTCAGAAAACATGGATTTTGTTGGTGCAAAAGCCAGCCCTTATTGTCACAAACATCACACATGTAAATAGGTCGTACATGTGAGCCATAATGGCTTTGCCTTGTTTTTACTTCTTATAAATCTGAAAGCAAGAAACCCCCCAGTTACAGGTAGGCAGAAGTTCCTTGGTTTCAGATCTATAAGAAGTAAAAAACATGTACTGTCCAAGAGTTGATGCCAGAGCTTTGGGACTGTTACCTACAGCATGCTCATGTTTCCTGCCCCATATTTCACAACACTTGCAATTAAAACCTTGTTTGACAAGGCATCCATGGCCCATGGTTTGCTACTGGTCAGCCCATTGACTGCTCAGTTGCCCCGATTGATTAGCTGGAATTCGTGGTGATTGGTACCATTCTGTCACTTTTCTCTCCAACTCCGGTGATTTCAGTAATAATAATAATAATGTATATTTTTAAGGCACCTATACTTTCGATAGTACATCATTATCAGCTTGGAAAATGTTTTTCTACCTCCATCTGCACTTCCATTTATATAATCACCAACTTGCATGAAAAAATATAACAGGAATTGCACTAAAGTAAGTGTCCCAGTATGTGTAGAACAATCAGCTGCCATTTTCTGATTTTCTGAAAACAAGACAAAAATTTTAGCCACTTTATAGCACAAGTGAACTGGAATGTGCTTCTGGAAAATTATGGCTCTCTGTAGCATGTTTTGTCACGATGTTTCCTGCTGTAGCATGTTTTGTCACGATGTTTTCTGCTGTAGCATGTTTTGTCACGATGTTTCCTGCAGGAATTATTTTGACAAAAAGCGCTATCGACAGCCAAAGGGTTAGCAGCATGCTTATACAATCGTGAAATGCACCAAAGGAAATATTTACAAAGAAACGAGGAAGATTCCTTTGCAACACGGTGAAGAGATAGCTGAGGCTGCAGCAGGTGTCTGTCATGTTTAGTAGCTGAGTGTCTGGCTTTCATAGTACACATACTACCTTTCCTGTGAATGAACAAATATGTAAGGTAATAAGTTTGAACTAATTTGAAGATTATCTTTTCCAGGATTAGCATACCTAGTCTTAATTTTCTGCTGCGAAGTCAGATCAAGGTCAATTGATGTTTTGTGTGTGTGTCTAGGATTTTATGTAATGAATGTGTATGCATAGAGTGAGCTATTGTATGTACACATAGAGTAAGTGGCTATGTTTATATCGTTCTTTTTTGTGAAGCGCTCTGAGCTTGGTTTTTGTTGGATACAGCTCTATACAAACAAATGTTTTATTAACCCATTACATCCTGAGGCTGATTTTTTAAAATTTGCTTATGAAGGCTACAGTACAGATTAGGAGATAGACCAACTGTTTTAGTTCAAGGGTGGTGCTAAAATAGGCACCAAGCTATTTTGGCACCACCCTTGAACTGTCAGTCAAATTTATTTCAAGCAATAGGTGTATCAGGATGAAAAGGGTTAAAGTTTGTAATCTTGTTATAATGATATGGTAAACTGTTGTGTTTTGTGAAATGCATCACCAGAAACATTCGTTCAAAATTACATATATATATATGGGCATCATGCAACACCACTTTCTGATCATTTGTGAATATAAACATTGTGGTCATTGTGCACTGTTGTATTTTAGTGTGGTTGATATGGAACCTTGTGTTTTGGTGTGAAACAGGTAAATGTGCATGTCTTACGTTACCTTCCTCTCCAGAGAGCTAAAGGTTCCAATGTCATCTGCTTTTGGCTCTTACACAGCTGTGCACAGGCCAGCTGCAGCAGAAGTCACCATGACGACCAACTGCTTATTTGGCTTCAGTGTCTACAGCAGTAAATGGCACAACAGCAGGTCACAACTACACTCGTACGGAAAATATCTAGTAAAAATAAGAAAAATTACGGACTCCAGTGAGGATCAACCGGTTTTTGTGAAACGGACCTATTCTCGCCAATGAGCATCTTAATCAAAACATCGAAAAAAATGTCTGCAGATAATTCTTTTAGGGACAATATCCTAAAATTTCAAGCTTGTCCGTCCTCAAACGCAGGCTCTAGTCACTGTCACTCGCACACACACTGCATTTGGCGCCAAAAAGACGTTCTCTAACGAGGTTTGCATAGCTAGACGTGACGTCATTTTTATAATGTTACTTCTTTGCCAGAATTTCTGCGCCACACGCCAAAAACGTGCATGCTCCAGAATGCGCTTTGACCCAGCCCCATTTCAAAGTCTGCCTTATTTTTTAAATACGGTAGACAAAAAGGAAATCACACTTTTTCCGTAGTCATCTGGCAAAGAAACTAACTGTTCCTGTCACATAGATATTTCGATATTTTACGCGGCTTCGTGTTCAGTTTAAGATTTGGGCCTTTTTCATGACGATATCGCTGACCGCACGTTCAGACGCCATTGTGGGTCTCAAAGCTGTCCACATCTGCTGGTTGTCAAAGGTGGCCACATCTGCCGGCTGTCTAAGTACTTTGCATTGTGGTTGGCAGAGAAATGCACATTGAGACACATCAGTGGTAGTGAATCAAGGGAGATAACCAGTACGACTGTCATAGATGCACATACCCACAAGACGTACCCCGATGTACATGCACGGGTGCAGTCTCTACTTCTGTGTCTACATCAGTAAATGGCACAACAGGTCACTACTACACTCACACTGTCATAGACACAGATACCCGTACCCCATGTACATGCACCGGTGCAGTCTCCTAACAGAGCATCAAAAGTAAGCCTGATTACTGGCCGTCCTGTTCAGACCAAACCTAATCACAAATTTATTTGCCCTCGATGAGACATTCTCTCAGCAATGAAATATGAATGAATATCATTATTGGAATTGAGACTAAACAGGTGGAACTAGCACGTACAGCATTAAAGGCCTTGTTCCACTCAACATTTTTATTGCATAAATCAAAATATATCGTTCAGTTATGCCTGTTCTGTGATTTTTATGCCTGTGCTTGTTTGCCACTAGAACATGGTGATGTAACCATAGGGGCCTGAGGAGTGGTGCTTTGACTAAATGCAAATCCACTGCACCACCAGGTACGCACCACCATGTCCACAAGCTCAATTCAAAATACAAGGGAGGAAACGAAAGGCACGCAAGGCGGTGCAGCACTGTGATTCCAGAGCAGTTTTCAACCCTCGAAGCAACCATCCACCTAAAACCTCGAACCTCGGTAGATATTTTGCCACAAATCTATACCAACCGTGTCTGCCGATCAAAACTGATAGTTTAGTACCAAGACTTTTTGCACAGTCAAGCATCATTTTAGCAGACGTCTATGTGTTGGGTTTTAGATGTGGCCGGAAATACGCCCCATGCTCATTTTTCATTGGTTTATGTAAATTAGCATCTTAATGTTGACATGAACTTGAATGTGCACGCAGCAGTCGCTTTAGGTACGCATTTCCCCCAGCCCGAAAAGCTCTACTTTAATGGAGTCTGGTTTAAACACTGCTCAGCTGTCGATATCTTTTCAAGTAATTCGCTTCGATATTAGAGTAAACACGGCAGAAACTAATGGATGCACAGTAGCACACTCTGCTAAATGGTTTAACGTTGAACTCTAGATGTTGAGAAAGAGGTCCAGGATACTTTCGGCCACAGCTACAATTTCGTGTGCATTTCATTTCCTCCCTTGTATTTTGAATTGAACTAGTGGACGTGGTGGCGCAGTGGATTTGCATTTAGTCGGACGCGATGGTCAGGCCCCTATGCTGTAACCAAGATACCTCTCACAATCCCATGTTTGGTCTGATCGCGTCTGACGTCACGAAAGTACATTGTTGACTGCTAGCAATAGGGTTCGGGAAGTTCCCTGTGTTGCCTAGGAGCGTCGGCTGCCGAGCCGCCATCTTGAGAGGACACATTAGCCTGGCGATAGAATTCAGTTAGTAGTGAAGTAGTGTTTCAACACGTTTTTCTTCATGTTTCTTCCTCTTTGGAAACAAACACATTCTTACTTACTTACTTACGCCTGTCACCCCTCCCCGGGTATAGGCCGTCGACGAGAGACCTACAGCGACTCCTGTACTCCTATGCTTCTCCTTCGATTTTACTCCAGGTGGTTCCCAGTCTCTTGATGTCTGCTTGGAGGTCTCGACGCCAGGTGTTTCTCGGCCTGCCTCTTTTCCTCTTTCCCTGGGGGTTCCATGACAATGCCTGCCTAGTGATACTGGAAACTGGCTTTCTCAGACTGTGACCATTCTATCCCCATCTTCTTCGTCCAATTTCATTCTCTGCTGTTATCTGCTCTGTTCTCTCCCAGAGTCTGACGTTGCTGATCTTCTCTGGCCAGTGGATTTTCAGAATTCTTCTAAGGCAACTGTTTATGAAGATCTGTACTCTGTTGACTGTGGTTTTTGTCAATCTCCAAGTCTCTGCTCCATATAGGAGAACTGCTTTTACGTTGGAGTTGAAAATCCGGACTTTGGTGTGTTGTGACAGCTGTCTGGAACTCCACACTTTTTTCAGCCGGAGAAAGGCTGCGCCTCATTGTCTTTGTTTTCTGTTTGTGGACAAGATGTCAGCAAGCCTCGTGGTCTTGTCCTGCGGTGTACCCACTCATCCGCCTGATCAAGAGCAGCTATGATGGCATGACATGCCACGTGATCCACGAAGGGCAGTTCACCAGGGAGCTCCAGGTCAGAACTGGTGTCAGGCAGGGGTGTTTGCTGTCTCCGTTCCTCTTCCTACTGACCATAGACTGGGTCATGAAGAGGACCACAGAGCACAGACGAAGTGGAATACAGTGGACACTGTGGACACAGCTTGATGACCTCGATTTTGCAGACGACTTGGCTTTACTGTCACACAAACACATTTTGGTTAGCGGTTTCCTACGGTGATGGCAAGTCTTGCCTATGGCACATCAGGACTTTCCTGACATTGTCCTCGATTTCCCAATGAGCGCAAGAGTCACGTATCCTCTCAAAATGGCTGCTACGACTAGCGTGATGATGTCTGCTTCCCAAGCCCTATAGAGGTGACTTGGAGCGGAACAGGGGAAGTAAGATTTTGACTTGACTATCTCCATCACCAAACTATTTCACACTAATGTTTGGTGTTTCAAGAAGAATAAACGCCTCCTGCTATTAAATAGTGTGTAGTCTGTAGTCATTGAAGGCTGTATTCGTACCTGTCAAGTCATGGCGGGTGAGACTCCTGACTTTGCAACCCATCTCCCGCTTTCTCCCACTCCGATGCCTCCCGATTTTATGACTTTTCGCCCTGATTCTCCCAACTTGAGAAAATTCAAAAACTTTGAACATTTATCTCATCGGCAGTTTTGTATTCTTTCAGCCCTTTTGGAACGAAGGGAGATCACCAACGAGCTCCGGTTATGGTTACTTCCTTTTAAATTGAGCAACGAAATCGTCTGCTGTTCCTCAAAAGACGGAGGCAAAATGCAGATGAATCTAGCAAAAGACAACGGCGAGTAGAGAAATCATGAACAGTTACGGTAAACACACTTTGAGATGTACTGCTCCTTTAGTTTGGAATTCCTTACCTACTGAGCTGAGAAATGCGAACCCTTATGCGTTTAAACTAAGCAAAGTTAAAAATTTACTTTTTCTCGCAGACTTTCGTGTAATCTCTATGGTATTTCTGTACACACCCCTTGCAGACTCTGTGTGTGTGTGTGTGTGTGTGTGTGCGTACATGAAACCACTCAAATGAGTGACTTTCTTTACCATCCTTATGCAAAATGGGTGTGTGTAAAATTCTGGGTGACCAAGTCAGGCACCCATTTTTTCTGAGGGTTGTTTCTGCATTATCTTTCATTCAAAAGTCAGAAAAAAATATCAAAATAGCATGTCCCCATTTCCCCAGATTTACTTCATGTTGTGTTTTTGCGATGCCCTGGGCCTGTGTGTTGACACGGAAGCAAGTGTTTTCAGATCAACTTGATGATCGCTGATTGGTTAGCCCAACACCGATGAACGGAGTTGTTTCCCTTGCCCTTCCTAAAACGTCTTTCGTCCCCTGCCTGGCCGTCCTTCACGTTTGCAGAGGTACTTTATGCAATATTTCTTAGTTAAGAGCACGCCCAACTGCACTTGTTCAGTGCAGTTATTTAACTGAGAGATGCCTCCAATCCCCGATAACCGTTTGGCCCAGAAAAATAAGGCGTCTGCTTCGGCCATGGCTCGGTCCGTGTCTGCCTCTCTGACCGTTGAGTCTTGTAGTAAATGATAATAGAACCCCACGATTTTAACAAAAGCTTTCTTCTTCAATGAAAGGAATTTGTTCAATAACACCATTACAAGGTCAATCTGCCACGCGATTTTTTTTTTTTTTTTTTCTGACGTGTGATTGTCAGTTATCGAAAAGTAACTTGACACATGCATGCACAGTATGAGTTGTCTTTTTAAAAAAAAAATGGCGCCAGATTTCAATCCTCGTTCGCAAAACTGCCTCGCGATTCGAAGAACAAACGTCCACAAACAGGTCTTTCGGATTGTGCAACTGAAGTGTCGCTTTTTACTGTGTTACCAGTTTTTAGTTCCCAGGGTCACCCTGGTCAGCCCCATAGGGTGGGTTTTTCTCTCTATTCTGGGGCATGTGTTTCTTTGTCCATTCCTTTGTCCATTCACCTGTATTTGCCTTTTTAAAACTCTCCCTACTGTCTGCACTGCCTGTAGCTCTTGATATTGGATGTGTGTTGCTAAATGGTCTTAGCTTTATTTAGGCCCCATGTGTTGGGTTTATTTAACATATTTGACCGGCTGGTGACATACATTTAATGTTCTGTTTAGGTGTTTTTTTCACAAGCAGTGCAGGCACGTCCTGAGAAAGCCTTGTTGCTGTCGGGACGTTAAGCAATGTACAATCAATCTGATTCAAAATGTCAATTGGTTTACATGGTTGTATTGGACATGTTTGCAGCAACACCGTTTTGGTCACACCGGCTCAGGACTTTCTGCACACACCCAGCGCTGGATGGCAGCAGGATGTCCAAACCCATCGGGATCTATGGAAGTGGACAAGCACGCCCCTTCCTGGCACATGACCAAGGCCCATGGCAAAATTAGTCAGCTGCAGCATCATAGCCCCCCAGCCTCTGCCACAGAGGGTGCGTCTGGTAGGAGGGTGCATGGACGGCAGCGGAATGCTCCCAATTACAAACTGGTAAGTAAAGTGATTCTATGATCATCTTCATTTTATTGGCTGGCGTGCGAAGCAAAAGTGAGTTTATGTTCTGGGCCACTGGTCGTCCGTCCGTCGTCCATGGTAAACTTTAGCTCATTCTACCCCAACACCAAAATCCTTAAATTTTGCCCCTGTCCTCTCAAGACCGCATTGCAGCACAGGACACAGATCGACCATGATAGTTTAAGGGTGATGCCAGAATAGCTTGGCGCCCGTAGGCGCCAAGCTATTCTGGCATCACCTTTGAACTATCATGGTTGATCCTTATCCTGCTGTGGTGTGTCTGGGGTAGAATGAGTTAACGGTGGCATTTTCTCGGAGACTATTCAAGCCACATTCTTCAAGCTTGGCCCAAGGATACTTTGTGGCAAGACCTTTTTAAACATGCCAATTTGAGTGACCTCTCTCAAAGGGTCACGCAGGGTTGACAAATGTGTGAAAACTGCTTGCATTTTCAGAAAATGTGGATTTTGCTGCTGTTGCAGAAGGCAGCCCTCATCACCAATGTAAATCGGTCATACACGGGATTACTCTTTTTATTCTTGTGCAAGGCCCCTTAAACCAAAATTGGGCTGTTTCTGTCCTAATGCAGCTTTGGTTTTAATCTTTCTTTCTTTCTTTCTTTCTCCAGTTGGCAAATGGAGCCTGGGATGGACCTGAGACTGAGAGTAGTGCCAGCACATCGCAATACGAGGGCAGTGATGACGAGGAGTTTGTTCCTAGCTCGAGCTCACCGGATTCAGAGGGTGTGTCGGCATCAATTGCTGGGATCTCTGACATAGACAGTATTGTATCGACTGTGTTAGATTTCATCAAAGTGGCAGGTTCGGGGTGGCCAGGTGTCGGTGACGCTAGTACCAGCAAGGTGCAGTGTGTGTTAGGAGGTGGCAATGAGAATGTGGATAGGCAGAAGGAACATGATGCTGGGGGTGGGGAAAGAGCACTTACAGAAGAAACAGGTGTGCACGTGTCGCAGAGGGGGAAAGGAAAGTACAAATGGGACAAGAAACATGCATGCAAATTGTGTGGCAAGCTTGCACTTACAAGATGTCCATGCAGATGAGGCAGACGTTGCTAAAATTTTGTTGATGAAAAAAGGGACAAAGCAGAGACATCGAGCATGGATCAGACTACAAGATGAGGGTGATTACATGCATAACGTTACTGTTCTTGAAAACAAATCCGGATGTTTGATTCCAAAGTATCGCACCAAAACTAGTAAGGTAGACGACCTTCTCGCCTGTAGCCATTGCAAAGGGCTCTATCAAAAAAAAGCTGATCTCTGTACACTCAAAACGTTGCTGTCAGAAACCAGGAGGGTTTCAGATCACTCAGAGAGGGGAGGCGGCGCGCCGTGATCGCCTAATGCTTCCAATACCCTTGACGGTGAATTTTCCTTCTATCACAAGGTCTTGGCCAGACAGAGAGATGATGAGATAAGCCGTCTCATCAGAACTGACCCCTTGCTTCTTGAGTATGGAAAGAGATTATTTGACCGCAGGGACATTGAAGAACACACGGCTGGACAAATCAGCTCCAGGATGCGGGAGTTAGGGAGACTATTAAAGATTATCAGAGTGAGGTCAGAAATGAAAATCGCAAGTTTAAATGCTGTGATCAATTCAGCTAGCTTTGATCATGTTGTCCTGGCTGTAAAAGAGCTAGCAGATTTTGATGAGGACACACATCGGTTCAAAAAAGGCAATCTCGCAATGCGCATAGGCCATGCTTTGAAAAAGTGTTCACAGATCAAACAGTCACAGGCATCCAAACAGCTTGGGCAGGGTTCAGACGACAGGTGGCGACAGGAGCTCTCTGAGGCGCAGCGGTTTGACTCTGTCTTCAACGGGGACTGGTATGATTGTGTGTCCGCTACAGCAGCCCAGTCGGTCGGGAAAATGACCCCATCATGTGAAGATGTGAGGAAGGTCCAACAGCTTCTTGAGACAAGGATGGTTTCGGAAGATTATCCGACAGTGGCTAAAGCAACTCTTTGTGCTGTATCACTTTTCAACCGAAAACGAGGGGGAGAAGTTCAGAGAATGAAGGTGTCAGACTTCCAGAATGCTAAGATTGGATCGATCACCAATCAAGATATCTTGAAAGGTCTCACAGAGGTTGAGAAGAAAATGGTGAATCATTTTCAGCGAGTGGAAATCAGAGGCAAGTTTAATAGGCGTGTTCCCGTTTTGCTGACGAAGAAGATGATGACAACTGTGGACAGAATCCTTCAAATGAGGCAATCAGTGCCAGCTCTCGCTGATTCCCAGTACATCTTTGCCACACCTTCTGGTCAGAGGCCTTACAGAGGCCATGATGTTCTGAAGGCCCATGCCCTAGAAGCAGGGGTGTCATACCCAGCCATGTTCACATTTACTCAGTTACGGAAGCAGGTTGCAACTTTGGCTCAGTCAATGGCCATCTCGGAGTTAGACCAGGATCAGCTGGCAGATTTCCTTGGTCATGATATTCGGATACATCGCCATATCTACCGCCAACCTCAAGACGTCCTTCAAAAGGCAAAAGTGGCAAAGATTCTTCTGTCAGTTAATAATGGGATGACAGATTTTGAGAGTTGCATTAGAGCTGAGCTGGGCGATGATGAAGAGATTGACTTTGACAATGAAGACACATCAGAAACTGGCAGAGAGGTCTCGGGGGGGGGGAACGGCACCTGTGAATGAAGCAAGTAGCAAGTCACAGGAATCAATGAGCATGACGGAGAAAAGACATCCAGAGCCTGATGACAATCTAGATAGTTTTGATGATGACAGTACTGCGTCAGCTCCTGTTTGAAAGAAAGCTAGATTTACAAGGAAACCATGGGGGGAAGCTGAAGAGAAAGCTGTTCAAACTCGTTTCAAGACACACCTAGTCATGAACAAACTTCCTGGAAAGGCCGAGATACAGAACGCAATGGCCGAAGAGCCTGCACTTTGACATAGGCACTGGAAAGACATTAAGGATTACGTCCGCAACAGACTGAAAAAGTTACAAAAGAAATGAATTGAGGTTCCCCGCCACTCGCGGCATTTTCGGTTTCATACAGATCTATTACAAGAGTGTTATTATTGGGATGGTTTCAGCATGTATAGCCTGCTTTTTTTTTATCTGATGGACGCCTGGATCATTTTGTATACTGTATAACCTTTGGATTTGCAAAACGAAACAGCCGGCTGGGGACAAAAGACAATAATAAGATAAGAAAACCATTGACAACGTAAAGATTTATTACAGAACGCAATGGCCGAATTGTGTGGGGGAGGGGGGGGGGTGTTGCTCTGCCTGGATCATTTTTGTATACTGCATTCCATCCATTTAAAAATCTGCAAACGGAAGAAGAATGGTTGGTTGGGGGACGAAACACAATAATAAAGGCTGAAGTTTCAAGTGATTTCTTATGTTGTCAATTAATTAATGTCGGTGTTCTGTTCTGTCATTTTAACTCATTCTACCCCAAGACCGGAATCCCCAAATGTTGAAGTCGTCTTCAGAAGACTGCGTTGCAGTGCAGGACACAGATCCACCATGATAGTTCAAGGGTGATGCCAAAATAGCTTGGCGCCCTATGGGCGCCAAGCTATTCTGGCATCACCCTTGAACTATCATGGTGGATCTTTATTTTGCTGTGGTGTGTCTGGGGTAGAATAAGTTAAGTGTTAGTTTCTTCATCTGGGTCTTTTTCTTTCATATTTTTCCACACTTTTTGACCCGCATCATACTGAGGCTAAAAGCTTCAAATTTGTTCACTGCCTAAGCTACATTACAGTACTTACAGATGAGGACATAGACCAATGGCTTTAGTTCAAGGGTGGTGCCACAATAGCTTGGCGCCTAGAGGCACCAAGCTATTCTGGCACTAACCCTTGGACTATTTCAGTCACACTTGTTGCACACACTGTATTCCGAATGATAAGGGTTAATATTCAAAATGCTCTGTTGCTGTTTGTCTGAAACTCCAGAGTGCCCAAAACCAAAAAAAAAGTCCTTTAATTTCCAGAATTCATTATGTTGATTCTCACATAAATGCCATGATAAACTGTTTTGCTTCAGAAGGACAAAACGCAGCAATGTTTAAAAGATTTCCTCTGTAAAAATCATAATCAAAAGGTTACGGGCCAGTGTTGATTGAATTCTGCACATACAATGTTAAAAATGTTAAAGCACACATACACATTAAGTTGGAAAAAAAATTAATGTGAAAAAGAAGTATTCCATGAACTTGACCTTATTACAGACGCCTACTGTTGTGAAGACACCCATTTTGACTGTAATGCCAGTTTTTGTGTGTGAGAGGCACCCACATTATTGGTAGAAACCCATTTTTTTTCCCATCTAGTGGCTCTGTTTCTAGAAAATGTCTATTTTAATTTAAGTTATAGAGCTTAGTTATAAGGTGAGTTCTAAACATTCGCATCAATTCCAGAGCCCTAGAATAAATAGAAATATGGGAACCCATTTTAACATAAAATGGTAGGTAACCCACTCTGACGCTTTCGTCCCCATGTGTGTGTGTGTGCGTGTGTGTGTGTGGTTTTCGCCTGCACATTGAGTTATATTATAAATATGAGAAATGCGCCATATAAATACCATGTATTATTTTTTTTAAATTTTATTAGCAGATTTTACAAAGTTAAACGTGTAAAGGCCCCGCTACACGAGCCTGGTTTTGAGGCCGATTCCCGATCAGTTTTCGAATCGGTAGGTGATCGGGCCGGATTAAAAAACGTGTGCAGTGCCACACTGACATTTCTCGACTTGTCAAGTTTAGCCGACCGGTTTGAGCCGAAGATCAAAGTCGTACCTGTTCTGCAAAATGACTGCTAGTTTTGACAGTGATGATGATGTGCTTGCATTATCAGCAGTTTTGGATCATATTCGGGAAGAGGCGTGCGAAACATCAGCGGCAACGGCGGTAGTACTGATCACAACAGGCGTGTTCGGCCATTTGCAAACCGTGTTGAAACGACATGCTTTGCGAGACGCGCTCTGATTGGTTGAAGCTTACGATCGGGATGGATTCGGATCGGAAATATAGAGCAGGTTCTAGTCGCCCGATTCCCAGCCGATTGGGACCGGATCGGATAATTGACGTCATCCGATCGCAAACGGATCGGAATCGGCTTCAAAATCGGGGCACAACCGGCCCGTGTGGCGGGGCCTTTAAAGGCTACAGGAATTCTTTTTTGTCTTTGGTCTTAACTCTTCGATGCACGCAGTCAAAAAAACTTGCCTCTATGAAACGCACAGCAGCGCACCCCCTAAACGCACGGCAAAATCTGTGGAGCAGGTGTGAGCTAAAACACTCAAAATTTCATTTCCCAATACTACTTTCTGGACCCTTCCAGCTATAATGTACTTCTTCTACTAAAGCTGAACAAGTTCCATTCACCCTCCTCTGAAAATACATGAAAGGCACAGAGCTACATAGGGGACATTTAGCATACTAAATACAAGAAACATTTAGTTCTGCATTCCCTAAGTATCACTCATTGCCACCGGAAGCCGGCTCTAACCAATTACCCCCAGGATATCTCGCCCGACATGGTTGATAAACATCTCCCCATTTGACACTGGTTTCGTGGGAAAAATACAAGAAATAGTATGATAAAGGGGCTGGGCAAATTTATTTGCCTTTGTGCGCTCATTAGAGGGCTATAAAATTTGACGGCGTGCACTTGAAGATTGTGCGTGGAAGAGTTTAGGCCCCGCCACATGGGCCGGTTGTGCCCCAATTTTGAAGCCGATTCCGATCCGTTTGCGATCGGATTACGTCAATTATCCGATCCGGTCCCAATCGGCTGGGAATCGGCTGATTAGAACCTGCTCTATATTTCCGATCCGAATCCGTCCCGATCGTAAGCTTCAACCAATTAGAGCGCGTCTCGCAAAGCATGTCGTTTCAACATGGTTTGCAAATGGCCGAACACGCCTGTTGTTATCAGTACCACCGCCGTTGCCGCTGATGTTTCGCACACCTCTTCCCGAATATGATCCAAAACTGCTGATAATGCAAGCACATCATCATCACTGTCAAAACTAGCAGTCATTTTGCAGAACAGGTACGACTTTGATCTTCGGTTCAAACCGGTCAGCTAAACTTTACAAGTCGAGAAATGTCAGTGTGGCACTGCACACGTTTTTTAATCCAGCCCGATCACCTACTGATTCGAAAACTGATCGGGAATCGGCCTCAAAACCGGGCTCGTGTAGCGGGAGCCTTAGACCTATTCTGAATGCAGGTAGCAGTAGGCAGACATATAAACTGCACGCATATCCCTTCTGTTCGGCTTCAGTTCGCAAAAAGCTTTTACTGGGCTTCAGTATACATACCCACTTAGACAGTGACCACCCTTATTGTCCCACCAAATGCTTTCTATTGTCCGTTCAAAGCAAAATCTTCTTACAGATACATAACAAGATTGCTTCTGATAGGCGATGGTAGCCGACGTCATAACTATAGGTCATCTGCATAATTATAACCACTTGGAGACAGCGAAGAAAAAAAGAAAGTATCATCGACTCACGCCGACAATGACAGACTCGGAATTGAAGAGGAGAGACGAGATACCCTTAAGTAGAATGAATTCGGACAAGGGAATATGGACATGTGGCAACGCGTAAAGCAAGAGCTTGGAAAACTACAGTGTGTGTCAAAGTTGCACATTGCTGGTAGTAACATGTTTTTGTCTGTGCAGGCCCTCATTCACTCGATTTAGAGAGGTAGTGTTTCTGCTGCGATGGTGCATTTGTCATTTCCAATGATGCTTTTAGTTACGTAGATGTGAAATTGACTGCAGTGCAGAAAGTGGGTATATTCTGTTTCAATGATGGAATAAGGTGCATGTTTCCAAATCGACCACCACCAGTGGTCTTCGCTTGCTGCGGACCGTGACACCTGGTGCTCCACCATTTACAAGGCAGCTGTCTCCTTTGAGGACTCTCACAGAGCTAGCCTTAAGGACAAGCGGCTCAGGAGAAAAAACAGAGATGCCGCAGCTCAGAACCCTGGCCATACCTTCCCCTGCAGCCACTGCGGTCGAACCTGCCTGTCTCGGATTGGCCTCCGCAGCCACGAACAAGCCTGCAGACGTCATGGGCAACTCCTATAAAATCTTCGTTTGCGAAGTCAAGCCAAGAGAGATGGAATAAGGTGCATGTTTCCAAGGGGTAAAGGATCAAAGGTCACGCCCTCGAGGCCGATGCAGACGATGAATCCGCAACTCGGGTACAAAAACAATACACCCTCCAAATGAGGTGTGAATGTAAGGTGTGGGGAAGGGATGGGGTGGTTTAAAGTAGTGTATAATTGTGCGTGTGTGTCTGAGAGAGAAAAGGTGTGCTGTTGTGCATGCGCAGCGAGTCCAGTGGTTTCCTGGAGAACGGCGTATTATTATTATTTATTATGATGAATTTTGACATTTGGCATTGTACTTCAGTACATCATGAAGCTCTAAGATAAAGGACCCATACACATACTGTCGGCAGTATCTGTTGCAGACAGTTTTCTGACCGTGTTGAGATGCTTGATCCTGGGGAATATAACTTTAAGATGGACTGTACCCCTATCTGCATCCGCGACACATTTCAAGATATATTGTGGGTATGAAACCGTGCAGACGAAAATGTCTATAAAAGTAGGACACGATGACCTAATTAGATAATTTGTACCAATTTACTCTGGCTACCAGGTACTGATTACATCACATTAGTTTGTGTAATTTGCTTATAGTTTCATTGTTAAAAACCAGCACCCAGAAAGTTATTAAAATATTGCGGTGACCTTTCCGGGAGCCGACCACACCCACTTCCGGTTGAGTGACACATGGTGCCCACGCTCAAATGAATCCCAGATGTCCAAAATGCAATATATAACACAGAGTTTGTTTCTAACATGATGTGCAGGATACCTTCAAATATCCATCCCCACTATACGCTGCGCGCCATAAAAAAAAAAAGACAAAGATTTGTCGGTCGATATTTTGCAAACAGCTTAACATTTTTAAAATCTGTTTACGTCACAGAGATTAGAGAAGCATTTTTAGTCTTCTTTACAATACAATACAATGCAATACAATAATACAATACAATATACAATACAATAATACTTTATTAATCCCTCATGGGGAAATTTACATTTTTGCCACCACAGGTGCTGCTTACATTCCCTCACTCGCTCATTCCACAAATGACAATACAACAGAGCTACACAATGGACAATGACTCGGGACGGGTGAAGCCCGTCGCCAAGGCATCTAATGGCCAGCGCCAGTGGCCTCATCCCGACCCGAACCTCCCTGACAAAAACAGAATGCTAAGACAACCCTATGTCTCCTGCACACACTATTATAACGTTCTTTATTAAGTTCCTACTTGGCTAAAACTAGTACATAAAACAAGTTAACAACAGAAACAAAATACCCGCGTTGATACGGAGATGATCTCCGATCTAGGCAACTGACAAAACTGAACAACGGTCAAACAGCACCTGGGGGCCCGTCACCGCCATAGTACAGCGCCGGTGTTTAGACAGTCGCTCCGGCATAAACAGTCACCACCTTAATTATACTGAACTTAACTAGTATAAACTTCATATTCATTTTAAAAACAAACGTAGTAGAACTACATCATTAACGTGAAAGCAGTCCGATGGTTTCTAAAAAAGTACACACGCTGCTGTTCAGTAAGAAACACAGTCACTGCGTCTGGGAGGTGTCTGTCATTACATCATTCGGCTGGAATGTGGGGCCTGAAGCTTGCTCGTTGCTGGTACTGGCTTCTATTCGTTGAGTGCACTAGGCTCAGGCCGTGATGTCGAGCGTGGCGTGCCGGAAAGATTGATTGATTGATTGTACATTGCTTAACGTCCCGACAGCAACAAGGCTTTCTCAGGACGTGCCTGCACTGCTTGTGAAAAAAAAAACTAAACAGAACATTGAATGTATGTCGCCAGCCGGTCAAATACATTAAATAAACCTAACACATGGGGCCCAAATAAAGCTAAGACCATTTAGCAACACACATCCAATATCAAGAGCTACAGGCAGTGCAGACAGTAGGGAGAGTTTTAAAAAGGCAAATACAGGTGAATGGACAAAGGGTAGACAGAAACACATGCCCCAGAATAGAGAGAAAAACCCACCCTGTGGGGCTGACCAGGGTGACCCTGGGAACTAAAAAATACCTAACCCCACCCAAGTCCCCCAGGGCAGACCCGGGTGGGGTGCGTGCCGGAAAGAGCCACTCCTGAGATGAAATGATGAAAGGGGAGGAAAGCACGTTGGGTGTGTTGCCACAGCATAGCGCGCGCTGTTCTTCTGATATCCGCTTGGTACAACAAGAATCAGCGTGTATCAACTCCCAGCATAGCGCCGGGCACAGCGGAGAAAAATATGAAATCCAATTAACAGTCACAGCACATCAAATTTACAAAAGTCATCAAAAAGAAATACCGGTCGTGATGCAGCATTGCAGGGCCTGACATCGTATATCAAACGAAGGTACAATGGCTAGAATTCTGTCGGTGGCGACTATTTCTGCCGGAGCGGGCGGCCAGGAGGTGTTGCATGGCCGCCATCTTGTCATGTAATCATTAAGGATCATTCTTTACGGCACTCTCAACTGCAATTTGTCTATTGTATAGTCTTTGCGCTATGGTGTTACCAAAATCAAAAATTGCACGACAGACATTTCTGTGTGCTGTGTTGTTTTTGCACACTTCTCATGTTTGGTTAGACACACTAAAAAGCAGTTAACACCATTTTAAAATTCCTTCGTTTTTCTTTAAAACCAGAAGATGGGGAGTAATTTCAGCAGAAAACCGTTTTTGTGTGGCCGTTTCCACATGTTCATCCGCGAAAACACTGATCAGACATGCAAGGTTCAGCTGCGAATGCCTCACATCTGAGGGCACTTGGCTTAAATTTTCTGCACTTGTAGCCAGAAGAATCATTTTCCATTCAGCTGCAACAAGAAAAGTGGATTCTGAGTGAAAACTGGGGATGTCATTGTCACAGGTGCACGCCTACCCTCTAAACATAAAATTGATGATCTTGATTGCTTGCTGGTGGTCTGGTTACATCATCTCTCATTGCTCTGCTGGACCTCGGCACAGCATTCGACATGCTCGATCATTCTGTTTTGCTGAAGAGGTCAGAGGTGACCTTTGGCATCCGTGGTACCACCCTGGCCTGGTTCACTTCATACGTTAAGGATCATTCTCAGGCTGTTATTGTTAATGGCCAGTCTATTGTTGTGTGGAGTTCCTCATGGCTCCGTATTAGGGCCTGTTTTGTTCATTTTATATTCACTTCTGATGCAATTGCCGCCCACGAGTATGATTTTTACAAGTATGCTGATGATACTGAACTGTCAAAAAGTAGCGCGCCTAGCCATTTCAGCTCCGCTAAGATGAGCGCATAGACGACGTCCTGTCCTGGATGACTAGCAACAAACTTAAGCTTAACACTGACAAAACCTAAGTCATGCCTGCTGGCTCTCAGTCTCGCCTTAGTCTGATTGACAGCAAGTTCGCAAACGTTGGTGGCTGCAGCATTCGCTTCCAGAACTGTGTCAAATATCTGGGTGTGAAGATTGATTCGACGCTCTCCATGCATGATCATATCAGTAGCGTCTGCCGAGCTGGTTTCCTTGAGCTGCACAGAATTTCTTCCCTCAGACCTTATCTCACAGAAAGTGCAACGTCAAGAGTCCAGGCTCGATAATTGCAATTCTGTATTGGCAGGTTTACCGGCAGACCAGATTTCACACTTGCAGATGATTCAAACAATGCGGCGCATCTCATCTTGAAGAAACGAAAGAGAGACCACATTACACCTCTACTGAAGCAGCTGCACTGGCTGCCCATAAAAAATCCGCTGCCAGTACAAAATTGCAATTTTCGCCAATAGGCATTTTGACGGATCTCTCCCGCCGTACTTTTTTGCCAAGCTGTCTGTTTATCAGCCATCACGCA
This sequence comes from Semisulcospira habei, assembly GCA_036245525.1. Lineage (NCBI taxonomy): Eukaryota > Metazoa > Mollusca > Gastropoda > Semisulcospiridae > Semisulcospira > Semisulcospira habei. Next base: position 79,182,790 of record BTPG01000002.1, read on the forward strand.
CCCTCTGTTCATCCAGTGAAAAACTTTTAAAAATCCCGAAGCTTAACATGAAAACTGTCGGGGAGTGTTCTTTCATCTTTTTAGCCCCAAGTGTGTGGAACTCGCTGCCAACTGAAATGTGGAATCTGCCCACATTGTCACAGTTCAAAGCTCACTTAAAGGCTCTTCTTTTTTGGCGGGCATTTAACATTTAGCTCACCTTTAGCTAACTGTTGACTGACTGCCTTTTATTCGGATTCTAGAGGGAAGTGGATGTAAGGTGTTTGGAAGGGACGGGGTGGTTTAAAGTAGTGTATAATTGCGCGTGTCTGAGAGAGAGGGTGTGCTGTTATGCATGCGCCACTGTGAGTCCAGTGTTTTCCTGGAGAAAAGCTATACAAGAACTATTTATTATTATTATTACTTGCGTGCATACATGTTTATTTATTTTCTGTTGTTTTGTTCTTTGATTTGTCTGCATTTTTATAATGCCCTGACAATGTGTGTGTGTGGAGGGGCGGGGGAGGACTTTGTCTTTGTGTGTGTGTGTTTTGAAACGCCCAAATAGCGCACACAGGTGTTTTGATGGGGAAAATGTAAAAAATCTACGATACCATGTACACTATCAAAGAGCGCCATAGTTTAAGGTGCTCCTGACTGCCACAAAGGTTGTCTCATGCATATGGCTGTTCGTGCTTACTCATTTAGACGGTCTGCCCGGCTAAATGCCCTTTGAGCACAGTAATAGTCATCAACAGCGTCTGTGTGATTAGCTCTTCCTGTGGCCGACTAGTCTTGGATTGTGCCGTCTATCAAGATGTTATACGCTGCTATGATCTGCCATAATATGTCAAAACTTAAGGGCCACCCCACTTTTTTGTGTCATTGTTAATCATAGCAAGTACACTAATAAAATACAAGGTTCTTTCGATCCAAATGTCGATCATGCACACTTCTCTCCCCTGACAGTGCTATTATCTACTTTACTTTGTAACCTTCCTAAAATATTAGCACTGGCAGTCTCCCCTTTTCTTTTAATTTCCACCACACTTCAAAGCCTATTATATGATGTTACCAGATTTTACAAACTGCGTAAATATGAAGTGCACATATACTACTGTAAGTGTTTTAGCATATAAAAAGTCTTTTGTGTGCATTTAATTCCACTAATCATGGAAGAAGTGCATCAAAACACGACACCTAAAAAATGGTGTCATATTCATAGGGTCCAAATATGGAATGCTGTGACATCGTCATATATGTATATATATATATTATTATTTTCTGAATGCCCGATAAACATGCCAATACCAAAATAATAAGTATTTTTGTTTAGTTACTGTCTTAGCTTTACTGTCCATCTAGTACCCCTACCCCCAAAATATTATGACCCCTTTGGGAGGTGGGTTCGGTCAAACACTGTGGTATCTTCGATATGGTGTTTATTTTGGGCAAACACCTAGGAACCTACGTGGTTTTGGATAGACTTTCAGAAAATAAAAATAGTCTCTGATCCCCCGCGGTCAGGGGGTGGGGGGTCTACAGAGGGCCAAAGGTTTATCAGTTCCTTACAACTGTTACGTGTTTGGCTGCAAACATATAATAACAATACTAATGAACAAGAAGGCAAAGCCATTATGGCTCACGTGTATGACCTATTTACATATGTGCAACCTTTGTGAAAATAAGTAAAGGGCTGGCTTCTGCACCAGCAAAATCCATGTTTTCTCAAAATGTAAGCTCCCCACCCGGGTCTGCCCTGGGGGACTTGGGTGGGGTTAACTACTTTTTAGTTCCCAGGGTCGCCCTGGTCAGCCCCACAGGGTGGGTTTTTCCCTCTATTCTGGGGCATGTGTTTCTGTCTACCCTTGGTCCATTCACCTGTATTTTCCTTTTTTAAACTCTCCCTACTGTCTGCGCTGTCTGTAGCTCTTGATATTGGATGTGTGTTGCTAAATGGTCTTGGCTTTATTTAGGCCCCATTTCGTAGGTTTATTAAACATATTGGACCAGCTGGCGACATACATTCAATATTCTTTTTATTTTTTCACAAGCAGTGCAGGCACGTCCTGAGAAAGTCTTGTTGCTGTTGGGACGTTAAGCAATGTACAATCAATCAAAATGTAAGCTTTTGTTACACATCTGTCAACCCCTGTGACCCTTGACCTTTGTGATGAGTCGACTAAATTAGTATGCATAGGAAGGTCTTATCATCAGCTACCTTTGTGCCAAATTTGATTGAAAAATTTGCAAAACATTGGTAATAGCTACCATTTTATCAAAATTGGCATTTACACACCTCTGTTGGTCTCTTGTGACACTTGACCTTTCCGAGGGGTTATTCAAATTAGTATGCATAGATAGGTCAGGTATCTTTGTACCAAATTTGGGTTTGAAGTTGTAAATAGTATTTGAGAAAAAAAATTTGTTGTCAAAATCTGAGTCTGCCAACTTTGAAAAACTCGTCGGTAAGAGAACAACAAATATATACTAATGGTCAAAACTTAAGGGCCACCCCACTTTTTTGTGTCATCGTTTATCGGCGCAAGTACGCTAATAAAAAACAAGGTTCTTTCGATCCAAATGGGTTAAAAGTTGACCTTAGACAGTCCACTGTACAGGGAACAATAGACAACAATTTATCAATTTCCACGAACGTGACAAATATGAAACGTCAGTTTTTGTGAAACGCTGTGCAATATTGGCAAGCGTACCAAAGGCAGGCAGGTGGAAAACTTGGGTAAAGTCATGATGCACGTGCTAAAGGGGTCAGTCATGAACACTGAGCACTTCTCTTTCGCTACAAATACCGGTACAATAGGGGCATAATTGTCACTTTCCTAACCATGCCACCACAATGAAGCCTAACGCCAGTAGATCAAGGCCGGGCGCTAGTATGGCTGCAGGATGGAATTTCCGGACGAGAAGTTTTGACTATTAGTGAATAAGAATGGTTTTGGGGGCGATCTGATGTGGATTGATATGACTGGTTGTAGTTGCTTTCTTTAGAGCTTGTAGATCTAGATCTCAGTGATATGACCAATACAAGAGAATAAACCACTACTACAGATTTTCCTGCCTTAAACATAACGGGGCTTCTGAGCACTGAACTGATGTCTCATGTTTAACGTAATAAATCTGAGCTATTTCCAATATACTGACTCTATGTTAAAGCTGCATATGGCCACACAATAAATTACGATGTTTTTCTTGCATATACTTAATACACACGAACACAACTGAAATGCAATTATTATTTGTATTATTTTGTGGATGCTATTTCGTCATGAAAACATCAAACCAAAATACAGTTCTCGCTTACACTGTTATGTAAAAAGCCTGCACAGTTTCCCAATAAAATCGAATGCAAGCAGTCATGTTTCTATTCGGAATCTCCACAAAATGGAAACTTCTCCCAAGCTTGAACAGTTGAACCTGCCAGACGTTTTCACAAAAAAATACTGAAAGGAGAACTTCTGAGATGGGTCACTAATAATGTGCAAAAAGTAATCAAACACGGGGGAGGGGGGTAGGAGGAGAGAGTGCAGCCTGTACTGAACCTGTAAAATTGTACTGGTTATTTTAGGGGCAGTGTCATGTACTGCCGCGATTGTCAGGAGGCATCGATGACAGGTCTCATTAATAATAATAATAATGCATAGCATTTATATGGCGCATTTCTCATATTTATAATATAACTCAATGCGCAGAATGTAGCCGCGAACTGAACCCAACAAGCACGCTCACGTGAATCACACGCATTCACTCACACACTGTACGTAAACACAGAAGACTCACGTGGTGCTAAGGGCAAGCTCAAGCGAGCTACCGACGGTATTTGGAAATCGTTTTGTATTTGAAATTTTTTTATTAAGTTGGCTGAAACTGATACCAAAGTGGAGGGGGAGGAAGAGCCGGAGTACCCGGAGAAAGAACCCCCGACGGTCCGCCCGAATTAACGGTGACACTTACTAGGGGAGAAAAATCCGACGCCGGAACCCGGAATCGAACCTCGCACCTTTAGCATTGGTGGCAGGCGCCTTAACCACTGCGCCACGGACCCTCATTGTTCCCTCCCTGCCCGCAACATCGTTATCCTTCACCTCTGACCCAACACTGTAGCACCATGCAATCCTTCCTATGATACACCGTTTGTGTCAAAACTGAGTATACTGATTTTTTAAATTTTATTTTTAATAAAATTCCTCAATAGTGCCAGAGTAGCATCAGTGGAATTTGTAATCTTATAGGCATTAGAGAATCAAAAATCGTCACGAGCAGCTCTGGAGGTCGTTTCATGGGGGTTCAGGTTCAAATCGGTGTTTGGCAACCAGACTATATGGAGTCACAGTCACGGGAGTAATTGAGTAATTCACTAACTGGTCACCTCTTAACCTAATACTTGTAAATAGCGCCAATGTAGATCAGATGTGCGAATCCAACGTGCAGCCGAGTTAATGTTATTTCCTACAGAAAAATCCTACCTTTAAAGATTCCCAAGACAGATGGTTTCTGATTATCATCAGCCAATTTTTTAGCCATCGTTAGAAAAACAAAACAAAGTCGGCAGGTCTTTCCAGTCCCGATCTGTCCCATTTTCGATCTCCCCTCATGGAATGTGCATTGGGATGCATCACCCGTGAGTGTGACATGAATGCAGCCTCTTCAGAAAATAAAATGTTGGGCAGTACTGAAGGAAATTCCTGCTACTGCTTTTATGGGCAATGTTTTATGTATTTTTGTTTAGGAAAATATAAATAACACGACACGACGGCATGTTTGTTTCTCAGATGTGACATACCTTGGTGCTATACTAATGGTCAAAACTTAAGGGCCACTCCACTTATTTGTGTCATTGTTTATCGTCTCAAGTAGGCTAATAAAATACAATGTTTTTCGATCCAAATGGGTTAAAAGTTGACCTTAGACAGTCCACTGTACAGAGGACAATAGACAACAATTCATCAATTTCTACGAACGTGTGAAATGCACGTGAAACATCAGTTTTTATGAAAAGCTGTGCGATATTGGCAAGTGTACCAAAGGCAGGCAGGTGGAAAAACTCAGTAAAGTTGTGATGCACGTGCTAAAGGGGTCAGTCGTGAACACTGAGCACTTCTGTTTCGCCACAAATACCGGTACAGTAGGGGCATAATTGTCACTTTCCTAACCATGCCACCACAACGAAGCCTAACGCCAGTAGATCAAGGCCAGGCACTAGCATGGCTGCAGGATGGAATTTCCAGACAAGAAGTTGGGAGACGTCTTGGGGTGTCTCATTCAGTAATTTAGAGGCTGCTGGCACGATTCCAAGAAACTGGAAGGGCAGAACGATGACCCTGCTCAGGACGCCCAAGCTGCACCAGCAGAAGGGAGGACAGATACCTCTGTTTGGCGGCTCTGCACGACCGAACTGTCATGCCAACCACTCTGCGACGTCAACTGATGCAAGCTGCAAACATTAACGTCAGCAGAAGGACAGTCTGCCGACGTCTGCGCGAAACTGGCCTGGCTTCATGCAAAGCAGCTGTCCAGCTCATCGCAGAGCCTGGGTTGCCTGGTGTCGTCAACATGTGAGGTGGAACAGACTCCAGTGGACTCAGGTTCTGTTTACTGATGAGTTGCAGTTCACCGTGTCCTTCAACGACGTCAGGGTAAGGGTCGGGAGACGCCAGGGTGAGCGATTGACGGAGGGACGAGTCCAAAAGGTGGATCGCTACGGAGGAGGCTCAGTCATGGTCTGGGCAGGTTTCAGCAGGGAAGGCAGGATGGAATTGGCAGGACGTCATCCGAGGCACCCTGACTGGACTGCGCTATTGGGACGAGATTGTGCAGCCCCTCATCCAGCCAGTTCTCCAAGCCATAGGCGACAATGTTGTTCTGCAGGACTACAACGCTCGACCTCATCGGGCTCATGTGGTGGATGAGTACCTTGAGCAATGGGGCATCATGAGGATGGAGTGGCTAGCTCGTTCACCTGATTTGGCTAAATTCAAGCACCTCTGGGACGTGCTGGGGCAACGTGTAGTCAGCAACTACACTCCTGCCTATCTCTCCAACTTACTTCACCCCTACACTCCTTCCCGCTCCCTCCACTCCGCCTCCTCATCCCCCGCACCAAACTCAGCACTTTCGGCCCCCGCTCCTTCTCAGTATACGGTCCATCCACCTGGAACACTCTCCCACCGTCAGAAACACTCTCTCTCCTCCTTCCAGTCCGCCCTCAAAACTCACCTCTTTCAACAGTTCTAGCACTACATCACCACACTCCCCACCCCAAGCTGACCGTCGTAATGTATTTTCACTATTTGTGGTACGTGAATCGTCGTCTAAAGCGTGCGCATACATGTGCGAGTTGCGAGTGCACGCTTAGAGTTATAATTATTATAAGCGCATTATAAATACTGTAATTATTATTATTATTATTAACCGCCCCCCACCTCAAGGCGTCCCCCAGCTGACTCAGTTACTGCATCAAGAGTGGGAAGCGATCCCGCAACATGTTCTCCGAACCTGGTGAACTCCATGCATCAACGCTGCATTGAATGCTTGGCTGCAAACGGTGGGTACACTCGCTACTGACTGGACCAGTCTTGTGTGACTTTTCAAATGAGGGGTGGGTGAACATTCTAACGTACTGCTGTTTACAATTGCTTGATTTACTCAAAACTTAAATGAAATTGTTACTGAATAAATTAGCAAAGTACTGACTCCAAGTATTATTACATTATTTGTGTGGTGTTGTCTGCGATAAAAAGTGGCCCTTAAGTTTTTGTCATTAGTATATTTACTACTACCCGTGTTGAGAGGTGACCAATTATGCAATGATCATCCTGTGCATGTGTTAAAGTGCCTTATACTCCATTAACAGCCTTATGAACTATGAAGGAAATCTCACGACAGCAAAATAAGAATAGCAAAGACCTTGTGGCTTGCATGTATGACCAATCCAAACGACTTTAAGACCTCGGTCTCTCCAACAGGTCACAGAAATGAAGAAGTGTTAAGGTTGATATTTCTCCTAGCAAAAGCAATAAATTATAAATTTTTTACTTGTTTGTGACACCCCTCCCCACCATGATCCTTGACCGTTGTGAAGGGCTAACTAAATTAGTAGGCATAGTGTTTATCACGAGTCACTTTTGATTGAAAAGTTTGCAAACACGCTGATGAGAGCTAAAGTTCTAAACAAACGAAACATTTGTCACGCTTTTGCCCGTTGACCTTTCCCCAGGTTCATTCACATTAAGTATGTGTGAAAAGAGTTTGGTGAATTAGCATGAAGCAGGGTTCATTGCTAGCATGCACCCTGCACTATTAGCGTATCATTTTCCAAAATGACTCATAACCTTTTGAGCTTAGGGTCTCCCAGCCCCCACCACACCACCGTTTTTCATTATTTGGGCAGATGATGAGAAAATACTGGTGCACATGATTGTTGGTGAAGGTGCAGGGTTCCAAGCGTATCTTAGGTTTATGTTGCTCATTGGACCAGTTGGCTACATACATTCAGTGTTCTTTTTTTTTTTTTTTTTTTCACAATTCATGTTCAAACCTCAATAGCCCTATTTTTTGGGGGGCACAGTATAGGATGTGTCTGTCTTTATAACAAATTTTGCACATGATGTATGTGCGTAAATAATTGTCATGTTTATACACATGTACATGTATCAGTATTTCAGCGTAATGAATGAATTTACTGCTTGTGTACTGTAACTTCTGCAAGTGAGAATACAGAGCTGTTTTGAAGTGTTTGAGGAATTATTTTTTTTCCTAATTTCTTAGTTATGTTTTGGAGATCAGAAGTTGACATAGATTGATGGAACAAATTTTATAAGCTTGAAGCTCAGCATGTCAGTGTGCCTTAGCGCATGAAATGACAAAGGTCTGATTTGACATCGGAAAGTACAAAACATTTGCACAAATGTTTTTGTTTATAATCTGTATATTTGACAATATAGTGAACTTAAAAATGCTCACTTAGTCAATTGCAGATTGAATTATTACAAAAATGTTGGACTGTTTGCATACCTCGGAGATGTAGTTATATGTGTCTGTCACTTTATTTTTGCCTTTTCACATCTCTACAGTTTATAACATCAAGTAGTGTATGTAATCACTTTTTCTTTTTAAAATTAAAAAAACCATGATTTTCAAGTGCTGATGGATCTTTCAGTTGGAGGACATACACAAAATAAGTGCACTGAAAATAAAAACAATTACTGATATATCTGGACTCTTACTGCATGCTGAGATATGTATGCATATATGTGGTGTGGCGAGATTTGTGAAATGTTTGAAAGTATTTAACAGTTTAGTCAAATGAAGATGCCAACAGTAGTGTCTATGACATGCATGGTATGCCATGCTAAAAAGTTGTTCCTCGTGGATGGCTGATGGCGCAGTGGGTATTTCTCAATGGCTGTGTGGCATTTTGGCTACTTTGTTCATACATTTTCCCACACAAAACATAGATGCATCGTGTTTGTGGTTAATTCTAATTTTGAAATTTTTTTTTTTTCTTCTCATTTCTTTTTCTTCTGCATGTGGTTCGTTCTGCCAGGTACACTAATTGCAGGTGACAACAAAAATAACGGTGAACAATTGTTCCAGTCTTAAAATGGCTTATACATTTGGACACTGTTGAACATTGGAAACAAAATGATACATGAACCTTCAAAATTGAAACACTTGTCGCGGAGATAATCCTCCTTATGTTAGGTTATCTCTGCTTGTCCTCGGCTAACCATTTCAGATTTCGGTGGGTGAAGAATATGCTTTTCAAAGAATAAATACCACCAGAACATCCAAATGACACCTACCTACATGCAGCCAAATATCGCCTCGTACACATTTTACTTTGATTTGTGCGCGAGGATCTGAGTCCACGATAAATGCAAGGTACCCCTATTCACAGTCTCGAAAAGTGTCCATGTTATCAGTAAGCAACAACCAAAAAGACATCACACAAAAGGATATTACCACCAGAGTCTGAAAATGTAAGTGTCCCTGACAACTAAACAAGTTTGGATACTCGTTTGGGTCATTGCAAAGGTTTCGTTTTAAATTGTAGTTTATTTCATTCGGCATAGCCAAAAATGGTGTGCGACCCTGAAAAAGCCTATGGGAAAGAAACGTAAGGCGAGCGACTGCTACTTGTTGGCAAGAAAATGATTCGGAATAAAATTTAGGTTCTGCCTATGTTAACGTCTATACGCCAAGACTCGAGTCCACAAGAGAAACTAAATGCAAAGTACACAGTGTTGTCTTTCGTTCTGATTTGCAATGGGTCGTACTGTCATCCAGTTTGAAATGCGACGAGTTGAGCGCTTATAGGATCCTATATTTGTTATGAGGATAGGCATGAATCACCACTTGAGTGTTTACACACCCATTTGACAGTTACAACGATACCAATTTTTAATGAATAAATTACTGTGACCATGAGGACAGCGTTTTAATATCAAAAGTAGCCGCCATCTTGAAAAATCCTATTTGGCAACCCTGGAAACTAAAAAGTAGTTAACCCCACCCAAGTCCCCCAGGGCAGACCCGGGTGGGGGACTTTGAAATAGGGCTGTTTGGAGCACATTCCGGAACATGCACATGACGTTTTTGGTGTGCGGGGCAGAACTGAATTCTGACAAAGAAATAACAAGATAAAAATAACGTCACGTCTAGCAAACCTTGTTAGAGAACGTCTTTTTGCCACCAAAGCGCTATTTGTGTGTATGTGTGTGTGCGACTAGAGCCCACGTTTGAGGACAGACAAGCTTAAAATTTTAGGATATTGTCGCTAAAAGAATAATCTCGTGGGGTATTTTTAAATGTTTTGATTAATATGCTCATTGGCGAGAAAATGGCCGTTTCACAAAAACTGATTGATCCACACTGGAGTCCATAATTATTCTTATTTTTACTAGATATTTTGCATATAGCTAGATAAAAGGGAGATATTGAATGAGTTCGTTAACCAGCATTGAACCTCTAGAACCGAGTGATAATTAAATATTTTGGGAAAAAAATATATTTTGATGTTATCGGGTTTTATTTTACTGATTATATGGGTTAAATAATTGAATATTTTTTTACGAACCCCCCCCAAAAAAAAAAAAAAAAAAAAAAAAAACCCACAAAAAAACCCAAATAATCCTCTTTAGTTAATCGCCTTATTTTTCGTATACAGTATTTACATAAGCGTACAGTTTGTCTCGGCTGTGATGGTGAGAAAACTTGCATTTCAAGGTACAATTTCATTTGTGTGAAATCAGGTTGACTACATGATATACCAAGTACAACTGCATGCTGTTTTGAAAGCACGTCGATGTGTGTGCGTGCATGCACGCGCGCTCCAAACATCTCCAACAGAATTTTGCAATATGGGTTTTATCTTTTTTAAAAAGGTTTATTTTGTTTGTGAAACCAGATGGCAACTGACTTCAAGTTCTGGGTTTTTTTTTTATTTTTTACATGCATTGCAGGCAAGTGCTCAGTTGGTCCTTGCTGCTGTGCTAAGCAATGTACAAACACACACTCCACATTTCACTGCTGGCATAGCAAAACAATAAACATGTCCTTCACATTTATTTGACTATCCCAAAAATATATAAACTGAATAGGCATACTGTGTAATCTAGCATTAAATCTTTCAGTCCGAATACACCACAGCCAGATATGGCTCGACCATGATAGTTCTGGGCCTCCCCCCCCCCCCCCCCCCCCCACCTTTTGAACTATCATGGTCAATCTGTCTCCTGAATAAAATTGTAATGCAGTCCTCATAGGACAACTCCAAAATGGGGGGATTTGGTACCTTGGATACAAGTTAAAAGAAACAGCGCTATTCCATGTGGCTGAAAGTTTTTTGCACTGCTTCGCATAATTTTACTACAAAAAGTTTTAATATTTTAAAAAAATCAATTATCTTTCAGTTGTTTTAATCTTTCAAAGCCAGAATGTAAAGTTTATGCAGTGAAAAGAGGTCACATTCATATATTTTTCTTAAAATACACTGCACTAAATTTCAACAAGGTTTGTGCACACACTGCTGTAATGTTAGAGACAAAGGCCAGAGTTATTTTGTTAACAATGGAATTGAGATCAGAAAAAAAAAGTATGACATCAATGCAGTCTGATATCTTCAGATAGTGTATTAACACCTACAATCTGGATTTAACACAATTAGCTCCAGTGCACTATAGTGGGAAGTGGATCAACCATGATAATTCAAGGGGAGGGGGGGGGGGGTATGACACGTGCCAATCTGGCACTACCCTTGAATTAACATCATGTTTCAGCCTTCTCCGGCAACATGTACTTAGTCGTTAACCGACACCTTCAACATTTTGGAAATGCAGCCTTGGGGCAAAATGGGTTAATCTGTTCAGTTTGAAATACACTTCTTTAGAATGGTTTGTCGGTCACATCTTCTTTAGAATGGTTTGTCGGTCACATCTTCTTTAGAATGGTTTGTCAGTCACATCTTCTTTAGAATGGTTTGTCAGTCACATCTTCTTTAGAATGGTTAGTTAGTTATTTGGGTTTACGCCGAGCAGGCAACTAAGGCCTTCTTTAGAATGGTTTGTCAGTCACATCTTCTTTAGAATGGTTTGGCCAGTCACATATTATAAGCACACTGACCTTACCGGTGAAGGTACAAGTAGTCGTACATATCTGTATCTCCCAACACTACATTTTGAGGTCAGGGCATCAGCCAACATCTTGAGAAAATTGGTCATGTGGTTTCAGCCGTCCGAAAAATATGTATATGATCAGAAAATAAAGTTCTACTATATTCTTCAATATTGTCACACAAAATCTATGAAAGTGGTAACAAAACATGTCCATGTGCATAAATCCAACACAACAGTGATAAATTAACTAACACTTGTAAGTTAGCAAATGTACAATGAAATAAAATTCCCCACTCATCTACATTCACTCACACACACGGACAAGGAAAAGTTAAAAAAAAGACAACCCTCAAGGCTCGCGTGCCTGGAAAGCACATATTTTGAGAGAGTGGTAAGTTATCATCAACCATAGCATTAAATTTGATTTAATATTGCATTTAACAATCAAAATGTTTTTAAAAAAAGTGTTCACATTTTCTTACCTCCTGTACCACTTGATCCCCCAACGAAGTCAACAAAACTAGTATGTGTACAAAAGGCTTTATTATTAGGTATTATTTTAGCATGTTTGACTTGAATTCTGTCTATTTTAGAGCTAAGAAACCTTAAACCAAAGGAGGCTATTCCAACTGATGTTTTATAAGAGCCTTGCCAAGTTGAAAACATGAGGCCTAAAGAGTCTTCAAGAAAATGCAAATGTTAATGTTCAACAGAGATGTAAGAACGTTTAATGGCTCAAAACAAAGAATCAGTTTACCTTTGCACATCAACAAAAACATACAAGCACACCGAAACAATACAAGAAGTGAAGACAACAAGAGACCAGAAAGGCAAAGCCATTATGGCTCACGTGTATGACCGATTTACATGTGACCTTTGTGACAAGGGCTGGCTTCTGCAGCAGCAAAATCCATGTTTTCTGAAAATGGAAGCATTTTTCACACATCTGTCAACCCCCATGACCCTAGACCTTTGTGATGGGTCAACTAAATTAGTATGCATAGGAGGAAGGTCTTATCAACAGCTATCTTTGTACCAACTTTGGCTGAAACATTTGCAAAAATGTTGGTAATACCTACAATTTTACCAAAAATCGGCATTTTACCCACATTTGCCAGCCTCTTGTGACCCTTGACCTTTCCAAGGGGTCATCCAAATTAGTATGCATAGATAGGTCTTACCATCAGGTACTAAATTTGGGTTTAAAGTTGTGAATAGTATTTGAGAAAAAACATCTTTTGTCAAAATATGGCTATTTTTCACCTATTTCCTGAGCTCTTGTGACCCTTGACCTTTCTGAGGGATCAACCAAATTAGTGTGCAAATCAGCTATCTCTGTAGCAAGTTTGGGTTTGAAGTTGCGAGTAGTATTTGAGGAAAAAAACATCTTTTGTCAAAATGTTTTTTTTACCCATTTCCTGAGCCCTTCATGACCCTTGACCTTTCCGAGAAGTAATCCAAATTAGTATGCATAGATAGGTCTTACCATCAGGTATCTCTGTACCAAATGTGGGTTTGAAGTTGTGAATAGTATTTGAGAAAAAACATCTTTTGTCAAAATATGGCTATTTTGGACCTATTTCCTGAGCTCTTGTGACCCTTGACCTTTCCAAGGGATCAACCAAATTAGTATGCATAGAAAGGTCTTACCATCAGGTATCTTTGTACCAAGTTTGGGTTTGAAGTTGTGAATAGTATTTGAGAAAAAAATAAATTATGTCAAAATATAGCTATTTTTGACATATTTCCTGATCCCGTGACCTTGACCTTGTGCGAGGTCACTCAAACTGGTATGGTTAGAAAGGTCTTGCCACAAAGTATCATTGGGCCAAGTTTGAAGAATCTGGCTTTAATAGTCTCTGAGAAAACGCCAACGTTAAAGTTTATCACGGACGACGGCGAACGGACGGACGACCACTGGCCCAAAACATAGACTCACTTTTGCTTAACCCCCTTATGCATGCAGCCTCCAGTACTGTCAAACTACAGTACTACTGACTGCATACACAAGGGCATCAATAGTGTTTGGTACATACACCACGCCCTGCCCTGCCCAATCCAGTGAGCGTGTGACACGGACACCCTGCTCCATTTGGCATCAGACATGGGCCAAGATTTGGGGCCCACCTCATCATCACAGCAGGTGTATGTGGCACTGGCCCAGTAGATGACAGCAGATGAGGGCTCTGTAGTCCACCTGACCACCTGTTCTACACAGTTACCACATAAATCTTGTCCGAAACAGCTTTCAATAATGCACCCTACAAGCTTCACAGAAAACAATCACAATGTTCGTCCTCTGGCTGTCGGCAGCGGTTTTGTCCTGATGATGACACCACGAATCCAGTGACAAAAACCACTACTAAAAGCCAAAGGGTTAACATAATGTCATCCCATTAATCCCTTGGTGCATGGGGCCACTGGTACTGTAAACAGTGCTGGATGCTGCATGCACAAGGGAGTCAAATTATGTCAACAATACAGTGTCAATGTTGCAAGTGACAGCAGGTGAAAGTGATGCCATACACCTGTCTCATTAACCCATTCAGCCCCGACGCACTACAGCAGGAGATGGGTCGACCATGATAATTCAAGGATAGTGCCAGATTAGCTTGGCGCCTATCGGCGCCAAACTAATCTGGCACTGCCCTTGAATTATCATGGTTGATCCATCTCCTGCAACTGGTGCATAGTCATTAGATGACGCCTCCAAAATGTGGGAAATACGTGCGTGGGGCTGAATGAGTTGACCCTTTGTTGTAGTACCAAAAGGTAGTGGTGATTTCTGCAGGAATCATCACGACAATATCATCTACATGTATGTGACAATCATTGTGACAACCATCTACATAAGCTGTGTGCAGAACAGGCTGCCATTGTTGGCTACAGTTTGTATGGTGTTTACAAGATGGCACATCCAGGTGACTGGGCGTCCACGATCTCCTGTGGATCCTCACCCTTCTGAGCCATCCTTACTCGATCCAGCACCTGAAAGGTAATTCAAGATAATTCAAGCGTAGAGCCAGATTAGCTTGTGCCATAAGGCACCAAGCTAATTTGGTGCTACCCTTGAATGATGTCAATTATGCTAAATGAGTTAATGAGCCATGAGGTACAAAATAATGACCATAATTCAAGGGTAGCACCTTATGGCACCAAGCTAATCTGGCACTACCCTTGAATTATCATGGTAATGGTGCACATATGGGTCTGTATTAGTATTTGATTTGAGAGTATAGTATAAACAATTGTCAAAATATGGCAATTTTTTTTCCTATTTCTGCAGCCCCTGTGACCTTGACCTTCAGGTCACTAACACTGGTATGTACATGTATAAAAAGTTCTCGTCACAAAGTACGCTTGGCTCAAGTCTGAAGATTGTGGCTTGAACAACCTCTGAGAAAATGCCAACTTATAAAGCTTGGCATGGATGACAAACGGATGGCCCAGTACATGGTCTCAATTTTGCTAGTGCACATGAGCTAAACGAGACAAAATGTAATCAAAGTACAAACTCACATCCTCCTTCTTCGGGAAACCAGATGTTTTCAGTTTCGAGAAAATGGACTTGCCATTGACGACGACTTCAAAAGAAGCTGAAAAATAAGCATGACCTGATAACTGAAGTGCTAATTGGTTTGGCTCGTGTAATGACAACTGCTGAATAAAGACTAAGGGACAATATGACAACAAGAATTGCATGTCCTCTGCACAGTCATGGATTAAAATGTAGTAGAACTGTTGCCTCAAGGGTTTCATGTGAAAACAGAGGTTGAAAACCCTTTAAGTTAGAAACACGACGTTTTGGATGATCTTTGATCCGAAACGTTGTGAAGGATCTTTCATGTTTCTAACTTAAACCTGAAGTGCAATGAAATAAACCCGTCCAGCGCGTGTTTTTAACAGATTTTCCAGGACCCAGCTTGGGCCCTGTTGTCAGCCGCAGGCCACCTCGCCCCTAAGTAGGTCAAATCGTTTCGCAACTCAGTTGACGGAGTTTGCAACTGCGTATGCCGAGCAGGCAAAACTCTCAGGAAAAGACAGACTACTTCCTGTTGCACGGAAATCATCATGATTAGCAGATCGGACAACAGCAGATGATTCTGCGACACTTTTGAAACTGACCAGCTGCCACAGATTTTTACGCCCTGGGGATGATGGCAGAATGTACGGTGGTACAAGCTGTAAGTACGACTCCCGACACTTTGTAGTTGTGAACGATTTATTTCATACAATTTACAGTTTTAGCAGCCGTTTTCTTTTCCTTTCTTTTCTGTTGTGTACGTTTGCTTTATATCATGTAGGAGTACATATTGTGGGATCTGATGGTTATCTGATCTGATGATGCAAGTCAGGTGCATTCATGTACATATATACACACAAACACAACCCTTCTGTATTACTTCGCAGCTTGCAAGCCTTGTTAGCATCACGTTACTTTGTGTTCATTTAATTTTTTTCATCAGGGGTCCAAATCTTGCCCATGCCAGAAAAGGTCTACCTGTTCTCAGCGTTGTGTCTGCAAGCAGCACAAAACAATAAACAGACTGTCTGCCTGCACACCTGGGCCTGTGTAAACACTAGATCGTTAAGTGAAGTGTGTTTCTTAGCTTGTTGCCATTTAGTATTTTTTGGTGCTAGTTTGTTTGTTGTAATTATAGCATTAGTAACAACACTTATATGAATTCAACTGCCAAGCTTGATCCTTGTGTACATTCAAAATGATTACTCTTCTGTTCCTGAATCTGTTACATACACTAAAATTCCTGTATATATATCAAACCTGCATATATTACAAAGTGTGCATGCAATAACACTTTGTTGGACAACCTGACAGTACTCAATGTAAATTACTTTGCACATACCCTCCTCCTTGCTAGGCCATGGCAGATGAACCAAGGGTTTAAAGGGTGGGGCCAGTACTGCGCACACTGCACTCCACCAAAAAGCTCCACCGCGCAGGCTTTAGGAAACGTCCACGGACCATGACACTGACCATTCCAAGTCCTGTAGCGACGGGCGAGGGGCGAAACGGCAGGTGAAAGATGTCACTGGAAGCCGCAGTCTCAAACCTGCATGCAGGCGGTTCAGGATATTGGTCGCCTGATGTTGACATGGGGATGACAACATCACTCGGCACACCCTGAACGACCAAGCAGCCTTCTCTAGGGACAGCACTGCTTGCTCCACACGGAGAGGGGCCTAGAAAAGGTGGCCTAACCAAAGCTCGTCCCCTCGCAACCCCAGTTGGCTAGCCGCGGTCAACGGGCATCTTCTCCTGCGGTCAAAAAACAAGAAAGAATAACGGATCCACTCTCATGACGACCACGACCGGACTCAACGTAGCATGTTGGAACGTCCGAACCATGCTCGACAAAGCAGACAGCGGACGCCCTGAACGTCGCTCTGCCCTCATTGCCCATGAATTGCGGAGGTTAAACATCGACATCGCCGCGCTCAGTGAAGTACGCCTTCCGGACGAAGGCAGTCTCCAAGAACTTGGTGCTGGGTACACCCTCTACTGGTCAGGCAGGCCTGCATCAGAAAGACGGCTTTCAGGCGTGGGTTTCATGGTCAAGACATCCATTGCGACTAAGCTGGAAAACCTACCAACGGGCCACTCAGACCGCATCATGTCAATGCGCCTCCCACTGAGACACCAGCAGCACGTCACCCTTCTCAGTGTGTACTCCCCAACCCTCCTGGCAGAGCCTGCTGAAAAGGACAAGTTTTACACTGACCTGCGCAGCCTCCTACAGAGTACCCCTGCAGACGACAAAGTCATCATCCTTGGCGACTTCAACGCCAGAGTGGGCCAGGACTCTGAAGCCTGGAAAGGAGTCCTCGGCAAGCATGGCGTGGGGAACTGCAATGACAATGGCCGCCTACTGTTGGAGTTCTGTGCGGAGCAGCAACTGGTCATCACCAACACTACTTTTCAGCAAAAGGACAGTCGAAAGACCACCTGGATGCATCCTCGCTCCAAACACTGGCACCTTATCGACTATGTCCTAGTGCGTCAGAGGGACCGCAGTGACGTCCTCCTCACCAGAGTGATGCCCAGCGCAGAGTGCCACACTGACCACCGCCTTGTCCGCTGCAAACTCAGGCTCCACTTCAAGCCAAAACCCAAGAAATGGGGGCCCCCCAAGAAAAAGCTTGATGTTGCCAGCTTTCAGCGTGACGATGTGAAAGCTGCCTTTCAGACAGATTTACAGCGCAGGCTCAAAGACACAGCGGACCCAGTAGACTCCTCCCCTGAAACACTTTGGGAACAACTGAAAACTGCTATTGCAAAATCCTCTGCAGAAGTCTTGGGTTTCGCCAGAAAGAAGAACAAAGACTGGTTTGATGAAAACGATGTAGAGATCCAGGAACACCTAGCAAAAAAAAGAGCCGCCCATCAGGCCCACCTAGCCCAGCCTTCCTGCCCTGTGAAGAAGTCTGCCTTCCGCCTCGTCTGCAGCAGTCTCCAGCGCAAGCTCAGAGATCTCCAGAATGAGTGGTGGACCAGACTTGCACAGAGGACCCAGCTTTGTGCTGACAATGGTGACTACAGGGGCTTCTACGAAGCACTGAAAGCAGTGTATGGCCCCAGGCACCTGGTACAAAGTCCCCTGCGAAGCGCGAATGGCCAGGCACTCCTCACAGATAATACCTCCATCTTGAACCGCTGGTCGGAATACTTTCAGAGCCTCTTCAGCGCTGAGCGCACTGTTCAAGAAGCAGTCGTCCTACAAATCCCACACCTCCCAGTAAAGGTTGAGTTGGACGAACCGCCCACCGCTGAAGAGACCCTCACAGCCATCCACCAGCTCAAGAGTGGCAAAGCAGCAGGCATCGATGGAATACCGCCAGAGATCTGGAAACATGGAGGCACAGCACTGCACAACAAGCTCCATGACCTCTTTCTCTGCTGCTGGGAGGAAGGAACACTACCAAAAGATCTCCGTGATGCAGTCGTTATCACCCTGTACAAGAACAAAGGCGAGAAGTCTGACTGTTCCAACTATCGGGGAATTACCCTGCTGTCCATTGCTGGGAAAATCCTTGCAAGGCTGCTCCTGAATCGGCTGGTACCTGCCATCGCTGAAGACCAACTCCCAGAGGGCCAGTGTGGCTTCAGAGCAAACAGGAGCACCACCGATATGGTCTTTGTGCTGAGACAGCTACAGGAGAAGTGCCGCGAGCAGAACAAAGGTCTGTACGTAACATTTGTCGACCTAACAAAAGCGTTCGACACTGTGAGCAGGCAAGGCATGTGGCAGATCCTGGAGCGACTTGGCTGTCCCCCAAAGTTCCTCAACATGATTGTCCAGCTACACGAGGACCAGCAAGGCCAGGTCAGACTCAACAATGACCTCTCGGAACCATTCCCTATTCTCAACGGCGTAAAGCAGGGCTGCGTGCTGGCACCGACCCTCTTCACCATCTTTTTTAGCATGATGTTGAAGCAGGCCACAGTGGACCTCGATGATGACGATGCAGTGTACATCAGGTATCGTCTCGATGGCAGCCTGTTCAACCTCAGACGACTGCAGGCCCACACGAAAACCCTAGACCAACTGATTCGTGAGCTGCTTTTTGCTGATGATGCTGCCCTCGTTGCACACACAGAGAGAGCCCTGCAGCGCATCACGTCTTGCTTCGCAGATGCTGCCCAGCTCTTTGGACTCGAGGTCAGTCTGAAAAAGACAGAGGTCCTCCATCAGCCGGCACCCAAGACAGTGTATCGCCCTCCTCACATCACCATTGGCGAGTCTGAACTAAAGTCAGTGCACCAGTTTACTTACCTTGGCTGCATTATCACGTTGGACGCCAAGCTGGACAAGGAGCTTGACAGCAGGCTGGCAAAAGCGAACAGCGCTTTCGGGCGACTTTTCAAGCGGGTGTGGCACAATCAACAGCTGAAAACAGGCACCAAGATCAGCGTGTACAGAGCTGTGGTCCTCACCACCCTGCTGTATGGTTCCGAGTCCTGGGCCCTCTACCGCAGCCAACTACGACTCCTCGAACGCTTCCACCAGCGCTGCCTGCGTACCATCCTGGGCATTCACTGGAGTGACTATGTCACCAACGTCGAGGTCCTTGAACAGGCTGAAACTGTGAGCATCGAGGCTTTGCTGCTGCGGACACAGCTCCGCTGGGCGGGGCATGTCTCCAGGATGGAGGATCATCGCCTACCAAAGATCACCCTGTTTGGCGAGCTTGCTACTGGACACCGTGACAGAGGGGCACCAAAGAAGAGATACAAAGACTGTCTCAAGAAGTCACTTAGTGCCTGCCAAATCGACCACCACCAGTGGTCTTCGCTTGCTGCGGACCGTGACACCTGGCGCTCCACCATTTACAAGGCAGCTGTCTCCTTTGAGGACTCTCACAGAGCTAGCCTTAAGGACAAGCGGCTCAGGAGAAAAAACAGAGATGCCGCAGCTCAGAACCCTGGCCATACCTTCCCCTGCAGCCACTGCGGTCGAACCTGCCTGTCTCGGATTGGCCTCCGCAGCCACGAACAAGCCTGCAGACGTCGTGGGCAACTCCTATAAAATCTTCGTTCGCGAAGTCAAGCCAAGAGACCCTCCTCAGGTTGGTGCTCTGGCAATACCTTATATTGGAACTGTACTATCTGTATATGTAAATTTAATTATGGCCTGAAAAGCACTTTGTGATGACCACTTTGGTATCAGTTTCAGTCCACTTAATCAAATTTCAAATACAAACGATTTTAAATTTCCAAAAACTACAGTAGCTCGCTTGAGCTTGCCCTTAGCACCACGTGAAAGTTCTGTGTTTACGTTCAGTGTGTGAGTGAATGCGCGTGATTCACGTGAACGTGCTTGTTGGGTTCAGTTCGCGGCGGCACTTTGAACCGATTTTCAATTGGGATAAAGTGCCTATTTAATGCGCTTATTATTATTACCAATAACTGATTATACACACATTCTGGTCCAAACAACAAACAATAAATGAACAAGACTTCTTTAATTATTTTCCATATGTTTGAAAATTGAATACACATATTTTGTGCTCCACGTGCACTGTATACACTAGAGAATTAAACTACAGTTTTGACATTAGTGACATCCAAAGCTGCACTAAGCAAAGTTACTCTCGCCCCACCCCCCAAACAAAAGAGAAAAAAACCAAAACAACCCAAAACAAAAACTTCAATGTGATAGATATATAATATCAGTATGTCATGAGGACCTCATGCATAACACACAGAGGCATATGCAATTTATGTCTTATCTGTATGTATGTAAGTATATTCTTTTGTCACTCATAACAAACACCTCATGGTATGTAAGTGCAAATATTCAGCTTATTACACACAAAGCAGAATCCACTGTGCCAAATGTGTCATGTCACGAGTGTTTTTGATTTGTACAGGATGAACGTGTAGAGTCCAACGAGGAGCAGGAAAGCATAGAAGCATCTCAAGCCTCCACCTCATGTTCTTCCCAGTCCAGTGGGAATGCATCTCAGGGCAGGTTTGGGGCTGGTTCGCATCGGGACACAACAGGTGCAAAGCTCTTGCTGGAGGTCGAGTCTGCTGCAGACAGGAGCAAAGCAGCAGATGAAATGCGAGCTACAGAGGTTAGTACATATTGTCTATCAAAGAGGACTGCTGCCAATGGGTCTTCCCAAAGTAAAGTTAAGATTACTGCCTTTCAGATATAGTGGCCCATGGCATCCTGAGATTAGGGTGGGGGGTGAGGGATGTGGGGGTGGGGGGGTGATATCAATTTTGACTTGTAAGTTTGAATTTCTTTAGAATGGATGACCATCTTGATTTTTTGTCTTTTCCAATGAGCATTGGTTTCATTTTGCATTTCAATGCCTTTAACGTTTACCATTTTCTCAAATTGAATCCCTTGTTGATTGTGCATAATTATTTGTGTGTAAATTGTAGGACACTCTTTTTAACGCTGCGTGTTCAACTTTGTGTATATTTGTGTGAATTGTTAGGTTGGCCATATTAACCAACCACTGTATTGTTTACCAGCTGAAAAAGTAAATCTGTATAAAATTGTCCTGCTGTATTTATTTATTTATTGTTGAACAACATGGGAGAGGAGGAGTTAGACGTCTAAGGAACATCCTTCAAACACAGCCGCACATGGTGCCGTTATCATCAACAGCATTGGACCTGAGCAGGCCGAGCCAGTACCAGGTTGGTGCGAATGTGGCCACTGTGTATTTGAGGCAGAACAGAGGCGTCAGTGGCAGCACTGTGTCACAAATGAACCCACATTTAGTGAGTTGTGTTTGACTCGAAGTGTTGTTGAAATTGCTGGTGTGGCCAACTGTGCATATAGATTTGGTGGAGTGTCTCTGCTGAATACTCAAAGGATAAATTCCACAGTCAAGCTTATCGATTTTTTTATTTTATGGACGGAGGGTGTCATAGGGCCTGTGGTACGACAATGCCCACCTTCATGTGTACGGCCAAAAATGTTGGAGATTTCCAAGTGAGGATCTTCCATTATAAGCACTGCATGATTAGTATGGCCTGCCATAGCTGTGATTGAACTTACTTGCAACCACATTTCCTCAGAGTGTGATATTATCAGTTGTATTCCAAATTGGGCTTTGCCATTGGTTCTTGTGGTCTTGAGGATTCAATCAAGGAGTTCAATGTCAGAGGCATTGCACTCCCTGGTCGGACCCTCTAGATGACAAGAAGCAATGACAAAGTCTAACTCATAATATGATATAATACAACAATAAGAATATGTAAGCATCAAGTATCAAAGAACCCAAGCTTAGTAAGTTTGACCTAGAAATTCAGGGACATAAATCTCAATGTTTTTGACTGACAGCCAACTAGCCATAAAGTTAGTTATTTGGATTTAATGCCGAGCAGGCGACTAAGCCCATCTCACGGCGGAACTAGCCATACACTTGGAAATTTCTCCAAAAGGTATTATCAAATGCAACATGTGTGGATTTATTTCTTTGTATGAAACTGGTACCATGCACATAGTTATTTTGTTGCATAAAACCTCTCACTTTTATTTAGCTGGTTTTTTGTGGTTGCGTTTTCAGTTATGCTGATGTAGCTTACAAAGATGGCTTCTGTGCTTCGCATGTTTGGTGCATGAGGTTATCCAACTCAATGCCTTTTTCAGTTACCCTTGGTAAGACAATGGTACATAACACCTGCATACAGTTGTTTGCCCCATGACATCCTCCATGCACAAAATAAAGATACGATATTGCTTATTTCACTGCATTTCGGTGCCTGGCAGTTTGAATCAATGGAGATTAGGGTTTGTTCATACAAAGAAATATGACTGGCCAAAGACATATTGGGGGAACACTGTTTATTCTCAGCAAGTACATTGTCATTGAAAATGTGACAAGTTGAGACTATTTATCACAAGTTGGCATGGTAACAGTGATATGCAGTCTCCACTTGCCTCGAGGGGAAAAAGATGAATAGAGCTAGGCCAATGAGAACCAGTGTAAACAGTCTGAAAGAAGACAACAGTGAAAATCACCAAGCAATTCATGTTAATGAATGCAGTTCAAGCCCACAACGGATTTTTGGTGTGTTCTGTATTGAATAAGTGTTCTGCTGTTTTTACTTCTACCTTCATTTCTCCTCGTTGCTTCTGTTGCATGAAGACTTTCCGGGCACCTGGACTGACCCTCTGTTGTGCCACCACCATGCTCAGATAGTCTGACTTTGTGCTGTTTGTGCCCTCATCAAATCTGAGTCTACATGTATGATCTATGCAAATGTGCATAAGCTCTGAAACCCAAATACACACAGAGACTAACATACACGAACACACGAAATAGAGTTGAAAAATTCGGAGGAAAGAACCATTTTTAGAAAAGACTATTACCAGCAAATTATAAAATTTTGATTGAATAAATTGTTTTATGACTGTCTATTCTAAGCATGTTTCTTTTGGGATTTTTGACACACAAACACACACACACACTGGAGGCTCATATGTACCCACAAAAACAGTGTGTGGTGTGTGTGTGTGTGTGTGTGTGTGTGTGCGTGCGTGTGTGAATGAGAGTGATGACAACCCAACAGGTCACCAGAATTCATACCAGGCATATAGCTGTAATCCTGAAGAACAAGATTCTGAAAGCTACCCATTCTTTGGTACGCTGTGATAACTGACACTGGAGGTATGGGGCATCATTGGCACCTGTTCTAACTGGTCTGTTTTTGTGATGATTGTAATCTATTACAGCAGGCTGGTTGCGTGCCATGTAGATATCAAACGAGAAAGCCAACCTGGTAAACAGAACAATAGTATTTATGTATAGTTTCATGTACAACACTGTAAATTTGGTTCCAGCTAGTGGAATTGGCTATCACTTTGTAACAGCATAGCAGTTTCACATCCCAGGTCTAATTGTTCCTCTCCATTCACATGAAACTCCCACAAATGAATACAAGCAAATAAAGGAAAGAAATTATTACCAACAGGGAATTTAAAGAAAGCCTAGTGAGAAAACGGTACCACAAAATTTAAGTGCTCCATATAGTTTATAGTATTTACCGTTTGGGGCAACAGAGGAGCAGACTATGGGGAAAGTTTTCCAGCTGTGCGGTTTGGTGCCCCTGTGTGTGTACATGAAGGACCTAAGAAGCATTGGGTTAAAGAATTTCCTGCAAAAAAGCAGAAGAGAGCAATGTAATTGTGATACAGTTGTATTGCTAAAGTGTTTGTGTGTGTGTTATGTTATTATAATGCAGTGCAGTGAAGCTTCAAAGCTTCTGCAAGGTTTACTCAAATATTTATTTTTCTCACTTGCTGAATATGGGATCTTCAGCTAGTGTCCACTGTGGTCAAACTAACTTGCAGTGTACTTCAAAGGTAGTCAGCATCGCATTATTATTATTTTCATTATTTTTGTAGCACGCACACACACACACACGCACCCACCCCATGTGTTGTACTTAAAATAGTTCCTAAGATGTACCTTGTATTATGTTATGATATGTTTATGCATTACTTTATAATTTACAGTTGCAGTTGCAGGTGATTTTGAGACGTATGCAGCATCTTGCCTCATTAATGACACTGTTTTGCACTGTACTCTTCCAAGCTGTTTCCCTTTTGCAAATCAGTTGTTAGGGTGATTGTACAAATCAGGACATAATCCCCCATGACCAGTTACTCACTATTATGCTTAATTTTTTCAGACTCCAAAGAGCGCTGAGGCTGACAGAACTCAAAGAGCAGAATTTGATACGTTTGGGACTGGTTGCCACAGACAGTACTTAGAACTGCAACAGTGTCTCTCCAGTGGCTGTTGTAGTCTCTTTGCTTAAAAATTACTTGTTTGGTATTGCTACATGCTACAGAATGATGGAACAGTGTCTACAGAGATTACAGGTTTCGCTTATATCACAAAAAGAGTGATCAACCAGGCAAAACATTTCTGGGATTGATAAGGATTTGACCGGTGGTGTAAAATCTCCAAAAGTGTATGGCTTTATTTTGAAATACTACTGCTTTGTACCTGTCTGGTATTATAGGGGAGGGTTAGACACACACACAGTTAAAGTTAGGGTAGAACTATACTTTTTTCACCCATTGCAGAGGAGGCTGTTGAGATCAGCGTTTTGATTTTCTTTTTTGATCAATAAATCAGAGAAGCATCGATTGGTTGTTTAAAAAATTGCAAGAAACTGGAGCATGATGTGTTTGTGTGTGCGTGTGTGCACTCAAACATGTGTATTCTCATGCATGTTTGTGTACTCATGCATGCGGTTTTGTGTGCAAGGTTGTTGGCATATGTGTGTGTGCTTGTGTATTTGTGTGTGCTTACACGTCATGCTCGCGCGGGTGCGTGCATGTGTTTGTGTGTGCATACTACAGATGTTGATATGTGCATATTGTCATTTACAGAGTGAAATTTGTGAAGTGTGTGTGTGTGTGTGTACTCATACGCGTGTGTTCTCATGCATGTGGTGGCGAAAAGAATTTCTCTTTTGAGATAATAAAGTACTCTTATTCTTATGTTTGTATACTCATGCATGTGGCGTGTGTGCAAGGTTGTTTGCATATGTGTGTATTTGTGTGTGGTTACGCATGCTCGTGTGCGTGCTTGTGTGTGTGTGTGTTCAGCACTACAGATAAAGGTACGTGCATATCGTCATTTACAGAGTGAAATTGGTGAAGTGCTGCCCACGATTCACATGCATGTAATTGCGCTCAGTTTTGCACCCCAGTGCCATGGTTACATTGGTGCAAACACGCACATCATTTAGGCTATGCCCGATAACCTACCCTGCTCCTAAACACACACACACTGGCAAGAACAAAAGGTAAGATCAGGTTACATTAAGTCAACTGTACAACCTCTCATGTAAACTTTTTTTGTTTTTGTTTAGGTGAAATAGATGCAGCTGTATAGTATACAGTGGTAGTATACAGTGACAACCAAATGTGTAAATAATCAATCCAGACCAAAAAGGTGACTGCCAAGCGTGTAATATGCAAAGAAGTACCCAACGGAGAAAGAAACACGCTTAGAAAAGACGGGTACAACACAATTTATTAATATTTCGGGTAAATACCCTTTGTCAAAATAGACAAACAAACAAACAGAGAGATTAGCTGCTACTTATCTTCATTGGCAGAAGGAATGTGGCACATTCCTTCTGCCAATGAAGATAAGTAGCGGCTAATCTCTCTGTTTGTTTGTCTATTTTGACAAAGGGTATTTACCCGAAATATTAATAAATTGTGTTGTACCCGTCTTTTCTAAGCGTGTTTCTTTCTCCGTTGGGTACTTCTTTTCTAACCAAATGTGTAAGCTAATTATGCCTCGGGTACCACTTCGGGTACTCTGTGTAGAAGAGTCTACACATTAAAAATGTCAAAAGACAGGCAAATATAATATATGTTATAATCACTGTCAGTATCATTTGAAAATGGATTCCTGATATGAAAATGGATTCCTGGTACATATGTAATATTTACACACATTAAACACATTAGTGAAAGGGAGTGCTAACCTGACAGGTATTGAGTCTTGGCAGACTGATTTCTGTGGGGTCATTGGCGAAATATTTCTGAAAGAAAATCATGTGACATTGTCAGCTATACACATTCAGACCTACAACTACACACACACACACTTACAACTACACACACACACACCATGCGATCAATAAATGGCATGCTCAAAATTGTAAACCATGAATACTTCTGAACAAGAATAAACTGTATCTCCTGAAGCCGACCAGTCTCCACTTGCTGAAAGGTTACTGTGCAGTAACTGAATGCTGTTACGTACTTCGTACCATACTAGAAAGCTTTTGTGGAGGCTTGCTCACACACGCTCAACTGCCAGCCCACAGCCGGTAACTTTTTAACATCACACCTCATGTGTATACTGTCATTACTGTGACACATTTGTAGTGTGTACGAACACCCTGCCAGTTTCTGATGTAATCTCAGCTCAACACACGAGCGTGAAATGTGTCGAATCAAGAGAACATAAACGACGACGTAGCGTAAACGGGTCATATAAAATGTTCGGAATGGTACTTACAAGTAAAAATGTAGCCTTGTTTTCCATCTCTGCGTCGGTCTCACAGTCTCACCGGCCAGGAACTTGATTTTTTTCCTCTCCTCAAATCGTTCTTGCCTCCTGACTCGGCAATGATCTCACACCAGCCCTGTCAATCTGGTGCAGTATTTCAAATCTCTGACGCCAATGCTAACTTCCGTTTGCTAGGCTCTGTATCAGTACTTACTTTACTTACTTACACCTATCACCTCTCCCAGGCTGTAGGCTGTCGATGAGAGACCTCAAAAGACTCCTGTCCTGTGCTTCTCCTTTGATTTTACTCCAGTTGGTTCCCAGTCTCTTGATGTCTGCTTGGAGGTCTCGACGCCAGGTGTTTCTCGGCCTGCCTCTTTTCCTCTTTCCCTGGGGGTTCCATGACAATTCCTGCCTAGTGATACTGGAAACTGGCTTTCTCAGACTGTGACCAATCCATCCCCATCTTCTTCGCCCAATTTCGTTCTCTGCTGTGTTCTCTCCCACAGTCTGATGTTGCTGATCTTCTCTGGCCAGTGGATTTTCAAGATTCTTCCAAGACAACTGTTTATGAAGATCTGTACTCTGTTGACTGTGGTTTTTGTCAACCTCCAAGTCTCTGCTCCATATAGGAGAACTGCTTTTATGTTCGAGTTGAAAATCCGGACTTTGGTGTGTTGTGACAGCTCTCTGGAACTCCAAACTTTTTTTCAACTGGAGAAAGGCTGCTCTTGCTTTACCGATTCGTGCTCTGACATCTGCATCAGTGCCACCCTTTTTGTCGATGATGCTCCCAAGATATTCTCCAATGGGGTGCCAGCAAGCAAGACTGGTTCTTCCCTGGTTGCGTTCAGCCTCATTGTCTTTGTTTTCTGCTTGTGGATTGTGAGGCCCACTTGGGACGAGATGTCAGCAAGCCTCGTGGTCTTGTCCTGCATTTGTTGACGAGTGTGGGACAGTAAAGCCAAATCATCTGCAAAATTGAGGTCGTCAAGCTGTGTCCACGGTTTCCACTTCTTCTCTACTCAGTGTTCCTCTTCATGATCCAGTAGCCAGTAGGAAGAGGAATGGAGACAGCAAACACCCCTGCCTGACGCCAGTTCTGACCTGGAGTTCCCTGGTGAACTCACGGATCACGCGACATGTCATGCCATCATAGCTGCTCTTGATCAGGCAGACGAGATTTGTGGGTACACCGTAGTGTCGTAGGAGTTTCCACAAAGTCTCTCGGTCCACGCCGTCAAATGCTTTCTCATAATCCACAAAGTTGACATACAGCGGGGTGCTCCACTCCAGAGACTGTTCCACGATAACGGGGAGAGTGGCGATGTGGTCTGTACATGATCGGTTTTTCCTGAATCCTGCTTGCTGGTCTCTCAGCTGGGGGTCGACGGAGCTCTTCATTCTCTCCAGGATGATCCTGTTGAAGACCTTTCCTGGTACTGACAGCAAGGCGATTCCTCTGTAGTTGGAACACTTACTGAGGTCGCCTTTCTTGGGAAGCTTGATTAAGTACCCCTCCTTCCAGTCAGCCGGCATCACCTCTTCCTCCCAGATCTTTTCAAACAGTGGGTACAGCAGCTCTACTGCTGTCTCTAGGTCTGCTTTCAGAGCCTCTGCTGGGATGCCATCTGGCCCTGCTGCTTTGCAGTTCTTCAAAAATGACACTGCCCTTCTGATCTCTTCCCGGCTGGGTCTGTCACAGCTGATGGGTAGGTCAGTCTCTGTTGGCTGGATGTCTGGGGGGTTGGGTGGGGTGGGTCTGTTCAGTAACTCTTCAAAATACTCGGCCCATCTGTCGAGTTGGTCTGCTCTGTCTGCAATAGGCTTGCCTCCTTTGTCTTCTACTGGTCTTTCTGTATGGCCATACTTGCCCGACAATCTTCTGGTAATGTCGTAGAGCTGTTTTATGTTGCTGCTGCCTTTTCTGCCTCTGCTGCCAGGCTGTCTATGTAGGCCCTCTTGTCTGCCCTGATACTCCTCTTCACCTCGTGGTTGGCTTCTGAGTATTCCTCCTGTGCCCTTCAGGGCTTCCGTTTTCACAACAGTTTAACCCTTTGAACCCTGAGTAAATAAGAAGTCTATATACCCTTCAGCCCTGACTTTATTTGAGAAATTTCTGTTGAAAATGGATGTGTACAGTAAAATATTTGTAAATAATACTTTACAACAGATATCCCCATAAAGGTATATATATGTACAGATTTGCCATTGGATGGACTACCGTTTTATGGATTTGACCACACTGTGTCACCTGTGTCGTAATGCCTGGTGACAAAAATAGTGACAGGTGACAATAAACTTGAAAAAAATGTCTTTCTTGCATGACAGGTCACCGGTACTTAACATGCATCACTAAATAGGGTGTCTGTTAGTGTGACACATAAGTGTCCATGCATTTTTAGCATGTCGATACAACGTAAGGCCCCTACCTTGTCACCAGATATCAATGTTTACAACTGCCACTGATAAGGTATATCCACGGTCTAGACAACATGTAATAAGCGGCATCGATTTATGATCAGTGTGTCTGTGTTGTGTTTCGTACATGATCGGATGGAAATACCAGTGTCGTAAAGGCTATACACGTACTACACATGTGACCAGTGTGTGTTGTTGGTGTCCACAGACAGGTGCACCAAGGTGTGGCATCAAAAAAACGGAATATGAATTACAACTTCCGAATTCAGCATTAGAATCAAGCTGTAAGTCATTGCCGTTGTCAGTGACTCAAACGGCGATGGCTCCAGCTGACACTGCCAACACGTGGTTATGCTGCTTCGCGATAGGTAGGCACACATGTCCCTATACATCTAAGTTATCTGCTTTTGAAACCATGTCTCCAAACACAAAATTGTATCACTCCAAATATCTGCACATCCACTCGCCATTCCGATCGGAATTCCCACGCTAGCGCATCAAAACTGACCGCATACCACAGACGAACGTACGTGCCATGTACTGAGTGTAAACAGGATGTGTCGGTGCAAAGGGCGAGGTCACCACACACGCAGCGAGGCTAGCGCGTCACCAGGCGCGCGATACGAAACACCTGACACCACTGTAGCGGTTTGTCGGATTCAATGGTATACGAGGCCGCCAACCGCTACAGCGGTTTGCCAGGTTCAAAGGGTTAAAGGGTCTGTAGACCCCCAGGTATAAATTTTAGAGGGTACACAGACCCCATCTGAGCATTATAGAGGGTCCGCAGATTTATTTAAGAAAAACTGCATCATCTGTATGTTCCTTAAAATAAATTAACTCATTTGGCTGACTCTAAATGTGTTGTGACAGTGTGTGTGTCCTTTCCATGATACCAATTCTTTAACTGGTGAGCTATCGCACAAAATCATGTCTCCCTCGCTCTCTCTCACACACAGAAAAAAATATATTTATTTATTTGTATGATCGTTTGATAATGTATTGTAACGGAGAATATAGCATTTTCTGCTGAATGCAGCCGATTGACAACCAAAGTGTGACTTGTCTAAACTCTCTCTCTGTCACTGTGTGTGTGTGTGTGTGTGTGTGTGTGTGTATGTGTGTGTGTGTGTGTACTGATGTACATATTTCTTTCTCCGTTGGGTACTTCTTTGATGTACATATAAGTTTATTTCAACCCATTTAACCACTCAGAAAGACGTGTTTCTCTTATTTTTGCCTAATAACTGTGTACCAGAAGATGGATAGACCATGATTCAACTTTTTAAAAAAAACTGACAAACTTATTTCTGTTAAAATTTCTGCACTTGCTTTTTGAGTTTGCATCAACGCACATTGCTCATGCCATTCGTGTGCTGTCGTGCTTTAGCCATGGAAATACACACAGTGCAGCCACGAACTGTGAAAACTGCGTCGCATCGGCGGTGCCACACACGGCCCAGGTATATATCTGGTACTGTCGCTTGTCGATGGAGATGGCGGTGTCGAAGTGCAACTTTCGTCTTAACGATTATCAAGATCAGACGGTGCTGGATTGAAGAATCCGAAGCATTCCAGCTTCCTTTGCTTTTTCTCCGCCATTTACAACTTCGATCAAGATCGAAAGTGAAACGCACGATGCCGTATCCCATAATAGTATGTATGGTGACATCACAGCAAGTAACGCATTCAACATGCAGCGCGCACTTTGTAAAAACATGCTGACACCACACAAACTAACAGTTTGCCCGCCCAGTTACACTCGCACGGACCCCGGAGTCGGGTCGATTCTGAACGCAGCCGCGACTGAGCGGGCGGCTAAACGAACCAACTCATAACTAAAAATAGAACGACTGTCACCGACCTCTGTTATGGTACGCACTGTGGCGCAAGGATAATGCGTCTCGAACGCAGATGCACTGAATTTTAGTGCGTCTGACTACCCTTTAGTTACATTTTCAGTACGTGATTTTGAGTTTTAATGCGTCATAGACGCACAGACGCACTAAAACGGAAGCCCAGGCCCTTGCTTTGGCTGCTTTCTTCTGCTTCCTCACTTCTATCTTCTTCAAGGTCTGTGTTGACAGCCATTCCTTGTGATGGTGTTTCCTGAAACCTACAGTGTCTTTGCAGGTCGAGTTCAGCGCCTAACTGCCTTCCACTGCTGCTCTGTGGTGGCCACCTCCTCTTCATTTACTAGCTCATATAGCGCTTGAAACCTGTCAGACAGCACCAGTTTGAACTCTTCTCTGTGTGTCAAAATGTCTGTTGTGATGCATCTAGTGTGGTAGCGCAGTGGTAGTGCTTGTCACTTCTCGCTCTCAGCTTCCACCACTGGCTAGTAGTATTGCGAAAAGGAGGGCAGAATGCGTCAGTCTCTCTCTGCCAGTACATAGCCTCTCCAACAACAAGCCTCATGTAGTGCCTCCTCGCAGCGACACACGGTAACTGAGCACCTCACGGACTCACGCTGAACTACAGAGGACTCGGAGGAGGTCTGGCCCCCAGACACGTGGCATGCAGGCCCACCAGTGTGTGGATAGGCCCTGATACAATACAATACAATAATGCTTTATTAATCCCTCATGGGGAAATTCACTGTCTGCCCATACAACACATGGCATCATCATTCACTGATAGAAATAATTAAACAAACCATAACTCTCAATTAAAAAAGAAATGAACTGTAACAGTCGTATTGTTACCTTTGTAACACTCTTGGCATCAGAAAAAAAAACAACTTATGGTGGATTCCCCCTGTGCTTCTGATGTCAGCAATGTCAGTTGCAGTGAACTATTGAAAGGGCCAGTACTAAAGAGCTGAAGAGTGTTGACAGACACTATCTACTGATATTACTGTTGAAAAGGGTAACAGCCTGAGGGACAAAAGAGTTGGCATAACGTGATGTACGACTTTTGGATACTCGAAGTCTGCCACTTCGTTCGATACGTCTGCTGTCAAATTCATATCTAAGTGGATGTGTTTTATCATCAAGAATGTCGGCCAGTTTGTTCATAATCCATCTGTTGTACATTGTGTCCAAATTATCCTGTGCCAATCACCCCGCCCCCTTTCCGCAGCCCATGGCGAGTGATTTTTATTTTTGGCGAGTAAAAAAAAGAATCCACTCACCAAATGCGAGTGCGCTCGTGCGTTTTCCAATCCGTACATTTTCATTCTTAAATCCGAAAGTGCCTGAACGTTCAACCTTCACTTCTCATAATACTAAGCAAGCAATAGAGACAAGTTGTACAACATTTTTGGCGAGTGCTTTAAAATATTTTTTTACATTTGACAATTCTGACCTGCCAACCCCTACACGGCTATGGTAGTAGAATTTTGGACAAGTGGTAGTAGTTTTGGAGATGTCAAGCGTAGTTTAGCACGAAAGTTACTGTTCGCTCAACGCCGAACACCACTTGATGCACGGAAATTTCTCAATACAACACAACTTTATTGTCTGTTAGAATCAAAGCACGACAGAAATTCACCTTTTATATAGCGATTGGAGCTTTTGCTGGCTGGTACAAAAGTTCTTCTTTTCAGGCGGTGCGCTTTTCAATTCGAGTTCCTTTCTCTTCGGCATGGTTCAGATCGTTGCTTTTCTGCTGCTATCTGGGCGGCCTTGCCGCTCTGGTACATGGTCTTGACATTCCATGTGCCCTTGATTGTGTCCCTGGATAGAGAGGCGGCTCGGTCTTGTGGCTTCCGAAGACTTCCGGCTTTCACCACACGCCATAAAACTTCTGGTAGAAGAACCTTCCTTCTCCAGGAAAGGAATTGCTGTTGGTCTATTCGTTGGCGTTTCTGTAGCTATTTCCTTATTTGCAGGGTGAGGAAGCTACCCCCACGCCCAACCCCCTTACTAGGACCAGGGGTTTTCTGTCGGGGTCTCCTTCCCTTAGACCATGTTGGTTCAGGGCACCTTATTTCATTCGGTGCACCCCTCTCATGAGGGACCCCCTATCCACCACCCAGGGGACGCGCCTCAACGCCATATGGTCCCAGCGCGATGCTCTGTATCAGTCACCAAGCTGATTCTTTGCAAGGAATGTCATTCTAGTTGTTACGGTCCCAGCGCGAGGCTCTGTATCAGTCACCAAGCTGATTCCTTGCATCGAATGTCATTCTAGTTGAACAATCACTTTTGAAGGTACACCGCCAAAGCGTCTGCTCGACAGAATCACTGTGATGCCATATTTGTATTCAATGCGCATGTCTGTAGTAGACGAAACTATCACCATATCTGTGTCGTCTGCTGCTAATCTATTTTTAGACGAGGATGATTACGCGTCGAGATGAACTTGGTTTTTGTACAGTGTTCAGATGTCACGTTGTCTGGAGGGAAATGAGTACATAGTGGTGTTCAAATGGACTTAGGATGTAATGAAATACCACAATACACGGCTGTTTCCAGCAGTTCCCTGAGGAAGTATAGGGCCTTTAAAGGGTTTTCAACCTCCATTTTCTGTTTTCCTTAGTCATGGATTACATTACAGAACATCTGTGAATTTTAGAAAGCAGTTTATTTCATATTATCCTTTATCATTCAGAACACACCAGTGTGTAAAATAAGAGGGACTAAAATAGTTCAAGGGTAGTGCCAGAATTGCTTGGTGCCTCTAGGTCTATATCCTTATCTGTAAGTACTATAATGTAGCTTGCATATGGCAGTATATAAATTTGAAGCTTTTAGCCTTAGTATATGGGTTAAATATGAATTCCCTGATTGGGTGGGTGACTAAAGGGACCCTCAGTTTTCCAACCCTTTATCAAACTAGATGTATAGTCAGAAACAGACTACTTATCTTTATCTGTATACATGTTGACTTTTTAAATGTTTATACATTGTGTTGTACATCTACTTGTCCTTTTTCTTTAATTGTTGGGAATTTCTCTGCATTCCACCTTGTGTAACTGTCTGCCGTTTTCACCGTGTGTACCCTTCTGTCATTCCACTCTTTCTTGTCCTTTTGTCTTTCTCCCATTACTAACAGGCACCCCAAAAAGCAAGTTCAAATCACTCACCCAACGATAAACTGTGTACAGCAATCACAAAACTCACAACAAAAACATGTCACTGTGTGAGGAACTGCTTCCGAACCAGCTGCCACAAGACTATAGTATATTTTAGTTTCTAGCTGCCAGTATGTTCAAACATGTTGTGGGTGTGGTATTGCTGTAGCCATTGTTTCTTTATCTTGTTTGTAGGATTGTTTGTTCATTTGTTCTGTTCAAAGGGTTGCACTGAGTACCACTTACTTCTGCGACCAACAGAGCCAGTCACCTCGGCTTCCGGGGCCTCAGCGTTCAGGTATTGCTGAAGCTCGAGGAACCGAGGTTCGTACCCTCATCCGCCACTGGAACAAAATCAAATGGAATAAAAGAGTAATGACAACAAACTAACTAGAATTTGGCATCAATATTTACACTATCATCAGTTTATCTTTTGGATATATTTATACATGTACATAAACAATGAGATTGGTGCAGTTGTTAATTAATGGGTAGACCATCAAAACCAATGATGTCATCATTGTGCATGACTTCTATTTGTGGGTGCGAGTGTGGCTGGCCAAGCCAATCCTGGAGCCACACCTGCGAGGGCAATGGGGGCACTGGAACGTAGCTGTAGGGAGAGTCGACGCCGTCTTTCTGCGAGCTCTGGCACTGGTGATCCGTTCGCGCCGATTTTGTTCAAAGAGCGTGCAGGCTTTCCTGGTGGAGATACGCCAGCCAGATCTGTCTTGTGCTTGTGCTTCAAGTTCCTTAACTGGGAAGACGCAGTACTTGAGGTGTCTTTTAAGCAATCTTTGAAGCATTTCTTTGGCCGTCCTTGCTTCCTGTGGCCTTTTGAGAGTGCACCATACAGGAGTTGGCATGGCATACGAGAATCATCCATGCGTACGACATGACCTGTCCAGCGAAGTTGTGTCTTTAAGATCAAGGCTTCAACACTCACTAAGCCAGCATTGTCCAGGACTTCCAGGTTTGTCACCTTGTCTTGCCATTTGATGCCCATGAGTGAGCGCAGGGATCTCATGTGGAAACGTTCAAGCTGCTTGAGGTGCTGTCTGTGATGATGTGCATCCATCGCGGGCGATGAGGACCACTGAAATCCCTAGCCATGTTGTGTCTAATAATGATGTGTCCGGAGATGGCTGGTGAGGCCAATCCGGGCACGGGACACACATGAGATTGTGCAGCATTGAAAGCGCTTGCCGCTCGTTCTTTTCTCTGGAGACGCTTTCTCTCTGCTTCGGTTGTGCTTCTGTCCTCAGCACTTGTGGATCCCCTGTTGATAAGACTGCGCCAGGAGGTATGCTCCAGGCCTGATTTCTCCCAGGAGTTGGTGTCTATCTCAAGAGCTTTCAGGGAAACCTTGAGAGTGTCTTTGAAACGCTTGCACTGGCCGCCATGACAACGCTTGCCTGATGACAGTTTGCCGAAGAGCAGCTGCTTGGGGATGCGTTCATCTGGCATCCTTACGACGTGGCCCGCCCATCTGACTTGATGCATCATCAGCATGGTGTGGACAGAAGGCACACCCGCAGAAAGGAGCACTTCAGTATCTGGGGTCTTGGCCTGCCACCTTATCTTCTGGATCTTGCGCAGGCATGTTAGGTGAAAGTGGTTCAGTCTGCAGTCCAGGTTTCGCAAGCGTACAAGAGGGTGGGCAAGATAACTGCACGCTATACCTTGAGTTTCGTCTCCAGACTGATTTCCCTGCGCTCCCAGACAGTCTCCCGCAGCTTCCCGAAGTTGGCGCTGGCTTTTGCAATCCTGCAAATAATTTTGTCGTCAATGTGCACTGCTCTGGAGAGGGTGCTGCCAAGTTATGTGAACTTGTCAACTGCCAGGAGATCTTGTCCATTCACTAAGATGGAGGGCTCAACATAGGGTTGGTCTGGTGCTGGTTGGTGCATGATTTTGGCCTTCTTGGTGTTGATGGTTAGGCCGAAGTTGTCGCATGCTGAGGAGAACTGGTCCATGCTGGCTTGCATCTCCGGCCCGGAGCCTGCATTAAGAGCGCAGTCATCAGCAAAAAGAAAGTCTCTCAACACAGTTTCCTTAACTTTTGTTATGGCCTTAAGTCTGCGCAGGTTGAACAGCTGTACTTGATACGGATTCCCTGGTGGCTATCCCTAAGGGCATCAGTCAGCATAGCAGAAAACATCATGCTGAAGAGGGTGGGAGCTAAAACACAGCCCTGCTTGACCCCATTTGAGACAGGGAAGGCTTTGGAGCAGTCGCCGTCATCAAGGACACGGGCCGTCATACCATCGTGAAACTGCCTGACCATGGTGATGAACTTGTCAGGACAACCGAACTTCGCCATGATCTTCCAGAGGCCCTCTCGGCTTACGGTGTCAAAGGCCTTGGTGAGGTCGAACGTTGTGTACAGCTGGCTGTTCTGCTCCTGGCACTTTTCCTGGAGTTGGCGAGCAGCAAATATCATGTCTACAGTTCCTCTTCCCTTCTGGAAACCACACTGGCACTCTGGGAGATGGCCCTTCTCTAGGTGGGCATTTAACCGGTTCAGTAGGACTCTAGCAAAGATTTTGCCTGCTATGGAAAGTAGTGAGATGCCTCTGTGGTTGTCACAGACTTGACGGTTGCCTTTCCTCTTGTATAGGTGAATAATGGACGCGTCTTTGAGCTCTTGGGGGATTGGATTGGATTGTACATTGCTTAACGTCCCGACAGCAACAAGGCTTTCTCAGGACGTGCCTGCACTGCTTGTGAAAAAAAATAATAAACAAAATATTGAATGTATGTCGCCAGCCGGTCCAATACTTTAAATAAACCTACGATATGGGGCCTAAATAAAGCTAAGACCATTTAGCAACACACATCCAATATCAAGAGCTACAGGCAGCGCAGACAGTAGGGAGAGTTTAAAATAGGAAAATACAGGTGAATGGACCAAGGGTAGACAGAAACACGTGCCCCAGAATAGAGAGGAAAACCCACCCTGTGGGGCTGACCAGGGTGACCCTGGGAACTAAAAAATACCTAACCCCACCCAAGTCCCCCAGGGCAGACCCGGGTGGGGGTCTTGGGGGATCTCGCCCTTGTTCCAGAACGTTGTGAAGAGTTCAGTGCTTTCTGTACAGCGTCCATGACTCACAGCCGTAGGAGGCTGGGGAGGACTACTGCCTTGTAGACTTTGATCTTGGTGGAGAGCTTGACGTTGTTGTTATTCAACACACGAGTGCGCAGACAACCCAGGGCTTGGCTGGCTTTGCTGATGCGAGCTGCGATTTCCTTGTCGATAGTACCGTCAGAAGAGATGATGCTCCCCAGGTACCTGAACTGGTCGACAGTCTTCAGCTCGGTGCCTTCGATATACACTTTGGGGGGGGGGGTGGGGGGGGGGGGGGGGGGGGGGCTCTTGTGCCTGGGGCTGGTTGGTGCAGGACCTCGGTCTTGTTGAGACTGATTGTGAGGCCAAACAGTCAAGAGGCTTCCGAGAACCTGTTGGCGATGGTCTGGAGGTCAGACGCGGTGTGCGCCATCAGCGCAGTCATCGGCAAACAGCGCCTCAAGGATCAGTCTCTCGATGGTCTTGGTCCTGGCGTTCAGTCGACGGAGGTCGAAGAGAGCCGTCTAGTCTGTACTTCAGGTACACTCCCTTCTCAAAGTCGCGTACAGCATGGGTCAGGACACACGTGAAGAACAGGTTGAACATCACGGGGGCAAGAACACAAACTTGTTTCACACCATTGGAAATGTCGAAGGGTGCGGACAACTCCTACCATTCCATCATGGAAGAGGCGGATGATGTTGGTGAACCTCCTGAGGTGCAGTTGACATTTTGTATTAAATTTAGTACAGAATATCAACTGCACCAATCCCATTTTCATGTAAATGCACTTGTTTTCTCAAAACACATTACCGATGGTATTACTTTAAGGAAATGGTTTCTTAGCTAGTCTAATTTTAGCCCAAATTTGTTGTGTACGAGTATGGTCACGATGGCAGGTGAGGGGCGCCATAGCCTAGGCGGAAACCCGGGTAGCCTCCCTTCCGGTTCAACCACGCATGCGCCACAACGCTTATATGCCAGTCAGTTTTCTTTGCTAGTCACAGAAGGTTGTGTACGTAGGACACTCTCTTCGATAGGACTCTAACTTCGATGTTGGTTGGTGTGATTGAACAAGGAGGGAAACCTGGCTTGTGGTTTCTGACGGTGTACTGGCCTTTGTTAGGCTTTAACGCTTTGTGTGGAAATTCGCCGTCGTCGACATCTTGACCGGTCGCGGCGGCGCCATTGTGAACTGTGCTCACGCGCTTGTGGCCGGTCGGGGTTACACCTCTTGTGCCTGGAATTTTCTGCTTCGCACTTTCAGCCTGCTCAGAGTGCCTGGTGTTAGCGGAGCCTTCCTGTTTCGGCGCTGTTCCTGGCGTCGGTGGCCCGTCGTTCTTCCGGCGCCCGCTTCCCGCCATTCTCCATCCGGGACTGGGCTGAGTCTGCCTTCTAGCCGTGCGGCCTCGACTCCTAGGTTTTCTGGTGGGTCTTCGACCTGGTTGGTGCCTCACTTCTTCGGATGGCAAGGTAATACCTCAGTTTTTACCTATGTCAGGCGCTCACGGGTAGGGGTGGAGCGCCGGGTGTCGGCTTACACCGTGCACTTTTCGTTCGTTCACGCGGATTCGTTGCGGGCCCACGCTCGCTCGCATCTCATTGTACATTATGTTTTGCAGTTGGCAAGTCCGCACATGCACTCGATGTGGGCAGTTCCAGTGGCCGAGTGACGAGCATGTTATTTGCCTGCCCTGTTCCGGTTGTGCCTCCATGCGTCCGTGCTCGGTCTGCGCCCCATGGCTGGAGGAACAGTGGACCCAGCTGTGGAGTTTCTACGGCCGCAAGAAACCAGGACTAGCACGGAAGAACGATCCCACACCGGTACGCGCCACAGTCCAGTCGAGTGGCCCTGACCGATGTCTGAGCCGTCGAAACAGCAGCTTAGACCGCGAGCACGTGCTCTAGTACCGGCAGCCACCACAGTCCAGTCGAGTGGTCTCTGTGCGGTCAAGGATCCTCGAGCGCCTCGGGCTAGGCCTCTAGACAAGACTCCGGTAGCCACCACAGTCCAGTCGAGTGGTCTCTACCCGGTAGTGACTACCTTACAGGCACTTGATAAGGAACCGGTACGGGCCCCTACACCCGCTCTGGTTGCGGGCCCGACAAATACGGATCACCAGGTAGCTGACACACA
This sequence comes from Semisulcospira habei, assembly GCA_036245525.1. Lineage (NCBI taxonomy): Eukaryota > Metazoa > Mollusca > Gastropoda > Semisulcospiridae > Semisulcospira > Semisulcospira habei. The sequence goes on from BTPG01000002.1 coordinate 79,222,575, forward strand.
CTCACCACAGGTTCGTCCTGCTGCTCCCGCTTCCTCGTCCGCCACTAGGGACCAGCGCAGAGCTCCAGCACCCCGCCCAGGTCCTTCCGTCTGGGCTTCTAGTTCGGACAAGTCTACTCGCCGGACACGCTCCCGTTCCTGGGTATGAAGCAGTCGACTCCGCTCCACTGCGGTACGAGTTACGCCCCGTCTTCGGACCGAGCGGACCACAGCTGTTCGACATCGGTCACGCTCTAGCGACAGATCGACTCGCCCGCGGATCGCCTCCTACTGCTCGGATTCAAGCCGACCTCCGCGGACACGTTACAGGCACGACTCTACTCCTCGGTCAGCGTCGCGCCACTTCAGACATTCCCAGTCCCCACGTCGCTGCTCCCGCTCCTTTCGGCATAGTGCCACTCGCCGTTCTCGACAGGTTCGCAGGTCAGGACGTCGGGCTTCCCGCTCAGCGTCGAACGATTCGCGGGACCCTTCATCTATCAGACACTGGGTTGGCGAGCGGAGACCACCTTCGCACGCTTCTACCTGAGGGACCTCTCCAGCCAGCGCTGAAACCTCTCGCTGGTGGGGGACATCGTGGCGGCGCAACACTCCCTCCCGGCGCCCTAAGTATCTTTGCTAAAATTAGAGGGAGGTTGCTGGGGGGAGGGCCGACTCGAGCAGCCACGATGGCAGGGGGGTTGGGGCGTTATAGCGGCACCCGCCTCCTCTTTGGGATTCTTCCTTAAAGTAATACCATCGGTAATGTGTTTTGAGAAAACAAATGTATTTTTCATTAAAATGTATTTTTTTGAAAAATACTTACTGATGGTATTACTCGAAGGTCCCTCCCACCTGCCCCGCTTGCCGCTAGTCCGCTAAAGAAAACTGACTGGCATATAAGCGTTGTGGCGCATGCGTGGTTGAAGCGGAAGGGAGGCTACCCGGGTTTCCGCCTAGGCTATGGCGCCCCTCACCTGCCATCGTGACCATACTCGTACACAACAATTTTGGGCTAAAATTAGACTAGCTAAGAAACCATTTCCTTAAAGTAATACCATCGGTAAGTATTTTTCAAAAAAATACATTTTAATGAAAAATACATTTCACATTCATTGCCACACTCAGTTGGTTTACTTTTCTCTAGTGTGTGTTTATACATATAAAGGTAAATGAGTGGACATATTTAAACATTAGCCTTGGTCTAACAACATGTAATAAAGTTAGTTTTTCATCACTTTACTGCACATTTTTTTTAAACTGCACATTTGCATACATGGTATGAAATTTTCTCCCAAAACTAAAGAAAAATAAACACATCTTCACAGATGGCCATGGCTTCTTAAAGCCACCTGCTCTAAATTCAAGATTAATAGTTCGCAATATCTCCTTTATAAATGTTCTCAGTATGTCTTACAATAATGCAGGAGAAAAAGGCTAGAGTCAGTCTACTTTCCTATGTGTGCTCATGCATTTTGTTAATCAGATCTAATCTGATCAGTCAGTCAGTGTGATAACTGTTGTTGAGAATAACACAGACAATGTGATGAACCACAGTCCCACATTACAGTCTGCCTTCTTCCCGTAGCAGTTTTGATGCGCATAGTTTTCCATACTTCTTCGGCTCTTGCTGATGGTACTGTAGCAACTGTGCATAAAAGCTGCTATTGGTGAATGTTTTTGCTCTAACCCATTCAGCCCTGACGCTCTACAGCAGCAGATGGGTCGACCATAATTCAAGGGTAGTGCCAGATTAGCTTGGCGCCTGTCGGTGCCAAGCTAATCTGGCACTACCCTTGAATTATCATGGTCAATCCATCTCCTGCAACAGGTACATAGTCATTAGATGACGCCTCCAAAATTTGGGAAATACGTGCGTCAGGCTGAATGAGTTAAATAATAATTCAATCTAGGAAATAAGTATATATTTTTTCCATTTGGGCATAATTATGCAGGTGGCTGGATCTAGCAGACAGTGTTTCTGATCTAGACTATTTGTGTTTTTTTGTGTTACGCTTGTCCTCTGAGAAAAAAAAAAGATTTTTTAAAAACCTTTATAGTAGTAGTAGCATATTTTATTCACACAAATTTCAAAAGCACGCAAAAAGTGTGTATTTAGCAGAGCCTGTACGATGAAACTTACTTGCAAACAAAACATCACATTCATGGTAGTAACCTGGCATTGTGACGTAAAATAAGATCATGAAGCCTGAGAACGTCATTGTTATAATTCTGTTGCATGCCTGTACACGTATGTTGGCTGCATGCGTTCATAAATCGACAGTCAATATTGCAAAAATTGCATTTTACCAATTCAGTGTCTTTGCCAGGTGAACCCCGATAACAGCACATTATCACGAGCACTACATGTCGATAAAACTACAGCCGTAGAACTACCGGTACGTGCTAATAGCACTATGGCTCGATATTCCTATGCTCGATAGCACTCCGGCCGTTAGACCTATGGGCGCTGGAACTACGTAGCAATAGACTTACGCCTTCCAAAGTACATGAGTCTACGTCACAGCAGCACTACATGTTGATAGAACTACGACCCTTGACCATTGGCACTACGTAGCAGTGACACTGTGTCGATAGACCTACACCTGATGGCGGCATCAGAATTCCTTATATATTTAGAGTGCTAGGTCACTCCCTACCCACCCACACTGTCTTATATATATAGAGTGCTAGGTCGCTTCCTACCCCTGTACCTTCAATGCCTCCTAGCCTTCCCCACCCACACTATATATATATATGCTAGGTCGCTCCATGCCTCCTAGCATCCCCCACCATCTTAGATAGTAGATAGTTTGCCAAGTCGCTAACCACCCCCGTGCCCCTCACTGTCTCCTAGCCCCCCCCCCCCCCCCCCCCAAAAAAAAAAAAAAAAAAAAAAAAAAAATTTTTAAATAAATAAAAAATAAAAGAATCTCCTGCACCTGTAATGCAGTGAACGACACATGCAATTTCATATAATCTGTGCTGCTCATTGACTGCTAACCTCCCCAACTCCAACACCAATATTCTTACGACATTCTGTTTTGTTCTTAATCCTTTTGGCCCCGAGTCCCTACAGCAGGAGACTGATTGACCATTTTAAGTCAAGGGTAGTGCCAGATTAGCTTGGCACCTTCCGGCACCACGCTAATCTAACACTACCCTTTTATTATCATGGTCAATCAACCTCCTGCAACCAGTATATAGTTGTTCCAACACTTCCAAAATTTGGGAAAAGCACCTGTTGGGCTAAAAGGGTTAATAATGTTTTACAACTTGAGATTGTGTGCGGAAATTTTAGTTCAAGGTTATATAAGATCTTCAGGTACAAATACTGCACTTTCTGTAGGAAATGTGAATTTTTCTCTAAAATGTATTTTTTAAAAAAATACTTACCAATGGCATTACTGATAGGAAGACACGTCTAGCTACCGATTTCAGCCTAAGTCTCCGTTGTGTAAGTAACACAACTGGGGAGGTGACTCGAGGAGTCGTCGTTTTATAGAACTCCCAGAGTGACCTCTCCTCCCTTCCCATAAGGCCCCTTGGGCCTATCCACCAGTCATACGCTAAGCGAACGTAGCTCCAAAATCAACTACGTGTGGAGATTACGTTGACCCAAGAACTTTCCGTCTGTCTAACATTGGATTACCAATGACGCATTATCCCATTTCAGGACCCACTGAGATCGCAAGGTAAATCTGACATTTTGAGTAGTGCTTATCGTAGTGGCTGTATATGATGATCGCTGTCCAGAACCATAATTTTCGCAAAAGTACTTTGCATGAGTTAGAACAGTTGAAAGACGTGTCATTTGCAACAGATTTGCGTTGTCTTCACGGTAAACTGTGCGCCGGTTGCCCGTCTTCTAGTCCGTTGCATGCATTGCTCATCTTCATTTTCCTAAGCATGTCTAGTGTCGACAGAAAGCTTATTTTCTTAACTTTTAAGTGTATGTCTTAAATACAACATACGTTCAGTACACCTTAAGCAACATGCCGTAAATGACCAGCGCCATTAAAATGTATCCCGTGCGATACACAGTCAGCGCTGAGCGTGGACACACATAGCATGCTTGAGTAAAACAGTGACAAGAATAGCGCGACTATAGTTGCACAGCCATAACAGATTGCGCTCAGCTCTGTGCTTCCAGCCGGCGGTATTAACAGAGACGACACGCTGCACATCTCCTTATCTTACGGCACCGCAACCTCTGCCTTCCCCGCCGACGACCATGGAGCAACCCATTGGCGGGAGGCTCGCCCGGCACATCGACGAGTGGCAGTCGTTGCTGCCGGATGACACTTGGGTGCTCTCCACTATCTCGGACGGACTCCATCTTTCGTTTCTCCAACTGCCCCCTCTCCGACGCTCGCCGGTGTGGACTCGTGTCCCATCTGACCCGATCAAGGCATTGGCTCTGCATCAGGAGATTGCGTCTCAACTTCAGAAGGCTGCGACGGAGGTGGTCTCTCGTCTCGACTCACCAGAATTCTACAGCCGCCTCTTTCTGGTTCCCAAGCCTGGCGGTTAGTGGCGTCCAGTCATCGACCTGTCGGCTCTAACCAGGTTCATTTCGGCCCCCTCTTTTCGCTCAGGGGGTCAGAGGCCTCAGGAGAGTCCCAGAAATCCTTGATACGTCGTACCACAGCCTGTGTTGCTAACTCAAAAAAAAAAAAAAACACGGCTAGAGAATTCCAAATCAGGGTAGCCGTCTTGTCTAGACCCGTGGGAGTAGACCTACCCACCGTTGCTTTACCACCAATCTGCGCTTCTGCTGTGGGATCCACCGTAGGGAGGGGGCACAGGAAGGACTGGGAGTGTCCTGAGTACCAGTGCTGTCGGAACTTAATCTTCACATCCGCAAGCCAGCGGCCATCGGAAAAGAAGCCAATGTCCGACAAACTGCCTTGTTGCAAGTGAGCATTAAAAGCATCCGTGAGGTCCCGAAAGCAGGTGGGCTGAGGCTGGGACTTAAAACGTTTGGACTGGCGCGAAGAGTTGACTGAAGCTAAAGCCTTCCGTTTTAGGGGAGGAGAGGGGGGGGGAAGCTTCTGGAGGAAGAGCGGCCGAAATCAGGCGGGCCCCTTCGTCGAGGGCTCAGCATTAATCCATGCCAGAGGTAAGGGGGGAGGGGGGGGGGGCGACAAGCTACGAGCAGAGGAGGGGGAACCCGCCTCAGGGGAGAGAGGGAGAGCTGGGCGACTCAAAAGCGTAGACTGAGGCTCGAGGAGCATGGAAGCAGAGTCCTCGGGGTGTAGGCTAAGCACATCATCTCGATCCCCCCCAAAAGGATCCTCCAAGCGAGGGGGGGGATTCGGAACCACAGGACCAGAGGGGGATTGATCAGGCGCGACCGGAAAGCTAGAAGCGGTCACGCGGACCACCTTTCGGGCAGGAAGCCCCAAAGGGCGGGGGGCAAAACTAGCGCTCACCCGAGAAGAGGATCGGCAGGGAGAGGGACATCGAGGCAGCCGCGATTCGTCTCAAGCCCGACGATTGGGGGAGGGGCCACGTTGGGGAACGAAGCGGCGACGGTCCGGAGAACGCGGTCGTAAAGCACTGGAGCGGGCGTCCCTGGAGAGAGGGCTGCGGCTGGAAAAACGATATCGCAACGCCACCTACCAAATCGGACTAGTGGCGAAGAGTTGAGAAGGATGAGTGCGCCATGTGCGATCATCCGCGCGAGAGTGCCTGAGAGAAACACTGAGTGAGTCCCCTGCTGCCGGGGGCTCGATTGAGTCAAGGGCCCCAGATTCTTACTACTCATGGGGTGAGACTCGGTAGAGGCCACTGGCGATTGAGTCAAGGGCCCCAGAGTCTTACTACTCATGGGGTGCAACTCTGTAGAGGCCACAGGCGGGACCCCATGCCGCGCCTGGAAATGCCTCTGTCTTGTAGAAATGGCCCTGGTCTCCAGGTGGCTAGATCCAGCTGGGAGGGGCCGTCCCGATCGCGGTAAGTCCCAACTTAAAGCCGAGCGGGAGGGGACAAGTGATGGGCGAGCGCTGAGATCCGAAGCAGTCAATATCCAGCGTGAAGCAAGGCCCACAATATCCGACGATGCCCATTTGTGGGTCCTCGAACGGCCTGAAGGCACAGAAAGGGATGTCGCACTGGCAGAGGGGCGCAAATCGTCTGACGGGCGGCTAAGTAAGCGAGGAGCCGCAGGCTGGTCGCGATGATAAAAATCCCAAAGTTGTGACCAAAGTCGCTCTTTTCACGAAGAACACACATGGCACGGCCAGGAAGAAGAACATCCAGAACATGGTAAACATAGAGTATGGGAATCACTCGGCCACTGAAAACCCAAGCAGCGCAGACAGGTATGTAATTGCGCACTGCAACAGAAATGGGAACCATTAAAGGACCGGCCGCGCCCCGTACGTCTCATTCTTGCCGTTAGTTGCACCAAAAGCAAAAACGGGACAACGACCGGGAGCGAACCCGAAAAACAAAAACAACAAAGGGCTCGCGATAAAATCAAAAACAGCGTAACGCTGCACTATAGGGCTACTCTCCAAGACAAAGGCGCCAAAGGCAACCCCTTTGAGTCAGACCAAAACCGGTCAAAATGGCCGGTTCAGGTATCACCCGAGACCTTACCTCATGTCCGCGACGAAAATGGAAAGGAGCGCCGTTCAAAGGAGAAACTCCCACCAGATGCGGTAAGTAGAAGAATCTATGCAGGCTGGCTAACCGCACACAAGAAGAAATCCAGAAAACACAAGCGAATCCGAGAAAATAATAATAATAATAATAAGCGCATTCTTGGCTTGACTTCGCGAACGAAGATTTTATAGGAGTTGCCCACGACGTCTGCAGGCTTGTTCGTGGCTGCGGAGGCCAATCCGAGACAGGCAGGTTCGACCGCAGTGGCTGCAGGGGAAGGTATGGCCGGGGTTCTGAGCTGCGGCATCTCTGTTTTTTCTCCTGAGCCGCTTGTCCTTAAGGCTAGCTCTGTGAGAGTCCTCAAAGGAGACAGCTGCCTTGTAAATGGTGGAGCGCCAGGTGTCACGGTCCGCAGCAAGCGAAGACCACTGGTGGTGGTCGATTTGGCAGGCACTAAGTGACTTCTTGAGACAGTCTTTGTATCTCTTCTTTGGTGCCCCTCTGTCACGGTGTCCAGTAGCAAGCTCGCCGAACAGGGTGATCTTTGGTAGGCGATGATCCTCCATCCTGGAGACATGCCCCGCCCAGCGGAGCTGTGTCCGCAGCAGCAAAGCCTCGATGCTCACAGTTTCAGCCTGTTCAAGGACCTCGACGTTGGTGACATAGTCACTCCAGTGAATGCCCAGGATGGTACGCAGGCAGCGCTGGTGGAAGCGTTCGAGGAGTCGTAGTTGGCTGCGGTAGAGGGCCCAGGACTCGGAACCATACAGCAGGGTGGTGAGGACCACAGCTCTGTACACGCTGATCTTGGTGCCTGTTTTCAGCTGTTGATTGTGCCACACCCGCTTGAAAAGTCGCCCGAAAGCGCTGTTCGCTTTTGCCAGCCTGCTGTCAAGCTCCTTGTCCAGCTTGGCGTCCGACGTGATAATGCAGCCAAGGTAAGTAAACTGGTGCACTGACTTTAGATCAGACTCGCCAATGGTGATGTGAGGAGGGCGATACACTGTCTTGGGTGCCGGCTGATGGAGGACCTCTGTCTTTTTCAGACTGACCTCGAGTCCAAAGAGCTGGGCAGCATCTGCGAAGCAAGACGTGATGCGCTGCAGGGCTCTCTCTGTGTGTGCAACGAGGGCAGCATCATCAGCAAAAAGCAGCTCACGAATCAGTTGGTCTAGGGTTTTTGTGTGGGCCTGCAGTCGTCTGAGGTTGAACAGGCTGCCATCGAGACGATACCTGATGTACACTGCATCGTCATCATCAAGGTCCACTGTGGCCTGCTTCAACATCATGCTAAAAAAGATGGTGAAGAGGGTCGGTGCCAGCACGCAGCCCTGCTTTACGCCGTTGAGAATAGGGAATGGTTCTGAGAGGTCATTGTTGAGTCTGACCTGGCCTTGCTGGTCCTCGTGTAGCTGGACAATCATGTTGAGGAACTTTGGGGGACAGCCAAGTCGCTCCAGGATCTGCCACATGCCTTGCCTGCTCACAGTGTCGAACGCTTTTGTTAGGTCGACAAATGTTACGTACAGCCCTTTGTTCTGCTCGCGGCACTTCTCCTGTAGCTGTCTCAGCACAAAGACCATATCGGTGGTGCTCCTGTTTGCTCTGAAGCCACACTGGCCCTCTGGGAGTTGGTCTTCAGCGATGGCAGGTACCAGCCGATTCAGGAGCAGCCTTGCAAGGATTTTCCCAGCAATGGACAGCAGGGTAATTCCCCGATAGTTGGAACAGTCAGACTTCTCGCCTTTGTTCTTGTACAGGGTGATAACGACTGCATCACGGAGATCTTTTGGTAGTGTTCCTTCCTCCCAGCAGCAGAGAAAGAGGTCATGGAGCTTGTTGTGCAGTGCTGTGCCTCCATGTTTCCAGATCTCTGGCGGTATTCCATCAATGCCTGCTGCTTTGCCACTCTTGAGCTGGTGGATGGCTGTGAGGGTCTCTTCAGCGGTGGGAGGTTCGTCCAATTCAACCTTTACTGGGAGGTGTGGGATTTGTAGGACGACTGCTTCTTGAACAGTGCGCTCAGCGCTGAAGAGGCTCTGAAAGTATTCCGACCAGCGGTTCAAGATGGAGGTATTATCTGTGAGGAGTGCCTGGCCATTCGCGCTTCGCAGGGGACTTTGTACCAGGTGCCTGGGGCCATACACTGCTTTCAGTGCTTCGTAGAAGCCCCTGTAGTCACCATTGTCAGCACAAAGCTGGGTCCTCTGTGCAAGTCTGGTCCACCACTCATTCTGGAGATCTCTGAGCTTGCGCTGGAGACTGCTGCAGACGAGGCGGAAGGCAGACTTCTTCACAGGGCAGGAAGGCTGGGCTAGGTGGGCCTGATGGGCGGCTCTTTTTTTTTGCTAGGTGTTCCTGGATCTCTACATCGTTTTCGTCAAACCAGTCTTTGTTCTTCTTTCTGGCGAAACCCAAGACTTCTGCAGAGGATTTTGTAATAGCAGTTTTCAGTTGTTCCCAAAGTGTTTCAGGGGAGGAGTCTACTGGGTCCGCTGTGTCTTTGAGCCTGCGCTGTAAATCTGTCTGAAAGGCAGCTTTCACATCGTCACGCTGAAGGCTGGCAACATCAAGCTTTTTCTTGGGGGGCCCCCATTTCTTGGGTTTTGGCCTGAAGTGGAGCCTGAGTTTGCAGCGGACAAGGCGGTGGTCAGTGTGGCACTCTGCGCTGGGCATCACTCTGGTGAGGAGGACGTCACTGCGGTCCCTCTGACGCACTAGGACATAGTCGATAAGGTGCCAGTGTTTGGAGCGAGGATGCATCCAGGTGGTCTTTCGACTGTCCTTTTGCTGAAAAGTAATTTAAATTAAATAATTTAAATTTCGCATTAAATAGGCGCTTTATCCCAATTGAAAATCGGCTCAAAGCGCCGCCGCGAACTGAACCCAACAAGCACGCTCACGTGAATCACGCGCATTCACTCACACTGAACGTAAACACAGAACTTTCACGTGGTGCTAAGGGCAAGCTCAAGCGAGCTACTGTAGTTTTTGGAAATTCAAAATCGTTTGTATTTGAAATTTGATTAAGTGGACTGAAACTGATACCAAAGTGGGCAAAAACACACGGTGACCACATATAAGCCGAAACCGGAACACCCGTTCGCAAGGCAGCCAAGCGTATGACTGGTGGATAGGCCCAAGGGGCCTTATGGGTTATGGGAAGGGAGGGGAGGTCACTGGGAGTTCTATAAAACGACGACTCCCGGAGTCACCTCCCTGGTTGTGTTACTTACACAACGGAGACTTAGGCTGAAATCGGTAGCTAGACATGTCTTCCTATCAGTAATGCCATCGGTAATGTATTTGAGGAAACAAAAAACAAAACACAGAATGATAACAACAATGTCACAATGCATTATTTGTGGTATGTGAAAGACGATGTTGGCCTGTCCATTTCAGCAGTCTTCATCTCACCAAATCAAAGTAATTTATCATCTTATCAATAACTTTCTTAACTTAAAAAAAATCTGATTGAATAAAAAAAATCTGATTAAACTATCAACCTTTTCAGATGCTTTTATGGCTCTTAAAAACAAACAATCAAAGGCTCTTATGCTTTTGCTCCTCATTCAGAATCCTGAAATAGATGGGATTTTTAAAAAAACAAAAAATGATTTATGACAGAATGAAACCGAAACCGAACTAGAGATGCCAGACTTGCTTGCCACCGCCCAAAATAGAACTCAGTGGAGAGCACTGTCTGTTGCTGCTGCCTTTCAGTCCCCCCAACGCCCAGTTCGGGCAAGAGACTGATGATGATGATGATGATGATGAAACCGATTCAAGATGAAATGGTTCAATTATAATTGTGCCCATATATATGCTCTCTCAAATATAGATATAGGACAGTTTATAATCAGTTGGCCTAATGTTAAATGCAGAGCTAGCGTAAATCCACTGAACGGCAATTCTGTCAGTGGCACTTCCTGGATGGATGGAGAAATGGAGGCAGGCAATGATTAACCCTCTTAACCGCACCACCACATTTCCAAACTTTTGGAGGCGTTGTCTAAGTTGGGAGATGGAGTCATCATGATAATTCAAGGGTAATGCCAGATGAGCTTGGTGCCTTCAGGGCACTACCCTTGAATTATCACGATCAATCCATCTCCTGCTGCAGGGCCCACACACTTCCACTTACGCCTATAACCCCTCCCAGGGTATAGGCCGTCACCAAGAGACCTCCAGCGACTCCTGTCCTGTGCTTCTCCTTCGATTTTACTCCAGGTGGTTCCCAGTCTCTTGATGTCTGCTTGGAGGTCTCGACGCCAGGTGTTCCTCAGCCTGCCTCTTTTCCTCTTTCCCTGGGGGTTCCATGACAATGCCTGCCTAGTGATATTGGAAACTGGCTTTCTCAGACTGTGACCAATCCATCCCCATCTTCTTCGCCCAATTTCATTCTCTCCTATTATCTGCTGTGTTCTCTCCCACAGTCTGATGTTGCTGATCTTCTCTGGCCAGTGGATTTTCAAGATTCTTTTAAGACAACTGTTTATGAAGGTCTGTACTCTGTTGTAATTTTTCTTTAACTTGAGCTTTATTCTTACGGTAAGCAAATGGGTGGTCTGAGGCGACATCCGTTCCCCTCCTCACTTGAACATCTTGAAGGGATCTTCTAAATTTCATGCTAATGCAGATATGTCTATTTGGTTTTCTGTAGTATGGTCAGGTGAGACCCAAGTTGCTTTGTGTATTCTTCTGTGTGGGAAGATGCTGCCTCCAATGACAAGTCTGTTTAGAGCACAAAAGTCTACGAACCTCTCCCCGTTCTCATTCAACTCCCCTAGTCCATGTCTCCCCATCACCTCTTCATATCCGTTGTTGTCCTCCCCTATTTTGACATTAAAATCGCCCATGACGATGGTGATGTCTTGCACTGCACATTTGTCCACAGCACTGTGGAGTCGGTCGTAGAACTCTTGTTTCTCTTCCTCGTCACTGTCATTAGTGGGCGCATAACACTGGATGATGTTGAGCTTAATCTTATTCCTAGTTCTAAAGGCTGCTGTGATAATTCTTGGCCCAAGAGGTTCCCAGCCCATCAGCATTCTCTGTGCCACTGGTGACAGCATGAATGCTACACCTTCTGTATGGGGGGGGGGGGGGGGGGGGGGGGGATTCTCCTCTTTATGTCTGGAATACATAATCATCTCCTTACTTGTCAGCCTTTTCTGACCAGACAGCGTTCATCTGGATTCATTGATACCTAGCAGGGCAAGGTTGTACTTTTGCATTTCCGCTGCTATCTGGGCGGTCTTGCCGCTCTGGTACATGGTCTTGACATTACATGTGCCCATGATTGTGTCCCTGGATAGAGAGAGGCGGTTCGGTCTTGTGGCTTCCGAAGACTTCCAGCTTTCACCACACGACGTCATAAATCTTCTGGTAGAAGAACCTTCCTCCTCCAGGAAAGAAATTGCTGCTAGTCTATTCGTTGGCGTTTCTGTAGCTATTTCCTTATTTGCTGGGTGGGGAAGCTACCCCCACTCAGTCCTCAATCCGAAAGTACACAGTTTGGCTAATAAAACTTGGAAGTCACTAGCCAAAGGCTGGTGGGCAAAATTTTAGACTTTCAGGGCTGAATGGATTCTTAAAAGTTGCTGCTGGTGGCTCAAGCACTGGCTTATGGTATGAGTAGGAAAAAATTTACATGACACAAACTTCAATTGTGTCCCTTGTCACAAGAAACACAATTTTATTAATCCATCAGACCCACAAGGTACACTGGAATTCTTTTTCTGATATCTCATTAATTGTGCTAAAAAGAAACGACGTTTTCAAGCATTACATCTGACTTAAATTTTCAGTTTCAGCAGCGTTGATGAGTACTACAAGGCGCAGTAGACTGATGGCAAGATCTACCTTTGTCAGGTGGGTGATTCTGTTTAACTCTTAAGATCCTGGAAGGTGCAGTGCTGTAGAGTGGCGCCACACCTTCCATGATCTTATAAATTTCCATTATAAGCTACTAAACAAGGCAAGCTTGATTCTTAATCAATTCACTGTGTATGAGAAAGGTTCACTATAAAAAGAACAGTGCCAGACTAGTTTGGGTCCTGAATGGTCAATTAATCTTTCAGGATTCTAAAAAAGAGCCTGACAAGTGTTCCTAATAAAAGAGAATCACAGTGAACAGAGTACAATATTAATGCTAGTCAGCTGTCAGACTGCACTCAGATACTGGACAGGTTGAATATGATCAGCTGTCATGTAAGGGATTGATCTGCATTACCATGAGTGACAGCGAGTTGTCAGTCCTGTATACCGATTCAGCTTGTTCTAAATTCCAGAAAGCTGAATTTCAGCTTTTTGGTTCAGACACAACAGTCCTTCAGCCATCTGCAAGAGGCATGCATTTTCTTGGGTCCGTGCATTTGTACTTTGTAGGGGCTCATGAGAATTCAAATCTCTTGCATGCCATGAATCATGGGTAATAGGTAGCCCATTAACTGAATAACTGTTCAAAGTCATTTCAAGTTTTCGCACTGTAATCCATACATTACATTTATTACATTTTCAAAGACCACAGTGTGACCTCTTTTGAGCGACTATTTTCAGCCGAAAAAAATGGGTCTGACAAGATAACTGGACTGTCATGAGTATTGCAAAGTATTGTCATTCAAGACCATCAATCAGCTGGCTAAAATCACCTGAATGACGGTGAGCTGTTATGATGATGGCTGCTCAAAAGAGGTTCACTGTAATATCCGGTAAATATTTTTGTTCTGCCTGCTGTGGTAGGTGAAAGTGACTGGGACTGGTATGTGTCAGCTTTATGAAGCAGGATGGGGAGCTGTACAATTGGCTGTTTTCAGTTATCATGGTTTGCTGAAATTTACTTCACGATATCATTACTTTCTGACTGCACCTTACAATCTTTATCAGGCTTTTTAATCTTAAAATTCAAAGCAAATTCAACTTGTGCCTTTTTTCTTTTTCTTGTGGTGGTGGTTGTGCAACTGCTGTCATTTTTCACCAAGTTTTCTGCTACTGTGAGTAAAAAGCTTGTATCCTGAATAACTTAATGCCCTTTGGATAACCGCTAAAAGAGAAATGAAATACTTTTTGAAAATTAAATCCAACAAGTTGAGACACACTGTTACCTGTGACAAGCAAAAAATAACTTTTCTGTCACTGCTCAAATGAGTCATGAGAATTACTATGTCATCTCTGCTGATGATCGGTTTGTTCACATCTACACTGAAACTGTTGTGTCAATTTGTGTTAGTATTGCACAATGAATTTGTGTTAGTATTGCACAATGAATCCGTTCCAGCGAGTTCAAAATAGTTTGTGTGATCCAGGCATGTTACTTGAGTCAGCTTTTGTCGCACATCATCTTTTGTCACAAGTAACATAATGATGTGAAAAAGTTATCTTTAGAAGTTTGCTGACTTCGTTTCAGAGTTCCATCTTTATGTTTACACTGAGTTATCAATGTTGACAAAGTCATAATCTGAATATCACGATGCTCCTTTTGTCAAAACAAATGTATGAGAAAAAAATAAGTCACCTATGACTGACACAAATGGGTTCTCATTTTGCACATAATTAGGTCATTTTTTTGTTTTGCAGAAATATTTCATTGAGGGTTACCTAGAGGAATGGTTTTCATCAATCATAGGTATCATCTAACCTATAGTTTAGCTGAGATGGTATACCTCGCCCTGTGCCTAGGTGACATGCACCAGCAGCGCAATTGTTGCTATTTACGCACCTGACCGGTAGCTCGGACCGGTCCTGTACACCAAATCGGTTTAAAGCGTATGCTCTCTGCACTTGTAATGAGCAATCTCGGAGAAAGAATCACGTGATGTTTGATGCAAAATAAGATAAATAAAGAATAAACCCTTTCCTATGTGCAATCCGACAATAATGCACCCTTATGCTAACACCACAAAACATTAAACGATTTGGCAGATTTGAAAAATATCTTTTTTCCTCAATGGTGGTGATTTTGTGACATCTGCATCGCTCTGCGGCAGAAAGCACCATTGTAGCCGTAATACCTTGAGACGAGTGCACTTCAACGGACTTGATTCAGGAATACACAAGTTCTGACAAGAATAAACTACCACCAGAGACCTTTTTCCAGTAGGGACATACGTCCTCGAACATTTTATGCCCAAAGGGGTGGTGGTGTGTGTGTGTGTGTGGGAGGGGGGGGGAGCTGGGGAGGGGAGGGGTAATGCTAAACCGGAAACGAACTGTTTTTCGACTGCGATCACAATCTTCCGCAGGAACGTACGAGACCACACTACAAGTGCCGAAGCTTACTTGCGCGCGCAGTTTTGGTGCACAGGACCAGTATCCGAGTGACAGGACAGATGTGAAAATCGCAGTAATGGCGCCACTGGTGTTTTTAACGTAGGTACAAGGCGAGGTATACCAACTCAGCTATAGTTTAGGCAAATCGAAAGACTTTGTCGTCACGTGTCAACAAGAGACACATTTTAACCTCTAGCTTTAAAATTTCAGTTTCTCAAAAACCACTCATAATTTTTTTTTTTTTTTTTAATCAAAAGCACTGAGAACTTGACAGAGAAGCCACTGAATGGAAAACAAACTCAGAAAAACTTGACAAGTTGTTTTCAACCCATGTTTATATTTTGGCCATCTGCATGGCTCCTTTTAAGAGCGAGTCATATCCGTTAAGAAAACCTTTTGACGCAAAAATATCTAGGTGTTTCATTATAGCATATTTAACGCGTTTTGTTTTTACAAATTATGCAAGCATCAAAATTGAATCTTTCTGGTCTGCATGGAAAGAAGATTTTAAATATCAAGCAAGTTCATGATTATAAAATAGCTTGTCATACTATTTCAATACATGTGTCAAAGAAGGGGAAACTTTATGGAGTGGGTACACAGACTTACGGTCTACTGGTAGTCTTTGCCTTGCTCTCGGACTATGCCCAGTCACAGGATATTAAGCTGGCAGATAATGCCGGGAGTATTTTGTTCTTCTCGCTTTGATGTGACCATTCATTTTTAGATGGCTTATGCGTATAATGCGTAGAGAAATATTGCTTGTAAAACTTAATAGCAACAGAATAACAATAAAAGCAACTCACCAATATTCGATTTCTACTTTAGCAGGCGCCATACTGTTTTGGTTGCCAAACTATGCACGAGATCTTTTCTGTCTTGTTATCGCCTGAATGGGTGACGGTCAACTTGCCCATACGCTAACTCGCTCAGTCAACTCGTCATGGTAATATAGACGGGGTCAACTCGCCGAAGGTAGCCGCCAGCTCGCCCAAAGTAGCAGTCAACTCCCCCAAAACTCGAGTCAACTCGCACAAGGCTAGAGTCAACTCACCCAAGCAGTTTTAATTTCACGTATCATTTTAGTTTTAATTTAACATACATGTGTCTATATGTATCCAGATATATTTGTGTGTGGTTTATGCAGTGATTGTGTGTGCATGCATGTGTGTGTGAGATGTTTATAGTGTGTGTGACTGTGCGTAGGTGTGTTGTATTGTGTTGTGTCATGTTTTCAGTCTGTTGATCGGTTCCTGATCCTCATATCATTACAGCAGTTTACTTGAAATGGTTTGCCGACCATCCAGTGTTTTGCATATTTGCTGGCATGTTCTGTCTCAGTGCAATAATGGTGCAACTTTGCTCAGAAGTTGGAAAAGTAAGACTGCAAGCAAGTCTATTGCTATATATTTATAGTAATAAACTAACGTTGTGTTTGTCCACCCATTTGTAACATGATTTGAGGGGAGTAGAGGAGGGGCCACATTGCAATACATGAAACTGAAATAAATTCAGTCATGTCAGTGCACAAACTTGAAAGAAAATTTCCTGATGATTGTAGGAAATTTAAATGCAATGTCAACGACTTCACTGAACAGCATTTACAAGCAGCGAAGCCACAAGACGTCATGTAGATGGCAGAAGACTGAAGTTACACCCATCCAACATAACTAATATATAGTTTGAATACAACGCCAGACTTTTCAGATGATGCAGATGGGTCTCTTGACTAGAGACAGTTTTCGCTGTCGTTTTGAAGGCCACGGACGCCAGCCCAATCAACAGATTGCCTGGGTAACTGTCTGTATACATAGTGCGGTTACCTTTACGCCGAATGACTCCCAACAACGAGCTAGAGTGAAGTCACGGTGGATAGCCGGCTTGGACCATAATTAAAAGAACACTCCAAACATCTCCAAGAGGCATAGATCCTCATGTTATCTAGGCTCATGAGGATCTATGCCTCTTGGAGATGCTTGGAGTGTTATCTGTTTTTGGTAAAAGGTGGTTATCCACCATGGCTTTGCTGTCGCTCGTTGTTGAGAGGTGTTCATTTCAAACTCAACCTCACAAATATTTCATTGCATTATGGTTATGTTTAAAAAAAATTCTCAATTCTTATTTTGTTGTTGTTCACCATTATTTTTCTTGCTTTAGTTTGATATGGATGTGTAGTTTTCATTGCGTCATTTGTAGGCATTATTAGGGGTGGATAAGTTACTTCGTGTGTGTGTGGGGGGGGGGGGGGGAGCAATTTCAGTTTGGCTGTTTGGGACCTTCAGCCTGACACAAAAGTCCTCCCGATGCCAGACCTTGCTTCCCAGTTGCCGATGACGTACATGAAAAGTGACGTCACTCACCATTGTTATAGAACTATGTTCATTTAACTCCAAACAGCCCCAGCTGTCCAGTGATCACAGACACAAAGCGGGATCAGCAAGAGGCATAGATCCTCATGAAGAGAGAGAAGACGAGAGAAATCAAAATCAGCTTCAAAATCAATAATGCCGGATCGATCGATAAATCACGCCATTTTGGACCATAACCCCATTGACCCACCATCACCTTCCCACTATCACCAATCACCCTGTTGATTTTTTAAAACGGCGAACATGACCAGTGTGGCATTATTGATTTTAATATTTTTTTCAAATCTTTAGTTATCTATCTCTCTAACTATTGTCTCTGACAACACCTAAACATCCACTGTTAATTAAAAAATAAAACGATCATGACCAATACACTCTTTTACAACCATGATCAGTGCAACCATGATGATTGTCACCATTGCAAAGGAATTTTTTATTGCATGCCATGACTGAACATGTCAGATTGTGTAAAAGAAACTCAACCCGGTCTGCACATGTAACGCGACAAGCAAATTCAATAAAACCTTTCAACCCGAAAGAGAGAGACCCACCCTGTCAACAAGTCATGCGCTGGTAACTGATTTCTGAAAAATTGACAAGACTGGAGTCAAGTGGAACTTCATACTTATTTACAACGTGTAGGTAACCTCTGCAGGTTCTTATAAGTTAGTTGTTATAAGGACTTATTAATTACTTAACATAGGAACTTAGCAATTACTTATCCTATGTTCTTATAAGTTCTTACAATAACTTGACTCCAGTCCTTAAGATACTCGGTCAATTTTTCAACTTACAATTATTACTTTTGAACCCTCATGATCCACGTATCCCCCACAGAGTAAATACCATCAGAATTTACCCCTAAAACATTGCTTTTTAACAATCACCATTTTATGTACCTCCACAATGAATACCAACAGGGGTTATCTCAGTCATTGTGTTAATAATACTTTTGTCCTCTCTATATATCCATCTCTCTTAATTAGCTCATATGTCTGCGGCCGCAGGGTTACTATGTACGTGCACGACGCCCGTTGCTACTGGCTTTATCTGAGCATGAAAGAACACAACCCGTCTGCACTAAGAAAAGCAATTACCTGCTTGCATAGAATCGAAAAATTGCTAATGCAGGGTGTCAATCAATAAAGTTGCCAGCTCTACTGAACACTCACAATTATTTTTTTAACACAACCAGCACCCTGGTCAAGTGGGGGCCAAGTGGAACTTCATATGATACTTACAGGTTGCCATGTCATACGCGTCATGTGCGGCGACATGTGTGTCATACGTGGCATACACCATAGACCCAAAAAAGATGTAGTCAACCCTTCTCCACTCCTCACACACACAAACAAACCAATCTCAAAATGCCGGGCACTGTGTCAAAACGAAAATCTGGGTCAAAAACGAAATGTAGTTCAAATTTTGGTCACTGGGTCAAAATGAAAATTTGGGTCAAAAACAAAAATGTAGTTCAAATTTTGGTCACTGGGCCAAAACGACAAATCTGTGTCATTAGGGCATTTTAAAAAATGTAGGTCGTTCTGGGAAAACAGGTCACACTGGTTTGAACAGTAAAATAAATTTCTGTTTGCAAAAGCAAATGAAAAAATACCCTCATGGAAATAGGCTCACCCATCAGGCTATTCAACTGGATGGGTCCATTAAAGGGGTGATTTAAAAATACCCCTTTCCAGTCCACAGAGGTATGTATTCATATTCTACTATACACCTTTCTTTGCCAGGGTGATATGAAAAAGTGTCAAGTCCCGGCCTTTCATTAAGCAGATCGAACCGGTTTTACCAGCCCACCAGCCATGTCTGGCGTGACTGTTTGCTAATTTTATTGATCAATCCATGCCAGAACGTTCTGAAGAAAATGCAACTCTTTATCGGTGGTGCACTGCCAACACAAGATGACGCAAATTTCTGGAACAAACGATATTAAGCAATCTGGAATTCTTCGCAAGCAGCTAAACATTTGTGCCAGAAAAGGTGGTGTTTACAACCATGAACTGAAACTCCTGAAGGACAGAGCACAGGAGTTACAATCTGATTTATGTGATTTTGAACAAGATATGATAGAATCTATGACTTTTTGGGCGAAATACAACGCTGAAGGCAATGATGAGGAATTTGCAAATGAGATGATAAATCATGGTGTACTTAATGAAAAAAGAGAGAAGATATTAGTCGATGTGCACAAAAAATAAGATTCAAAGAGAGGGCTATACAGCTGAATGAAAAGAAAGCAAACGACTTCTGTGAAAAAATAATACAATTAGAACAAAGCCCCTCAATTGCAAGCTTGAACCGCATCTATGAATGAGATGCGGTTAAAGATGCAACAGTAAGTGGAAGCAATGGATATAACAAAGCCGAAACAGCCAAAACATAAGGTAAGTGGAATTTTGTTTCTCTTTTTATTTTTTATTATAAAATGAACCAAGACAAATAACTTTTCTAAGTGATATCTACTCTGTTGAAAACAAAGACTTAAGACTCTAAAAAACAGCATCTTCTAGTTTCAGGCAAATCAAAAGCTTATCTGGGAAAATGTTATTCCACAGATGATATTGAATCTCTCACTGCTGACGAACTAATCAGGCCACACACTAAATATGAAAATCACATCGCTTCACTAATGACTCATGATCTGAGTCGGTCTCTATTATGCCTATACACAAAAGCTGTAAGTCACGTCCTTCCTGTAGACACTGACAGCCTAAGTATTCAAATCCAATATTAACAAGTTCAATTGGCAAATTAGCATGCATTATGTATTACAAGTTTGGAATTTACTTTGCGCCTGTGGTAACCTTGCTTGTTACTGGGAGCCATATTGATTTTCGAAATTAAATTTTATAAGAAAAGAAAATGATGGACCAAATGAACCAGATGACCCCACAGATGAGCCCCGACCCTGTCTCGTCTCAGATTCAAACTGTGACCAAGGCTAAAAGTCTTGGCAGAATTCAGGCTGGAAAAAGATTAGCTGAATGGAACAGACACAAAAATTACAGCTTCAAGCGCAAACAGAAAAGACACATGTAACTGACCCGCCGTCAGCACCAGTGTCAATACCGTCAATACCAACACCGTCAGGACCACCAGGACCATCAGGACCATCTCCCCCATATCAAAGTGAGAGACAAACAACTGAGTCTAAACCCGAAACAACAAAATATATAGCTGCCGGATTTGTTGTTGGATTTGGTTTCGCAGGCTACAGGCTACACAGAAAATACAAAGCGCAGACTCAAACAGTGTCCCAAAAATCAGACACTCCAAAAACAAAAGAAGTAGTCACCACATTACCAGCAGTGTCAAAACCGATTGACCCATTTCTTATGCAGTAAATAAAAATATTATTTAATTTTTATTGCATTAGAAAATGAGCGAAACAAAAAAGATAATTAACCTTGTCTATCACTCTGCCGTAATTAGCGGGCTAACTGTTTCTTATTTTATGCTGGGAAAAAGTCTTCTCAAAATAAAATAGGCAGACCTGAGTAGATTAGACTTTGAAGATTCGGCAAAGCTAATTACAGTTGTAACAGCATCAATTGCAACAAAAGACTTTCTTGTCAAGCAAGGAATTATTCCTGAAAATGTTTCTATGTAAATAAAAAAGTATGGCGACTTTAGCCATTATAATTGGAGCCATGGTCAACACACTTGCTTTCAGTGGATCAAATTATCTCTTTTCAAAAGTGGGTAGAGAGAAATCTGCAGAAGAAATGAAATGTCACTATGACGCATCAGAAAAATTAGCACAAGCCCAGCAGGAGTATGAAAAGAAAGGAATAGAGGAACTTGATTTTATCAATGAAAAACTCAGACTAGAAGGTCATGCACAACATACATTTTCTAATGTCAATGACACAATCAGTGAATATTTTCTTGTTACGGATGATGACATGACCATTCCAAAGCCGAAATTTAGCAGTTGCTATCAACCAAGCACACAACAAAGAAACGGAGAGATAATCTTTGTTCTAGTGGGAATGACATTTGTATATTTTACTGGACTTTATATTGCTAGAAAAAATGACAGACATCGAAAATAAACTATCAAACATATATTACTCCCCAATTGGATATTGGAAAGGAAAAACCGCGATTCAGAAATTACATGCGGCCGTGGGCGGTGATGTAACACTCAATCAAATAAAACAATGGTTACAGAGACAAGCAATTTGGCAGGTTTATCTCCCTGCTCCAAGAAAAATTTCAAGACCTCATTTTGTAAACACTACACCAAATGACACACATCAAATGGACCTCCTGTTTCTACCGCACGATACAATAAGAAAGAAATTTTACAAATATGCACTAACTGTTGTTGACATTGGATACAAAGACGCCGAACCCATTACTGACAAGAACGCTAGTACGGTTGCGACAGAATTATCAATTATCTATAAAAGAGGCCCTTTCAAATTCCCCAGGCTTGTGCAAGTCGATGACGGATCTGAAGTCAAAGATGCCATTAATCAGTTGTTTGCTAAGCATGGTGTGCTAGTGCGGCAAGGTATACCGGGCATGCACAGATCACAGGCAAGTTGAAAACTTTAACAAACAATTATCAGAGAGACTGTTCAGTTATCAGTATTCTAAGAACTCATGCATGACGCACGTAACACTGAGTGGGTTAAAAAGATTACCGTCTGTGATAAAAGCAATAAATAACGAGTGATTGAGTATAGATTGCTTTATGTCCCGCAAGCGACAAAGGCCTTCTCAGGACGTGCCTGTGCTAAATGAAGAAAAGAACTGCAAGAAGCGCAGTCAGGAGGGAGAATTTCAAAAGAAAAATACAGATGAATGGACCAGAAAGACAGAAATACAAACCCCCAAAAGGAACTAAAAAGAAGACAACCCCACCAAGGTCCCCTAGGGCAGACCCGGTGGGGGTGCAATGAATAATGAAGGTCATTTTAAACCCGCTGATGCTATTAAATTGAAAACAATGACAGAGACAAAAACAACACCGACAGGACCACCCCTAGCGCCAGACACAAGTTTGTTTACAAAACAGGTGAGATATCTATATCAACCTGGAGAGGCCGAGAATGACGTCAGACGCAGAGCAACCGACCCCATTTGGTCCACGTCTGTACACAATTAAAAAAAAGTTCCCGGTGCTAGCGGCAATCCATCGATTTATTATCTGTATGAGCCTGCCCCACAGAGGGCATTTGTCAGAGAAGAGATACAGATTATTCCCCCAGACACTGTTACTCATTTTTGACCATTTGAGCCATTTCATTAACTAACTCATTGGTTAATTTATCAGCTATTTGTTCAGATAACTTAAGCCTGTAATGACCAGGCGCATAAACCTTTTCCTTACTATGAAACACTCATTTTGTGTCCCCTACTGCCAGTGACTTTTTATTTGTTTGGATCATTTCAAGATTGTGTCTATTTGATCTCAGTGTCTTGTTTGGATAATCAGGCATTAGTTCTCCATCTAATCCTTGCTTGTAATGTTCATGTCAGATGTCTTTATTTTTTATCGCTGTTTTTTTTTTATTTATTTTTTATTCCTTTGGCTTTCGACTGACTACCTTTTTGGTGCAGTATAGAATACTTTTTTGATCTCAGTCCAACTTACTCAACTATAGGCACTCCATTCAGTTCGTCTTTAAACTTTCCAGGCACTTTCTTGTTTTGTGTGCTGTACAGCAGGTGGTCCTTAGGGTAATCAGACGTATCATACATATGTAGTCCTGTTTTCATGTCTTTATAAAAGTCTTCAGTAGGCACGACAATGATCATAGAGTCAGTGTCAGTGTATAGCAGTCAACATTCAAGACACTTTGGTTTAAAGTAATCATAGTAAAAATTCAAGCATTAACAGTTTTGATAACTCAAGAATTGCCATACCAATGAATACTGGCTTGTCCAGTTTAACATTTTTTTTGGGGAGTGACACTGCATACAATGATGAATGAAACTCTTTATACCCTGTGTATTGTGGCTTGCCTGTAAGCTTAATTGCACCTGATTCAGTTGTGACCAGTCTCACATCTTTGCAATAATGAGGATTTTCCATCGTCTTACCAAAACGGGCATTGTTCATAAGCTTAAAGAAGTCTTTGTCAAATGCAGTGTTGCCATCCCTTGCATGCAGGGTTGTGTTCTTCATTATGTAATCTTTCATGAAAGCACACTGGTCAAAGCTTTCTTTAGTAATAACCCATGTCTGATGTAAAACTGCAACAAGTGATAGTGACAAACGTAATTGAATTTGTCATTTAAATTTGGCACAAGTTTAGTGTCTTCTTTTTTCCCCATCATACTCATTTTCTCAACAGCTAATGAATAATCATTGTGGTAATCGTGTAGATGGTGTGGGTACTCCAGGTCGACTTCAAAGATCCAACCCTTTGCATCGTTTTGGTCATGATTCATAATATAGTTTGTTAACCCTGAGTCTGTTATGTCATACTGTGACAAATCATGCAGACAAACGTTTTTCAAGGGCAATAACTCACACATCGCCCAGCCATACAAATTGTTAGCGTCCACGTACGTAATGAATGCCCTTGACCTTGAGGGGTCAAAGTCAGGGTCTTCAAGATATTTATTGTTGGCTTTGGCATAGTTGTTTGCGGCTATACTAATACCTCCTCTCAATCCACGTTTTACCATTTCACCCATCGTGCGATCATACAACAGGTCTATAAATATCTTGCTGGATTTTAAAAATGCATCCCATGTCATGCCAGGACTAGTTTTGTAGCAAGCCGGGTCAAGACCGTAGTGTAACAGACCCTTTTCACGGTAACTTTCAAATACGTCTGCTAACAAACGAACGTCAGCTTTCAAGTACTAGTCATGATAGTCACCAATCGTTTCACACCCTAGTTTGCCCCATGCATCAAGGGCATGTTGGTAATCAGAGTCAGAAATACCTTTTCCATTTAGTGTTGAGTAAAATGCCTCTTTTGGAGGTAGTCTCCTTTCCTCAAACACAATCCAGTCATCAATGAACTCGTAGGGGTAAACTCCTTTCTTAATTAACTCTGGCTCAAAATATTTACTTGTTATTGGAAACGATGTCAGTCCTTCTGCCAGACTAGCAAGACCTAAAGACAAATGTTGCTTAGAGTCATAAAATGCTAATTTGTTGTCTAGCCTAAAAGTCAAGTACTTTTCAGTTGTCTGCGCAATACAACTAATGCTTTTGTAGGACTCATCTACAGCATGCATGATAATGTGTGAATCATATCCCTTTAGAATGTGAAAAAAATTGGTAGTTTCTATGTCTTAGGGTCTATTTTTAATAACAAGTTACAATTGCCATGTGCTTACTTACTTACTTACGCCTGTCACCCCTACCCGTCGACGAGAGAGCTCCAGCAACTCCTGTCCTGTGCTTCTCCTTCGATTCTACTCCAGGTGGTTCCCAGTCTCTTGATGTCTGCATGGAGGTCTCAATGCCAGGAGTTTCTTGGCCTACCTCTTTGTTGATGAGTGTGGGACAGTAATGCCAAGTCGTCTGCAAAATTGAGGTCGTCAAGCTGTGTCCACAGTGTCCACTATATTCCACTTCGTCTGTGCCCTGTGGTCATCTTCATGACCCAGTCTATGGCCAGTAGGAAGAGGAACGGAGACAGCAGACACCCCTGCCTGACATCGGTTCTGACCTGGAGCTCCCTGGTGAACTGCCCTTCATGGATCACGCGATATGTCATGCCATCGTAGCTGCTCTTGATCAGGCGGACGAGCTTTGTGGGTACACCGTAGTGTCATAGGAGTTTCCACAGAGTCTCTCGGTCCACACTGTCAAATGCTTTCTCATAATCCACAAAGTTGACGTACAGCGGGGAGCTCCACTCCAGAGACTGTTCCACAATTATGCGGAGAGTGGCGATCTGGTCTGTACATGATCGGTTCTTCCTGAATCCTGCTTGCTGGTCTCTCAGCTGGGGGTCAACGGAGCTCTTCATTCTCTCCAGGATGATCCTGTTGAAGACCTTAATTGCCATGTGCAGCACCTCTGTAATGCCCAGTTATGTGGTCATGGTCACGAACTTTATCACCCCCTAGATGATGTTCACAAATCCAACATGCCTCTGCTGTATCAAAATTCAGTTTGTCTTCTTCTGTCATCACCAAAGGCATCTGACATGTTGTGAGATAATACACTACCTGACTATACAGTTGTCTCATTTCTGTTAAAAACAGACAAGCTGCATTTTCACCCCTGTAGATAACAGGTTCTGTATGCACACCGTCTGACCTAACAAGAATGTATCCAAAAGAACACACCACTTGGTCACTGAATTTTACAGTCTTTGGTAATGATTCTGGAACAGGACCTTCATATAGTACAACAAGTGATTCAAAATCAGCATACACTACAAACGGCAGCTTTTGCTGATTCCCATAGTTCTTAAAATATCTGGATACCTAAGTACTGTTTGAATGTCATCAGCTGACCTACAGTGTTGGACATGTTTGTGTGCTACTTTAATAGAAGAAAATCTTTGTAAACATCTTTTACACACTTCCTGTTTGCCATTGTGTTTTGATCCTCGCGCTGGGACCATATGGCGTTGAGGCGCGTCCCCTGGGGGGTGGATAGGGGGTCTCTCGCGAGATGGGTGCACCGAATGAAATAAGGTGCCGTGAACCAACATGGTCTAAGGGAAGGTGACCCCGACAGAAAACCCCTGCTCCTCCTAGTAAGGGGGTTGGGCGAGGGGGTAGCTTTCCCACCCTACAAAAAAAGAAATAGCTACAAAAACGCCGACGAAAAGACAAACAGTAATTCCTTTCCTGGAGGAGGAAGGTTCTTCTACCCGAAGATTTATGACGTCCTGTGGTGAAAGCCAGAAGTCTTCAGAAGCCACAGGACCGAGCCACCTCTCTCTATCCAGGAACACAACCATGGGCACATGGAACGTCAAGACCATGTACCAGAGCGGCAAGGCCGCCCAGATAGCAGCGGAAATGCAAAAGTACAACCTTTCCCTGCTAGGTATCAGTGAAGCCAGATGGACGCAGTCTGGCCAGAAAAGGCTGTTAAGTGGGGAGATGATTCTGTATTCAGGTCATGAAGAGGAGAATGCCTCCCATACAGAAGGAGTAGCATTCATGCTGTCACCAGTGGCACAGAGAGCGCTGATGGGCTGGGAACCTCTTGGGCCAAGAATTATCACAGCAGCCTTTAGAACCAAGAAAAAGCTCAAGCTGAATGTCATCCAGTGTTATGCGCCCACTAATGACAGTGACGAGGAAGAGAAACAAGAGTTCTACGACCGACTCCAGAGTGCCGTGGACAAATGTGCGGAGCGAAACATCACCATCGTCATGGGCGATTTTAATGCCAAAATAGGGGAGGACAACACCAGATACGAAGAGGTGATGGGGAGACAGGGACTAGGGGAGATGAGTGAGAACGGGGAGAGGTTTGTAGACTTTTGTGCTCTAAACAGACTTGTCATTGGAGGCAGCATCTTCCCACACAGAAGTATACACAAAGCAACGTGGGTCTCACCTGACCATACCACAGAGAACCAAATAGACCATATCTGCATTAGCAAGAAATTTAGAAGATCCCTTCAAGATGTTCGAATGAGGAGGGGAGCAGATATTGCCTCAGACCACCATCTGCTCACCTTAAGAATAAAGCTCAAGCTAAAGAAAAGCCGCACAGAGACAACAAGAAGACAGCGCTATAATGTAGGCCTCCTGAGAGAGACTGGAGTGAGAGAAGAGTTCAAACTGGTGCTGTCCAACCGGTTTCAAGCGCTACAGGAGCTAGTAAATGAAGAGGAGGCAGTCACCACAGAGCAGCAGTGGAAGGCAGTTAGAGAGGCGCTGAACTCAACCTGCAAAGACTCTGTAGGGTTCAGGAAACACCATCACAAGGACTGGCTGTCGGCACAGACCTTGAAGAAGATAGAAGTGAGGAAACAGAAGAAAGCAGTTGTCAACAACAGTCGCACGAGAGCAGCCAAAGCAAGGGCACAGGAGGAATACTCTGAAGCCAACCGCAAGGTGAAGAGGAGTATCAGGGCAGACAAGAGGGCATACACAGACAGCCTGGCAGCAGAGGCAGAAAAGGCAGCAGGCAGCGGCAACATGAAACTGCTCTACGACTTCACCAGAAGATTGTCTGGCAAGTATGGCCATACAGAAAGACCAGTAAAAGACAAGGAAGGCAAGCCTATTGCAGACAGAGCAGACCAACTCGACAGATAGGCCGAGTATTTTGAAGAGTTACTGAACAGACCCAGCCCACCCGACCCCCCAGACATCCAGCCAGCAGAGACCGACCTACCCATCAGCTGTGACAGACCCAGCCCGGAAGAGATCAGAAGAGCAGTGGCATTTTTGAAGAACGGCAAAGCAGCAGGGCCAGATGGCATCCCAGCGGAGTCTCTGAAAGCAGACCTAGAGACAACAGTAGAGATGCTGTACCCACTGTTTGGAAAGATCTGGGAAGAGGAGGTGATGCCGGCTGACTGGAAGGAGGGGTACCTAATCAAGCTTCCCAAGAAAGGTGACCTCAGCAAGTGTTCCAACTATAGAGGAATCGCCTTGCTGTCAGTACCAGGAAAGGTCTTCAACAGGATCATCCTGGAGAGAATGAAGAGCTCCGTTGACCCCCAGCTGAGAGACCAGCAAGCAGGATTCAGGAAAAACCGATCATGTACAGACCAGATTGCCACTCTCCGCATCATCGTGGAACAGTCTCTGGAGTGGAGCTCCCCGCTGTACGTCAACTTTGTGGATTACGAGAAAGCATTTGACAGCGTGGACCGAGAGACTCTGTGGAAACTCCTACGACACTACGGTGTACCCACAAAGCTCATCCGCCTGATCAAGAGCAGCTACGATGGCATGACATGTCGCGTGATCCACGAAGGGCAGTTCACCAGGGAGCTCCAGGTCAGAACCGGTGTCAGGCAGGGGTGTCTGCTGTCTCCGTTCCTCTTCCTACTGGCCATAGACTGGGTCATGAAGACGACCACAGAGCAGAGAAGAAGCGGAATACAGTGGACACTGTGGACACAGCTTGACGACCTCGATTTTGCAGATGACTTGGCATTACTGTCCCACACGCATCAACAAATGCAGGACAAGACCACGAGGCTTGCTGACATCTCGTACGAAGTGGGCCTCACCATCCACAAACAGAAAACAAAGACAATGAGGCTGAACGCAACCAGGGAAGAACCAGTCTTGCTTGCTGGCACCCCGTTGGAGGAGGTGGAGTCCTTCACCTATCTCGGGAGCATCATAGACAAAAAAGGCGGCACTGATGCTGATGTCAGAGCACGAATCGGTAAAGCCAGAGCAGCCTTTCTCCAGTTGAAAAAAGTGTGGAGTTCCAGAGAGCTGTCACAAAACACCAAAGTCCGGATTTTCAACTCCAACGTAAAAGCAGTTCTCCTATATGGAGCAGAGACTTGGAGATTGACAAAAACCACTGTCAACAGAGTACAGATCTTCGTAAACAGTTGCCTTAGAAGAATTTGAAAATCCACTGGCCAGAGAAGATTAGCAACATCAGACTCTGGGAGAGAACAGAGCAGATAACAGCAGAGAATGAAATTGGGCGAAGAAGATGGGGATGGATTGGTCACAGTCTGAGAAAGCCAGCTTCCAGTATCACTAGGCAGGCATTGTCATGGAATCCCCAGGGAAAGAGGAAAAGAGGTAGGCCGAGAAACTCTTGGCGCGAGACCTCCAAGCAGACATCAAGAGAATGGGAACCCCCTGGAGTAAAATCGAAGGAGAAGCACAGGACAGGAGTTGCTGGAGGTCTCTCGTCGACGGCCTATACCCGGGTAGGGGTGACAGGCATAAGTAAGTTAGTAAGTAATTGTGTTTTGATACATGATTATGAATTAGTCGCGACATACTCCTGATAATTGTGTAGTGAAAGTTATCATTATCACCTATTAATAACATGTCAACATGTTTATCTTCTGGCTGTCCATAGGTTGGGGCAAGTGGTGATACTCTAATGGGTTGTAACTTGTCAACAGCATCATTATCCCACACATACACATTTACGGATATGCCATGATTTAGTTCTTCAAACAAGCCTATGTCTTCTATTTTAACAATGAAATCTATACCACTGAAGATGAGTTCGTTTACAAATTTGGTGTAGTTAGATACGCGATCAGGTCTTGTTTTTACAAAGTGTAGTTTAGCAAGCACACACCACATGAAACAAAAATTATCTTTGTTCTGTATATTGACAACAGCCTTTTTGTTTGCAACCTCTGTCGGCAGTGGCAACCATGATTTACCTAATAATTTTATAGGATGATACCTTGACTGCTTCAATTGTAGTTCATGTACAAGACCATCGTGCCAACCTGACCCCTTCATTCTTGCACTGTCAATTGCTTTGAGGAAGTCAGGCAACAGTCTTTCTCTAAACACGTTCTCTAATTCTCTTCTTGTGTTAACTGTTATCTTGTCGAGATATACAAAACAATCACTTCACCATCTACTCTGTTAAATTCTATTTTGGCAACAACCTGAATCTTTACACTGCCTGTAAGAAGATTATCTTTTATGACAGAAAAATAATTTTCTATTGATTCATAAACATTGTTACTATTAGATATAGGCAAGTCTGTTGTTGAAACACGTTTCTTAAGCCATGGCTTTGGGCATTGTCCGTCACTTTTATTTGTCTGACAAAATATTAAATACAAAATATTAATGCAGGCTCTGTATGCGTAATATCATTTTATTAACTGTAACACTGGAAAAATACAAATTTGTTTGGTTTAGTTCTTTCACTAAATCATTACACACTGCATTAAACCAGCCACTATAATAGTCATTAACAGTAAAAGTTTGTGTCTTAATATTAACAGTTATTGTTTGTATTATTGATGGTCTAAATGGATTATCGACACCCAAAGTTATATTACCTGTCATGTACAATGTTGCTGGTGTTATAAATAAATTTCCAGTTGTCCCTTTTTTTATTAAGTCCATTTACATATTTAACGTCTTTAAAGTAGTATGTAATATCTATGATTTCACCAATAGGCCAATTTTGTATGATTTGTCTGTCTGTCCTTTTTTATGGACAAAACAAAAGTATAAATTCACTAACCCATACCCAGTGGGCTGATCTGTCTTTATTAAGCTTTAGATGCTTAGTTGATTTTAATTTGTTTTTCACAATGTCTCGTTCATGCTTATTTGGTATGACATCATTTTCTCTGAGACAGTCCTCAAAGCTGTCACGATCCTTACAGTAAAACAAACAGATAAACTTTAACTGTTCTCGAAAATCTTTTAGTACAGCATTATATTTTTTAGTGAGAATCCATACACTGATATTTGCGTGTCTGCCACTAAAGGCCAGTTCTGCTAATGTGTTTCTCTTTTTGACAATGTCTTTCTCTGCAGAGCAATCATTAACAATAAACAAAGTTGGCTGTCCTTCAAATTGCTTGTAAAAAGACATCAAACAGTCATTCATTTTTTTATCAGGGTCGACTAAATAAATGTTGTTGTCAGTCCAAATAAATAAACAGTTGTGATAAGCTTTGTTGTGTTTGATCGAAGGACAGAATATCACAATGTTTTCAAAATTATGGATGTATCTTGTTTGTAAGACATCAAGAACAAATTCAGTTTTCCCACAGCCTGTGGCACCACAAAACAAACCACAGTGTGGGTCGAGTGTCATCAAGTTCATTTTAATACAGAATATAATTTTAATACACATGACCACTTAGTTTGCTTTCTGCAATATTGAGTTGAACATCATAAATCAGATACAGGTATATATTTATTGCTGCAGCGGTTTCAGTCTTTTTTTGTATCTGGATTGTGATCCCGTCACTGCCTTTTTCAACAGTATGACCTGACCCGTGTAGGTAGTCGTCGTCTGTACTATGCAGGTCTAACCATAGTGCATACTTGTTTGTCAGGTATTGACTGATCCTAACGTCATACAGATGTAGATCTTTGCAAGTTATGTTTGCCGGTTATTCTCTAAATCTTCCACCCGCAAAATACTTTGTGATCTCATCATAGTACTGATAAGGTTGCATTCCTGAAGCATACACTTGATTTGGACGACCTTCGATTGTGCAAGACAAATGTGTAATCTTTGGATTGTAAAAGTTTTCTGAATCCCATTTGTATGGACTACTGGGTTCAACAAACAACATAAGAATGCCTTTCAGTGACCTAGCAGGTGTGTTCAAGTTGATGTTTCACATTGGATCGCTTTTGTCTTTATGCATTAAACTGTGTCTTATCACCCGGTCATAATAAATCGGCAGTCTTGACTGGTACTGATTTTGAATTAGAGTAGCTAGATGAGCATGTGTGACAATTTCATATTCCAAAGAGATGTTAGAAATCTTGTATGTCGCATTGAGATCTGATGATTTTATAACTTTGGAGTAGTCATTGAAGGTTAGTTCAAAACTCAGATGGTCATTCAGTGCTCCTTGATAATAAGGCAAATGTGCTGTCAGGATTTCAAATTCAAATGGAATGTAAAATCTGGTTCCATATGTTTCTGCCAAAATAAGGTCCTTGGCTGTAGTCGTTACTTTATCGCCTGAATCTATTCGAAGTTTAGCAATGTTATCTGACTGTATGCCTTGATAAATACGGGGTCTTCTCTTTCTTCTCTTGTAAGCCAAAGATCTTTATAGCAGTAGAACACATCAGCATCATCACGACTAAACGCTTCCTGACCTTCAAGTTTTACTTTAATAGTCTTTATAATTGCTCTGCCTAGGTTGTTAACTAGTGTTCTGTTTGCATCTGATTCTGATGAAAGTTCAATATTAAAAGCAAGGCGTGCAGTGCCAGGAACAATAACGTCACTGGGCCCTAGGTTCGGAAACTTGACAGAGTTTGGTTTTGATCTATGGTACTTGGATTGTTTGTAATGACAATTGATTGCCTAATACCCTTAACACCCAGAGGTTCACGCAGTTTTCTGTACGGGTCTAACTTTGATCCGTAAGATGATGTCATTTTATTATGCAAAAATCAAAAAAATTAATGAATAAAAACAATGGCAGCGGGAGGATTTAATCATGATGATTTTGAAATAGATGTCACGAATGTCTCTGATACTAGTGATACTGATATGACTGGAATGGGAAATACTTTTAGTTTGCAACAGGAACTTTTACAAAGCAAAGTAAACTCATTTTATGACAGTGTTGGTGCGTGCCCAGATGTAATAGATCCTAATCAGTTTGAATATGATAAAGGACATTTATTTGTAAATACAGTTGACAGAGGTAAAGTGTATCTAACCCATAAAAATAACCCTGCTAAGTTTAGAGCTTTAAGTACAATTAAAGGTGAAGTCGGTGGTAACTCCGGGTTGGCAAGGTACCTTGGTATTGGGGGGTCTCCCGGTCCGCTTGTGCCTCCACTTGCACCTAGACTTGTTAGCGCTCTTCACGACATGCAAACAAGGTTACCAACGGGACAAGAAATTGAAATGGCAGCAGTAACAAGCCTGCCAGAAATAGCAAACACGGTAATACAAGAAACCTCATTTACTTAAGGACAAATAAATGATGCTATGAAAACAATTAGATGATCCGCCTTTGTCAATGCGGGAGATTATGGGCTTGGATAAATCACTGCAATCAGAGGTGAGATGGTAAATAATGTAGCCAAACTAGGTGAGCTTGATAAACATAGAAAGAGTAAAAGAAAAACTGGCTACAGCAGACAATGGGAATCTTTACACAGAAATAAAAGAAAGAATACAACACAGATTAAATGATTTGCAGATAGAAAGATCAGGGCGATTAGAAGTGATTAGTATTTGAAGAGAAAAACTGAAAACACAGGTCAACAGGATTAGAGAAACTATTCAGAAAATACTTCACGAAGACACAACCTTGGTCGAGAGATTAAAAATACTTTTCAGAGAGCAGGGTATCACAATTGCTAGTTTAATTACTGCTCTTGGATTTATTATCAGTACTGTTGTAATGGCTGTAACAGGTGGACCAGTGGGTGGTGGGGGTCCAGCCCCGGTTCCAGGTCCACCAGCCCCAACAGACCCAAAAGATTTACAGGCGTGGGTTAAAAAAAAACAGTCAGACTTGCTTAAGAAATTGTCTGTGAAAGCAATGGATGCTTTGCCTGGCATAATAGGGAGTGTTGTCAGTTGGTTGATCAATACTGCAGGGAAGATAGTAGGGTTTATGGCGGAGCATGTGTGGGTCTTTCTGGTTACAGTAGGAGGATTCCTGGATCCAGGAACACCTAGCAAAAAAAAGAGCCGCCCATCAGGCCCACCTAGCCCAGCCTTCCTGCCCTGTGAAGAAGTCTGCCTTCCGCCTTGTCTGCAGCAGTCTCCAGCGCAAGCTCAGAGATCTCCAGAATGAGTGGTGGACCAGACTTGCACAGAGGACCCAGCTTTGCGCTGACAATGGTGACTACAGGGGCTTCTACGAAGCACTGAAAGCAGTGTATGGCCCCAGGCACCTGGTACAAAGTCCTCTGCGAAGCACAAATGGCCAGGCACTCCTCACAGATAATACCTTCATCTTGAACCGCTGGTCGGAATACTTTCAGAGCCTCTTCAGCGCTGAGCGCACTGTTCAAGAAGCAGTCGTCCTACAAATCCCACACCTCCCAGTAAAGGTTGAATTGGACGAACCGCCCACCGCTGAAGAGACCCTCACAGCCATCCACCAGCTCAAGAGTGGCAAAGCAGCAGGCATTGATGGAATACCGCCAGAGATCTGGAAACATGGAGGCACAGCACTGCACAACAAGCTCCATGACCTCTTTCTCTGCTGCTGGGAGGAAGGAACACTACCAAAAGATCTCCGTGATGCAGTCGTTATCACCCTGTACAAGAACAAAGGCGAGAAGTCTGACTGTTCCAACTATCGGGGAATTACCCTGCTGTCCATTGCTGGGAAAATCCTTGCAAGGCTGCTCCTGAATCGGCTGGTACCTGCCATCGCTGAAGACCAACTCCCAGAGGGCCAGTGTGGCTTCAGAGCAAACAGGAGCACCACCGATATGGTCTTTGTGCTGAGACAGCTACAGGAGAAGTGCCGCGAGCAGAACAAAGGGCTGTACGTAACATTTGTCGACCTAACAAAAGCGTTCGACACTGTGAGCAGGCAAGGCATGTGGCAGATCCTGGAGCGACTTGGCTGTCCCCCAAAGTTCCTCAACATGATTGTCCAGCTACACGAGGACCAGCAAGGCCAGGTCAGACTCAACAATGACCTCTCAGAACCATTCCCTATTCTCAACGGCATAAAGCAGGGCTGCGTGCTGGCACCGACCCTCTTCACCATCTTTTTTAGCATGATGTTGAAGCAGGCCACAGTAGACCTCGATGATGACGATGCAGTGTACATCAGGTATCGTCTCAATGGCAGCCTGTTCAACCTCAGACGACTGCAGGCCCACACGAAAACCCTAGACCAACTGATTCGTGAGCTGCTTTTTGCTGATGATGCTGCCCTCGTTGCGCACACAGAGAGAGCCCTGCAGCGCATCACGTCTTGCTTCGCAGATGCTGCCCAGCTCTTTGGACTCGAGGTCAGTCTGAAAAAGACAGAGGTCCTCCATCAGCCGGCACCCAAGACAGTGTATCGCCCTCCTCACATCACCATTGGCGAGTCTGAACTAAAGTCAGTGCACCAGTTTACCTACCTTGGCTGCATTATCACGTCGGACGCCAAGCTGGACAAGGAGCTTGACAGCAGGCTGGCAAAAGCGAACAGCGCTTTCGGGCGACTTTTCAAGCGGGTGTGGCACAATCAACAGCTGAAAACAGGCACCAAGATCAGCGTGTACAGAGCTGTGGTCCTCACCACCCTGCTGTATGGTTCCGAGTCCTGGGCCCTCTACCGCAGCCAACTACGACTCCTCGAACGCTTCCACCAGCGCTGCCTGCGTACCATCCTGGGCATTCACTGGAGTGACTATGTCACCAACGTCGATGTCCTTGAACAGGCTGAAACTGTGAGCATCGAGGCTTTGCTGCTGCGGACACAGCTCCGCTGGGCGGGGCATGTCTCCAGGATGGAGGATCATCGCCTACCAAAGATCACACTGTTCGGCGAGCTTGCTACTGGACACCGTGACAGAGGGGCACCAAAGAAGAGATACAAAGACTGTCTCAAGAAGTCACTTAGTGCCTGCCAAATCGACCACCACCAGTGGTCTTCGCTTGCTGTGGACCGTGACACCTGGCGCTCCACCATTTACAAGGCAGCTGTCTCCTTTGAGGACTCTCACAGAGCTAGCCTTAAGGACAAGCGGCTCAGGAGAAAAAACAGAGATGCCGCAGCTCAGAACCCTGGCCATACCTTCCCCTGCAGCCACTGCGGTCGAACCTGCCTGTCTCGGATTGGCCTCCGCAGCCACGAACAAGCCTGCAGACGTCGTGGTCAACTCCTATAAAATCTTCGTTCGCGAAGTCAAGCCAGAGAGAGAGAGGAGGATTAATCACAGGTTATTTAATGAAACAGGTAAAGAAGTAATATCCCCAGTCCAGTAAGGCCTATTACCAATGCAGTTATTTCTGACTCGTGTGTGTTAACTGATAATTGTTCTTAGGCTGGTGTTACTGGCTGTACGGGTGTCGGTGTCAGTGCCGGGGTCAGTGCTGAGGTCGGGGACAGGGCTGTTACTGCCTGTACAGGCAGTGGCGTGACTGGCGTTACTAACGTTACTGGCATTATTATTGGTTTAAGTGACTGTTGATGTGTGGTTGTTGGACGCAAGTTTACAGATTGATTGAGTCTTAATTTTTGACCAACACCAGCAACAATTATTTCATTATTATAATTTGTTATTGACCCCATTTGTAATTGAAGGTCAGATGGTAACATGTATAATCTGATGCCAACTACAAAGTCAACTTTAGATCTCGCATATCTGAGAACGTCTTGGTAGCGTTGTATGCTTGATGGGAGATCTACCACTGAGTTTACCGAGTCTTCTAGGTTTGCAAGAAATTGTTTTTGTGCTTCAAATTTACCACTTACATTTAAAATGTTTGATTTTGTTAGCGATTGTGCTCCTAGTATACACCACACATATGTTCTGATAGACTTATTTATGCGTTTGACTCCTGCTTGTGTAAACCCGTCACTCCTGTCTAAGACAAATGTGGTCCAGGCATTAGTCTGTTTCTGTTCTATTGAGCCTAACCAGATTTCAGATTTTTGTGAAAATGAAGTGTAACCAGGGTAGTAATCTTGAGGGTATTGTCTGTGACTCATAGCATAATACAATGTACCCATGCCATTGTGATCATCAAGTTTTTGTGTAAATTCATACTTTGTGCTTATGTTAAATTCATTACAAATGCGTTCAAACGCTTTCATATCCATGGGGTTGTTATACCTGTTAAAACTGGATTCAGTGGGCAGTTTTTGATTGATTGTACATTGCTTAACATCCCGACAGCAACAAGGCTTTCTCAGGACATGCCTGCACTGCATGTGAAAAAAAAAAATAAACAGAATATTGAATGTATGTTGCCAGCCGATCCAATATGTTAAATAAACCTACGACATGGGGCCTAAATAAAGCTAAGACCATTTAGCAACACACATCCAATATCAAGAGCTACAGGCAGCGCAGACAGAAGGGAGAGTTTTTAAAAAAGGAAAACGCAGGTGAATGGACCAAGGGTAGACAGAAACACATGCCCAAGAATAGAGAAGAAAACCCACCCTGTGGGGCTGACCAGGGTGACCTGGGAACTAAAATGTAGTTAACCCCACCCAAGTCCCCCAGGGCAGAACCGGGTGGGGGTCAGTGGGCAGTGGGGCATGCAGTTCTGACAGTATTCTTCTAAGCTGGTAATACGTGTGGAAACGATACACAGACCTAATCAGTTTGTTTGAGTGATTCAAGTGGTCTGTAAAAGAAACACCACAGCCTGTAGTTGAACACAGTATAGCAAAGTTGAGCTGGTTTTGAAACATCTGTAGTGGGCTTGATGACCACTTTCTTGCAGTTGCATCATCAGTTATTGGAGGGTTTAGATATTGGTCAAAAGGGTTGGGTATTTTGACTTGAAATAAATCTTGTTCATTTACAGCTATGTCGAGCTGATTTAGTTGAATTATTTTCTGTTCAAAAGTTGGCGCAACATTATACTTGGCATCCACATTAAATTGAAATGAGTTTGTGCTTACGCTTGTTGGTGATTTAAATTCCATCGTGCTTTTTTTTATGAGATAATAAAAATGTTTATTACCTTAACAAATCTTGATACAAGCAAACCAGTGTGGTTAACTAATGGGATTGATAATCGTGATGGTAGCAAGACTGTAGCTATCCATGAAATGTTTTACACTGTAAAGTGGTTTAATGTAGAAGACGATATAAATTATAAAGTAATTTTTGGTGACATGACTGAGGCTATACCAGCTGGGTATTATGACTTTTGTACTATATCTGACCTCGCGCTGGGACCATATGGCGTTGAGGCGCGTCTCCTGGGTGGTGGATAGGGGTCCCTCGCGAGAGGGGTGCACCGAATGAAATAAGGTGCCGTGAACAGACATGGTCTAAGGGAAGGTGACTCCGACAGAAAACCCCTGGTCCTCCTAGTAAGGGGGTTGGGCGTGGGGGTAGCTTCCCCACCCTGCAAATAAGGAAATAGCTACAAAAACGCTGACGAAAAGACAAACAGCAATTCCTTTCCTGGAGGAGGAAGGTTCTTCTACCAGAAGATTTATGACATCCTGTGGTGAAAGCCAGAAGTCTTCGGAAGCCACAGGACCGAGCCACCTCTCTCTATCAAGGGACACAACCATGGGCACATGGAATGTCAAGACCATGTACCAGAGCGGCAAGGCCGCCCAGATAGCAGCAGAAAAGCAAAAGTACAACCTTTCCCTGCTAGGTATCAGTGAAGTCAGATGGACGCAGTTTGGCCAGAAAAGGCTGTTAAGTGGGGAGATGATGGGGATGGATTGGTCACAATCTGAGAAAGCCAGCTTCCAGTATCACTAGGCAGGCATTGTCATGGAACCCCCAGGGAAAGAGGAAAAGAGGCAGGCCGAGAAACACCTGGCGTCGAGACCTCCAAGCAGACATCAAGAGACTGGGAACCACCTGGAGTAAAATCGAAGGAGAAGCACAGGACAGGAGTCGCTGGAGGTCTCTCGTCGATGGCCTATACCCGGGAAGGGGTGACAGGCGTAAGTAAGTAAGTACTATAGCTGAATGGTTTCAAAGTAAATTTAATATTAAAGCAACTTTAAATCCAGCTAACCTATTGTTACATTAGAATCTCCGAAACAAGATTGGTTAAAAATGTCAGTCAGATTTGCATATTTACTTGGTTATTATTTGGATGAAGATTGGTATATATATATATAGCTGCAGATGATGCTATTTTTGGTATTATGACATTGAGGACAAGAAAACTAAAAGTAACTGGAAAACGCCCTGTTTATTTGTCAGTACACACAGTACTAAATGTTCATTTAAAAGAACTAAACATGACTGAAAATGTTCACAATGGAAAACCTTCAACTTTGTTGAGATGCTTGCCGAATGGAACTGCTCCCTATTGCAAAAGTGTGGTTGTTAGATTTCCTGTGCAGTTTAAGAAATTAGGTTCCAGTTTCTTTGAGTCACTGTGTTTATCTGTAACTAATCAAGATGGCAAACCAGTTCTGATGCATGATTTTAGTGTTGTGTTAGAAGTTAAATAATTTTATTTTTGTTTATAAAAATGAGTGCTGGCCCAAAGCCAAAAATTATACCAGTTGCATGCCCTGAAACAGTTAAAAGATTTGGCTGATGTACAGGATTTTGATAAAGAGGGGGAGGTGGGGGAGGTGGGGGAGGTACATGGTTTTGAACTTGATTCTTTTGGCATGTACAAGCGAAAAGTAATCGATGACATGAAGGACGGCACAGAGAGACAGATTCCTAAACTTGGTCAGCTTCGTGATGTCACTGTTCCTATTCCTATAAATAATGCACTCTACAACTTAAAAAATGCGAGTAATAAGTGGGTAGTTTCACCTGTGCCTATTCCAGCATCAACAATTGACTGGGACATCAAGTTTGAATTTATTAGTCCTTATATATATACTGATGATGCACCGTAGTATTTAGAAAAGTTGTTAACTCTGGACCATTGATTGTGAGTCTTGTTCCAAGTTTTGCCCCAGAAAACAATAGCAGAGAAAAACTAAAAGTGCAAGCATATGAGAAACGAAGGTATCTTCTTACGCATAGAAAGGGCAGATAAGACACTTCTGTTGTGTTTATGCCAGCAAACTTTACCATAGCAAGAGAAGTGACAATAGTATTTGAAATTATCATGAGATCTGTGACTTCTGTCAAAGAGGCAGATATTGCACAGGGAATCAAACTTACGTGGGATGACACAGTGCAAGAGTCATAAAAAGTTTTTATTGCTATTAAAAAATGTGTTGATATAGAAGTTTCGAGTAGTATTCCAGCTGTCAAGATAATGGTAGATAAAACAACTTTTGTTTGTCTAAGTTACATAAAGCTAGAACACATAGATCTTGTTTCATTTTATTACGCTAGCAAATTGTATACTTTTGACAAGTTGCAAAATGTAATCGCTGATTAAATAATAATAAAATATTTGTCAATTAAAAAAATGGTGAACTTGTATCCGCAACTACAGACCACGACACTTGCGACACTTGTGACGACTGATCCGCATGTGCCAATTACATTTGATAATAATAATAATAATAATAATACCGTTATTATATAGGCGCTTTTTCTCAATTTTGGGGAAATCGACTCAAAGCGCCGCGCCTGAAACCCAACACACACACTCACGAAACAGACACGGACAGACACATTCCAATTAAATAATATTACAGACGCATTCAAGTATTTGGAGAGTGAAGAGGCAAAATACTCCAGGTGTAAAAGACGATTATAAAACAGTTTTCAATTCTGTACAAAACGCATCAATGGCTGTGGGTATGGTTTCAGCTCTGTAGGGGGTGTTGTTTTGATAACAACTGGAATTGGTAGTTTAATCGGAATTGGTCTTGAAGGAGCTAGCATTGCCACAGGACTGGCATGCTTTGGTTTGGAAGGCCTTAACAAAAGATTTCATACTAAGTTGCAAAATCATGAAGCATTGAGTACGCTCGCGGGTGCAAAGCTGAGTAGTATAAAACTTATTATCAGTAAAGCTTTGCAGGACAATTTTATTGACGACGATGAATTTAAGAGAGTACAAGATGATTTGAGCAATTACAAACAACAGAAGTCTGAAATTCACAATAAGATGCGTAGTCAATCCCCCGTAAATGTTGAAGAACTGAAGGCTAGTTTTTTAGAGGAAGGAAAGAAAATCGGGATAAATGAAACCACAGAAAAATTACAAAATCTTTTAAGGAAATAAAAATCAGTTTTGGTAATAGTTCATTATTAATGACATACATTTCGCAGAGAGATGACACGCCACGCATGCCGCTTACGCCTGATTATTTAGCCCCATCTGCTCCGCCGCCAGAGTACTATTGAGAAAAAATAGGTTTTTTTTGTTGTCCTTGTATCTCGACAAATCTGTCTCAGTATCTTGGGACTTGAGTCAAGTTCTTGTAAAAACTTATAAAAACTTATAGTAAGTAATCACTAAGTTCTTATGGTAAGTAATTAATAAGTTCTTATGACAACTAACTTAAGGTTACCTCTGCAGGTTCTTAAAAGTTAGTTGCAACTTGTTAATAAGTATGAAGTTTCACTTGGCACCACTTGGTCAGGTGGATGTTTAGGTGTTGTCAGAGACAATAGTTAGAGAGATAGATAACGAGAGATTTGAAAAATATTTTTAAAAATCAATAATGCCGCACTGGTCATGATCGCCGCTTTAAATTTTTTAACAAAATCAACTGGGTGATTGGTGATGGTGGGAAGGTGATGGTGGGTCGATGGGGTTATGGTCCAAAATGGCGTGATTTATCGATCGATTCGGCATTATTGATTTTGAAGCTGTTGTATTCTCTCTTCTTCTCTCTCTCATGATCCCCCCCCCACCCCCCACCCCCACCCCCCCCCCGCACCTACACGGGCGCATGAAGATCCATGTCTTTTGCAGTTGGATTGTGTTGACATTTACTCGGCAGTGAAGGGGCGCGTTTGCGTGGTTTGGGAAAGGGTGAGTTCTCAAACGTACCTTCTAGATAATACTATAGTGGAGACTGAAACATCATAGATCCTCATAAGCCCCTGCAACAGCAGGGATACATGTGTGTATGTGCTTTTCAATCAGTATTTGGTAGGTCCCAGTCCCAAAATAAATGTCTCCAATACTCTGACGGGGCACATCAGTCGTCTAACACAAGTAAGTGACTTTGTACTTGAACGCACAAAGGCAAAAACGGACTACCAGAATTGGGCAGACAATACTTGAAACAGTGAGCATAGATATACAGGGGTGTCAAGAAGAGACACTGATCCTCATGAGCATATGCACATGCAGGGCTCTAGAGATCTATGGATCTTGCAGTTGGATCATGTTCACTTTTCTCACGGTCGGCAGAGGAAGAACACTATGGCGGGGTACTGGACATCTAAACATGTCAGATAGCCACAACTAACATGATGAACAAAGTAAGTCAAGTGAGCCTCTCCATGTGTGTGTGTCTGCGCTTGCATGCGTGCGACCGAGTGTGTGTTCAGTCCGAAAATGTCTCGCACACACACACACAAATACAAGCCTTGCAGTTACACAGAAACAATTACCCACTCTTTGCACTTGGCAACCATACACACAGAGTGTAAGAAATTAAAGCATTCTGTGCTGTCACTTACTGTGACATACATACATGTAACAATTATATTATTGTCATTATAAAATGTTGTTCGATTTCCATTTTCCACTGGGTGTGCTCATTTAGGCTGAATTGGTCATTATCGTAAATGTTTTGGACACTGTACCTTGGGTTAAGCTGTCCACAGGATATCATAGTACTCATTTGTGTTCAAGCGCACATGGTGTATGCTGTCCTAGGTTAAATATATCAAGCTTGTGACAAGAGTGCTCACTCCTCATTTCTGGCTTGCATCATGGAGATGCTTTGGTTGGTTGGTTAGTTTGGGGTTTAACTTCCACGGCACCGAAGTGATAATGGACGGCCCTGACAGGCGGGTTATTGGGGGGGGGGGGGAGGGAAATCTATTGAATATGGAGTACGACCTGAACACTGATCAATTCAGGCTCACTGCAACTGTGCCCATTTGATCTACCAGGACCTTTCAGACATGCTATTGAACAAGCCCGTTTTCCCCCCCTAGATTGTGAGTCCAGCTACAGGGTCAGGACACGAACCCACGACCTGTCCAGATTCCCTTCACTCTCTTTTGCTCCAACGCTTAACTGCCTGAGCTTTTCTGACTCTGATAAGATGCTTTGATATCACTAAATTGAAAATATATTGTTACTGGTCAGGGTGAAAAACCTTACAGCCCCCAGTATATTGCAGAGTGTGGGTACTATGCCAGTGCCATCCACATCTCAGTCATCATCAAAGCAGATGCGAGGTATATTTTCCATTATATTATAGAACAAGAAAGGCAAAGCCCTTATGGCTCACGTGTACTACCGATCTACATGTGTGACAATAAGGGATGACTTCTGCACCAGCATAA
This sequence comes from Semisulcospira habei, assembly GCA_036245525.1. Lineage (NCBI taxonomy): Eukaryota > Metazoa > Mollusca > Gastropoda > Semisulcospiridae > Semisulcospira > Semisulcospira habei. The sequence goes on from BTPG01000002.1 coordinate 79,265,447, forward strand.
TTCATGTTTTCTCAAAATGTAATCAGTTTTCACAAATCTGTCAAACCTTTGCGATGAGTCAACTAAATTGGTATACAAAGGTAGGTCTTATCATCAGCTATCTTTGTGATAAATTTGATTGAAAAGTTTGCAGAACTGTTGATAGTAACTACAATTCTATATAAAAAAAAATTGGCATTTTACACACATATTCCAACCTGCTGGAAGTGTTCAAAAGAACATCTGATAAATGAATTGTCTCCTTTGCTCCATGTAATGAGATTCACTTCAACAGTTACACCTCATACAATGTTTACGCCATAGATGAAGCCTTATACACTTATTTCAAACATGTCTTAAAATAAATTATTAAGGGGCGTTTCCATATAGCAGCATGACAGCAACACTAAAGCAAGTGGCAAAGGCGACACATACCAAGAACATAAGAAAGGCAAAGCCATTATGGCTCAAGCGTATGACCAATTTACATGTGTGACCTTTGTGACAAAGGGCTGGCTTCTGCCCCAGCAAAATCCTTGTTTTCTCAAAATGTAAGCATTTTTCACACATCTGTCAACCGCCGCCCCCCCCCCCCCCTCCCGTGACCCTTGCGATTAGACAACTAAATTAGTATGCAGAGGAAGGTCTTATCAGCTACCTTTGGGCCAAATTTGATTGAAAATTTTGCAAAAATGTTGGCACCTACAATTCTTTTTTAAAAAATTTGCATTTTACACACATTTGCCGGCGTCGTGACCCTTGACCTTTCCGAGGGGTCATCCAAATTAGTATGCAGATAGGTCTTACCATCTCTGTACCAAGTTTTGGTTTGAAGTTCTGAATAGTATTTGAGAAAAAAGATGCTTTTGTCAAAATATGTCTATTTTGGACCTATTTCCTGATCTCTTGTGACCTTGACCTTTGTGAGAGGTCACTGAAATTGGTATGTTTAGAAATGTCTTGCCACAAAGTATCCTTGGGCCAAGTTTGAAGACTGTGGCATGAATAGTCTCCGAGAAAATGCCAACGTGAAAGTTTACCACGGACGATAAATGGGTGACCACTGGCCCAGAACATACTCGCTTTTGCTTCGCACGTGAGCCCAAAATGAAGAATGCATGTTTCCATATGCACAGCACAACAGTGGCATGATTGCGGTGGGTCAAGTGATAGTGGTGTAACAAAAATTGTATTTCACTATGGAGCGATATAATGGTGATTCCACCATTAAGATAGCATGGCTGTCAGTACACTGCCATACATCGCAACAATTCTCATCATCATCATCATCAGTCCCTTGCCCAAACTGGGCGTTGGGGGGACTGAAAGGCAGCAGCAACAGACAGTGCTCTCCACTGAGTTCTATTTTGGGCGGTGGCAAGCAAGTCTGGCATCTCGAGTTCGGTCCATTCTTTTATGTTTGCGACCCAACTCTTTCTCTGACGACCTCGCCGACGACTTCCTTCGAGAGTGCCTTGGAGGATAGTCTTGGACAAGGTGTTGTGTCGGGTCACGTGGCCAAACCAAGCAAGCTTGCGCCGTTTCACGGTTGCCAGAAGGGGTTCATGTGGGCCCACCAGGGAAGTGACGATGCTCCGTACATATTCGTTGGTCTTGTGCTCGCGGTACGAGATGTGGAGCAACTTCCTCAGGCACTTGTTCTCAAAGGCCTGGATTTTCTTTTCTGAGTCTGCAAGCAGCGTCCAAGTCTCACAGCCGTAGAGTAGAATAGACACTACGAGGGACTTGTAAAGCCTGTACTTGATGGTGAAGCTGATGGAGTTACTTCGCCATATCCTGTCCAGCCTGGCCATTGCGGATGTTGCTGTACCTATCCTGATACGGATCTCTGCTATGCAACTACCGTCTTTGGACAGGGTGGCTCCCAAGTACTTGAAGCTATTGACCTCTTCTAGCTTCTGGCCGTTCATGTGAATGTTGCTGCTGCTGTCGCTTGTGGTGTTGATCATCACTTTGCTTTTATCCGTACTGATCTCCATGCCATAAGACCCTGCGCTACTTGAAAGTTTGTCTGTCAGGTTTTGCAGCTCACTATTGCTGCCTGCCATGAGGTCAATGTCGTCTGCGAATCGAAGATTGCACAGGGATCTGCCACCAATAGAGATTGAAGTATGGTGGTCGTGGAGAGTTTCCTGCATGATCTTCTCCAGGAATATGTTGAAAAGGACAGGAGAGAGCAGGCATCCTTGACGGACACCGATCGTCGTCCTGAAGAACTCGCCTGACTGATTGTTAAGTAGAACCGCGCTGCAGGCGTTCTTGTAAAGCGCTTCTATCATTCGGATCAGCCCCTCCTCTATGTTGAACGATCTCATGACTTGCCAGAGTCCGTCGTGCCAGACGCGATCAAATGCTTTCCTGAAATCAATGAAGTTGTGGTAGAGTTCGCGCTGATGCTGCAGATGTTTCTCGATCAGGATGCGGCAGTTGAAAATCTGCTCTACAGTGCTTCTTCCAACTCTGAAGCCAGCCTGTTCTTCTGCCAGCAGTTCCTCGGCGAAAGTTTTGAGGCGGTTGAGAATGATTCTAAGCATTACTTTGCTAGGGTGACTTATCAGACTGATAGTTCTGTAGTTCTGGCACTGTTTCAGGTTTCCTTTCTTGGGGAGCGGGATCACTAGAGACTGTGTCCATTCTACTGGCCATTTCTTTTGCTCCCAGATCTTTTGACAGAGTGTAGTGAGTACCTTCGTTGTTACTTCTCCTCCATGTTTCAACAGTTCAGCAGGTACGTTGTCTACACCTGGAGACTTTCCTCCCTTCAGGCCGCGTACAGCTGTTTCCACCTCTTCAGCTAACACTGGCAGGTCTTCGGCCTTCCTGGCCCCAGCCTGGTTGTTTTGGAGGATGCTGGTGTCTGGCTCAGCCTTGTAGTTATACAAGTCTCGGCAGTACTCAGTCCATCTGTTTAGTACAGCAGTGTTTTCCGTAAGGAGTTGGCCGCTGCTGTCTTCGATGACTGTGGCTGTTCGCTATTGAGTCTTGGTGAGGGTCCTTAGCGTTTCATAAGCCTTCTTGCTGTTGCCGTTTGCCATGCCCTCTTCCACGCTACGACACTGGTCTTCAATCCAATCTTCTTTGGCTTCTTTCATCCTCTTCCTGATCTTCTTGTTGACAAGTCTGTACTTGTTTGCTGATGTGAGGTCTTGGCCTCTCTTTTTCTTCCAGGCTCTCCTCTCATCACAGAGATCAAGGATGTCATCGGTGACCCAGGGCTGTTTGCGCTTCCTCTGCTTCCCCAGCACTTCTTCTGCTGTAGAAAGTAACACCTCTTTTATATTTCCAGCAAGGGTGTCTACGTCCCAGTCCAAAGTAGCCAAGGCTGCAAATCTGCCTCCCACCTGGGCTTGGAAGACCTCTTCTACTTCCGGGTCTTTTAGCTTCTCGAGGTCGAATCGGATGCGAGGACTCTTGCTGTCTCGTTTCAATGCCAGCTTCAACTTGAGGCTAGTAAGGACGAGGTTGTGGTCGCTGCCAATATCAGCGCCAGGAAAGGACCTCGTTTGTGCTTTGTTAACGCTGGATTTGAATCGTCGAGGCAGCAAGATGAAGTCAATCTGGTTATGGACCAGGCCTCCTGGCGATTGCCATGTCACTGTTCTTGACTTCTTGTGTGGATGGAGGGTATTAGCAACGGTAAGACGGTGACTCTGTGCGAACTCTAAAAGTCGCAGGCCTCTGTCGTTTGTTTCTCCAAGGCCAAACTTGCCAGCTGTTCCTGCCCATTGTTGGTAAGCGTCAGGGCCGATCTTTGCATTCCAGTCACCGAGGACAGTCAGAATGTTTTTCTTAGGTGTTTTCTTGATGATGTTGTCCAGTTGTTCGTAAAATTCTTCTAATTCCTCATCATCATGATCTGCTGTTGGAGCGTATACTTGTATTATAGTGATGTTGTGCGGTCGGGCGGAGATGCGGATGGAGATTAGTCTGCTTGACACGGGGGTGCAGCTGATGACAGTTCCAGCCACCTCTTTCATTACGATAAAAGCTACGCCATGTTCGTGCTTGGTTTCTTTTCCGCTGAACCAGATTTTATGGCCTTCATCTGTTGTTGTTTCTCCGAAGCCTGTCCATCGAACTTCTGCAAGTCCTACAATGTCCCAGCGATAGCGCTTTAACTCGTGGGTGAGTTCCTTCACTTTGCCGCACTGGTAGAGTGTGCGAACGTTCCAAGTTCCGATAGTTATTCCTTGCGTGGGCAGCTTGATGGTGGGTTTGGTTCCAGTAACACACTTGTCGCCCCCACCCTGGAGACCTCCAATGGGGTGCGCGGTCGTTGGAGATCCGGGCCCCGACCGGCGATCCGGCATGTTATTCTTATTCTGTTGCTTGTCCATCAGTCCTTTCAATGGGCTTAGGCGAACTTGGCGGCGCCCGTCTCCTCTCCAAGTATTTCAACTGACTGAGAGACGCGTCAGCCCCTCACAACGTTTCGCCCGCCAGCAGAAGCGGTTACCGGGGTGTGGCTAGGTAAAGGACCTGGAGCCAGCTGTGAGAGTTGAGTGCCATGTGAAGACCAGTGCTCCCGCCTGCCCCAAGAGGCGCTGCTGGCTGAAAAGTCAAAGGTACTACTTCTCCATGAACACTCTACACCCCAACAATTCTAAACAACTTAAATAGGGCGTAATGCTACCCGTCACACTGCTATATGGACACACAACTTGATTTTCTGCCTGCTGCTCAGCTACATTGTTGCCATACCGCCTAGTGCTGCTGTCATGTAGCCATAGGGAAATAGCCCTGGGATGGTGCATTTGATGAAGAAGAAGTTGACTTCTTTTTTTTTCAAAGAATACGGACTGTTTAAACAAGATGGGATGAACCATAACCCACATAACCCACATAACCCTTCTATATGATAGCTGTCCTTGCTGTCAATGGTCTGTACCTTTTGTCTTTGACCTGATTTTGATGCTGATTTATCTCCCAATTGAAAAAGCCTCGCAGATCTGCCAATGCGTCAGTGAGTTCTATAAGGGGTGCAGGACATACACGTCATTGATTTGTCAAACATCATTTGTCATGAGGTATGTTTTAGTTTTTACGTAATTTTATATTTATGTCATATGAGTTTCACTTTCGCTTCATAGGCTTGAAAAAATGGTGACAAAACTAGAACTTCACAGTACAATTTCAGTCTTGTGTGAAAGCAGGTTCACTTTACCTAGCTACACGATATACTAAGTACACGGGTCACCTGCATGCTCTTCTGAAAGCACATTGATGTGTGTGTGCGTGCATGCACGTGCGCCAAACATCTCCAAGAGGCATAGATCCTCATGCGCCTGGAGGGTGCATGAGGATCTATTCCTCCTGGAGATGCGCGCATGTTTGTGAGAGAGAGAGAGAGAGAGAGAGAGAGAGAGAGAGAGAGAGAGAGAGAGAGAGAGAGAGAGAGAGAGAGAGAGAGAGAGAGAGAGAGAGAGAACCGCGCACGTGAGAGTGAATGACATCATATTTTAAGTAGTCAGTGTCTGCGTGGTGATGGAGTTGCCTCTTTTACGTCACTGCCACAGTCTGACTTTCTCTAGAAGTAAATTTTGTTGTTGTTGTGTGTTTTAATTCTTTTCTGAAAAGAATTAATTTTTACTAAAGAAGTTGAAACCTCGCGCTGGGACCATATGGCGTTGAGGCACGTCCCCTGGGTGATGGATAGGGGGTCCCTCGCGAGAGGGGTGCACTGAATGAAATAAGGTGTCGTGAACCAACATGGTCTAAGGGAAGGTGACCCCGACAGAAAACCCCTGGTCCTCCTAGTAAGGGGGTTGAGCGTGGGGGTAGCTTCCCCACCCTGCAAATAAGGAAATAGCTACAAAAACGCCGACGAAAAGACAAACAGCAATTCCTTTCCTGGAGGAGGAAGGTTCTTCTACCAGAAGATTTATGACGTCCTGTGGTGAAAGCCGGAAGTCTTCGGAAGCCACAGGACCGAGCCGCCTCTCTCTATCCAGGGACACAACCATGGGCACATGCAATGTCAAGACCATGTACCAGAACGGCAAGGCCGCCTAGATAGCAGCGGAAATGCAAAAGTACAACATTTCCCTGCTAGGTATCAGTGAAGCCAGATGGACGCAGTCTGGCCAGAAAAGGCTGTTAAGTGGGGAGATGATTCTGTATTCAGGTCATGAGGAGGAGAATGCCCCCCATACAGAAGGAGTAGCATTCATGCTGTCACCAGTGGCACAGAGAGCGCTAATGGGCTGGGAACCTCTTGGGCCAAGAATTATCACAGCAGCCTTTAGAACCAAGAAAAAGGTCAAGCTGAACGTCATCCAGTGCTATGCGCCCACTAATGACAGTGATGAGGAAGAGAAACAAGAGTTCTACGACCGACTCCAGAGTGCTGTGGACAAATGTGCGGAGCGAGACATCACCATCGTCATGGGCGATTTTAATGCTAAAATAGGGGAGGACAACACCGGTTACAAAGAGGTGATGGGGAGACAGGGACTAGGGGAGATGAGTGAGAACAGCGGGGAGAGGTTTGTAAACTTTTGTGCTCTAAGCAGACTTGTCATTGGAGGCAGCATCTTCCCACACAGAAGAATACACAAAGCAACTTGGGTCTCACCTGACCATACTACAGAGAATCAAATAGACCATATCTGCAGTAGCAAGAAATTTAGAAGATCCCTTCAAGATGTTCGAGTGAGGAGGGGAGCAGATGTCGCCTCAGACCACCATCTGCTTACCTTAAGAATAAAGCTCAAATTAAAGAAAAACCGCACAGAGACAACAAGAAGACAGCGCTATAATGTAGGCTTCCTGATAGAGACTGGAGTGAGAGAAGAGTTCAAACCGGTGCTGTTCAACCGGTTTCAAGCGCTACAGGAGCTAGTAAATGAAGAGGAGGCGGTCACCACAGAGCAGCAGTGGAAGGCAGTTACTAGAGAGGCGCTGAACTCAACCTGCAAAGACACTGTAGGGTTCAGGAAACACCGTGCCATCACAAGGACTGGCTGTCGACACAGACCTTGAAGAAGATAGAAGTGAGGAAGCAGAAGAAAGCAGTTGTCAACAACAGTCGCACGAGAGCAGCCAAAGCAAGGGGCACAGGAGGAATACTCGGAAGCCAACCGCGAGGTGAAGAGGAGTATCAGGGCAGACAAGAGGGCCTACACAGACAGCCTGGCAGCAGAGGCAGAAAAGGCAGCAGGCAGCGGCAACATGAAACAGCTCTACGACATTACCAGAAGATTGTCGGGCAAGTATGACCACACAGAAAGATCAGTAAAAGACAAAGAAGGCAAGCCCATTGCAGACATAGCAGACCAACTCGACAGATGGGCCGAGTATTTTGAAGAGTTACTGAACAGACCCAGCCCACCCGACCCCCCAGACATCCAGCCTGCAGAGACCGACCTACCCATCAGCTGTGACAGACCCAGCCGGGAAGAGATCAGAAGAGCAGTGGCATTTTTGAAGAACGGCAAAGCAGCAGGGCCAGATGGCATCCCAGCGGAGTCTCTGAAAGCAGACCTAGAGACAACAGTGGAGATGATGTACCCAATGTTTGGAAAGATCTGGGAAGAGGAGGTGATGCCGGCTGGAAGGAGGGGTACCTAATCAAGCTTCCCAAGAAAGGCGACCTCAGCAAGTGTTCCAACTACAGAGGAATCACCTTGCTGTCAGTACCAGGAAAGGTCTTCAATCTGCCAGTGCCATCTGTTAATTGGACAAGAAAGATAAACGCCGGCAGCAGCAGTACTGCGCTATGGCGGCGGAACACGTGCCACCGGTGTTTATCAAGGCGCAGCTACTGCCGGCTGCGGACGATAAAGACTACACAGTTTTTGAACTCTGCTCAGCAGCAGAAAAATGTACAGGCTTCAACAACATAGAAGGAAGCCAAAGACTGGGGAATCTGTGGAGGATATACCCCAAAAACATGAACGCACAAGTGGCCCTCCTAACAAAGGGCATAGTCAGTTAGTCCTCAATGAACAAAGTGCAGGGAGGCAGGATGCCAGTTGTCAGCGGTGGTAGATAACACTTGCCCCCTCTTGCCGTCTCAATCTGGAGCAAATGTAAACTGATACTTCAGGCGTGGTTCCCATCTTCGCGGTGCAGCACAATTCAAAACCCCTTCCGTCTGTAAGAGGCTTACATCCTCATCAGCCCCCAAGGCTGCATTAAATTTGAGTCTCTTGTTGGGCCATTGATGTTGATTATGATCCTACGTATGAGGATGCCGCTGCGGACTGGTTCTAAGACTATGTAGTCCGGTCTTTTTTTTTTACGTGACTTTCTCTCATGAAAACACGTGTGTTCACGAATTCTTGTGTGTTCATGAATTCACGTAGAGTATGCCGAACAGTTTCTTTGTGCATAATTATGCGCGTGGGAATTAATTAAGTTTTTCCTTCATTTCGACGAGCTTTGGATTGTTTGACACACGGCAAGGCCGAAAAAATGTAGGTAAGGGCCGGTTCGGGTGGTCCGATTTTTATAAACATCATATTTATTTGTGTTAATAAGAATTGTTATTCTATTCAAAGTATGATTATCATGTTACTGTGTATGCATTTGTAGATAAATTTTAATGTTGCAAAAGATTTAGCTGGAACAAAAGATCCCGGCCAAGTCAGTTTCAACATTTGGACATTAATATTTAAAACAGGCCGGCCAGTGTTTACTGAGTTTAGTGCCGCGGGAGTCAGTTTCATCGCCGCCGATTTTTAGTGTGTATGGACACCTGAAGTTACCAACCCTGGGTTCTTGTTTTTGTTTTTAAATCTGCAACTTCATGAGGACCTAACCGCATTCCCTCTGTGTTACTACATCTTATCATTAAAGCCTTAACTTCTTTCATCCAGTCAAGAACATGTTGCAGGTTTCCTGACATGTTATCAAATGCCATTGAATGTGTGTCTAGGTTCATCTCCGTTCACGAGCATGGCTTCATCATACAACCTTAAAAGTCTTGGAAAGCTACCTTTTATATCAAGTGTGGGTGGGTTTTGACCAGTTTATATTACTCTTAAAAAGAGTTATTGCGCTTCAGACACTGTCACGTTAAGGAGGGATAAGAATTATCCTGCAGTCCCTAAAGGCCCAGAGTGCATTGCTTAACAAGGATGGAACATTATATCTTCAGTTTAGTGAGCTTTTAGCATACGTCTTCATAAACAAAAACGCTTTGCGCATCTGTGCTCAGCTCGCAAAGGAGGTGGAATATTGTCTACTAAATCAGTTGTTCACCGCCGTCTGCGAACACGTGTGCTGCCGGAAGGACATTTGGAGAAAAAAAAAAAAAACAACATCTGACTCTATTAATTCAATATCTGAACTTTATCAAAATGTTGCCAGGGCTAATATTCATATTAGAGAGATTGATACATTCTTTTTAAATATTCATCAACCGCTGAGACTCTTCTGAAACCTCTGTACAGCCAGTACAGAACAGATCATAACAAACATCCTGGGAGAAAATCAAACTGTTCGAGTGGCATTTTCAGCTTGAATTTCCAGATTGTTGAGAGTTTGCATATGAAAGGCTTTTGGACAAGAAGATTTTTTTCTTGAGTAAGTGTGTAACTTTGTGCGAGAAACTGAAAGATCAATCAGCTGTGCGCTGAAACAGTTTCAGCAGAGAAAAACGGGCAAGCATTTGGAAACCTACGGGAAGGCATCGAGCTTTATGCAAGATGTATTCATTATCCTGACATTATTCAAAGGGACATTTTGAAAAACTTGCCAGATACACTAGGCAGATAAACCACAGCTATATTGCGGCGATTGTGCCATTACTCACTGCGGTAATGAAAAGGGAGTTCATGTTTTCATTGAATTTTCCAGAGAAGTAGTCAGTACAGACCCAACCTTCTTGAATGATGTTCTGCTGCTCGTCAGAACAGAAGTTCAGCAGCGCCATTTGGACTTTTGCCATGAAATACACGTGTTCGAAAGTGGTACATCTAAAAGCGTATGCGGACGATAACACTGCGATTACAAGATGACATTTCTCAGTCTCGGGAAGCTTCGATCTAAAACCCTGCATGTGCACAGAGAGAGAGAGAGAAGTTCTTAGGTTGGATGATCATCATCCAGCTGAAGAAAGTCTCTCGCAGTCTGCATATCGCCAAAATCATAATGGCTCTGGAGTCAGCACTGGTGACGAGTTGCCATGTGCAGCATGCAGTCATGCAGCCAGTGCAAATGAGCCGCTGCATTGGAAAGAGCTAGACGTGGTCACAGAGTGGTTTCACAATGTTCCTCTGGAAGTCCAGCTTTTCTTTGAATCATTTTTAAACAAGAGGTACATTTCGAAAGCCGTCAATGCAGATTCTTACATTATGAAGTGATTGAAACGTTTGTATCAAACATTTCACACACTGCTCGGAACACATGATATACACTATGCAGGCCGGCGTACTGCAGGGACTCTGTACTGACTACCTTTCGTACAGCTACCACAGTGTTAGGACAGTCTTCGCGATCACTGGACTGACAAGCCGGGTTGACAGTAAGATTGTGTGAAGCCGAGCGTCGCCTTAAAAATGAAGCATCATTCAACAACTGCTACCTCGACGCCTTCAAAAGACGCTTCAGATTGGAGTACTGTTCAGTGGGTGGACGTGTGCAGCGGTCAGTTAGTCTTCGAGATTGTTTTCTCGTTGTCTGTCTGGACAACCTGGTGCGGCTAACCTTTCATTCTGACACAGGCAGAGGAGAGTCCAGATCATCCCAGTTATGCACTTTGCCCGTTTCAGTGAAAGGTGTCCCAAAGGATATAGACATTGTGGAAACATGGCACGACCGTGAATGCGACGGGCATTGTACCAACTGTTCTTGTGTGCAGCCAGTCACTTTGTCCTATGGGGGCCACTTGTCCTAAACATTTTCAATAGTTGCTCTGAGATCCACTTTCTGTTTCTTCTGAGCCTCTGTCGAGAAATGGAGTATCCTTTGCAGAGAATGTTCGGAGGCCAGGGGCATCGCACACTATCCTTTGGAACTACTCAGAAATAAAGACGGGAATTACAAGTATTGTTTAAAATAATGTCGATCTTTCCCTTTGTGTAAACAAAGAGGCAAGGCTTGCAGGTCCCGCTTAACACTTGACAAAAATGACCTGTAATCCGAATTGACAAATTCTATCCTTTGGCACTACTCAGAAATAAAGATGGGAAGTTACAAATATTGTTCAAAATAATGTCGATCTTTTCCTTTATGTAAAAAAAGAGCAAGGCTTGCAAATTGACCTGTAATCTGAATTTACAAATGTTCTCTTTCATTTTTGAACTGCCCAACCCACTTGTAGACAATGCTAGATGATACAAAAGTAGCCTATCAAACAACTTTCAAAATGGTTTTGATTTTGACAGGAATATCAGAGGGAAACCAACAGAATGAAAATATGGCAACTATCGTCACTTTATGGGCAAAAAATATACCTGAAACTGATCCAGATGGTGATGCGTTTATAACAGTCCTCACAAAGAGCAGCAAAACTATATAGATCATTCGAACAGTACTCAAAGGCAGGAGAATTCTGGATAAAGTTCGATCCATTGTAATGAAAGCTCAATGAGCTGGCTCAAAAAGCGTAGAGTTGGACGTTGTACACGATTCCCGACAGTTTGCACGATATCATCGAGCAGCATGTGTGCCCACTGCATGGTATAATTGAAATTCTTTTTCCCCACATTGATTTTGTTGACTTAATAAATCACGGGCTGAGTATCTGAAAGCGTGCCCCATGCATAGCGTTGTCTTGTTCCAATTTGTGACGCACTAAAGCGTTTCATAGTCAGGCCGCAAATTACATATAAGGTACAACAAATTCTTAACGCTTTATTTTGGACATGACTGAAACGTCAGTCGACTTGTTAGTTTAGTTCTTATTTCCTTTCCCTGTGCGACTTCATAAAGCACTTGAGAACAGAACACGATGAATATTTCTATCTATCTATCCCGTAGTCTTGCCGACCGTTGGGGCACCACTGATGACTTGGCAACCAGCTCCCTCCATTCCCTGCAGCCTTGTCTGACTCCAACTGTTGTCCTAAACCAATTTCCTATTTTGCCGTTGAAGCAGAACTGCGCTAGTGGCCTTGTTGTATAGGTTTTCTATTACTTTGATCAGGTTGGCATTGATGTTGTACAGCTTCATGGTGGACCAAAGGGCTGCATTCCACACCCTGTCAAACGCCTTCTTAAAATCCACAAAGACATGATAAAGGTCTTGCTGGTGCTGAAGGTACCTCTCACATATAACTCTCAGGTTGAAGATCTGCTCAGTTGTGCTGCGCCCTGGTCTGAAGCCTGCCTGTTCCTCAGCTATGATTTCCTATGCCTGTGGCTTCAGCCTTTTCAGAAGGATCTTTAACATGAATTTGCTTGGGTGGCATATAAGACCGTCGTGTGATAATTCTGGCATTGTTTTTAAGTTTCCTTTTTTTCGGGAGTTTTTATAAGTGATTGGGTCCATGGTGTGGGCCATTCCCCTGACTGCCAGATCTTATTGCAGATAGTTAGTAAGGCGCTTATCATGTCTTCTCCTTCTTCTTGGACTAGTTCTGCAGGGATGTTGTCTGCTGCTGCTGCCTTCCTTTTTTTCAGCGACTTCACGGCAGCCTCTACTTCTTCTTGGAGGATGGGATAGTTGTCACTGTTGGTCACTGGTGGGGTTTGGACAAGTATTCCTGGGTCCCCTGTAGTTCGGTGGTTGTACAAATGTGAGCAGTACTCTGTCCATCTCTTCAGAATGTCTTGGTCTTCCGTAAGACATTTCCTTTCGCTATCTTAAATGATAGAAGAGCGTCCCTGTTTTGCACTGGTCAGGTCTTTCACTAGCTGGTATGCTTTTTTGGTATTATTTTTGTTCAGTTTTTCTTCTATATGTTTACACTGGTCTTCAATCCACCTCTTCTTTGCCTTTTTCATGTTTTTCTTAATATCCTGGTTAATTTCCCTGTATTGTTTAGCTCCTTCTACCTCTGACTTCTTTTTCTTTAATTCTCGACGCTTGTCATACAGATCAAGGATGTCAGCTGTAAGCCAAGGATCTCACTAGTTGTTTGTGTTACAGCAGTGTTAAATGTGTTGATCAGTGTGTCCACATCCGTGTCTTCTGCACCTAGAAGTAGCAGTGGTGCGACTGAATTTTCCTCCTATCTTTGCCTGGAAGGCTTCTGCTACCTCTGGGTCTTTTAGCTTCTCAAGGTCGAACTTGATTCTGGTGGGACCCTGCTTGTTGACTTTCTTCAGACGGAGTCGGAAGGTCATCATCACTAAGTAATGGTCGCTTCTAATGTCTGCTCCTTGAAAGCTTCTTGTCTTGGCAATGTTCACACTGGTTTGGAAGCGAATCTTCACCATGATGTAGTCAATTTGGTTATGGTGCTGCTTTGTGTGGGCCAAACGTGTTCATCAGCTTCAGATCATTTGCGCTGGCAAATTCCAGGAGCCTTAAGCCTCTGTGTTTGGTCTCTGCATTGCAGTAGCATCCTCTCCTATTTTGGCATTCCAGTCTCTCTGCGCCACAAGAATGTCTGTCTTGGGGGTCTGGTCCAGGACTTCCTGCAGTTGGTCATATAAGTCTTCTATTTCCTCATCATCATAGCTTGTTGTTGGAGCGTAAACTTGTACAATGGTGATATTAAATGGGGTGAATATTTCCTGACATTATATGCCTTTCCTCGTAAATTCCCGGTAACATACCATTGCGGACTACGAAAGATTGGTTTCTTGTGCAAGAAGGACTTGTCCTTTAACTTTTTAATATTGTTTCCCAAAGAGGAAGTCCGACGGTTATTTATTGCTGTCTTTTTAAAAATTAAAGTCATGGACCTTCAGTTACTGAGGTGCACCTTTACTTTCTTTTACAGATATTTTCACAATTTATGACACTGTAGGTACTCAGCGACAAATGAAATCACACATTTATTCTCTAGGCACGTTGGTATACATAGCTACGGATCATTAGTGGTTTCTTTCTTTTTTTTTATCAGAGGGAAAAGCCCAATCTTCTGTATTTCTGCTCTGTAAGTTATCAGTGATCACTGAGACTGCATAATTGGCACTGAAAGTGATCGCACATCACAACATATCTTGTCAGTGCAACTGATTGAATTAAATGTTACAGTAATAAATAATTAATCAAGTTTCGAAACTTTGTTCAGCCATGACAGTTAAAACCAAGTGGTGTGGCACTCTTTCTCTTTTACAGCATGCAGCATGTTTCACTTCGGACATAGGTTTCGAAGATAGCGTTTGTTTTTGTGGGTTGCGTGTATACCCAAACCTTTGTTACTCTCTAGAAAATCACATGTATCTGGTAAAAAAATAACCGTCGGCTGAAGTAAGGATTGTCAAGTTGCAAGAGTGAGTCTTTGAAATCTACAAGAGGTACAGATCTTCATATGTCCTCGCCACAAAGGCTACTTATAAAAATATATGCCTTTAGCTTGATTTGTGTGCGTTTCAGTGTAACTGACATCGTTCCTCAAACTGAGGAAGTGGACGCGGACTAAGTCAACGATTGTAGTCTGTGCAAGAAACCAATCCACATCTGCAAGGGGCATAGATACTCATTATCCCCTCTGCTTGAGGGCTCATGAGAATCTATACCTCTTACTGCTGTCATTCATGCTGATGTTTCTCAAACTGAGTTTAATTGAATCAGGGCCGGCTTGACTGTGACTAGATGGCAGGCAAGCACCGCGGAAACATTAACAGTGCGAGTTAGCGGGCCGAGTTATCAAGATGTGTTGACAGGTTTCACATCTGAGCCGACTTCTAGACCACGCCCACAAACGGCACGTGCGGCGATTGGCTGTAGAACTGTAGTGTTGAGGGGTCGGCTTGTGACCCCAAGTGACAAAAACCCCTATATCGTTACGGACGCGCAAGGAGAGCGAGAAATCCCAGCCACACGTCTCACCATTGCAAATATTCCTCTTTCTTTCTCGAACGAGGAAATACTTCAATATATTGAAAAACTGCCCGTGAAACGAGTTGGACGAGAGGGCCCGAGCGAGAATGGGAAGCTGAGAGATAGATAATAGGAGACCCGTAAGACAATGAATTCAATAGAGCCGCATCCGTCATTAATTTACGCCATTTTTAATATCAAAATTTTGACCCCCATTACACCCCCGTTATTTCCGAATCAACCCTTTGATTTTAAAAAGTGACGAGCATGACTGATGCGGCCTTATTGATCTGATTATCTTATGGGTCTCCTATTATCTATCTCTCACCAAGGTCAAGGTCATGAACCAAGGTCATGGGTCAAGGTCACCAAGGTCATGGGTTAAGGTCACGGGTCAAGGTCATCAAGGTCATGGGTCAAGGTCATGGATCAAGGTCACCAAGGTCATGGGTCAAGACCATGGGTCAAGGTCACCAAGGTCAAGGCCATGGGGCAAGGTCACCAAGGTCATGGGTCAAGGTCATGGGTCAAGGTCATCAAGATCATGGGTCAAGGTCATGGGTCAAGGTCAAGGTCACCAAGGTCATGGGTCAAGTCGTCGAGGTCTGGAACCAAATAATGGTAAAAGTCCGACACCTAATGTCTAAGCTTGACCAGTTCTGAAAGACCTCCACCTCAATTCAGGTATGTTATGAATAGACTTGTTCTGAAAAAGAAAAAGAAAATCAAAGGGCCTACAATTATTCATATTTTTCATTTCTGACTAGCTTGCCTTTTGAAACTGAGATCGAAATCTTTTCAATCAGATCGGTATCCACCACACCTGACATGATATTCATAAAAAAAATTTAATCTGGACATGATATTCAAGAAGGAATTTTTAATTTTTTCAATTATGTGTACACCCTACAAACAAATTCAAATTTTAATAAAGCAAGGGAAGTAACTTTTTTGTCTTGCTGAAATTTTTACAAAATTACTTCCATTGTATAAACCTGTACTCAAAGGAAAAAGTAATCTGAAATAAGGGGTGATTCCTTCCTTTTTCTGGTGCTCAAGTCATGGTAAAATTAACTAGTTACTGTCTATGTTACGTCTGATGTTTCATTTGGCTCTCACTTGGCCAGGGTGTGTGATTTATAATTTACTGCAAAGCCAATAATCGCCAATACTGTGTCAGGTCTGTTCGCTTTAAAGGACAGGGTTATTGTACATGACACCACAATTGAAATCTGTGAATCATGATATTAATAAGCCCACTGAGAGAGATAATAAAAATATGGGACAGGTAAGTCTTGTCTGGGGTAAACTCAAAAACTATTTGGCAATATTGCTGGAGTGATGCAAACGTAAAAGGTTACTGTTCAGTGTAATTTTCTAGAAACATGATTCTGCTTGATAACAATTTATACATTTGTTTGTCCAATAAAAATGACAGACGGACAAATCATACAAGTGCTTGATATCTCACACTGTTTCAAAGATGTTATGCATTTTACTGACTTAATATCACCCAAACAGACTTACATAAGCCTTTCAGCACCATCAGAAATATATGCTACATATAGTGTGACTTTGGATTATGTCGATGAGCATCCAGATGTGGAGTGCATGACAGTTGATTTAAAAACACCTACTTTTAAAGTTGATGATACCAACTATGGTTGGTTAGGGGAAGTTTGTTATAGCATATTTAAACAACTACGCAAACTAAATGTTTATATTGACAGTGTTACAATTAATAAAGTGGTATTACACAAGGTGAGCCAGCAGTAATATTTTTTCATTTATTATTTTGTCGGACAAATAAAAATGACGGACAATGTTCAAAACCCTGGCTCATCTAGTTTAAGAAACGTGTTTCACACAACAAACTTACCCATAACCAATACTAATAATGTTTATGAATCAATAGAAAACTCTTTTTCTGTCATACAGCAAAATCTTATCACAGGCAGTGTTAAGATTCAGATTGTTGCAAAAATCGAATTCACTAGATTGGGCGGTGAGGTAATTGTATCGTATATATCAACAAGACAACACACTGTTAACACAAGAAGAGAATTGGAGAATGTGTTTAGAGACAGACTATTACCAGACTTCCTCCAGGCGATTGACAGTGCAAAAATGAAGGGGTCTGGTTGGCACGAAGGACATGTACATGAACTACAACTAAAGCAGTCTAGGTATCATCCTATATTAGGTAAAGCATGGATACCACTGCCAACTGAGGTTGCAAACAAAAAGGCTGTCGTCAACATACAGAACAATGACAACTATTGTTTCATGTGGTGTGTGCTTGCTAAACTACACTTTGTGAAATCAAAACCTGAACGTGTATCTAACTACACCAAATTTGTAAATGAACTCAACTTCAGTGGCATTGAGTTCCCTGTTAAAATAGAGGACATAGATTTGTTTGAAAAACTAAATCCTGGTATATCTGTAAATGTGTATGTGTGGGATAATGAATCTGAGAACAAGTTGCAACCAATTAGAGTGTCCCCACTGGCACCAACCTATGGTCAGTCAGAAGATAAGCATGTTGACATGTTGCTTATCAGCCCTACCGGTGATGACAATAACTTTCACTACACAATTATCAGAAATATGTCACGTCTAATTCATGGACATACAACAAAACACAATGGGAAACAGGAAGTTTGTAAAAAATGTTTACAAAGATTCTCTTCTATTGCAGTGGCACACAAACATGTTTTACACTGCAGGTCACCTGATGATATACAGACTGTACTTAAGTACCCAGATCCTGGTAGTCAAGTGTATTTTAAGAACTATGGGAATCAGCAAAAGCTGCCGTTTGTAGTATACGCAGATTTTGAATCACTGGTTGTTCAATTTGAAGGTCATGTTCCAGAGACATTACCAAAGACTATAAAACTGAGTGACCAAGTGGTGTGTTCTTTTGGATACATTATTGTTAGGTCAGACGGTCTTCATTCAGAACCTGTTATCTACAGAGGTAAAAATGCAGCTTGTCTGTTTTTAACAGAAATGAGACATCTGTATAGTCAGGTAGTACAGTATCTCACAACATGTCAGATGCCTTTGGTGATGACAGAAGAAGACAAACTGAAATTTGATACAGCAGAGACGTGTTGGATTTGTGAACAGCCTTTAGGGGGTGATAAAGTTCGTGACCACGATCACATAATTGGGCGTTACAGGGGTGCTGCACATAGCAATTGTAACTTGTTATTAAAAATAGATCCTAAGACATACAAGTTACCAATCTTTTTCCACAATCTTAAAGGGTATGATTCACACATTATCATGCAGGCTGTAGATGAGTCGTACAAAAACATAAGTTGTATTGCCCAGACAACTGAGAAATACTTAACTTTTAGGTTAGATAAATTAGCATTTTATGACTCCATGCAACATTTGTCTTTAGGGCTTGCTAGTCTTGCAGAAGGACTGACTGAGTATCCAATAACGAGTAAATATTTCGAACCAGACTTGATTAAGAAAGGTGTCTATCCGTATGAGTACATTGATCATTGGGTTGTGTTTGAAGAAACAAGACTGCCACCAAAAGAGAAATTTTATTCTACACTAACTGGAAAAGGTATTTCTGACTCTGAATATCAACATGCACTTGATGCATGGGGTAAATTAGGGTGTCAGACGATTGGTGATTACCACGATCAGTACTTAAAGGCTGACGTTTGTTTACTAGCAGATGTATTTGAAAGTTACCGTGAGAAGGGTTTGTTACACTACAGACTTGACCCTGCTTGTTACATCACTAGTCCTGGCATGACTTGGGATGCATTTTTGAAATCCAGTAAGATATCTATAGACCTGTTGTCTGATCGGACGATGGGTGAAATGGTGGAACGTGGATTAAGGGGTGGGATTAGTATTGCAGCGAACAATTATGCCAGAGCCAACAATAAATATCTGGACGGTCATGGTGACCTTGGGTTTGACCCCTCAAGGTCAAGGTCATTCATTACGTACTTGGACGCTAATAACCTTTATGGCTGGGCAATGTGTGAGTTATTGCCCTTGAAAAACTTTTGTCTGTATGATTTGTCACAGTATGATGTAACAGAGTCAGGGTTAACTAACAATATTATGAATCTTGACCGAAACGACGCGAAGGGTTGGATCTTTGAAGTCGACCTGGAGTACCCACACCATCTACATGATTACCATAATGATTATCCCTTAGCTGTTGAGAAAATGAGTATGACAGGAAAAAAAGAAGACACTAAACTTGTGCCAAATTTGAATGACAAATTCAATTACGTTTGTCACTACCGCTTGTTGCAGTTTTACATCAGACACGGGTTAGTACTAAAGAAAGTTCACAGAGGAATTCAATTTGATCAGAGTGCTTTCATGAAAGATTACATAATGAAGAACACAACCCTTCGTGCCAGAGACGGCAACACTGCATTTGACAAAGACTTCTTTAAGCTTATGAACAATGCCTGTTTTGGCAAGACAATGGAAAATCCTCATCACAGAAAAGATGTGAGACTGGTCACAACTGAATTGGGTGCAATTAAACTTACAGGTAAGCCACAGTATACAGGGTATAAAGAGTTTCATTCATCATTGTATGCTGTGTCACTCAAAAAAAAAGATTGTCAAACTGGACAAGCCAGTATTCATTGGTAAGAGATAGTAAAGTGGACAGTTGATGGGCACCCCTCCCCCCAATCTATAGATTTATTTGATCCTCTCCGTATTTAGACAAATGAACTCCCAACACTTACCGCCAATACCTTTATTACCTAGCCATTTTAGTTCCACTCCAGAAATCATTCAAAGCAACGATTTTTTATCAGCTACCAACCCGCGATTATTAAGCCAGATCCCCCACTCCCACCTAAATTATTAATGCTGTCATTGACTTTTTTAAGCAAAATTATTATATTATATTATAAAATGAATCAAGACGAATTACTTCTTTTAAGTGATATTTGTGCTGTAGAAAACAAAGACTTAGACTTTAAAAAACAGCGTCTTTTGTCTGTGATTGTGTCGGGCAAATCAAAGACTTATCTGGGTAGACAATACATGATAGAGGATATTGAATCTCTAAGCTCTGACGAGCTAATCAAGCTTCATTCAAAATATGAAAATCACATTGCCTCACTAATGACTCGTGATTTAAGTCGATCTCTTGTCTGCCTATATACAAAAGCTATAAGTCACTTCCTACCTGTTGATAGTGAAAACCTTTCACACGATTGATTGATTGATTGTACATTGCTTAACGTCCCGACAGCAACAAGGCTTTCTCAGGACGTGCCTGCACTGCTTGTGAAAAAAAAACCCAACAGAACATTGAATGTATGTCGCCAGCCGGTCAAATACGTTAAATAAACCTAACACATGGGGCCTAAATAAAGCTAAGACCATTTAGCAACACACATCCAATATCAAGAGCTACAGGCAGTGCAGACAGTAGGGAGAGTTTTTAAAAGGCAAATACAGGTGAATGGACAAAGGGTAGACAGAAACACATGCCCCAGAATAGAGAGAAAAACCCACCCTGTGGGGCTGACCAGGGTGACCCTGAGAACTAAAAAATACCTAACCCCACCCAAGTCCCCCAGGGCAGACCCGGGTGGGGTCCTTTCACACGACCTTGAAAGTAATCCCATAGTTTCAAGTTCAATAGGCAAATTAGCATGCCTTATGTTTTACAAGTTTGGGAATTACCTTGCGCCTGCTGTAACCTTACTTGTTACTAGTAGTCATATTGATTTTTCTAAAATAAATTTTAAATTAGAAGAAAATGGACGAGACGACTCCACAACAGAGCCATGTCTTGACACAGGTTCAAACAGTGACTAAGACTAAAAGCCCAGGTAGAATAGAGGCTGGAAAAAGATTAGCTGAATATAACAGACAAAAGAAATTACAGCTTCAAGCATTAACAGAAAAGACTGACACACCATCACCACTTCCACCAGAACCAACACAACCACCCAAAAGTGAGAAAAAACCAACTACAAAATATATAGTTGCTGGATTTGTTGTCGGATTTGGTTACGTAGGTTACCAATTATATAAAAAATACAAACCAAACACTCAAACAGTGTCCAAAAAATCAAACACTCCAAAAACAAAAGAAGTAGTCGCCACATTACCAGCAGTTCCAAAACCTTTGGACCCATTTTACATGCAGTAAATAAATTTATTATTTTAATTTTTATGGTATAAGAAAATGAGCGACACAAAGAACTTAATGAACCTTGTCTATCACTCTGCTGTAATAAGTGGACTAGCAGTAGCATATTCTATGTTGGGAAAAAGTCTTCTCAAAATGAAATCAGCAGACCTTAGTAAATTAGACTTTGAAGACAGTGCTAAGCTAGTAGTTGTTATAACAGCATCGATTGCAACAAAAGATTTTCTAGTTAAGCAAGGAATTATTCCAGAAAATATTTCTATGTAAATAAAAATATGGCAACTATAGCTGTTATGATTGGCGGTGCAGTTATTAACGCATTGGCATTTAGTGGGTCAAACTATTTCTTTTCAAAAGTGAGTAAAGAAGAATCAGCAGAAGAAATGAAGCGCCACAATGAGGCATCTGAAAAACTAGCTCAAGCTCAACAAGATTATGAGAAGCAAAGAATTGAGAAACTTGATTTTATTAATGAAAAACTAAAACTTGAGGGTCACGCACAGCATACATTTTCAAACGTCGATGACGCGATCAAAGAATACTATCTTGTTACTGGTGAAGACATGTCTATTCCACAACCAAAACTTAGTGACTACTACCAACCAAGCCCAGAACAAAGAAATGGAGAAATAATATTTGTTTTAGTAGGAATGACATTAGTATATTTTACAGGAGTTTATATTGCTAGAAAAAATGGCAGACGCTAAACTATCAAAAATATATTACTCCCCAATTGGCTACTGGAAAGGGAATACTGCAATAAAAAAATTACATGCTGCTGTGGGTGGAGATGTTAACCAAATAAAACAGTGGCTTAAAAAACAGGCAATTTGGCAAATATATCTTCCTGCTCCAAGAAAAATAACAAGGCCTCATTTTGAAAACACTATCCCTAATGACACACACCAAATGGACCTCCTGTTTCTTCCGCATGACACAATAAGAAAGAAACGATACAAGTATGCATTAACTGTTGTTGACATAGCTTCAAGGTATAAGGATGCAGAACCCATAACTGACAAAAAAGCTGTAACAGTGGCCACTGCATTATCAAAAATATATAGTCGAGGTCCTTTAAAATACCCTAGGCTTGTGCAGGTTGATGATGGGAGTGAATTTAAAGGCGCTGTTAATCAGTTATTTGCAAAGCATGGAGTGCTAGTGCGGCGAGGCATACCAGGCTTGCATAGATCACAGGCTATTGTAGAAAATTTCAATAAACAATTATCAGAGAGACTTTTTAGCTATCAGTATTCTAAGGAACTCATGCATGACACACGTAACACTGAGTGGGTTAAAAGATTACCGTCTGTAATAAAAGCAATGAATAATGAGGGTCACCCTAAACCTGTTGATGCTATTAAATTGAAAACAATACCGTCAGAAATAAAAACAACAACAACACCTCCAGACACTAGTTTGTTTACAAAACAGGTAAGATATTTGTATCAACCAGGTGAAGCTGAGAATGACGTTAGACGTAGGGCAACTGATCCAATTTGGTCTACATCTGTTCATAATATAAAAAAAATAGTTCCTTCAGCTAATGCAACAATATATTATCTGTATGAGCCTGCACCCCAGAGGGCATTTGTTAGAGAAGAATTACAGATTATTCCCACAGACACTGTTACTCATTTGTAACAATTTCAATTCATCAATTAGTTCATCAAACAGTTCATCAGCTATTTTTTTCAGATAACTTGAGCCTGTAATGACCTGGTGCATAAGCTTTTTCCTTAGTGTGAAACACTCTTTTTGTATCCCCAACTGCTAGAGACTTTTTATATGTTTGAATCATTTCAATATTATGTTTGTTTGATCTTAGTGTCTTGTTTGGATAATCAGGCATTAATGCACCATCTAACACTTGCTTGTAATGTTCATGTCGAATGTCTTTATTTTTTATTGCTGTTTTCTTGATACCTTTGGCTTTCGACTGACAACCTTTCTGATGCTGTATAGAATACATTTTGGATCTCAGACCAACGTACTCAACTATTGGCACACCATTCAGTTCATCTTTAAACTTACCAGGCACTTTCTTGTTTTGTGTGCTAAACAATGGGTGATCTTTAGGATAATCAGACGTGTCATACATGTGTAACTCTGTTTTCATGTCTTCATAAAAGTCTTCAGTAGGCACATCAATGATCATAGAGTCAGTGTCAGTGTATAACAATCGACACTCAGGATACTTTGGTTTGAAGTAATCATAATAAAATTCAAGCATTAACAGTTTTGATAACTCAAGAATTGCCATACCAATGAATACTGGCTTATCCAGTTTAACAATCTTTTTTTTGAGTGACACAGCATACAATGATGAATGAAATTCTTTATACCCTGTGTACTGAGGCTTACTTGTAAGTTTAATTGCGCCTGATTCAGTTGTAACAAGTCTCACATCTTTTCTGTGATGAGGATTTTCCATAGTCTTACCAAAACAGGCATTGTTCATAAGCTTAAAGAAGTCTTTGTCAAATGCAGTGTTACCATCTCTTGCACGCAATGTTGTGTTCTTCATTATGTAATCTTTCATAAAAGCACTTTGGTCAAATTGAATTCCTCTATGAACTTTTTTTTAGTACTAAACCATGTCTGATGTAAAACTGCAGCAAGCGGTAATGACAAACGTAATTGAATTTGTCATTTAAATTTGGTACAAGTTTGGTGTCTTCTTTTTTCCCTGTCAAACTCAGTTTCTC
This sequence comes from Semisulcospira habei, assembly GCA_036245525.1. Taxonomy (NCBI): domain Eukaryota; kingdom Metazoa; phylum Mollusca; class Gastropoda; family Semisulcospiridae; genus Semisulcospira; species Semisulcospira habei. The sequence goes on from BTPG01000002.1 coordinate 79,289,208, forward strand.
AACTGCTAATGGATAATCATTATGGTAATCATGTAAATGGTGTGGATACTCCAAGTCTACTTCAAAGATCCAACCCTTTTCATCATTTTGACCTCGATCCATAATATATTTTGTTAATTTTTTTATGCCATACTGTGACAAATCATACAAACAAAAGTTTTTTAATGGCAACAATTCACACATTGCAAATCCATACAAATTATTAGCATCCAAGTATGTAATAAATGACATTGGCTTTGAGGGGTCAAAGTCGTCAAGATATTTGTTGTTGGCCTTGCCATAATTGTTTGCTGCTAGACTAATACCACCTCTCAATCCACGTTCCACCATTTCACCCATCGTACGATCAGACAACAGGTCTATAGATATCTTACTGGATTTCAAAAATGCATCCCATGTCATGCCAGGACTAGTTATGTAACAAGCAGGGTCAAGCTTGTAGTGTAACAAACCCTTTTCACGGTAACTTTCAAATACGTCTGCTAGCAAACAGACATCAGCCTTTAAGTACTGATCGTGGTAATCACCAATCGTTTGACACCCTAACTTATCCCATGCATCAAGTGCGTGCTGATATTCAGAGTCAGAAATACCTTTACCAGTTAGTGTGGAATAAAATTTCTCTTTTGGAGGCAGTCTCCTTTCCTCAAAAACTACCCAGTCACTGATGTACTCATATGGATAAACACCTTTTTTAATCAAGTCCGGCTCAAAATATTTACTTGTTATTGGATACTCACTCAGTCCTTCTGCCAGACTAGCAAGACCTAAAGACAAATGTTGCATGGAGTCATAAAATGCTAATTTGTCCAATCTAAAAGTCAAGTACTTCTCAGTTGTCTGGGCAATGCAACTAATTTTTCTGTAAGACTCATCAACAGCCTGCATGCTGATGTGTGAATCATATCCTTTGAGATTGTGGAAAAAGATTGGTAACTTGTATGTCTTAGGATCTATTTTTAATTTCAAGTTACAATCACCATGTGCAGCGCCTCTGTAACGTCCAGTTATGTGATCGTGGTCACGAACTTTATCACCTCCCAGAGGCTGTTCACAAATCCAACACGTCTCTGCTGTATCAAATTTTAGTTTGTCTTCTTCTGTCATCACCAAAGGCATCTGACATGTTGTGAGATATTGTACTACCTGACTATACAGTTGTCTCATTTCTGTTAAAAACAGGCATGCTGCATTTTCACCCCTGTAGATAACAGGTTCTGAATGAAGACCGTCTGACCTAACAAGAATGTATCCAAAAGAACACACCACTTGGTCACTCAATTTTATAGTCTTTGGTAATGACTCTGGAAGAGGACCTTCATATGGAACAACCAGTGATTCAAAATCTGCATACACTACAAACGGCAGCTTTTGCTGATTCCCATAGTTCTTAAAATACACTTGACTACCAGGATCTGGATACCTCAGTATTGTTTGAATGTCATCAGCCGACCTGCAGTGCTGCACATGTTTGTGTGCTACTTTAATAGAGGAAAACCTCTGTAAACATTTTTTTACAAAATTCCTGTTTACCGTCATGTTTTGTTGTATGATGAATTAGTCTTGACATACTTCTGATAATTGTGTAGTGAAAGTTATCACCAGATCTTATTAGCAACATGTCAACATGTTTATCTTCTGGCTGCCCATAGGTTGGGGCAATTGGAGATACTCTAATTGGCTGTAACTTATTCTCAGATTCATTTTCCCACACAAACACATTCACAGATATACCAGGATTTAGTTTTTCAAACAAGTCTATGTCCTCTATTTTAACAGGGAACTCAATGCCACTGAAGTTGAGTTCGTTTACAAATTTGGTATAGTTAGATACACGATCAGGTCTTGTTTTTACAAAGTGTAGTTTAGCAAGCACACACCACATGAAACATAAATTATCATTGTTTTGAATATTGACTACAGCCTTTTTGTTTGCAACCTCAGTTGGAAGTGGTATCCATGATTTACCTAATATAGGATGATATCTTGACTGCTTCAGTTGTAGTTCATGTACAAGGCCTTCATGCCAGCCAGACCCTTGCATTTCTGCTCTGTCAATTGCTTCATGGAAGTCTGGTAACAATCTTTCTCTAAACACTTTCTCTAGTTCTCTTCTCGAATTAACTGTGTGCTGCCTTGTCGAGATATACGTTACAATAACTTCACCAACATCTCTGGCAAATTCTATTTTTGCAACAATCTGAATCTTTACACTATCAGAAAGAAGGTTATTTTGTATGACTAAAAAAGATCTTTCTATTGATTCATAGACATTGTAAATATTAGATATAGGTAAGTCAGTTGTGTGAAACACGTTTCTTAATCTTTGATGGTTGTCCATCTTTTTTATTTGTCCGACAAAAAAATAAATAGAAAATTATATAATGAAAATGGCACTTTATTGACTGTAACTCCTACAAAACAGATTTGTTTACACACTGACTCAATCATCATTATTGGTTTTGTATGTGCAATACCATTTTATTAAATGTAACAACGTTAAAATATAAATTTATTTTATATAGCTCTTTTGCTAAATTACTACACACTTTGCCAAACCAATTACTGAAATAATCATTAACAGTAAATGATTGTGTATTAATATCAACAGTTATTTTTTTAATAAATGGATTATCAACACATAAAGTTATATTACCAGACATATACAGTGTTGTTGGTAACATAAATAAATTACCAGGTGACTCTCTATTATAAAGCTGGCTTACATATTTAATATCTTTAAAGCAATATGTAATATCTATGATTTCACCAATAGGCCAATTTTGCTCCTTTTGTCCGTCTGTCATTTTTATAGACAAACTAAAAGTATAAATTAATTTACTAACCCATACCCTGTGGGCTGATCTGTCTTTAAAATGAGCTTTAGATGCTTAGTTGATTTCAGTTTATTTTTTACATCATCCCGTTCATGCTTATTTGGGATGACATCGTTTTCTCTGAGACAGTCTTCAAAGCTGTCACGATCCTTACAGTAAAACAAACATATAAACTTTAACTGTTCTCGAAAATCTTTCAGTACAGCATTATATTTTTGAGTGAGAATCCATACACTTACATTAGCATGTCTGCCACTGAAGGCAAGTTCTGCTAATGTGTTTCTCTTCTTGACAATGTCTTTCTCTGCAGAACAGTCATCAACAATAAACAATGTTGGCTGTCCTTCAAATTGTTTGTAAAAATATTGTAGGTAGTCATTCAGTTTTTTCTCAGGGTCAACTAAGTAAATGTTGCTGTCAGTCCAAATGAATAAACGGTTGTGATAAGCTTTGTTGTGTTTGCTTGTAGGACAAAATATTACAATGTTTTCAAAGTGGTGGATGTATCTTGTTTGTAAGAGGTTAAGAACAAATTCAGTTTTTCCACAGCCTGTGGCACCACAAAATAAACCACAGTGTGGATCGAGTGTCATTAAGCTACGGTTCATTTTAATACACAATATAATTTTAATATATGTGTCCACTCAGTCTGCTTTCTGCAATATTGAGTTGTGTGTCATATATCAGGTACAAATATATATTTATGGCTGCAGCAGTTTCAACCTTCTTTTGTATCTGAATTGTTATTCCATCACTACCATTCTCGACAGTTCGTCCTGACCCATGAAGATAGTCATCATCTGTACTACGCAGGTCTAACCACAGTGCATACTTGTTTGTCAGGTATTGACCAATCCTAATGTCATACAGATGTAGATCTTTGCACGCAATGTTTGCTGGTTTATCTCTAATCCTTCCACCCGCAAAATACTTTGTGATCTCATCGTAGTGTTGATAAGGTAACATTCCAGAAGCGTACACTTGATTAGGACGGCCTTCAATTGTGCAGGACAAATGTGTAATCTTAGGATTGTAGAATTTTTCTGAATCCCGTTTATATGGATCTGCTGGTTCAACAAACAACATAAGAATACCTTTCAGTGACCTAGCAGGTGTGTTTAAGTTTATGTTCCACATTGGGTCGCTTTTGTCTTTGGGTATTAAACTATGTCTAATCACCCTGTCATAATAAATTGGAAGTCTTGACTGGTACTGATTTTGTATGAGTCTGGCTAGTTCAGTGTGTGTGACAATTTCATATTCCAAGGAAATGTTAGAGATCTTATATGTTGCACTAAGATCAGATGATTTAATAACTTTGGAGTAGTCATTGAAGGTTAGTTCAAAACTCAGACGGTCATTCAGTGCTCCTTGATAATAAGGCAGATGAGCTGTTAGGATTTCAAACTCAAGTGGAATGTAGAATCTGGATCCATATGTTTCGGCCATTATAACATCCATGGCTGTATTAGTTACATTATCTCCGGCGTCGATTCGAAGTTTCCCAACATTATCTGGCTGTATGCCTTGGTAAATACGGTCTTCTCGTTCTTCTTTTGTTAGCCAAAGGTCTTTGTAACAGTAGAATACATCTGAGTCATCAAGACTAAACACTTCCTGTCCTTCAAGTTTTACTTTAATAGTTCTAACAATTGCTCTGCCAAGATTGTTAACTAGTGTTCTGTTCACGTCTGCGTCTGATGATAGTTCAATATTAAAAGCAAGGCGTGCAGTGCCAGGAACAATAACGTCACTGGGTCCTAGGTTTGGAAACTTGACTGTAAGTGTTTGGTTCTGGTCTATGGTACTTGGATTGTTTGTGATGACTATTGTTTGTCGAATGCCCTTAACACCCAGGGGCTCACGTAGTTTTCTGTATGGGTCTAACTTTGATCCGTAAGACTGTGTCATTTTTATTATGCACAATAAAAAATAATAAATTAATAAAACAATGGCAGCGGGAGGATTTAATCATGAAGATTTTGAAATGGATGACATGAATGACTATGATACTGGTGCAACAGATATGACTGGAATGGTAACTACTTCTAGTATGTATCACGAACTGCTAAAAGATAAAGTAAACTCATTTTATGACAGTGTTGGTGTCCACCCAGATGTAATAGATCCTAATCAGTTTGAATATGATAAAGGACACTTATTTGTAAATATAGACAGAGGGAAAATATATCTAACACATAAAAACAATCCTTCTAAGTTTAGAGCTTTAAGTACAATTAAAGGTGAAGTCGGTGGTAACTCTGGGTTGGCAAGGTATCTTGGAATTGGAGGGTCTCCTGTTCCCCCAAGACTGGCTAGTGTTCTTCATGACACGCAAACAAAGTTGCCAACAGGGCAACAAATTGAAATGGCACCAGTAACAAGCCTACCAGAACTAGCAAACACAGTGATACAAGAAACCTCATTTACTGAAGGACAAATAAATGACGCTTTGAAAACAATAGATGATCCACCTTTGTCAATGAGAGAGATTATAGGATTGGATAAATCACTGCAGACAATAAGAGGTGAGATGGTAAATAATTTAGCCAAACTAGGAGAGCTTGATAAACACATAGAACGAGAAAAAAAGAAACTGGCTACCGCAGACAATGGAAATCTTGACACAGAAATGAAAGAGAGAATTCAACACAGATTAAATGATTTGCAGATAGAAAGATCAGGAAGGTTAGAAGCGATTAGTATTGGGAGACAAAAACTGAAAACACAAGTCAACAGGATTAGAGAAACTATTCAAAAAATACTTCACGAAGACACTACTCTGGCTCAGAGACTTAAAACACTTTTCATAGAACAGGGTATCACAATTGCCAGTTTAATTACAGCTCTGGGGTTTATTATCAGTACAGTTGTGTTGGCTGTCTCCGGGGGTGGTTCTCCACCTCCAGCACCACCAACCCCAGTCCCCACAGATCCAAAAGACTTACAGTCGTGGGTAAAGAAACAACTGTCTCACATATCAGACTTGCTTAAGAAATTGGCTGTGAAAGCAATGGACGCTTTGCCTGGCATTATAGGCACTGTTGTCAGTTGGCTGATTAGTACAGCGGCAAAGGCAGTAGGGTTTATGGCAGAACATGTGTGGGTCTTTTTGGTGACAGTAGGAGGGTTAATAGTGGGTTATTTAATGAAACAGGTAAAGAAGTAATACCCCTAATCCAGTGAGACCTATTACCAATGCAGTTCTTTCCGACTCATGTGTGTCAGGGGTTGACTGTACTGATTGTATGAGTGCCGGGGCTGGGGGTGTTACCGTCTGTAATGATTTTAACGGCTGTACGTGTGTGGTTGTGACCCCCAAGTTTACAGATTGATTGAGTCCTAATTTCTGACCAACACCTGCAACAATGATTTCATTATTATAATTTGTTATTGTACCCATTTGGAGTTGAAGGTCAGATGGTAACATGTATAACCCGATGCCAACTACAAAGTCAACTTTTGATCTGGCATATCTTAAAACGTCTTGGTAACGCTGTATGCTTGATGGGAGATCAACTGTTGAGTTAATTGAATCTTCAAGATTTGCAAGAAACTGTTTTTGTGCTTCAAATTTACCACTTCCATTCAAAATGTTTGATTTTGTTAGTGATTGTGCTCCTAGTAAACACCAGACATATGTTCTGATAGACTCATTGACGCGCTCGACTCCCGCTTGAGTAAACCCGTCAGATTTATCTAAGACAAATGTGGTCCAGGCGTTTGACTGTTTCTGTTCTATTGATCCTAACCAGACTTGTGATTTTGATGAGAATGAAGTGTAACCAGGGTAATAATCTTGAGGGTATTGTCTGTGACTCATAGCATAATACAATGTTCCCATGCCTTTGTGATCATCAAGTTTTTGTGTAAAGTCATACTTTGTACTGATGTTAAATTCATTACAGATCCGTTCAAATGCTTTCAAATCCATGGGATTGTTAAACTGATTAAAACTGGATTCAGTGGGCAGTGGGGTATGCAGTTCTGACAGTATTCTTCTAAGCTGGTAATACATGTGAAAACGATACACAGACCTAATCAGTTTGTTTGAGTGATTCAAATGGTCTGTAAAAGAAACGCCACAGCCTGTAGTTGAGCATAGTATAGCAAAGTTAAGTTGGTTTTGAAACATCTGTAGCGGGCTTGAAGACCACTTTCTTGCAGTAGAGTCATCTGTAATTGGAGGGTTTAGGTAATGATCAAAAGGGTTGGGTACTTTGACTTGAAATAAATCTTGTTCGCTTACAGCTATGTCGAGTTGATTTAGTTGAATTATTTTCTGTTCATAAGTAGGGGCGACATTATATTTAGCATCTACATTAAATTGAAATGCGTTTGTAGTGGTAATGGTTGGTGATTTAAATTCCATCCTTTTTTTTATGTGATAATAAAAATGTTTATTACCTTAACAAATCTTGACACGAGCAAACCAGTGTGGTTAACTAATGGGATTGATAATCGTGATGGTAGCAAGGCTGCAGCTATCCATGAAATGTTCTATACAGTAAAATGGTTTAATGTAACAGATGATATATATAATAAAGTAATTTTTGATGGTAAGACTGAAGCTATACCACCTGGGTATTATGACTTTTGTACTATAGCTGAATGGTTTCAAAGTAAATTTAAAATTAAAGCAACTTTAAATCCAGCTAACCTACTTGTTACATTAGAATTTCTGAAACAAGATTGGTTAAAAATTTCAGACAGATTTGCATATTTACTTGGATTTTATATTGACGAAGATTGGTGGAGACCAGATGATTTAGATGAAGCTATGTCTGGCATTATAACAATGAAGACAAAAAAACTTAAAATAACTGGAAAACGCCCTGTCAATTTGTCAGTACACACAGTACTAAATGTTTATTTGAAAGAACTAAACACATCTGAGAATGTTCACAATGGAAAGCCTTCAACTTTGTTGAGATGCTTACCAACTGGAACTGCTCCGTATTGTGAAAGTGTAGTTGTTAGATTTCCTAATTTGCAGTTTAAGAAATTAGGTTCTAGTTTCTTTGAGTCACTGTGTTTATCTGTAACTAATCAGGATGACAAACCAGTTCTTATGCATGATTTTAGTGTAGTGTTAGAAGTTAAATAATTTTATTTTTGTTTATAAAAAATGAGTGGTCTTGGTCCAAAGCCTAGAATCATACCAGTTGCGTGTCCAGTAACAGAGTTGAAAGATTTGGCAGACGTACAGGATTTTGAGAAGGAAGGGGAAATTGGAGAAATATATGGTTTTGAACTTGATTCAAATGGCATGTACAAGAGGAAAGTAATTGTTGACATGAAAGATGGTGAAAAACAGATTCCTAAACTTGGTCAGCTTCGTGATGTTACTGTACCTACTCCACCTGTAAATAATGCGCCTTACAACTTAATACATGTGGGTAGTAAGTGGGTTGTTTCACCTGTACCGGCACCACCTCCAACAATTGACTGGGACATAAAGATTGAATTTATTATTCCTTATGTATACACTGATGATGAAGGCGCCTTAGTGTTTAGAAAGGTTGTTAATTCTGGGCCGCTTATTGTAAGCCTTGTTCCAAGTTTTTCCCTAGACAACAATAGCAGAGAAAAACTGAAAGTTGAAAATTATGAGAGACGGCGGTATCTTCTTACAACTAGAAAGGGTAGATCAGATACTTCTGTTGTGTTTATGCCAGCAAGCTTAGTCGTGGCTAGAGAAGCGACAATAGTATTTGAAATTATCATGAAATCTGTTGCTTCTGCAAAAGAGGCAAATATAGCACAAGGAATTAAACTTACATGGAATGAAACAGTAACAGAATCATCAAAGGTCTTTATTGCCATTACAAAAAATAATGATGTTATTAATGTTTCAAGCAGTATTCCCACTGTCAAGGTGGTGGTTGACAAAACAACTTTTGTTCGTCTAACTTACATAAACCTTGAACACATTGATCTTGTTGCATTTTATTATGCTAGCAAATTGTATACTTTTGAAGAGTTGCAAAATGTAATTGCTGATTAAAAAAATATTTGTCAATAAAAAATGGTGAACTTGTATCCACAAATACCACCTGAGCAGCTTGAGCCTATTGAGCGTGATAAAACATTAAAGGCAGATTCATTCCGTTTAATGAATATTACAGAAGCGTTGAAGTATTTGGAAGAAGAACAAGCAAAATACTCGAGGTGTAAACGCCGTTACAATACGGTTTTCAATTCTGTACACAACACATCAATGGCCATGGGGGTGGTTTCGGCCGGATTATCTGTAGGAGGTATAACTCTGTTTGCAACGGGGGTGGGAAGTGTCGTAGGAATTGCTGTTGAAGCTGTTGGCCTTGCCACAAGCCTGGCATGCTTTGGTATGGAAGCCCTTAACAAAAAATTTTATACTAAGTTGCAGAAGCATGAAGCATTAAGTACGCTCGCAGCAGCTAAGCTGACGAGTATGAAACTTATTATTAGTAAATCTTTGGAAGATAATGAAATTGACGATAACGAATTTAAAAGAGTCCAGGATGATTTGGCCAACTATAAACAACAAAAGTCTGAAATACAGAATAAGATGCGTAGTCAGGCTGTAAATGTTGAAGAGCTAAAGAAATCTTTTTTAGAACAAGGAAAAAAGATAGGCGTAGAAGAAACTATGAAAAAAGTTCGAGAACTTACAAGCAAGTAACGATAGGTTTTGGTAATCCATTATTTTTGTCATACACTTCGCAAAGAGATGTCATGCCTTTCACCCCTGCCTACCTAACACCATCTGCCCCTCCACCAGACTAAAAAAAAAGATTTTACGTTGTCCTTGTAACTTGGGAAATCTGTCCAAGTAAGTTGTTCACTTGGTTCAATAACTTACAAGATCTTATGATTAGGTTCTTGTAAGAACTTGTTTTAAGTCACTTATCAGAACTTGCACCAACTAACTTCAAAGTTACCTGTAAAGTTAGTTAGCGGTTGTAGGTGACTTTGGAAATTTGTTAACAAGTGTCTGTAGGTAACTTAAATTTGTATCAAGTGTATATAAGAATGTTTTGTGTGTGTGTGGTTATTATTAAATAACTGTGTTTTGGGGTATTGACGTAGAGTCAATGGTATAATGGTATAAATGTTCTTGAAATTATCATATCTCTAACACTAACTATGCATATACACATGCATAAATACACGCACAGACGCACACACACACAAACACTCGCACACATACATACACGCATGCACATGCATACATACTAGCATGCACACGCATACATACATGCACTCACACAATGACAAACACTCACACACAAACACTCGCACGCATACATACACACTGACAGACAAACACACTCATACACTAACAGACACACGCATACACACTCACATACAAACACACACAAGCACTCACACACAGACAGACAGACAGACACAAAATCTTTATTCAGCATGTAGACTCCAGTCCGCAGAAAACTTCACCGCATTTCAGTTGTATGACACGATATAGACGCGGCGACTGTGTACTTAGTCACGTTACTAAGTCCCTATGTCAGTGTTTACGTTATAAACCGCGCTGACAGCGTTAGCGGCAAGGGTGTCAATAGAAGACTGAAGACTTTGTATTAAGAGTCATTTAACTCTATGTTCTGTCTCTGTTTTTGCTTGCTACAGAGCTACAGGCCGCTAAATATAAGTAGATCGGCAACTTCCGCATTGCAGCTAGTGACGTATTTGTCTGCACCAATACTCAAATGAAACTGTCTGCACGCCGCGCGCCAGCGATGTTTGCTACGTAAAATCTATTTTAAAACCGCGCTGACAGCGTTAGCGGCAAGGGTGTTATGATAGAAGACTGAAGACTTTGTATTAAGAGTCATTTAACTCTGTGTTCTGTCTCTGTTTTTGCTTGCTACAGAGCTACAGGCCGCTGAGCCCACGCCGCGCTATTTACCACCAGCGGTGGTTGCTACGTACAATCTATTTTAAAACCGCGCTGACGTTGTTAACGGCAAGGGTGTCATTAGAAGATTAAATACTTTGTATTAAGAGTCATTTAACTCTGTGTTCTGTCTCTGTCCTCAACTGAATGACACTGTCTGCAGTCCGCGCTGACGGCGTTAACGGCAAGGTGGTAAACAGAATATTGAAGACTTTATGTTAAGAGTCATTTAACTCTGTGTTCTGTCTCTGTCCTCGCTGTACTCAACTGAATGACACTGTCTGCAGTCCGCGCTGACGGCGTTAACGGCAAGGTGGTAAACAGAATATTGAAGACTTTATGTTAAGAGTCATTTAACTCTGTGTTCTACTCTCATTTCTTAGTTGTTTACGAGACGGAAGTAATAGCAAATGACTCTGTTTTAGTAGGCTCAATCTTCTGTTTTGCCCCTCAACACATGCTTACTGCGCCGTTAGCGGTCCCCGTGTGTGACTGCACACCTAAATTCGATAGAAATCGACATAGGTCTGTAAACGTGACACTGCCTAGATAAATTAAACAACCTGACGAGAATAAATGTCCTATTACATAGAGACCCGCATGCTTTTGCGTACGGTACAACCAATAAACTAAAACCGCGGTTTTTCACTCACAGCCGTGTTTAAAGTAAAACGCAATACTGAACCCGGTTGTACTCAACACTCGGCAATTTAACAGTAAGTTTTCTTTAGTCTCGGCTCACTAACCTTTTTGTTGTTTCAACATAACGCACAATAGTAATATTCTACAAGATGTATCACTGCACTGAATATCGAAGTCCGGAATTTGTAATATTTCCAATGGCTACCACAAATAACACATCTTCTCACAGCAACAGAAATCCTTGAAATGTCTCAACGACGCAATACTTGATCACGAGACTAGGGTCACGAGTTGACACGTGGCGTTGTTATTGGCAACATTGACGTCACTTACTTTTGGGTTGGGTGTTGTGGAAATTATGCCTAACGGGAATTCCCACAATGGCGCAAGTAGTCATTTCCCGAAAACGGCTGATAGTAGTCAATGACAGCATTAATAATTTAGGTGGGGGATCTGCCTTAATAATCGCGGGTTGGTAGCTGATCAAAAAACGTAGCTTGAATGATTTCTGGAATGCAACTAAAATGGCTAGGCGATTAAGACATTGGCGGTAAGTGTTGGGAGTTCGTTTGTCTAAATACGGAGAGGATCAAATAAATCTATAGATTGGGGGGAGGGGTGCCCATCAACTGTCCACTTTACTATCTCTTGGTATGGCAATTCTTGAGTTGTCAAAACTGTTGATGCTTGAATTTTATTATGGTTACTTCAAACCAAAGTATCCTGAGTGTCGTCTGCTATACACTGACACTGACTCTATGATCATTGATGTGTGTACTGAAGACTTTTATGAAGACATGAAAACAGAGTTACACATGTATGACACGTCTGACTACCCTAAAGACCATCCACTGTATAGTACACAGAATAAAAAAGTGCCTGGTAAGTTTAAAGATGAACTAAATGGTGTGCCAATAGTTGAGTATGTTGGACTGAGATCAAAAATGTATTCTATACTGCACCAGAAAGGTAGTCAGTCCAAAGCCAAAGGAATTAAAAAAACAGCAATAAAAAATAAAGACATACGTCATGAACATTACAAGCAAGTGTTAGATGGTGCATTAATGCCTGATTATCCAAACAAGTCACTGAGATCAAATAAACATAATCTTGAAATAATCCAAACACATAAGAAGTCACTTGCAGTTGGAGACACGAAAAGAGTGTTTCACACTAAGGAAAAAGCTTATGCACCTGGTCATTACAGACTCAAGTTATCTGAAGACATTTGTGATGAACTGGTTGATGAATTAATTGACGACTTAGTTACTGAAATGAGTAACGGTGTCTGGGGGAATAATCTGTAATTCTTCTCTGACAAATGCCCTCTGGGGTGCAGGGTCATACAGGTAATATATTGTTGCGTCTGCGCCGGGAATTATTTTTTTTATATTATGAACGGATGTTGACCAAATGGGGTCTGTCGTCCTGCGCCTGATGTCATTTTCAGCTTCACCTGGTTGATATAAATATCTCACCTGTTTAGTAAATAAACTTGTGTCGGGTGCCTGTGCTGACATTGTTTTTGGCTCTGTAATTGTTTTCAATTTAATAGCATCAGCAGGCTTAGGGTGTCCTTCATTATTCATTGCTTTTATCACATGTGGTAACCTTTGTACCCATTCAGTGTTACGGGTGTCATGCATGAGTTCCTTTGAATACTGGTAACTGAAAAGTCTTTCTGATAACTGTTTGTTAAAGTTTTCTACAATTGCCTGCGATCTGTGTACGCCTGGAATGCCGCGTCTGACCAGTACGCCATGCTTAGCAAATAACTGATTAACAGCACCTTTGAATTCTGATCCATCATCAACTTGCACTAGTCTGGGGTATCTTAAAGGGCCTCGACTATATATTTTTGATAATGCTGTAGCAACTGTACTGGCTGTTTTGTCAGATATGGGTTCAGCGTCTTTATACCTTGAAGCAATGTCTACAACAGTCAGTGCATACTTGTATCGTTTCTTTCTTATTGTGTCATGTGGTAAAAACAGGAGGTCCATTTGATGTGTGTCATTGGGGGTAGTGTTTTGAAAATGAGGCCTTGTTATCTTTCTTGGAGCAGGAAGATATATCTGCCAAATTGCCTGTCTCTGTAACCATTGCTTGACCTGATTGAGTGTTATATCTCCGCTTACAGCGGCATGTAATTTCTGAATAGCTGTTTGTCCTTTCCAATAGCCTGATGGAGAGTAATATATTTTTGATAGTTTATTTTCGGCTGCCATTTTTTCTAGCAATGAAAACTCCAGTAAAATAAACAAATGTCATTCCCACTAGAACAAAGATTATCTCTCCGTTTCTTTGTTCTGTACTCGGTTTGTAATAGTCACTTAGTTTCGGTTTTGGGATAGACATGTCTTCACCTGTGACAAGAAAATATTCCCTGATTGCTTCGTCTGTATTTGAAAACGTATGTTGTGCGTGACCTTCAAGCCTGAGTTTTTCATTGATGAAATCAAGTTTTTCAATTCTTTGCTTCTCATAATCCTGTTGGGCTTGAGCAAGTTTCTCAGATGCTTCATTATGACGTTTCAATTCTTCTGCAGATTCCTCTCTACCCATTTTAGAAAAGAGATAATTAGAGCCACTGAATGCCAATGCATTAACAACTGCCCCACCAATCATAATAGCTATCGTCGCCATATTATTTTTATTTACATAGAAACATTTTCGGGAATAATTCCTTGCTTAACAAGAAAATCTTTTGTCGCAATCGACGCTGTTACAACTACAATTAGCTTAGCGCTGTCTTCGAAATCGAGTCTACTCAAGTCTGCTGATTTCATTTTGAGTAGACTTTTTCCTAGCATAGAATAAGCTACTGCTAATCCACTGATTACGGCAGAGTGATACACAAGGTTCATTATGTTCTTTGTGTCATTCATTTCTTAGGCAAGAAAAATTAAAATAATATTTTTTATTTACTGCATATAAAATGGGTCAACGGCTTTGGGTGTTACTGGTAATGTGGCGACTTCTGGTTTTGTTTTTGGAGTGTCTGATTTTTTGGACACTGTACGAGTCTGTGGTTTGTATTTTTTGTATAATTGATACCCTACGTAACCAAATCCGACAACAAATCCGACAATTATATATTTTGTTGATTGAGGTTCGGGGTCGGGGTCAGGGCGGGGGTCAGACTTAGTTGTTTGTCTCTCACTTTGATGAAGGTGTGACGGCCCTGACGGTACTGACACAGGTCCTGACGATCCTGACGGTGGATCAGTTACATGAGTCTTTTCTGTTTGTGCCTTAAGCTGTAATTTTTTTTGCCTATCATATTCAGCTAATCTTTTTCCAGCCTCAACCCTGCCTGGACTTTTAGTCTTCGTCACAGTTTGAACCTGTGTCAAAACAGGGTCGGGGTTCAGTTGTGGAGTCATCTGGGTTTCGTCCATTTTCTTCTGCAGTAAAATTTATTTTCGAAAAATCAATATGACTCCCGGTAACAAGCAATGTTACGACAGGTGCAAGGTAATTTCCAAACTTGTAAAACATGACACATGCTAATTTGCCAATTGAACTTAAAACAATAGGATTGCTTTCAAGGTCGTGTGAAAGACTGTCACTATCCACAGGTAGAAAGTGACTCACTGCTTTTGTGTATAGGCATACTAGAGACCGGCTTAAATCACGAGTCATTAGTGAAGCGATGTGGTTTTCATATTTTGAATGAAGCTTGATTAGCTCGTCAGAGGTAAGAGATTCAATATCCTCTGTTGTGTATTGTTTCCCGAGATAAGTCTTTGATTTGCCTGAGACAATTACAGACAAAAGACGCTGTTTCTTAGAGTCTAAGTCTTTGTTCTCAACAGCATTGATATCATTCAATAGAAGGATTTCATCAGGGTTCATTTATATTGTTATTTTAAAAAACAAAAATTAATTTACTAACCCATACCTTGTGGGCTGATCTGTCTTTAAAATGAGCTTTAGATGCTTAGTTGATTTCAGTTTATTTTTTACATCATCACGTTCATGCTTATTTGGTATGACATCATTTTCTCTGAGACAGTCTTCAAAGCTGTCACGATCCTTGCAGTAAAACAAACAGATAAATTTAACTGCTCTCGAAAATCTTTTAGTACAGCATTATATTTTTGAGTGAGAATCCATACACTGATGTTTGCATGTCTGCCACTGAAGGCAAGTTCTGCTAAAGTGTTTCTCTTTTTGACAATGTCTTTCTCTGCAGAACAGTCATCAACAATAAACAAGGTTGGCTGTCCTTCAAATTGTTTGTAAAAATATTGTAGGTAGTCATTCAGTTTTTTCTCAGGGTCAACTAAGTATATGTTGTTGTCAGTCCAAATGAATAAACGATTGTGATAAGCTTTGTTGTGTTTGATCGTAGGACAAAATATGACAATGTTTTCAAAATGGTGTATGTATCTTGTTTGTAATAGATTAAGTACAAATTCAGTTTTCCCACACCCTGTCGCACCAACAAATAAGCCACAGTGTGGGTCGAGTGTCATCAAGCCCCGGTTCATTTTAATACACAATATAATTTTAATATATGTGTCCACTCAGTCTACTGTCTTGTATATTGAGTTGTGCGTCATATATCAGGTACAAATATATGTTTATGGCTGCAGCAGTTTCAACCTTCTTTTGTATCTGAATTGTTATTCCATCACTACCATTCTCGACAGTTCGTCCTGACCCATGAAGGTAATCATCATCTGTACTACGAAGGTCTAGCCACAGTGCGTATTTGTTTGTAAGGTATTGTCCGATCCTAACGTCATACAGATGTAGATCTTTACACGCAATGTTTGCAGGTTTATCTCTAATCCTTCCACCCGCAAAATACTTTGTGGTTTCGTCATAGTGTTGATAAGGTAACATTCCAGACGCGTACACTTGATTAGGGCGGCCTTCAATTGTGCAGGACAAATGTGTAATCTTAGGATTGTAGAATTTTTCTGAATCCCGTTTATATGGATCTGCTGGTTCAACAAACAACATAAGAATACCTTTCAGTGACCTGGCAGGTGTGTTCAAGTTTATATTCCACATCGGGTCACTCTTGTCTTTTTGCATTAAACTATGTCTAATCACCCTGTCATAATAAATTGGCAGTCTTGAATGATACTGATTTTGAATGAGTCTGGCTAGATCAGTGTGTGTGACAATTTCGTATTCCAAGGAAATGTTAGAGATCTTGTATGTTGCATCTGTGGCAGATGATTTTATAACTTTGGAGTAGTCATTGAAAGTTAGTTCAAAGCTCAGACGGTCATTCAGTGCCCCTTGATAATAAGGCAGATGAGCTGTTAGGATTTCAAACTCAAGTGGAATGTAAAATCTGGTTCCATATGTTTCAGCTATAATAACTTCCTTTGGTACGCCAGTAGTTGTTTTGTCTCCGGCATTGATTCGAAGTTTCCCAACATTATCTGGCTGTATGCCTTGATAAATACGATCTTCTCGTTCTTCTCTTGTGAGCCAAAGGTCTTTGTAACAGTAAAATACATCTGAGTCGTCAAGACTAAACACTTCCTGACCTTCAAGTTTTACTTTAATAGTTCTAACAATTGCTCTACCAAGATTGTTAACTAGTGTTCTGTTTACGTCTGCGTCTGATGATAGTTCAATATTAAATGCTAGGCGTGCAGTGCCAGGAACAATAACGTCACTGGGACCTAGGTTTGGAAACTTGACTGTAAGTGTTTGATTCTGGTCTATGGTACTTGGATTGTTTGTGATGACGATTGATTGTCTTATGCCCTTAACACCCAGAGGCTCACGTAGTTTTCTGTATGGGTCTAACTTTGATCCGTAAGACTGTGTCATTTTTATTATGCACAATAAAAAATAATAAATTAATAAAACAATGGCAGCGGGAGGATTTAATCATGAAGATTTTGAAATGGATGACATGAATGTCTCAGATACCAGTATCACAGATATGACTGGAATGGTAACTAGTAGTAGTATGCATCATGAACTGTTAAAAGACAAAGTAAACTCATTTTATGACAGTGTTGGTGTCCACCCAGATGTAATAGATCCTAATCAGTTTGAATATGATAAAGGGCACTTATTTGTAAATACAGACAGAGGGAAAATAAATCTAACACATAAAAATAATCCTTCTAAGTTTAGGGCTTTAAGTACAATTAAATGTGAAGTCGGTGGTAACTCTGGGTTGGCAAGGTATCTTGGAATTGGAGGGTCTCCTGTCACGCCAAGACTGGCTAGTGTTCTTCACGACACACAAACAAAGTTACCAACAGGGCAACAAATTGAAATGGCACCAGTAACAAGCCTACCAGAAATAGCAAACACAGTGATACAAGAAACTTCATTTACTGAAGGACAAATAAATGACGCTTTGAAAACAATAGATGATCCACCTTTGTCAATGAGGGAGATTATGGGATTGGATAAATCACTGCAGACAATAAGAGGTGAGATGGTAAACAATGTTGCCAAACTGGGTGAGCTTGATAAACACATAGAACGTGAAAAAGAGAAACTGGCTACAGCAGACAATGGGAATCTTGACACAGAAATGAAAGAAAGAATCCAACACAGATTAAATGATTTGCAGATAGAAAGATCAGGAAGGTTAGAAACAATTAGTATTGGAAGACAAAAACTAAAATCACAGGTCAACAGAATTAGAGAAACTATTCAGAAAATACTTCACGAAGACACAACTCTGGCTGAAAGACTTAAAACACTTTTCAGAGAACAAGGTATTACAATTGCTAGTTTAATTACAGCTCTTGGATTTATTATCAGTACTGTTGTGCTAGCTGTCTCCGGTAGTGGTGGACCCGGTGGTAGTCCAACACCGCCAGCCCCGGCACCTCTAGCACCACCAACAGACCCAAAAGATTTACAGTCATGGGTAAAGAAACAACTGTCTCACATATCAGACTTGCTTAAAAAATTGGCTGTGAAAGCAATGGACGCTTTGCCTGGCATAATTGGCACTGTTATCAGTTGGCTGATTACTACTACAGCAAAGGTAGTTGGGTTTATGGCAGAACATGTGTGGGTCTTTTTGGTTACAGTAGGAGGGTTGATGGTGGGTTATTTAATGAAACAGATAAAGAAGTAAAACCCCTAATCCTGTTAGACCTATTACCAATGCAGTTCTTTCTGACTCATGTGTGTCAGGGGTTGGTGTAGGGGTTACCGCTTGTATGAGTGCCGGTGTTGGGGCCGGGGCCGGGGTCGGGGCTGGGGCCGGGGGTGTTACCGTCTGTAATGATTTTAACGGCTGTACGTGTGTGGTTGTGGCCCCCAAGTTTACAGATTGATTGAGACCGAGTTTTTGACCAACACCTGCAACAATGATTTCATTATTATAATTTGTTATTGTCCCCATTTGGAGTTGAAGGTCAGATGGTAACATGTATAACCCAATGCCAACTACAAAGTCAACTTTTGATCTGGCATATCTTAAAACGTCTTGGTAGCGTTGTATGCTTGATGGGAGATCGACTGTTGAATTAATTGAATCTTCAAGATTTGCAAGAAACTGTTTTTGTGCTTCAAATTTACCACTTCCATTCAAAATGTTTGATTTTGTTAGTGATTGTGCACCTAGTATACACCAGACATATGTTCTGATTGACTCATTGACGCGCTCGACTCCTGCTTGAGTAAACCCGTCAGATTTATCTAAAATAAATGTGGTCCACGCATTAGTCTGCTTCTGCTCTATTGATCCTAACCAGACTTGTGATTTTGATGAGAATGAAGTGTAACCAGGGTAGTAATCTTGAGGGTATTGTCTGTGACTCATAGCATAATACAATGTACCCATACCATTGTGATCATCAAGTTTTTGTGTGAAGTCATACTTGGGACCGGGGTTGATGTTAAATTCATTACAGATGCGTTCAAATGCTTTCATATCCATGGGGTTGTTATACCTGTTGAAACTGGATTCAGTGGGTAGTGGTGTATGCAGTTCTGACAGTATACGTCTAAGCTGGTAATAAACATGGAAATGATACACAGACCTAATCAGTTTGTTTGAGTGATTCAAGTGGTCTGTAAATGAAACACCACAGCCTGTAGTTGAGCATAGTATTGCAAAGTTGAGTTGGTTTTGAAACATCTGTAGTGGACTTGAAGACCACTTTCTTGCAGTAGAGTCATCTGTTATTGGAGGGTTTAGGTAATGGTCAAACGGATTTGGTACTTTGACTTGGAATAGATCTTGTTCAGACACAGCTATGTCAAGCTGGTTTAGCTGAATTATTTTCTGTTCATAAGTAGGTGCAACATTATATTTGGCATTCACATTAAATTAAAATGCGTTTGTAGTGGTAATGGTTGGCGATTTAAATTCCATCCTTTTTTATATGAGATAATAAAAATGTTTATTACCTTAACAAATCTTGACACAAGCAAACCAGTGTGGTTAACTAATGGGATTGATAATCGTGATGGTAGCAAGGCTGCAGCTATCCATGAATTGTTCTACACAGTAAAATGGTTTAATGTAACAGATGATATATATAATAAAGTAAATTTAGATGGTAAGACTGAAGCTTTACCGCCTGGTTATTATGACTTTTGTACTATAGCTGAATGGTTTCAAAGTAATTTTAAAATTAAACCAACTTTAAATCCAGCTAACCTACTTGTTACATTAGAATTTCCAACACAAAATTGGTTAAGGATCTCAGATAGATTTGCATATTTACTTGGATTTTATATTGACGAAGATTGGTGGAGATCAGATGATTTAGGTGAAGATATGTTTGGTATTATAACAATGAAGACCAAAAAACTTAAAATAACTGGTAAACGCCCCGTCTATTTGGCAGTACACACAGTATTTAATGTTTATTTGAAAGAACTAAACACTACTGAAAATGTACACAATGGAAAGCCTTCTACTTTGTTGAGATGCGTGCCAGCTGGAACTGCTCCGTATTGTGAAAGTGTAGTTGTTAGATTTCCTAATTTGCAGTTTAAGAAATTAGGTTCTAGTTTCTTTGAGTCACTGTGTTTATCTGTAACTAATCAAGATGACAAACCAGTTGTTATGCATGATTTTAGTGTTGTGTTGGAAATTAAATAATTTTATTTTTGTTTATAAAAAATGAGTGGTGGTCCAAAGCCGAGAATCATACCAGTTGCATGTCCAGTAACAGAATTGAAAGATTTGGCAGACGTACAGGATTTTGAGAAGGAAGGAGATGTTGGAGAAATATATGGTTTTGAACTTGATTCAAATGGCATGTATAAGAGGAAAGTAATTGTTGACATGAAAGACGGTGAAAAACAGATTCCTAAACTTGGTCAGCTTCGTGATGTTACTGTACCTACTCCACCTGTAAATAATGCCCCTTACAACTTAATACATGTGGGTAGTAAGTGGGTGGTTTCACCTGTACTGGCACCACCACCCACAATTGACTGGGACATAAAGATTGAATTTATTAGTCCTTATGTATACACTGATGACGAAGGTGCCTTAGTGTTTAGGAAGGTTGTTAATTCTGGGCCGCTTATTGTAAGCCTTGTTCCAAGTTTTGCCCCAGACAACAATAGCAGAGAAAAACTGAAAGTTGAAAATTATGAGAGACGGCGGTATCTTCTTACAACTAGAAAGGGTAGATCAGATACTTCTGTTGTGTTTATGCCAGCAAGCTTAGTCGTGGCTAGAGAAGTGACAATAGTATTTGAAATTATCATGAAATCTGTTGCTTCTGCAAAAGAGGCTCAAATTGCACAAGGAATTAAACTTACATGGAATGAAACAGTAACAGAATCATCAAAGGTCTTTATTGCCATTACAAAAAATAATGATGTTATTAATGTTTCAAGCAGTATTCCCGCTGTCAAGGTGGTGGTTGACAAAACAACTTTTGTTCGTCTAACTTACATAAACCTTGAACACATTGATCTTGTTGCATTTTATTATGCCAGCAAATTGTATACTTTTGAATAGTTGCAAAATGTAATTGCTGATTAAATTTAAAAAAAATATTTGTGAATAAAAAAAATGGTAAACTTCTATCCGCAACTACCAACGCTTGAGCAGACTGAAACAAATGTGACGACTAAAACAACACTTGCGCCTGATACACAGGTGACAGCTGTGCCAATTGCTTCAGATAAAACATTACAGGCAGATGCATTCAGATTAAATAATATTACAGAAGCTTTGAAATATTTGGAGAGTGAGGAGGCGAAATATTCACGGTGCAAAAGACGGTATAAGACCGTTTTCAATTCTGTACAAAACACTTCTATGGCTATTGGTGCAGCTTCAGCTTCATGTTCTGTGGGGGGTATTGTTCTGTTCGCCACAGGAATTGGGAGTTTGGCTGGAATAGCAGTTGAGGGTGTTAGCGTTGCTACATGCCTGGCTTGCTTTGGTTTGGAAGCCCTAAACAAGAGGTTTCACACAAAATTACAGAAACATGAAGCATTGAGTACGCTGGCTGGTGCAAAGCTGAGCAGTATGAAACTTATTATCAGTAAGGCATTGAATGATAATTTTATTGATAATGAAGAATTTAAGCGCGTCCAAGATGATTTAAATAATTACAAAAAACAGAAGTCTGAAATACAGAATAAAATGCGTAGTCAGTCTCCCGTGAATGTTGAAGAACTGAAGGCCAGTTTTTTAGCAGAGGGAAAAAGGATAGGGGTACAGGAAACCACAGAAAAACTACACAATCTTTTAAACAAATAAAAATCAGATTTGGTAATCGTTTATTAATGTCATACACTTCACAGAAAAATGCCATGCCACTTACAACACTTGTGCCTGATTATTTAACCCCATCTGCACCACCGCCAGAGTACTACTGAGAGAAAAAAAAGTTTTTTTATTGTCCTTGTATCTTGATAAAACTGTCTCAGTGTCTTGGGACTTGAGTCATGTTGTTGTAAGAACTTGGGGTAAGTACTTGTAAGAACTTAGGGTAAGTACTTGTAAGAACTTAGGGTAAGTAATTAATAAGTTCTTATGACAACACACTTAAAGGTTACCTCTGCAGGTTCCTAAAAGTTAGTTGCAACTTGTTAATAAGTATTAAGTTTCACTTGGCATCACTTGATCAGGTTAATGATTAGGTGTTGACAGAGACAATAGTTATACACCCCCACCCCCCTCCAAAAAAAGCAAACAAACACAAAACGCAAATGCGTGCACTGAAGTATGTGATTTAAATTTGGACCTACCCATCAGTAAGCAAAGGTTCTCGTGCCGATGTCGGTCGCAGTGGGCTTATTAATATCATGATTCACAGATTTCAATTGTGGTGTCATGTACAATAACCCTGTCCTTTAAAGCGAACAGACCTGACACAGTATTGGCGATTATTGGCTTTGCAGTAAATTATAAATCACACACCCTGGCCAAGTGAGAGCCAAATGAAACATCAGACGTAACATAGACAGTAACTAGTTAATTTTACCATGACTTGAGCACCAGAAAAAGGAAGGAATCACCCCTTATTTCAGATTACTTTTTCCTTTGTTTGTGTACAAGTTAATACAAGGGAAGTAATTTTGTAAAAATTTCAGCAAGACAAAAAAGTTACTTCCCTTTCTTATTAAAATTTGCATTTGTTTGTAGGGTGTACACATAATTGAAAAAATTAAAAATTCCTTCTTGCATATTATGTCAGATACAATTTTTTTTATGAATATCATGTCAGGTGTGGTGTATACCGATCTGATTCAAAAGGCAAGCTAGTCAGAAATGAAAAATGTGAATAATTGTAGGCCCTTTGATTTTTTTTTTCTTTTTCAGAACAAGTCTATTCATAACATACCTGAATTGAGGTGGAGGTCTTTCAGAACCGGTCAAGCTTAGACATGAGGTGTCGGACTTTTACCATTATTTGGTTCCAGACCTCGATGACTTGACCCATGACCTTGACCCATGACTTGTTGACCTTGACCCATGACCTTGACCCATGATCTTGATGACCTTGACCCATGACCTTGACCCATGGCCTTGGTGACCTTGACCCATGACCTTGACCTTGGTGACCTTAACCCATGACCTTGGTGACCTTGACCTTGGTGACATTGACCCTTGACCTTTGACTTTGATGACCTTGACACATGACCTTGACCCGTGACCTTGGTCATGGCCTTGGTGACCTTGACCTTGACCTTGGTGACCTGGTCTTGGTGACCTTGACCTTGGTGACCTTGGTCCATGACCTTGGTGACCTTGACCCATGACCTTGACCCATGACCTTGACCTTGGTGAGAGATAGATAATAGGAGACCCGTAAGATAATCAGATCAATAAGGCCGCATCAGTCATGCTCGTCACTTTTTAAAATCAAAGGGTTGATTCGGAAATAACAGGGGTGTAATGGGGGTCAAAATTTTGATATTAAAAATGGCGTAAATTAATGACGGATGCGGCTCTATTGAATTCATTGTCTTACGGGTCTCCTATTATCTATCTCTAGCTGTCCCATTGGAAAACGGGGCGTAGGTTCATCTACATAGATGTGCCTGCAACCCCTCTCCCCAGATCACTAAAAATTGGGAATTGTACGGCTACACTATTCCACAAAGAACAGAAAACGGTTATCTGTTCAAAATGCCTGTCTGCAGGCCACCACCAGAGCACTTGCTCTGCGCCGGTCAGGTGCAAGCAATGCTTGGGTGAGGGCCATAAGGCGGGGGCCAGCGAGTGTGAACTCGCTGCACCCATGCCTCCACCCTCCTCATCGGAAGAAAGGAAGAAGCAAATTACGCTTAGCTTCAACCCCCGCGAACCGCGTCAGCCTGCTCGCGGTGCCGGCACTGCCAGCGAGTCTGGTCGCAGCAGGTCTCTGACACCGACGCAGCTGACGAAGCGTGCGCGGTCCCCTTCCGCGCAACGTTCGCCGCGATCTGCCGGGGAAAAAACGTGCGAGTGAACAACAACCCCCCACCACTCAACAAGGAGAACGCAAACCCCAACTCTGACCCCTGTGGAGAGAGAAACAATATGGATGATGACAACTCGACCATAAATACCTGAACCGGGCGTCACCATCCTGCTCTAATGACGAACTGCTTACGGCCACGCACTATGATTTCTTCCTCTCGATATGGCTGAATTACGTTGTGTGACTCTGAATGTACGCGGACTCAAAAACAAGCAAAAACGCAATAGCATTTTCAGACTGCTAAAAAAAAGAAAAATACGACGTAATTGCTCTACAAGAATGTCACGTCTCGGCCACACTAGAAGAAGTGGAGCAGTGGGAACTCCAATGGGGAGGGAAACTATTCTATTCTCTGGGAAACAACCGCAGCCTGGGCCAACTCACTTTAATTCCCAGAAAACTTATGGAAAACTCGAAATGTATCTACAAAGACACCCGTATTCTTATCATAGAAATATTAATAGACGGAAAAAAGATACTCATTGCTAATGTGTATGGTCCACAATCCACCGTCGACAAAATTAACTTCTATTCCCACGTCCGGCAGACCATCCTAGATCACGACACGGAACACAACGGCATAGTCATTCTAGGAGATTTTAACTCCGTGATGAGCAATGAGACTGACATAATAAGTGGAGAGCAACACAGTCAGAGAGAAGTCGAAGCACTCGAGACTTAGATCTACACGACAGCTGGCGATACCTTAACCCCGATTGTAAGCAATACACCTGGTGCCGACATCACCCATTCACAGCCAGACGTTTAGACTACATATTTATCTCCAACAACCTCACCCCAAACACTGTACACAGTGAAATACTCTCATTCGCTCACTCTGACCACAGAGCAGTGCTTACAACAATGTCCTTCCATGCGGATTACCAAAGGGGACCATCGTACTGGAAATTAAATAGCAGTCTTCTTAAAGACAAAGCGTACGTTAGCGTCATTAACAACATTATCGAAGAATCCTCTCGCGATCAAACAGAGCTCAGCCCGCACACTAAATGGGAACTATGCAAAGTCAGAATCAGAGAACAGTCTATAGCCTATTCGAAGCACAAGCGGCAAAAACAAAAAGACAATATCAAAATCAAGCAAACTAAACTGCAACTCCTAGAAAACGAACTCGCTGAGCAAGCAGACAATGAAAGACTCATATCAGAAATAATAAGGATAAAAACAGATCTAGAAATAAACGCCCTCGCGGAAGCTCGCGGGGCACAAATAAGATCAAGAATAAAGTTAATTGAAGAGGGCGAGAAAAACACACGGTACTTTCTTGGCCTAGAAAAAGCAAATGGTTCGAAAAACACAATATCTGCTCTCAAAACCGAAGACGGAAAATTGCTGACAAAACAACAGGACGTATTGAAAGAACAAGTGAACTTCTATGCTAAACTATACAAAAACGACCTTAGTCTTTCAAACGAAAACGACACGTCCTTGTCTGATTTTCTTGACCCTCACTCCTCTCTGCCCACATTAAACGATTTTGACAAAAACAACTGCGAAGATGACATCACGGAAAACGAAATAGCGGAAGCCCTCAAATCCATGAAAAACGGCTCGGCGCCGGGATGTGAAGGACTCACAACGGAATTTTACAAATGTTTTTGGCCAAAAATAAAACACATGATTATGGACTCCTATTGTTACTCCTTCGAAAGTGGGAACCTATCCCATACCCAAAATAAAGGAATTATAACACTTCTCCATAAAGGCAAAAACCTCCCGCCAATCTCTCTCCTAAACACTGACTATAAACTACTCGCAAAAACGCTAGCCAGAAGGCTTGGTACAGTTATACACAAGCTTATAGCTGAGGATCAGTGCGGATTTGTAAAAGGCAGGAACGTTGCAACAATCCTAAGAACAATCGACGACACAGTCAACTATCTGAATAAGGAAAAGCTCCCAGGAATCTTGGTCGGAATTGACTTTACAAAAGCTTTTGACACAATCTCCAAAACACTCATAGAGGACAGCCTCAAACTGTATGGCTTCGGCCCCAACTTTAAACAGTGGATAAGCACTCTCATAGAGCAAACAGAAAGCTCCATAAACCATTATGGATGGATCTCTGAACCCTTCAGAATCGAGCGAGGAATACGACAAGGATGTCCACTGTCCCTGCTGCTGTTCATCTTAGCAGTAGAAGTGCTTGCAATAAAGATCAGGGATAGTAATGTAAACGGGATAGCGATCAAGAGAAACCACAATGTAGAGCTGATACTAAAAATCCAACAGTTTGCAGACGACACTACACTCTTTCTTAAAGACGGTACTGACCTGGACAAGATAATCGATATATTTGATAACTTCTCAAAGATATCTGGCCTCAACATGAACAAGGAAAAGACAGAAGCAATGTGGCTAGGAAAAGACAAAAATAACGAAAATTCCCCCCACGGCATTAAATGGGTAAAACAAATAAAAATTCTTGGCACTTACTTTAACAGCAATGTGAGTGCACAAAAAATTGAAGACAACTGGTCGAAAAAAATCGAAAACATGAAAAAGGCAATAAAGCAATGGCCAAGACGAAATTTAAGTATACAAGGTAAAATTGTTGTAGCTAAAACATGTCTTATCTCTCAGTTTGTGTATATCATGCAAGCCATTGGCCTCCCGGAGGACATTTTGGCTGCAATTAATCGAGAACTATTTACTTTCATCTGGAAAAAGAAATATAATAATAAAAAAGCATTTGAAAAAGTCAAAGGTAAGGTACTTACCCAAGGTACCGACCTTGGAGGTATCAAGATGATAGATATGAAAACACTTCAAGAAGCTCTGTACCTCACATGGGTCCCCAAACTCGTAAAAGGGGACACAAGCAGCGCTTGGAAGGCATACCCATTTCACGTCTTTTCAAAACTATCTAACGACCTGGACATATTGGCAACTCCCTCAAACCTAACGGACTTAAATGGACTCTCCCCAAACATAGGAAACTTGGAAAAACGTCCTCCGTGCCTGGTTAAACTTGAGATCTAAATTTGATGAGAACGAGTCAAGAGAACTTTACCTAAACTCTGCTATATGGAATAACTCCAATCTACAATTTAAACGTAGAAGCCTGTACATGAAAGATTGGATTGCAAAAGGATTACACAAGCTCAACGATATCCTTAGCGACAGATTCGAAATAATCACATTTGTCGATCTAGAGGCGCTGGTAGGCCCAGCCCCACATAGAATATTAGAATACAACGCAATGCGTTCTGCAATTCAGCAGGCCTTTGCAAGCAACCGAATTAAACTCTTTGACCACCCAGAACAAAACCCCTTACGCATGACACTAAATGGCATCACAGTAGACACGCTCACCGCAAAACACTTTCGAAGATTGCTCACGGAAGAAACACAACCATGCGCGGTAAACTTTTGGAACAGAAAGTTACATGTATCTATCAACAAGCATCACTGGGAGGCTGTAATCAACGCCACCCGAGAAACCAGACTAAGGGTTCTTCATTGGAAGATCCTTCACAACATCTTCCCCACAAACATACTCCTAAAAAAGATGGGGATTGCAAACTCGGACAAATGTAACGCATGCCGTTTAGACCAAACAGACTTTATAGAGCATTTTTTCTTTGCCTGTCCCAAAACCAAACCCTTATGGCAAATGGTCGAAAAAGAAATCAACGTGCGAACCCAACAGCATCTCAAAATAACTGAAAACATTGCCCTTCTGGGAATCCACGAACGAAACGTCGACCACCAAAACAAGAACCTAATAAATCATCTCATTATCCTAGCGAAAATGTGTATCAGCAAATTTAGATACGGCGACGCTGCTAATATTTGCATGATTTTTGAAAAGGAACTGATGCTAAGAAACCATTTGATGCCACATTTATAACTGTGAGAGCGCACGCACATCTCTCTCTCTCTCTCTCTCTCTCTCTCTCTCTCTCTCTCTCTCTCTCTCTCTCTCTCTCTCTCTCTCCTCTCTATCTCTCTCCTCTCTCTATCTCTCTCTCTCTCTCGTGCATCTTTTTAAAGACAGTAGCAAAAGACAATAGCAGAGAGTGCATGGCAGCAAACCCACTTTGTTTTCTGTCCATTCCAATAATCTATAATCTTTAATTGCTATATATAGTATACATGTGTACCTGATCAAGACACCGCAAACAACGGGTTTATGTCCATTACTAGTTCACGTAGTGTTCACTGTTGCATTGGGCATGCATCATCAGAATTTTGAAATAAAATTTGACTAGACAAAATGTGAAGAATAAACGGGAAGATGATGTCGGAAGGATTAAAGAAGAATTGAAAAAAAAAAAAAAAGAATGGAAAACAGGCACAAAAAACCTTCCTATACGGCAATTGATGGGCCGGTTTAAGACTGATTCCCACACACAAAAAGAAGAAGAAGAAGAAAAAAAAAAAAAAGAGCTCCGTTGACCCCCAGCTGAGAGACCAGCAAGCAGGATTCAGGAAAAACCGATCATGTACAGACCAGATCGCCACTCTCCGCATCATCGTGGAACAGTCTCTGGAGTGGAGCTCCCCGCTGTACGTCAACTTTGTGGATTACGAGAAAGCATTTGACAGCCTGGACCGAGAGACTCTGTGGAAACTCCTACGACACTACGGTGTACCCACAAAGCTCATCCGCCTGATCAAGAGCAGCTACGATGGCATGACATGTCGCGTGATCCACGAAGGGCAGTTCACCAGGGAGCTCCAGGTCAGAACCGGTGTCAGGCAGGGGTGTTTGCTGTCTCCGTTCCTCTTCCTACTGGCCATAGACTGGGTCATAAAGAGGACCACAGAGCACAGACGAAGTGGAACACAGTGGACACTGTGGACACAGCCTGACGACCTCGATTTTGCAGATGATTTGGCTTTACTGTCCCACACTCATCAACAAATGCAGGACAAGATCACGAGGCTTGCTGACACCTCGTCCCAAGTGGGCCTCACCACCTACAAACAGAAAACAATGAGGCTGAACGCAACCAGGGAAGAACCAGTCTTGCTTGCTGGCACCCCGCTGGAGGAGGTGGAGTCCTTCACCTATCTCGGGAGCATCATAGACAAAAAAGCGGCACTGATGCAGATGTCAGAGCACTAATCGGTAAAGCCACAGCAGCCTTTCTCAAGCTGAAAAAAGTGTGGAGCTCCAGAGATCTGTCACAACACACCAAAGTCTGGATTTTCAACTCCAACGTAAAAGCAGTTCTCCTATATGGAGCAGAGACTTGGAGATTGACAAAAACCAGTCAACAGAGTACAGATCTTCATAAACAGTTGCCTTAAAAGAATTTTGAAAATCCACTGGCTAGAGAAGATCAGCAACGTCAGACTCTGGGAGAGAACAGAGCAGATAACAGCAGAGAATAAAATTGGACGAAGAAGATTTGGGATGGATTGGTCACAGTCTGAGAAAGCCAGCTTCCAGTATCACTAGGCAGGCATTGTCATGGAACCCCCAGGGAAAGAGGAAAAGAGGCAGGCCGAGAAACACCTGGCGTCGAGACCTCCAAGCAGACATCAAGAGGCTGGGAACCACCTGGAGTAAAATCAAAGGAGAAGCACAGGACAGGAGTCGCTGGAGGTCTCTCGTCGACGGCCTATACCCGGGGAGGGGTGACAGGCGTAAGTAAGTAAGTAAGTAAAGAAGTTGAAAGGATACAAAGCTGGCTAACGAACTCATCCAATATCTTTCTCCAAACTAGCTATATGAAAAGGTTCAAGTAAATATGACAAAAATTACGGTCTCTAATCTGGGTCAACCGACTGATTATAAACGGTTGTTTATGTCTTCAATGAGAAATTCAATTACAATATGCTCGGAGGCTCTCTTAGCCACCCACTTAAGAAAGTATTTCACCAAGTTTCAAGCTTGTGTGTACAGAAATATCGGAGATTCTCTTGTTTACATACATACGCACACACATACATACATATGCACATACGGCGCTTTGTGCCAAATTTACGTTCAGCAGCGAGGTTAGCGTAACTAGGCATGACATAATTTTTATCTTGTTACTTCAATTGTTAGAGGTTTAGCCTGCCCGCCTTTGACATCATGGACATGCTATTAAATTCGCCCCACAGCGACCCGTCATTAAAAAAAAAACCTAAGGGACTTAAAAATATTTGCAAAAAGCATGGTTCACAAGCATTACAGACGCACCTGCTCTTGCCAGGTTCCTGCACAGACCAAACTCAGACTGAAGTAGAAAAGGAAGTTTATGAATTAGATATAATCAGCAAGAGCCCAACATTTCAGTATTGGGATTTGGTCCTCAGCCTCAAGTTTCCAGATATGATCCTCATTCGGGCACACAGTAAAGCATATTTCCACATTATACACCCCGAGAGCCCTTGTGCCATTGTTCTTCTCCCAAAATGGTTCTAGAACACAAAATCTTTGGATGTGAAACTTTTTTTTTTCCTTTTTTTTTTTTTTTTTTTTTTGGGGGGGGGGGGGGGAGACGTGGAAATTATACACAAACAAGTTTAACCCATATCATACTGAGGCTAAAAGCTTCAAATCTGTACACTGCCATGTGCAAGCTACACTAAGGATATAGACTAATGGCTTTAGTTCAAAGGTGGTGCCAGAATAACTTGTCGCCTAGAGGCACTACCCTTGAACTATTTTAGTCAAACATATTTCACACACTGGTGTATTCCGAATGATAAAGGTTAAAAGAGTTCTGCATCATGGTCTTCGAACTGCTTCTAAAACAACCCCCCCGATTTTGTTCCTGCCGCTGGACCAGTGCCAGGAGTAATCCAGTGATGTCGGAAGTGCCCTCAGACTAACTGAGAACCCATCAGCGTTTCGCCAATGGATGCTGTCGGGACTGGACCAAGCAAGACAGCTGAACAAGTTCAAAACATGTTTCCCTGAAGAGGAATATACACTCTCTCTCACAACGAAGAAAGCCCGTCATCTAATTCAGACAAAATTTAGACAGCAAGGATTATGCGTAGACCATAAAAGAAAAGGCAGTTTTTCCTGAATGATGGACTCCAGAGCTGCCAACTCTGGTACTGGTGATGTTCGGGCCGACTCTGTGGCGGAAACAGTGCGCTGTATTTAAACACCTGGACAGGAACAGTACAATGGCTTCTACATGTCAGTATTAACAGACTGTACATGATCCAATCTAGAGGAACTCCCTACGACTTGTCAAACCCTCTGGATCACAGCCCAAAACCAAAGAAGTTGAAACGATTTTGCATTTCAGCAGTGACGTGGATCTTTTATCCAGGCTGTACATTGCGGCAAAAAACAGGGAAACGGAGAAGAGTGCATTTGTCATGCACGAGAACCGCAGGTATACTGTGGTCTTATCTTGGAAATAAATCTGACATTCTGAGTTGTCAAGAACAAGTATCAGGACCTATTACATTCCCTGAAATACAACTTGAAGATAATGAAACAAATGTCGCTGCATTTTTGGAGGTCATTTAGAAAGACACTTCAGACAAAGACATAAAGATTTTGAAAGTCTCATCTGAAGTGTTCATCTCTCTTAAACACTCAGCCAGTACAGATGCTCCAAAACACACGAAACAAAAGTTCTAGATAGAGTAGCAGTTGTATGCTTCCTCCCAACAAATGGTGTTGCAACATTTTATTTCTGACATATGCTCACAGCCAGGGCACAAGAATGATAAGGCAATGCCTTACATGTATGACCGATACACACATGTGACAATAAGTAAAGGGATGGCTTCTGCACCAACAAAATCCATGTTTTCTCAAAATTTAATCAGTTTTCACACATCTATCAAAACCCCGTGACCCTCAACCTTTGCAATGAGTCAGCTAAATTAGTACACATGGGTAGGTCTTACCATCAGCTACCTTTGTGCCAAATTTGAAACAAAAGTTTGCAAAAGTGTTGATAATAACTACAATTCTATGAAAAATTTGCATTTCCTGAGCTCTTGTGACCCTTGACCTTTCCGAGTGGTCATCCAAATTAGTATGCATAGATAGATCTTACCATCAGGTATCTCTGTAGCAAGTTTGGGTTTGAAGTTGCGAATAGTATTTGAGAAAAAACATCTTTTGTCAAAATATGACTATGTTGGACCTATTTCCCGAGTTCTTGTGACCCTTGACCTTTCCGAGGGATCAACCAAATTAGTATGTACAGAAAGGTCTTACCATCAGGTAATAGTATTTTAGAAAAAATAAATTATACCAAAATATAGCTATTTTTTAATTATATTTCCCGATCCCTGTGACCTTGTCACTGAAATTGGTATGTTTAGAAAGGTCTTGCCATAAAGTATCCTTGGGCCAAGTTTGAAGACTGTAGCTTGAATAGTCTCCTCCCCCCCCCCCAAAAAAAAAAAAAAAAAAAAAAAAGGCCAGGTTAAAGTTTACCATGGCAGACAGATGCCGGACAGCGACCCCAGAGAGATATATAATATGGGTGGTTTTGGACAATTTCTATAGACCTCATAATTCCATTGTTTTTGACCACAAATCGCTCATCTAATAACACACCCCGCTTTTCTAAGATTTTCTTTATTTTTTTTTCCAGTAAAATAAAGATCTTTAAAACCAATGCCATTAAAATTAATATTTTTTATTATAAAATGAATCAAGACGAATTACTTTTTCTAAATGATATCAATGCTGTAGAAAACAAAGACTTAGACTCGAAAAAACAGCACCTTCTTTCTGTAGTTGTGTCAGGCAAATCAAAGGCTTATCTCAGAAAACAATACATGACAGAAGATATTGAATCTCTCACCGCTGACGAGCTAATCAAGCTTCATTCTAAATATGAACACCACATCGCTTCACTAATGACTCGTGATTTGAGTCGATCTCTTGTATGCCTATACACAAAAGCAGTGAGTCACTTTCTACCTGTGGATAGTGACAGCCTATCACACGACCTTGAAAGCAATCCTATTGTTTCAAGTTCAATTGGTAAATTAGCATGCGTCATGTTTTACAAGTTTGGCAATTACCTTGCACCTGTCGTAACATTGCTTGTTACCGGGAGTCATATTGATTTCTCCAAAATAAATTTTACTGCAGAAGAAAATGGACGAAACCCAGATGACTTCACAACCGAACCCCAGTCCGGTCTTGATGCAGGTTCAAACTGTGACTAAGGCTAAAAGTCCAGGCAGGGTTGAGGCTGGAAAAAGAGTGGCTGAATGGAACAGGCAAAAAAAAAATTACAGCTTCAAGCACAAACAGAAAAGACTCATGTAACTGATCCACCGTCAGGACCGTCAGCACCATCAGGACCTGTGTCAATACCGTCACTCCCTCATCAAAGTGAGAGACAAACAACCCAGTCTAACCCTGACCCCGAACCTCAAACAACAAAATATATAATTGCCGGATTTGTTGTCGGATTTGGTTACGTAGGGTATCAATTATATAAAAAATACAAACCACAAACTTGTACAGTGACCAAAAAATCAGACACTCCAAAAACAAAACCAGAAGTCGCCACATACCAGTAACATCCAAAGCCACTGACCCATTTTATATGGAGTGAATAAAATATTATTTTAATTTTTATTGCCTTAGAAAATGAGCGACACAAAGAACATAATGAACCTTGTATATCACTCTGCCGTGATAAGTGGACTAGCAGTAGCTTATTCTATGCTAGGAAAAAATCTACTCAAAATGAAATCAGCAGACCTCAGTAGATTAGATTTTGAAGACAGTGCTAAGCTAATTGTAGTTGTTACAGCATCAATTGCGACAAAAGACTTTTTTGTCAAGCAAGGAATTATTCCAGAAAATATATCTATGTAAATAAAATAAGTATGGCGACTTTAGCAGTAATAATTGGAGGTGCGATGGTTAACGCCCTGGCATTCAGTGGCTCTAATTATCTCTTTTCAAAAGTGGGTAGAGAGGAATCAGCTGAAGAAATGAAACATCACAATGAGGCATCAGAGAAACTTGCACAAGCCCAGCAGGATTATGAAAAGAATAGAATTGAGAAACTTGATTTCATCAATGAAAAACTCCGTCTTGAAGGTCACGCACAACATACATTTTCTAATGTCGATGACGCAATTCGTGAATACTATCTTGTCACAGGTAATGACATGTCTATCACAAAACCAAAACTTAGTGACTACTATCAACCAAGTACAGAACAAAGAAACGGAGAGACAATCTTTGTTCTAGTGGGAATGACATTTGTATTTTTTACTGGTCTTTATATTGCTAGAAAAAATGAAAGACCCCGGGGTTGAAAATAAACTATTGAAAATATATTACTCTCCATCAGGGTATTGGAAAGGAGCAACCGCTATTCAAAAATTACATGCCGCTGTGGGCGGAGATGCATCACTCAATCAAGTCAAACAATGGTTGCAGAGACAAGCAATTTGGCAGATATACCTCCCTGCTCCAAGAAAAATAACAAGACCCCATTTTGAAAACACTACCCCAAATGACACACATCAAATGGACCTCCTGTTTCTACCACATGATACAATAAGAAAGAAACGATACAAGTACGCATTAACTGTCGTCGACATTGCTTCAAGGTATAAAGACGCCGAACCTATATCTGACAAAACTGCTACAACAGTTGCTACAGCATTATCAAAAATATATAGTCGAGGTCCTTTAAAATTCCCTAGACTTGTTCAAGTTGATGATGGATCAGAATTCAAAGGTGCTGTTAACCAGTTATTTGCGAAGCATGGCGTAATAGTCAGACGCGGTATTCCAGGTGTGCACAGATCACAGGCAATTGTAGAGAATTTTAACAAACAGTTATCAGAGAGACTTTTCAGTTACCAGTATTCAAAGGAACTCATACATGACACACGTAACACTGAATGGGTAAAGAGATTGCCACATGTGATAAAAGCAATGACTAACGAAGAACACCCTAAGCCTGCTGATGCTATTAAATTGAAAACAATTACAGACCCAAAAACAGGACCAACCCCAGCACCCGACACAAGTTTATTTACAAAACAGGTAAGATATTTATATCAACCTGGAGAATCAGAAAATGACGTCAGGCGCAGGGCAACCGACCCCATCTGGTCAACGTCTGTACATAATATAAAAAAATAGTCCCCGGTGCTGACGCAACAATATATTACCTGTATGAGCCTGCACCCCAAAGGGCATTTGTCAGAGAAGAATTACAGATTATTCCCCCAGTTACTCATTTCAGTAACTAACTCATCAATTAATTCATCAACCAGTTCATCAACTATTTCTTCAGATAACTTGAGCCTGTAATGACCTGTTGCATAAGCTTTTTCTTTACTATGAAAAACACGTTTTGTGTCCCCAACTGCCAGTGACTTCTTATGTGTTTGAATCATTTCAAGATTATGTTTATTTGATCTCAGTGACTTGTTTGGATAATCAGGCATTAATGCACCATCTAATACTTGCTTGTAATGTTCATGCCGAATTTCTTTATTTTTTTATTGCTGTTTTTTTTTATACCTTTGGCTTTTGACTGACTACCTTTTTGGTGCAATATAGAATACATTTTTGATCTCAGTCCAACGTACTCAACAATAGGCACACCATTCAGTTCATCTTTAAATTTCCCAGGCACTTTTTTGTTTTGTGTGCTGTACAGTGGATGATCTTTAGGGTAGTCAGACGTGTCATACATGTGTAACTCTGTTTTCATGTCTTCATAAAAGTCTTCAGTAGGCACATCAATAATCATAGAGTCAGTGTCAGTGTATAGCAGTCGACACTCAGGATACTTTGGTTTGAAGTAATCATAATAAAATTCAAGCATCAACAGTTTTGACAATTCAAGAATTGCCATACCAATGAATACTGGCTTGTCCAGTTTGACAAAAAATTGTTGAGTGACACGGCATACAATGATGAATGAAACTCTTTGTACCCTGTGTACTGTGGCTTGCCTGTAAGTTTAATTGCACCCAATTCAGTTGTGACAAGTCTCACATCTTTGCGGTGATGAGGATTTTCCATAGTCTTTCCAAAACAGGAATTGTTCATAAACTTAAAGAAGTCTTTGTCAAATGCAGTGTTGCCGTCTCTGGCACGCAATGTTGTGTTTTTCATTATGTAATCTTTCATGAAAGCACTCTGATCAAATTGAATTCCTCTGTGAACTTTCTTTAGTACTAACCCGTGTCTGATGTAAAACTGCAGCAATCGATAGTGACAAACGTAATTGAATTTGTCATTCAAATTTGGTACAAGTTTAGTGTCTTCTTTTTTTCCTGTCATACTCATTTTCTCAACTGCTAATGGATAATCATTGTGGTAATCATGTAGATGGTGTGGGTACTCCAGGTCTACTTCAAAGATCCAACCCTTCGCGTCGTTTCGGTCAAGATTCATAATATTGTTAGTTAACCCTGACTCTGTTACATCATACTGTGACAAATCATGCAGACAAACGTTTTTCAAGGGTAATAACTCACACATCGCCCAGCCATACAAATTGTTAGCGTCTACATAGGTAATGAATGACCTTGACCTTGAGGGGTCAAACCCAAGGTCACCATGACCGTCCATATATTTGTTGTTGGCTCTGGCATAATTGTTTGCTGCAATACTTATCCCACCCCTCAATCCACGTTCCACCATTTCACCCATCGTACGATCAGACAACAGGTCAATAAATATCCTGCTGGATTTCAAAAATGCATCCCATGTCATGCCAGGACTAGTTATGTAGCAAGCTGGGTCAAGACTGTAGTGCAACAAAACCTTTTCACGGTAACTTTCAAATACGTCTGCTAGCAAGCAAACGTCAGCTTTCAAGTACTGGTCATGGTAGTCACCAATCGTCTGACACCCTAACTTATCCCATGGATCGAGAGCGTGTTGGTATTCAGAGTCAGAAATGCCTTTACCATTAAGTGTGGAATAAAATTTATCTTTTGGCAGCAGTCTCCTTTCTTCAAACACAACCCAATGATCAATGTATTTGTACGGATACACACCTTTCTTAATCAAGTCTGGCTCAAAATATTTACTTGTTATTGGATACTCAGTTAGTCCTTCTGCTAGACTAGCAAGACCTAAAGACAAATGTTGCATAGAGTCATAAAATGCTAATTTGTCTAATCTAAAAGTCAAGTATTTCTCAGTTGTCTGGGCAATACAATTAATGTTTTTGTAAGACTCGTCCACAGCCTGCATGATAATGTGTGAATCATATCCCTTGAGATTGTGAAAAAAGATTGGTAACTTATATGTCTTAGGATCTATTTTTAATAACAAGTAACAATTGTTATGTGCAGCACCTCTGTAGCATCCAGTTATGTGATCATGGTCATGAACTTTATCACCCTGGAGGGGTTGTTCACAAATCCAACACATCTCTGCTGTATCAAAATTTAGTTTGTCTTTTTCTGTCATCACCAAAGGCATCTGACTTGTTGTGAGATATTGAACTACCTGACTATACAGATGTCTCATTTCTGTTAAAAACAGACATGCTGCATTTTCACCCCTGTAGATAACAGGTTCTGAATGCAAACCGTCTGACCTAACAATAATGTAACCGAAAGAACACACCACTTGGTCACTCAACTTTACAGTCTTTGGTAATGACTCTGGAACAGGACCCTCATACAAAACAACCAGTGATTCAAAATCAGCATACACTACAAACGGCAGCTTTTGTTGATTCCCATAGTTTTTAAAATATACTTGACTACCAGGATCTGGATACTTAAGTACAGTTTGTATGTCATCAGCTGACCTACAGTGTAAAACATGTTTGTGCGCTACTGCAATAGAAGAAAATCTTTGTAAACATTTCTTACACACTTCCTGTTTGCCATTGTGTTTTGTTGTATGCCCATGAATTAGACGTGACATACTCCTGATAATTGTGTAGTGAAAGTTATTGTCATCACCGGCAGGACCAATTAATAACATGTCAATATGCTTATCTTCTGGCTGTCCATAGGTTGGAGCAAGTGGTGATACTCTAATTGGTTGTAACTTGTCAACAGACTCATTATCCCACACATATACATTTACAGATATACCAGGACTTAGTTTTTCAAACAAGTCTATGTCTTCTATTTTAACAGGGAACTCAATGCCACTGAAGTTGAGTTCGTTTACAAATTTAGTGTAGTTAGATACACGTTCAGGTTTTGATTTTATAAAGTGAAGTTTAGCAAGCACACACCACATGAAACAATGGTGGTCATTGTTCTGTATATTAACTACAGCCTTTTTGTTTGCAACCTCTGTTGGCAGTGGTATCCACGATTTACCTAGTATAGGATGATACCTTGACTGCTTTAATTGTAGTTCATGTACATGTCCTTCGTGCCAACCAGACCCCTTCATTTTTGCACTGTCAATTGCTTGGAGGAAGTCAGGTAACAGTCTTTGTCTAAACACGTTTTCCAATTCTCTTCTTG
Source organism: Semisulcospira habei (assembly GCA_036245525.1). Classification (NCBI taxonomy): domain Eukaryota; kingdom Metazoa; phylum Mollusca; class Gastropoda; family Semisulcospiridae; genus Semisulcospira; species Semisulcospira habei. The sequence continues at coordinate 79,327,856 of BTPG01000002.1, forward strand.
TGTTAACTGTGTGTTGTCTTGTAGAGATATATGATACAATCACTTCACCGTCTACTCTAGTAAATTCTGTTTTAGCAACAATCTGAATCGTCACACTGCCTGTAAGAAGATTATCTTGTACAACAGAAAAAGAGTTTTCTATTGATTCATAGGCATTGTTAGTATTAGATATAGGCAAGTCTGTTGTGTGAAACACATTACGTAGGCTTGATGAGCCTGATGGGTTTTGAGCATTGTTATTTGTCCGACAAAATAATAAATGAAAAAATATTACCGCTGGCTCACCTTGTGTAATACCACTTTATTAACTGTAACACTGTTAATATAAACATTTAGTTTACGTAGTTGATTAAATATGCTATAACAAACTTCCCCTAACCAACCATAGTTGGTATCATCAACTTTAAAAGTAGGTGTCTTTAAATCAACTGTCATGCACTCCACACTTGGAAGCTCATCAACATAATCGAAAGTCACACTATATGTAGCATATATTTCCGATGGTGCTGAAAGGCTTATGTAAGTCTGTTTGGGTGATGTTATTAAATCAGTAAAGTGCACAACATCTTTGAAGCAGTGTGAGATATCAGTCACTTGTATGATTTGTCCGTCTGTCATTTTTTTATTGGACAAACAAATGTATAAATTAATTTACTAACCCATACCCTGTGGGCTGATCTGTCTTTAAAATGAGCTTTAGATGCTTAGTTGATTTCAGTTTATTTTTCACATCATCCCGTTCATGCTTATTTGGGATGACATCGTTCTCTCTGAGGCAGTCTTCAAAGCTGTCACGATCCTTACAGTAAAACAAACAGATAAACTTTAACTGTTCTCGAAAATCTTTCAGTACAGCATTATATTTCTGAGTGAGAATCCATACACTTACATTTGCATGTCTGCCACTGAAAGCAAGTTCTGCTAATGTGTTTCTCTTTTTGACAATATCTTTCTCTGCAGAACACTCATCAACAATAAACAGGGTTGGCTGTCCTTCAAATTGCTTGTAAAAATATTGTAGGTAGTCATTCATTTTTTTCTCAGGGTCGACTAAGTATATGTTGCTGTCAGTCCAAATGAATAAACGGTTGTGATAAGCTTTGTTGTGTTTAATAGTAGGACAAAATATTACAATGTTTTCAAAGTGGTGTATGTATCTTGTTTGTAATAGGTTAAGAACAAATTCAGTTTTACCACACCCTGTGGCACTACAAAACAATCCACAGTGTGGGTCGAGTGTCATTAAGTTCATTTTAATACACAATATAATTTAATACATGACACCCTTTAGTCTGCACTCTTCTATGCTCAGTTGTGCGTCATATATCAAATACAAATATATATTTATGGCTGCTGCGGATTCAACCTTTTTTTGTGTCTGAATTGTAATCCCGTCACTGCCATTTTCAACCTTTCGACCTGACCCATGAAGATAATCATCATCTGTACTACGAAGGTCTAGCCAAAGAGCATACTTATTTGTAAGGAATTGACCAATCCTTACGTCATACAGATGTAAATCTTTGCACGCAATGTTTGCAGGTCTATCTCTAATCCTTCCACCCGCAAAATACTTTGTGATCTCATCGTAGTGTTGATAAGGTAACAAACCTGAAGCGTACACTTGATTAGGATGGCCTTCGATTGTACAAGACAAATGTGTAATCTTTGGATTGTAGAATTTTTCTGAATCTCTTTTGTATGGAGCCGCGGGTTCAACAAACAACATGAGTATATTTTTCAGTGACTTGGCAGGTGTGTTCAAGTTTATGTTCCACATCGGGTCGCTCTTGTCTTTGGGTATTAAACTATGTCTAATCACCCTGTCATAATAAATTGGAAGTTTTGTCTGGTACTGATTTTGAATGAGTCTGGCTAGATCAGTATGTGTGACAATTTCATATTCCAAAGAAATGTTAGAAATCTTATATGTCGCACTTAGATCAGATGATTTTATAATTTTGGAGTAGTCATTGAAAGTTAGTTCAAAACTCAGACGGTCATTCAGTGCTCCTTGGTAATAAGGCAAATGTGCTGTCAGGATTTCAAACTCAAGTGGAATGTAAAATCTGGTTCCATATGTTTCGGCCATTATAACGTCCTTGGCTGCTGACGTTGATTTATCTGCTGCGTTGATTCGAAGTTTACCAATGTTATCTGTCTGTATGCCTTGGTAAATACGATCTTCTCGTTCTTCTTGTGTAAGCCAAAGATCTTTGTAACAGTAAAACACATCAGCATCATCGAGACTAAACACTTCCTGTCTTTCAAGTTTTACTTTAATAGTTCTAACAATTGCTCTGCCTAGATTGTTAACTAGTGTTCTGTTTACATCTGTGTCTGATGATAGTTCAATATTAAATGCTAGGCATGCAGTGCCAGGAACAATAACGTCACTGGGACCTAGGTTTGGAAACTTGACTGTAAGTGTTTGATTCTGGTCTATGGTACTAGGATTGTTTGTAATGACGATTGATTGTCTAATGCCCTTAACACCAAGAGGCTCACATAGTTTTCTGTATAGGTCTAACTTTGATCCGTAAGACTGTTGTCATTTTTATTATGCACAATAAAAAATATTAAATTAATAAAAACAATGGCAGTGGGAGGATTTGGTCATGAAGATTTTGAAATGGATGACATGAATGTCTCAGATACCAGTATCACAGATATGACTGGAATGGGAACTAGTAGTATGTATCATGAACTGTTAAAAGACAAAGTAAACTCATTTTATGACAGTGTTGGTGCTCGCCCAGATGTAATAGATCCTAATCAGTTTGAATACGAAAAAGGACACTTATTTGTAAATACAGACAGAGGGAAAGTGTATCTAACACATAAAAATAGTCCTGCTAAGTTTAGAGCTTTAAGTACGATAAAAACTGATGTAGGTGGTGAGGCAGCACTGCAGCGTTACCTTGGTGTTGGTACTAGTAAGAAGTTGACACTGCTTGCGCCTCGAATTGTTAGTGCCCTCCATGACACACAAAGTTGCCAACAGGGCAAGAAATTGAAATGGCACCAGTAACAAGCCTGCCAGAAATAGCAAACACAGTAATACAAGAAACTTCATTTACTGAAGGACAAATAAATGATGTTATGAAAACAATAGATGATCCACCTTTGTCAATGAGGGAGATTATAGGGTTGGATAAATCTCTGCAGACGATAAGAGGTGAGATGGTAAATAATGTTGCCAAACTTGGTGAGCTTGATAAACACATAGAACGTGAAAAAGAGAAACTGGCTACCGCAGACAATGGGAATCTTGACACAGAAATGAAAGAAAGAATCCAATACAGATTAAATGATTTGCAGATAGAAAGATCAGGAAGGTTAGAAACAATTAGTATTGGAAGACAAAAACTGAAAACACAGGTCAACAGGATTAGGGAAACTATTCAGAAAATACTTCACGAAGACACTACTCTGGCCGAGAGATTGAAAACGCTTTTCAGAGAACAGGGTATCACAATTGCAAGTTTAATTACTGCTCTTGGGTTTATTATCAGTACTGTTGTGTTGGCTGTCTCTGGCAGTGGTGGGGGTGGTGAGGGTCCAGCACCGCCAGGTCCACCAGGCCCACCGGCTCCCACTGACCCAAAAGATTTACAGTCATGGGTAAAGAAACAACTGTCTCACTTAAGAAATTGACAGTAAAAGCAATGGATGCGTTACCCGGCATAATTGGCACAGTTGTCAGTTGGCTTATTACTACAGCAGCAAAGGTAGTTGGGTTTATGGCAGAACATGTGTGGGTATTATTGGTTACAGTAGGAGGGTTGATGGTGGGTTATTTAATGAAACAGATAAAGAAGTAAAACCCCTAATCCTGTTAGGCCTATTACCAATGCAGTTCTCTCTGACTCATGTGTGTCAAGGGTTGGTGTTGGTGTTGACTGTACTGGTTGTATGGGCGCCAGTGTTGGGGCCGGGGCCGGGGGTGTTACCGTCTGTAATGATTTTAATGACTGTACATGTGTGGTTGTGGCCCCCAAGTTTACAGATTGATTAAGACCGAGTTTTTGACCAACACCTGCAACAACTATTTCATTATTATAATTAGTTATTGTCCCCATTTGGAGTTGAAGATCAGACGGCAACATGTATAACCCGATGCCAACTACAAAGTCAACTTTTGATCTCGCATATCTGAGAACGTCTTGGTAGCACTGTATGCTTGATGGGAGATCAACCACTGAATTAATTGAATCTTCAAGATTAGCAAGAAATTGTTTTTGTGCTTCAAATTTGCCACTCCCATTTAAAATATTTGATTTTGTTAGTGATTGTGCTCCTAGTAAACACCAGACATATGTTCTGATTGACTCATTTACACGCTCGACTCCCGCTTGAGTAAATCCGTCACTCTTGTCTAAAATAAATGTGGTCCAGGCATTAGACTGTTTCTGTTCTATTGATCCTAACCAGACTTGTGATTTTGATGAGAATGAAGTGTAACCAGGGTAGTAATCTTGTGGGTATTGTCTGTGACTCATAGCATAATACAATGTACCCATGCCGTTGTGATCATCAAGTTTTTGTGTGAAGTCATACCGGGGACTGATGTTATATTCATTACAAATCCGTTCAAACGCTTTCATATCCATGGGGTTGTTATACCTGTTGAAACTGGATTCAGTGGGTAATGGAGTATGCAGTTCTGACAGTATACGTCTAAGTTGGTAATATGTGTGGAAACGGTAGACAGATCTAATGAGTTTGTTTGAGTGATTTAAGTGGTCTGTAAATGAAACACCACAGCCTGTAGTTGAACATAGTATGGCAAAGTTAAGTTGGTTTTGAAACATCTGTAGTGGGTTTGAAGACCACTTTCTTGCAGTAGCATCGTCTGTTATTGGAGGGTTTAGGTAATGATCAAAGGGGTTGGGTACTTTCACTTGAAATAGATCTTGTACGCTTGCGTCCGACACAGCTATATCAAGCTGATTAAACTGAATTATTTTCTGTTCATAAGTAGGTGCAACATTATATTTGGCATTCACATTAAATTGAAATGCGTTTGTAGTAACGCTTGTTGGTGATTTAAATTCCATCCTTCTTTTTTATGAGATAATAAAAATGTTTATTACCTTAACAAATCTTGACACAAGCAAACCAGTGTGGTTAACTAATGGGATCGATAATCATGATGGTAGCAAGGCTGTAGCCATCCATGAAATGTTTTATAGTGTAAAATGGTTTAATGTAACAGATGATAATCATTATACACATGGGATTCTGCGGAGTATGGAGGTTGTAGAGAGCATTATCAATTTTAACTTACGGCTTGGGTATTATGACTTTTGTACTATAGCTGAATGGCTACAATATAATTTTAAAATTAAAGCAACTTTAAATCCCGCTAACTTACTTGTTACATTGGAATTTCCAAAAGATAATAAGTATTTATTATCAGATAGACTTATATTACTACTTGTTTTTTTAAGCAAAGATGACATATCACTTTTAGAAGATATTTTATTTGAAAACAATGATGAAGATTGGACATTAGAAAAAGGATTTAAAATGAAGCCCAAAAAACTAAAAATAACAGGAAGATATCCTGTTCATTTGGCAGTACACACAGTACTAAATGTTCATTTGAAAGAACTGAACACCACTGAGAATGAACACAATGGAAAGCCTTCAACTTTGTTGAGATGCTTACCAACTGGAACTGCACCCTATTGTGAAAGTGTGGTTGCTAGATTTCCTAATTTACAGTTTAAGAAATTAGGTTCTAGTTTCTTTGAGTCACTGTGTATATCTGTAACTAATCAAGATGACAAACCAGTTGTAATGCATGATTTTAGTGTTGTGTTGGAAATTAAATAATTTAATTTTTGTTTATAAAAATGAGTGCTGGTCCAAAGCTGAGAATCATACCATTTGCATGTCCAGTAACAGAGTTGAAAGATTTGGCAGATGTACAGGATTTTGAGAAGGAAGGGGAAATTGGAGAAATATATGGTTTTGAACTTTATTTGACTGGTATGTACAAGAGGAAAGTAATTGTCGACATGAAAGACGGTGAAAAACAGATTCCTAAACTTGGTCAGCTGCGTGATGTTACTGTACCAGTTCCAGTAAATAACGTGCCTTGCAACTTAATACATTTAGGTAATAAGTGGGTAGTTTCACCTGTGCCGCCTGCGCCTACGCCAGCACCCACAATTGACTGGGACATAAAGTTTGAATTTATTAGTCCTTATGTATACACTGATGAAGGTGTCTTAGTTTTTAGAAAAGTTGTTAACTCTGGGCCACTGATTGTAAGCCTTGTTCCAAGCTTTGCCCCAGACAACAATAGCAGAGATAAACTGAAAGTTGAAAATTATGAGAAACGGAGGTATCTTCTTACAAATAGAAAGGGCAGATCTGATACTTCTGTTGTGTTTGCACCAGAAAACTTTCTGATTGCAAGAGAAGCGACAATAGTATTTGAAATTATCATGAAATCTGTAACTTCTGCGAAAGAGGCAAATATTGCACAGGGAATAAAACTTACATGGGATGAAACAGTATCAGAATCAACAAAGGTCTTTATTGCTATTAGAAAAAATCTGGATGTTTTTGAAGTTTTGAGCAGTATTATAGATGTCAAGATATTAGTCGACAAAACAACTTTTGTTCGTCTAAGTTACATAAACCTTGAACACATTGATCTTGTTTCATTTTATTATGCCAGCAAATTGTATACTTTTGACGAGTTGCAAAATGTAATTGCTGATTAAATAAAAAATATTTGACAATAAAAAATATGGTAAAATTCTATCCAATACTACCAACGCTTGAGCCGACTGAATCAATTGTGACGACTAAAACAATGCTTGCGCCTGATCCACATGCGGCAGCTGTACCAATTGCATCAGATAAAACATTACAGGGAGACGCATTCAGATTAAATAATATTACAGAAGCAATTAAATATTTGGAAAGTGAGGAAGCAAAATATTCATGGTGCAAGAGATGGTATAAGACCGTTTTCAATTCTGTTCAAAACACTTCTATGGCTGTTGGTGCAGTTTCAGCTGGATGTTCTGTAGGGGGTATTGTTCTGTTTGCCACAGGAATTGGAAGTATAATTGGAATTGCAGTTGAGGGTGTTAGCGTTGCTACATGCCTGGCTTGCTTTGGTTTGGAAGCCTTAAACAAAAGATTTCATATGAAGTTACAGAAACATGAAGCATTGAGTACGCTGGCCGGTGCAAAGCTGAGTAGTATGAAACTTATTATCAGTAAGGCATTAAATGATAATTGTATTGATGACGAGGAATTTAAGCGAGTCCAGGATGATTTAAATAACTACAAACAACAAAAGTCTGAAATACAGAATAAAATGCGTAGTCAATCTCCCGTAAATGTTGAAGAACTAAAAGCTAGTTTTTTAGAGATGGGAAAACAGATTGGTGTTCAGGAAACCACAGAAAAGCTTTTAAACAAATAAAAATCAGATTTGGTAATCGTTTATTATTTTTTCATTACACTTTGCAAAAAGATGTCATGTCGTTTGCGCCTAACTATTTTACCCCATCAGCTCCACCACCACCAGACTATTACTAAAAAAAAAAGATTTTTTATTGTCCTTGTATCTTGACAAATCTGTCCGAGTAAGTTGTGACTTAAGTTGTGACTTGAGTCAAGAACTTACAATTTCTTATGTTTAAGTTCCTATAAGAAATTATAAGTTCTTATTTTAAGACACTTATAACTTCTTGTGTCAACTAACTTATAGGAACTTTAAAAAGTTACCTGAAAAGTAATTTGTCAGTTATAGGTGACTTTGGAAATTTGTTATCAAGTATCTGTAGGTAACTTAAAAAAAAAAAATGTTATCAAGTGCGTATGTCAATTTTTGTGTGTGTGTGTGTGTGTAACCATACGAACCGGATACATCAGATTTTACTCATATTTCACCAGTCAGTCATAATATACATCGCAAATGATAACTCAAATCGTCTGGAACTGGCGACGTCCCCCGTTTACTGGAAGTCCCCGGTTATGGGTGTATAACCCATGTGTGTCCCCGGTTTACGGGATGTACATACTCACACACACACGGCACACACACATTACAGGCAGACGCATTCCGATTAATATAATACACACATGCACACATACAGACGCATGCACACAAACACGCATACAGACACACATACATACACACACACACGTACATACACACGCATACAGGCACACACACGTACATACACATACACGTACGCACTCACACAGACGAACACATGCACTCACACACACACACTTACACACACACGCATACATACATACATGCACTCACACAAACACACATACCTACAAACACACACATGCACTCACACACAAACCCATACACGCATGCACTCACACACACACACGCACTCACACATACCTACAAACACACACACGCATAGACAAACAGACAGACAGACACAAAATCTTTATTTAGCATGAATATTGTAGACTCGCCCGCAAAACGCCGTCAGGCGAAAACACTGTTGTATGACACGCGATACACAGGCTGTGTACTCAAATCGACAGTGCGCACTTATCCCCATTTCTAAGGCTCTACGTCATTTGTTTACGTTGGATACCGGTCCCCCAGTGGGGGACGATTCGCTAAGGACATACGTCATTTGTTTACATTGGATACCGGTCCCCCAGTGGGGGACGATTCGCTAAGGACATACGTCATTTGTTTACGTTGGATACCGGTCCCCCAGTGGGGGACGATTCACTAAGGACATATGTCATTTGTTTACGTTGGATACCGGTCCCCCAGTGGGGGATGATTCGCTAAGGACATACGTCATTTGTTTACGTTGGATACCGGTCCCCCAGTGGGGGATGATTCGCTAAGGACATACGTCATTTGTTTACATTGGATACCACGATTTGAAGGCTTGACTAGGGCGCTGAGTAATTTATAAATCAATTATTCAGATACAAAACCAATAAACACCTTTCTTTGACAGCGTGCTACAAGTGGGCTGACCAGGGTGCTGTTTTGTAAATCAATTATTCAGATACAAAGCCAAAATCATCTTTCTTTGCCAGGGTGCTACAGGTATACCCCACCATCAGTCCTGTTACTAAAACCTATGTAAAATCTGTTTCAATTCACTTGCAAAAAAGCAAGTTACTTGCATGAGCGTGGGAAAAACCTCTCACACTTGGTCCATAACATTTATGATGAGACAAACATAAAAAGCATGGTTACGGGCCGTTAGACCACGCCAGAGCCTTTGTGCAAGGTGACAACACAAACAAAACAAACAAGATTATGGTCCTCCAGAGCCTTTTGTTCAATTTCAGTACTGAACAAGGTTACGGACCGTTTAAAACAAAAGGTTACGAGCATTTAAAGCCACGCCAGAGCCTTTGTCTTAAACAGTAATATTATTGTTCTTTTCGTCGTGCCAAAAACTTTTGTTCAATTTCAGTACTGAACAAGGCCTTTTAAGCTGCGCCAGAACCTTTGCACAAACAAACAAACAATAAACAAGGTTACAGACCAGCGTTAGGGTTTTTTCCAAAAATCGGCTATTTCCTGTATTTTCAGCATTTGTTCAATTTGCTCCCGCAAACTAAACACCTTTCGGAAAGACAGTGCAAGAAAATGAAATTTGGGGTACCCTCGTAGCAGCCTGGCTAGAACACACAACCGATGAGCATACGACTTGGAAATTTTTACGTTTAATTTTAGCCAATCTGGCCAGTTCAATTTAGTTTGTTTTCGTATTTTCTGTATTTTATGGATTTCGACACCCTGGATTAGCCACTCTCCATAGCAGATTGAAGCTGAAATGTTTTGGTGTTTGGTTCCCTGAAGTATTTTGTAGCCGTCTTCCAAATTCTTTTTTAACATGTCTAAAGTAAATATAGTCAAATCACATTGTTCTACTCTACTGCACGCAGGCGGCTTGCCATCAGAAAGATTTTGTCTAAAGAACAAATCAAGTTCTTTTGGTTCTTTATTTGTCTTTTGTTTTTTCGAACCACTGTTGAGTATATCACTCAAATTTCCAAGTGGTTTTTCCGGTTTTTCAAGCCAAAATTCCGGAGCTTTTGTCAACATGGAAAAAATGAAAGCGGTCATTTTTTCATGGTATTCACCATGAGATCGCAAGATTGACACCTCTTCCTGAGTCCAATTCATTTTCTGAAATGAGCGAATGTTAGTGAGTGTAGCCTGGGTAAATAAAACTAGACCGGTCTGGTTAACTATTGAACAGTAAGACTTAGCGCAATGCAGGCTAACCGCGAGGACTTTTCCTGTTTCTAAATGTGACAAATTAAACAGACAAACTATCGATCTTACCGTCGTATATATTCACAAGATTTAGTGATCACTGAATATCACCTCTGAGAATCAAGTCAGTCCTCAAAACATGTCCGTCTCCTACAAAGCCCGCTTAACAGAAAGAAACACGACCGGCTTGGTGTTTACAAAAAGTCACCTGACGGTGACAGTTGCCAGCAACAACAAGTAAGGGAAGTAACTGCTGTAATGCTGTTTCGCTTATAACCAAAAGTTAGATCCCTGTTAATGTGCGCGTGTGTGACGGCGCCTCCGATCGCCTATCGAAAATACCCGTAATTGGTTAAGTAATCAATAAACTAGGCATTGCAGAATAAACACACTTACATAACTGATGGATTAATTAGTTCGGGTGTTAATTTTGCTTTAGTCATAAATGGCATTGGTTTTAAAAATCTTTATTTTACTGAAAAAAATAAAGAAAATCTTAGAAAAAAAAAACGGGGTGTGTTATTAGATGAGCGATTTGTGGTAAAAAACAATGGAATTATGAGGTCTATAGAAATTGTCCCCTCGCGCTGGGACCATATGGCGTTGAGGCGCGTCCCCTGGGTGGTGGATAGGGGGTCCCTCATGAGAGGGGTGCGCCGAATAAAATAAGGTGCCGTGAACCAAAATGGTCTAAGGGAAGGTGACCCCGACAGAAAACCCCTGGTCCTCCTAGTAAGGGGGTTGGGCGTGGGGGTAGCTTCCCCACCCTGCAAAAAAGGAAATACCTATAAAAACGCCGACGAAAAGACTAACAGTAATTCCTTTCCTGGAGGAGGAAGGTTCTTCTACCAGAAGACTTATGACGTCCTGTGGTGAAAGCCGGAAGTCTTCGGAAGCCACAGGACCGAGCCGCCTCTCTCTATCCAGGGATACAACCATGGGCACATGGAACGTCAAGACCATGTACCAGAGCGGCAAGGCCGCCCAGATAGCAGCGGAAATGCAAAAGTACAACCTTTCCCTGCTAGGTATCAGTGAAGCCAGATTGACGCAGTCTGGCCAGAAAAGGCTGTTAAGTGGGGAGATGATTTTGTATTCAGGTCATGAAGAGGAGAATGCCCCCCATACAGAAGGCGTAGCATTCATGCTGTCACCAGTGGCACAGAGAGCGCTGATGGGCTGGGAACCTCTTGGGCCAAGAATCATCACAGCAGCCTTTAGAACCAAGAAAAAGCTCAAGCTGAACGTCATCCAGTGTTATGCGCCCACTAATGACAGGGACGAGGAAGAGAAACAAGAGTTCTACGACCGACTCCAGAGTGCCTTGGACAAATGTGCGGAGCGAGACATCACCATCGTCATGGGCGATTTTAATGCCAAAATAGGGGAGGACAACACCGGATACGAAGAGGTGATGGGGAGACAGGGACTAGGCTCGGAGATGAGTGAGAACGGGGAGAGGTTTGTAGACTTTTGTGCTCTAAACCGACTTGTCATTGGAGGCAGCATCTTCCCACACAGAAGGATACACAAAGCAACTTGGGTCTCACCTGACCATACAACAGAGAACCAAATAGACCATATCTGCATTAGCAAGAAATTTAGAAGATCCCTTCAAGATGTTCGAGTGAGGAGGGGAGCAGATGTCGCCTCAGACCACCATCTGCTTACCTTAAGAATGAAGCTCAAGCTAAAGAAAAGCCGCACAGAGACAACAAGAAGACAGCGCTATAATGTAGGCCTCCTGAGAGAAACTGGAGTTAGAGAAGAGTTCAAACTGGTGCTGTCCAACCGGTTTCAAGCACTACAGGAGCTAGTAAATGAAGAGGAGGCGGCCACCACAGAGCAGCAGTGGAAGGCAGTTAGAGAGGCGCTGAACTCAACCTGCAAAGACACTGTAGGGTTCAGGAAACACCATCACAAGGACTGGCTGTCGGCACAGACCTTGAAGAAGATAGAAGTGAGGAAAGCAGAAGAAAGCAGTTGTCAACAACAGTCGCACGAGAGCAGCCAAAGTAAGGGCACAGGGGGAATACTCAGAAGCCAACCGCGAGGTGAAGAGGAGTATCAGGGCAGACAAGAGGGCCTACACAGACAGCCTGGCAGCAGAGGCAGAAAAGGCCGCAGGCAGCGGCAATATGAAACAGCTCTACGACATTACCAGAAGATTGTCAGGCAAGTATGGCCATACAGAAAGACCAGTAAAAGACAAAGAAGGCAAGCCTATTGCAGACAGAGCAGAAAAACTCGACAGATGGGCCGAGTATTTTGAAGAGTTACTGAACAGACCTAGCCCACCCGAACCCCCAGACATCCAGCCGGCAGAGACCGACCTACCCATCAGCTGTGACAGACCCAGCCGGGAAGAGATCAGAAGAGCAGTGGCATTTTTGAAGAATGGCAAAGCAGCAGGCCCAGATGGCATCCCAGCGGAGTCTCTGAAAGCAGACCTAGAGACAACAGTGGAGATGCTGTACCCACTGTTTGGAAAGATCTGGGAAGAGGAGGTGATGCCGGCTGACTGGAAGGAGGGGTACCTAATCAAGCTTCCAAGAAAGGTGACCTCAGCAAGTGTTCCAACTACAGAGGAATCACCTTGCTGTCAGTACCAGGAAAGGTCTTCAACAGGATCATTCTGGAGAGAATGAAGAGCTCCGTTGACCCCCAGCTGAGAGACCAGCAAGCAGGATTCAGGAAGAACCGATCATGTAAAGACCAGATCGCCACTCTCTGCATCATCGTGGAACAGTCTCTGGAGTGGAGCTCCCCGCTGTACGTCAACTTTGTGGATTATGAGAAAGCATTTGACAGTGTGGACCGAGAGACTCTGTGGAAACTCCTACGACACTACGGTGTACCCACAAAGCTCATCCGCCTGATCAAGAGCAGCTACGATGGCATGACATGTTGCGTGATCCACGAAGGGCAGTTCACCAGGGAGCTCCAGGTCAGAACTGGTGTCAGGCAGGGGTGTCTGCTGTCTCCGTTCCTCTTCCTACTGGCCATAGACTGGGTCATGAAGATGACTACAGAGCACAGACGAAGTGGAATACAGTGGACACTGCGGACACAGCTTGACGACCTCGATTTTGCAGACGACTTGGCATTACTGTCCCACACTCATCAACAAATCCAGGATAAGACCACGAGGCTTGCTGACATCTCGTCCCAAGTGGGCCTCACCATTCACAAACAGAAAACAAAGACAATGAGGCTGAACGCAACCAGGGAGGAACCAGTCTTGCTTGCTGTCACCCCGTTGGAGGAGGTAGAGTCCTTCACCTATCTCGGGAGCATCAGAGACAAAAAAGGCGGCACTGATGCAGATGTCAGAGCACGAATCAGTAAAGCCAGAGCAGCCTTTCTCCAGTTGAAAAAAGTGTGGAGTTCCAGAGAGCTGTCACAACACACCAAAGTCCGGATTTTCAACTCCAATGTAAAAGCAGTTCTCCTATATGGAGCAGAGACTTGGAGATTGACAAAAACCACAGTCAACAGAGTACAGACCTTCATGAACAGTTGCCTTAGAAGAATTTTGAAAATCCACTGGCCAGAGAAGATCAGCAACATCAGACTCTGGGAGAGAACAGAGCAGATAACAGCAGAGAATGAAATTGGGTGAAGAAGATGGGGATGGATCAGTCACAGTCTGAGAAAGCCAGCTTCCAGTATCACTAGGCAGGCATTGTCATGGAACCCCCAGGGAAAGAGGAAAAGAGGTAGGCCAAGAAACTCCTGGCGTCGAGACCTCCAAGCAGACATCAAGAGACTGGGAACCACCTGGAGTAGAATCGAAGGAGAAGCACAGGACAGGAGTTGCTGGAGGTCTCTCGTCGACGGCCTATACCCGGGTAGGGGTGACAGGCGTAAGTAAGTAAGTAGAAATTGTCCAAAACCACCCATATTATATCTTTCCCCAGAACATACTTTTGCTTCACAGTGAGCCAAAAATTGTTGGCAAAAACAAAATCCCAGGAAAGTGACTATACTTCCTATACAACTTGAAAAACGAAAAAAAATTTTTTGCATCCCTAAAAGCCTCCAGTCGATTTCCAGATCAAAAGGTGGTCATCACATTCGGTCACAGGAACAAACTGCAGGATGCCTGATAAAGAGAGAGATAATAAGAGAATACAAAGAATCAAAATTCAATAAAGCCGCACCGATCGATAAATCTTGCCATTATCGATAATAAACTAATTGACCCCCCCATCAATTCTCCATCATTACCGAATCACCCTGTTGATTTTTGTTTAAATGGCGATCATGATCGGTGCATTATTGAATTTGATACTTTTGTATTCTCTTATTATCTCTCTCTATAACTATTGCCTCTGTCAACACCCAAACAAGCACCTGACCAAGTGGTGCCAAGTAAAACTTCATACTTATTAACAAGTTGCAACTAACATTTAAAAACCTGCAGAGGTAACCTTTAATTTAGTTGTCATAAAAACTTAATAATTACTTACCATAAGAACTTAGTAATTACTTACTATAAGTTTTTATAAGTTTTTACAAGAACTTGACTCCAGTCACATGACACTGAGACAGATTTGTCAGGATACAAGGGCAACAATTTTTTTTTCTGCTCAATAATACTCGGGAGGCAGAGCGGATGAGGCTGAATAGACAGGCGTAAGCGATGTGAGTGGCATGCCATCTTTTTGTGAAGTGTATGACATTATTAAACGATTACCAAATCTGATCTTTATTTGTTTGAAAGTAGATTTTGAAGTTTTTCTGTGGTTTCTTGAACCCAGACCTGTTTTCCCATCTTTAAAAAAGAAATCTTTAGTTTTTCAACATTCACAGGAGGTTGACTACGCATCTTATTCTGTATTTCAGATTTTTGTTTTTTGTAATTATTTAAATCATCCTGCACTCTCTTAAATTCTTCCCCCGTGTTTTTGTTTATTTAACGTATTTGACCGGCTGGCGACATACATTCACTGTTCTGTTTAGTTTTTTTTCACAAGCAGTGCAGGCACGTCCTGAGAAAGCCTTGTTGCTGTCGGGACGTTAAGCAATGTACAATCAATCAATCAATCTTAAATTCTTCGTTGTCAATAAAATTGTCCTGCAACAGTTTACTGATTATAAGTTTCATACTACTCAGCTTTGCATTAGCAAGAGTACTCAATGCTTCATGTTGCTGTAACTTTGTATGAAATCTTTTGTTAAGGGCTTCCAAACCAAAGCATACCAGGCATGTAGCAACGCTAACACCCTCAATTGCAATTCCAATTAAACTTCCAATTCCTGTAGCAATCAGAACAATACCCCCTACAGAACATCCAGCTGAAACTGCACCAACAGCCATAGATGTGTTTTGAACAGAATTGAAAACTGTCTTATACCATCTTTTACATCTAGAGTATCTCGCCTCCTCTCCTTCCAAATATTTCAATGCTTCAGTAATATTATTTAATCGGAATGTGTCTGCCTGTAATGTTTTATCTGATGCAATTGGCACAGTTGTCACATGCGGATCAATCGGCACAGACTCAAGTGTCGGTAGTTGCGGATAGAAGTTTACCATTTTTTTTTTATTGACAAATATTTTTTTATTTAATCAGCGATTACATTTTGCAACTCGTCAAAAGTATACAATTTGCTGGCGTAATAAAACGAAACAAGATCTATGTGTTCTAGCTTTATGTGTTGTATAGATGAGGTCCTGTCCTGGATGACAAGCAACAAACTTAAGCTTAACACTGACAAAACCGAAGTCATGCCTGTTGGCTCTCAGTCTCACCTTAGTCTGATTAACGGCGAGTTCGCAAACATTGGTGGCTGCAGCGTTCCCTTCCAGAACTGTGTGAAATATCTGGGTGTAAAGATTGATTCGACGCTCTCCATGCATATCAGTAGCGTCTGCCGAGCTGGTTTCCTTGAGCTGCACAGAATTTCTTCCCGCAGACCGTATCTCACAGAACGTGCGGCGTCAAGACTTGTAAATGCATTCATTACGTCCAGGCTCGATTATTGCAATTCTGTACTGGCAGGTTTACCGGCAGATCAGATTTCACGCTTGCACTTTTTGCAGATGATTCAAAACAGCGCGGTGCATCTCATCTTGAAGAAACGAAAGAGAGACCACGTTACACCTCTACTGAAGCAGCTGCACTGGTTGCCCGTAAAATTCCGCTGCCAGTACAAAATTGCAATTTTCGCCAATAGGCATTTTGACGGATCTCTCCCGCCGTACCTTTCTGCCAAGCTGTCTGTTTATCAGCCATCACGCACCCTCCGTTCCTCTAGTGTAAAACTTTTTTAAATCCCAAAACTTAACATGAAAACTGTCGGGGAGCGTTCTTTCACCTTTTTAGCCCCAAGTGTGTGGAACTCGCTGCCAACTGAAATGCGGAATCTGCCCACATTGTCACAGTTCAAAGCTCATTTAAAGACTTTTCTTTTCTGTTGGGCATTTAACACTTAGCTCATCTTTAGCTAACTGTTGACTGCCTTTTATTCTGATCCTTGAGAAAGTGAATGTATAGTGTTCGGAAAAGATGGGGTGGTTTAAAGTAGTGTATAATCGTGCATGTGTCTGAGAGAGAGTGTAACCTATATCACCCCTGTGATAGGTAAATAAGTTGTATTTTGAGTAAGCTTAGTGGATTGACATTAAAATTGTTGTTGTTTTCCCTTTTTAGACAGAGATCAATAAATTCTCCTTTTTTCCTCAAGCATATTTTTAGTTTTGGTTTTGGAAATGACCTTGTAATAATATTGCCACAATATTTTTTGGTGTAGTTATAATATTTTAGTAATTATTTTGGTTCCGATTTTTTTTTTACTTCCTGTTGTGGCAATTTCCTCTTTGATACCCCACCCGGGTCTGCCCTGGGGGACTTGGGTGGGGTTAGGTATTTTTTAGTTCCCAGGGTCACCCTGGTCAGCCCCACAGGGTGGGTTTTTCTCTCTATTCTGGGGCATGTGTTTCAGTCTACCCTTTGTCCATTCACCTGTATTTGCCTTTTTCAAACTCTCCCTACTGTCTGCACTGCCTGTTGCTCTTGATATTGGATGTGTGTTGCTAAATGGTCTTAGCTTTATTTAGGCCCCATGTGTTAGGTTTATTTAACGTATTTGACCGGCTGGCGACATACATTCAATGTTCTGTTTTTTTTTTTTTTTTCACAAGCAGTGCAGGCACGTCCTGAGAAAGCCTTGTTGCTGTCAGGACGTTAAGCAATGTACAATCAATCAATCAATCCTCTTTGATAATTCCTCTTCCTCTGGCATTTCATTGTTTGAGGGGGGACAGAGAGCATGCACTGACTTTTCATTCTCGGATGCTAATTCAGGTTGGTAACGTGTTTTAATTAAGAAATATTGTTGCTTCCATTTAGGGATTGCATTAAATTTATAGGATGAATGTCTTTTTATGCGAATTACATTGTGATGCAGGGGATATCCTTGGATTGTAATAGTACAAGAACCACGTGTATCTTTGTCTCAGCATGTAGCTGTGAAATTGGTAACATCTTGGGTGTTTTGACTTTTGAGCCATATATTGATTAGTGTTTGTAATTGGATTTTCACCTGCAGTCTTAAATGGGGCCTAAAGGGTGGATTTCTTGGTGTTGGGATGATACAATCGCGCGTAGGGTTGTTGTATTAC
Organism: Semisulcospira habei; assembly: GCA_036245525.1. Classification (NCBI taxonomy): domain Eukaryota; kingdom Metazoa; phylum Mollusca; class Gastropoda; family Semisulcospiridae; genus Semisulcospira; species Semisulcospira habei. Next base: position 79,345,741 of record BTPG01000002.1, read on the forward strand.
CCGACATGTATTAAACTTATGAAATAAGTTTAAACAGGGTGATTTGTATAGCTTTGTTGCGCTTGAGATGCTCGGGCCAGGTCAAACAGGCATAACATGGCCCTAATATACTGGGCTTTTGCTGCGAGGGTTTTGCATTCAAATCGAAGGATCTATTTTGTATTAGGTCCCATGGTGTGCTCAATTATTATGTTCTAATCTGAATATTTGTAATGGGAAACAACCATTGCTTTTGTTGCATGTTATGGCACCTATATTTCTTTTGTTGTTTATTACAGTGTCCACGGATCGGGTTGCTGTCAGTCTGTTCTTTCATGTCTTATTTTGTCTCTAGTCACTGATGTTTTTGTGTTGCCATACAACCGGTTAATTGAACCTATTATTGATGTCATAGTGAAAATAAATATCTTTTTAAACTGTTTGGGAAAACCTTTTGGTATTACTTTCTGAGAGAAGGAATGGGTGTTAATTAAGGATCATCTTTTTCTGAAGAATCTTTACAAGAGGGTGTGCTGTTCAGTGTTGTGCATGCGCAGTGAGTCTAGTGTTTTCCTGGAGAACAGCGCTATAGAAGAACTATGTATTATTATTATTATTTATGTAATTTAGAAAAACAAAAGTTGTTTTGTCGACCACTATCTTGACAGAAGGAATACTGCTCGAATCTTAAATAACACCAACTCCTTTTCTAATAGCAATAAAAACCTTTGTTGACTCTACTACTGAGTCATCCCACGTCAGTTTTATACCCTGTGCTATATCTGTTTCTTTGGCAGAAGTCACAGATCTCATGATAATTTCAAACACTATTGTCGCTTCTCTTGCAATGGTAAAGTTTGCTGGTACAAACAACTTTCGTATCTGATCTGCCTTTCCTATTTGTAAGAAGATACCGTCGTCTCTCATAATCTTGTACTTTCAGTTTATCTCTGCTATTGTTTTCTGAAGAAAAACTTGGAACAAGACTCACAATCTATGGCCCAGAGTTAACAACTTTCCTAAACACTAAGGCTCCTTCATCATCAGTGTATACATAAGGACTAATAAATTCAAACTTTATATCCCAGTCAATTGTTGGTGGCGGTGCAGGCACAAGCAAAACTACCCACTTATTACCCACATGTATTAAGTTGTAGGGTACATTATTTACTGGAACAGGTACAGTAACATCACGCAGCTGACCCAGTTTAGGAAATGTTCTTTCTGTGCCTTCCTTCATGTCATCTATTACTTTTCGCTTGTACATTCCATAAGAATCAAGTTGAAAACCATATACATTTCCGACCTCCCCCTCCTTCTCAAAATCCTGGACGTCATTCATTCATTCATTCAGTCCTCTCTGCGCCGTCTGGTGCTTAAGGCGACGGCAAGGGAACGCCACTTTTGTCTGTCAGCTGCTATTTTGGGTGCTGTTTGCAGAGTAAGGCCTCTGTTCTTGAGCTCTCACTCCATGGTTCGGCGCCACGTCTCCTTTGGTCGCCCACGGTTTCTCTTCCCCTGTGGTGTTCTGATCCATCGTTTTGGCGTCAGGAGTTCCGCTATCGGGGTGGAGACGTCCTTGCGGCTTTGGTCCCCATCCGTCATAAGTCCAGTTTCCTGGTCTGCTTCGCTCCCAGCGCCGGTTGTCGCTTTTCCCCTTGTTGTCGTTTCCGTAGCAAGTTTCTTTTTACAGGGTGGAGTCGCTAGCCCCACGCCTAACCCTCCTCCTTTATCCTGACTTGGGACAGGCAGTTAAGCCCCCAAAGGGGCCTCCCTGGTGGAGTTAATCCTGGACGTCAGCCAAATCTTTTAGCTCTGTTACCGGACACGCGACTGGAATAATTCTCGGCTTTGGACCAAAACTCATTTTATTTAACAAAAATAAAATTATTTAACTTCCAACACAACAGTAAAATCATGCATCACAACTGGTTTGTCATCTTGATTAGTTACAGATATACACAGTGATTCAAAGAAACTGGAACCTAATTTCTTAAACTGTAAATTAGTAAATCTAACAGCCACACTTTCACAATAGGGGGCAGTTCCAGTTGTCACACATCTTAACAAAGTTGATGGCTTTCCATTGTGTACATTTTCAGTTGTGTTTAATTCATTTAAGTGAACATTTAGTACTGTGTGTACTGCCAAATGAACAGGATTTATTCCAGTTACTTTATCTTTTCTTGGTGAAAATAGATGACGTTTGTCTGATGGTCTTAACCAATCTACATCTGGAAAATAAAATTAGTTGCCATAAAACCCAAGTAATTTTACAAGACTTAATGATAATAAATAATCAATATCTTTCAGAAACTCCAATGTAACAAGTAAGTTAGCCGGATTTAAAGTTGCTTTAATTTTAAATTCATTTTGTAGCCATTCAGCTAAAGTACAAAAGTCATAATACCCAGCTCGTAAAACATTAGCTCCCTCAGTACTAGCAAGCTTAATCCAGCTACATGTTCTACATAATAACTTTTATCATATGTTACATTAAACCACTTTACAGTGTAAAACAATTCATGGATAGCTACAGCCTTGCTACCATCACGATTATCAATTCCATTAGTTAACCACATGGGTTTGCTTGTGTCAAGATTTGTTAAAGTTATAAACATTTTTATTATATCATAAAAAAGCACAATGGAATTTAAATCACCAACAAGCGTTACTACAAACGAATTTTAATTTAATGTGGATGCCAAGTACAATGTTGCACCAACTTATGAACAGAAAATAATTCAACTAAATCAGCTTGATATAGCTGTAAGTGAACAAGATTATTTCAAGTGAAAGTACCCAACCCCTTTGATCATTATCTAAACCCTCCAATAACAGATGATGCTACTGCAAGAAAGTGGTCATCAAGTCCACTACAGATGTTCCAAAACCAGCTCAACTTTGCCATACTGTGTTCAACTACAGGCTGCGGTGTTTCTTTCACAGACCACTTGAATCACTCAAACAAACTGATTAGGTCTGCGTATCGATTCCACACGTATTACCAGCTTAGAAGAATACTGTCAGAACTGCATACACCACTACCCACTGAATCCAGTTTCAACAGGTATAACAACCCCATGGATATGAAAGCGTTTGAATGGATTTGTAATGAGTTTAACATCAGCCCTAAGTATGACTTCACACAAAAACTTGATGATCACAATGGTATGGGTACATTGTATTATGCTATGAGTCACAGACAATACCCTCAAGATTACTACCCTGGTTACACTTCATTTTCATAAAAATCTGAAGTCTGGTTAGGCTCAATAGAACAGAAACAGTCTAATGCCTGAACCACATTTGTCTTAGACAGGAGTGACGGATTTATTCAAGCGGGAGTCGAGCGCATAAATGAGTCTATCAGAACATATGTGTGGTGTTTACTAGGAGCACAATCACTAACAAAATCAAATATTTTAAATGGGAGTGGCAAATTTGAAGCACAAAAACAGTTTCTCGCAAACTTAGAAGACTCAATCAACTCAGTGGTTGATCTCCCATCAAGCATACAACGCTATCAAGATGTACTCAAATATGCTAGATCAAAAGTTGACTTTGTAGTTGGCATCGGGTTATACATGTTGCCGTCTGACCTTCAACTCCAAATGGGGACAATAACAAATTATAATAATGAAATCATTGTTGCAGGTGTTGGTCAGAAATTAGGACTTGACCAATCTGTAAACTTGGGGGCAACAACCACACATCAACAGACAATAAAACCATTAATAGCACCAGTAACATCATCACCCGTACAGACAGTAACAGCCCCGGCTTTGACCCCAGCACCCGTACAGAGAGTAACAAGTGACTCAACATCACCAAACACAAATGAGTCAGAGAGAACTGCATTGGTAAATAGGCCTTACTGGACTGGGGGTATTACATCTTTACCTGTTTCATTAAATACCCTGTGATTAATCCTCCTACTGTAACCAAAAAGACATACACATGCTCTGCCATAAACCCAACTACCTTTGCCGCTGTACTGATAAGCCAACTGACAATTGTGCCTATTATGCCAGGTAAAGCATCCATTGCTTTTAGAGCCAATTTCTTAAGCATGTCTGATATGTGTGACAACTGTTTATATACCCATGTCTGTAAGTCTTTTGGATCAGTGGGGGCTGGTGGACCAGGTGGTGCTGGAGGCGGAGAACCACCACCACCACCAGAGACAGCCAACACAACAGTACTGATAATAAATCCAAGAGCAGTAATTAAACTCGCAATAGTGATACCCTGCTCTCTGAAAAGTGTTTTCAATCTCTCAGCCAATGTTGTGTCTTCCTGAAGTATTTTCTGAATAGTTTCTCTAATCCTGTTGACCAGTGTTTTCAGTTTTTCTCTTCCAATACTAATTGTTTCTAATCGCCCTGATCTTTCTATCTGCAAATCAATTAATCTGTGTTGTATTCTTTCTTTTATTTCTGTGTCAAGATTCCCATTGTCTGCAGTAGCCAGTTTCTCTTTTTCACGTTCTATGTGTTTATCAAGCTCACCTAGTTTGGCAACGTTATTTACCATCTCACCTCTTATTGACTGCAATGATTTATCCAAGCCCATAAACTCCCACATTGACAAAGGTGGGTCATCTATTGTTTCATTACTTCATTTATTTGACCTTCAGTCTCCTCATGGCGGCTGTCGCAGCAGAAAGGTAGACTGTCGGACAACGTAGGAAGAGCTTCATGAAGCTTGTTCCCTTCCTCTTTGTCCCACTTGGACTGCCACTCGCGGGCTATGTACGCACTAATCACAGGTTTAAAATCACTATAAACAGTCTGTGTGTCAGGGACAGGGTCACTGCGGGCACTGTTGGCAGCAGAATCTGCGATTCTGTTGCCTTCAATGCCCACATGGCCCGGGACCCAAATAAAAATGATGTCATAATATTCCTTCATCAAGTCTGCGTAGAGCTCTCTAATCTGCACACGTATGTTACGCACTCTTACTTACTTAAACAGGATGAGCGTCCATGGTGTTTTGCCTGTGATGAGCTGTTTTCTGTTCGACACTTTTTGCTGTATTGTGCTGATCTAATTGACACGAGATATAAACACTTCACAGCAGACTCCTTGAAGGTTTTGTTCCGGGATGTTCCCCCGGACAAAATCTTCAATTTCTTGAGAGAATGCAATATTTTTAACAAGATCTGAGCATTCATAGACTATGTAAATATTTTTTATTTGCCCATTTTGAGAGTCTGTATACGTTTCTTTTAAAGACTCGTGCGACATTTTAGCCTGACATTTTTACGCTATCTTTACATCTTGTCTTAAGACCTTGCTTTTAGACTGGCTGACCAGATTTTTACCCATCCCGCCGTGAGATGGCCTTAGTCACCTGCTCGGCGTTAAACCCAAATAACTAACCAAATAACTAACTATTTGACCTTCAGTAAATGAGGTTTCTTGTATTACCGTGTTTGCTATTTCTGGCAGGCTTGTTACTGCTACCATTTCAATATCTTGCCCCATTGGCAACTTTGTTTGCGTGTCGTGAAGGGCACTAACAAGTCTAGGGGGTAACTTTTTACTAGCGTTACTACCAACACCAAGGTATAACACTGCAGTGCTGCCTCACCACCTACATCAGTTTTGGTTGTACTTAAAGCTCTACACTTAGCAGGACTATTTTTATGTGTTAGATACACTTTTCCTCTGTCTGTATTTACAAATAAGTGACCTTTATCATATTCAAACTGATTAGGATCTATTACATCTGGGCATGCACCAACACTGTCATACAATGAGTTTACTTTGTCTTTTAACAGTTTGTGATACATAGGAGAAATATTTCCCACTCCAGTCATATCTGCCATATCTGTGACACTAGTATCTGAGACATCCATTTCAAAATCTTCATGATTAAATCCTCCCACTGCCATTGTTTTAATTAATTTAATATTTTTGATTTTTGCATATTAAAATGACATCATCTTACGGATCAAAGTTAGACCCATATAGAAAACTACGTGAGCCTCTTGGTGTTAAGGGCATTAGGCAATCAATTGTCATCACAAACAATTCAAGTACCACAGACCAAAACCAAACACTTACTGTAAAGTTTCCGAACCTAGGGCCCAGTGACATTATTGTACCTGGTACTGCATGCCTAGCATTTAATATTGAACTATCATCAGATGCAGACGTAAACAGAACACTAGTTAACAATCTAGGCAGAGCAATTATTAGAACTATTAAAGTTAAACTTGATGGACAGGAAGTGTTTAGTCTTGATGATGCTGATGTGTTCTACTGTGACAAAGATCTTTGGCTTACACGAGAAGAAAGAGAAGATCGTATTTATCAAGGCATACAGTCTGATAATATTACCAAACTTAGAATCGATGCCGGAGACAAAACTACCACAGCAGCCAAGGATGTTATATTAGCCGAAACATATGGAACCAGATTTTACATTCCACTTGAGTTTGAAATCTTGACAGCGCATTTGCCTTATTACCAAGGAGCACTGAATGACCGCCTAAGTTTTGAACTAACTTTCAATGATTACTCCAAAGTTATAAAATCATCTGATCTCAATGCAACATACAAGATCTCTAACATTTGCTTGGAATACGAAATTGTTACACATACTGAATTAGCTAGACTCATTCAAAATCAGTACCAGTCGAGACTTCCAATTTATTATGACCGGGTGATTAGGCATATTCATTCATTCAGTCCTCTCTGCGCCGTCTGGTGCTTGAGGCGACGGCAAGGGAGCGCCACTTTTGTCTGTCAGCTGCTATTTTGGGTGCTGTTTGCAGAGTAAGGCCTCTGTTCTTGAGCTCTCGCTCCACGGTTCGGCGCCACGTCTCCTTTGGTCGCCCACGGTTTCTCTTCCCCTGTGGTGTCCATCTCAGTGCCACCCTTGGTAATGAGTCAGGTGACATTCTGCAAACGTGGCCTAGCCATCTCCATCTCCGTGTGGCGATGGTTTCAGCGATGCTGTCTGCGCCTGCTCTCTTCCGTAGTTCCTCGTTTGTAATCATGTTTGGCCAGAAGACCTTCATGATCCGTCGCAGGCACTTGTTCTGGAAGACATCCAGCTTGCGTTCCGTAGCGGTAGTGGATTTCCAGCATTCTGACCCATATAGAAGGACACTCAGCACGTTGCTCTTAAAAATACGGAGCTTGGTGTGGATGCTCAGGCTTGTGGTCCTCCAGATGGGTTTCAGCATTGCGAAGGCTTGGTTGGCTTTGCTGATTCTTGTGGTGATCTCCCTTGTGCAGTCTCCATCTGTGGTAACCTTGCTGCCCAGGTACGTGAACTCGTCCACCTCTTGCAGAGGTTGGTCATTGATGGTGATTGGGTCGCCCACTATGGTGTTCTTCCTCATGACTTGAGTCTTCCTAATGTTGACCCCGAGACCTATGGAGCTTGCTGACTGTGTCAACTGTTGTGTCTTCTGTTGCATGTCCTGGTTTCTGCTTGCCAGCAGCCCGATATCATCGGCATAGTCGAGGTCATCCAGCATTGAGGTCAGCGTCCACTGAATTCCCTGCCTCCTTCCCTCTGTGGTGCGGCGCATGATCCAATCAATTGCCATTGAGAATAGGATTGGCGAAAGAATACATCCTTGTTTCACTCCGGTTTCCACCTTAAACGGTTCGGTGAGCTGGTTGTTGTGGACGACTCTGCACTCAAAATTCTTGTACAGGGACCTGATGACGTTGACAAGTTTCTGGGGGATTCCATAGTATCGCAGGATTTTCCAAAGGGAGTCTCGATGCAGACTGTCGAAGGCCTTCTCAAAGTCTACAAAGACCACATAGAGGGATCCATTCCATTCGTTAGACTGCTCAAGGATCTGTCTCAGTACGAAAATATGGTCAATGCAGGACTTGCCTTTCCTAAAACCTGCCTGCTCCCTGCGAAGGATGCCATTCACTGCTGTCGTAATGCGTTCAAGGAGAATGCGGCTCCTGGTCTGCTTCGCTCCCAGCGTCGGTTGTCGATTAGGCATAGTTTAATGCATAAAGACAAAAGCCACCCGATGTGGAACATAAACTTGAACACACCTGCTAGGTCACTGAAAGGTATTCTTATGTTGTTTGTTGAACCGGCGAGCACATACAAAAGGGATTCAGAAAAATTTTACAATCCCAAAATAACACATTTGTCTTGTACAATCAAAGGCCATCCAAATCAAGTGTACGCTTCTGGAATGCAACCTTATCAACACTATGATGAGATCACAAAATATTTTGCTGGTGGAAGACTTAGAGATAAACCAGCAAACATGGCGTGTAAAGATTTACATTTGTATGACGTTAGGATTGGACAATACCTGACGAATAAGTAGGCACTTTGGTTAGACCTGTGTAGTACAGACGACGACTACCTATATGGGTCAGGTCATACTGTTGAAAACGGCAGTGATGCAATTACAATTCAGATACAAAAAAAGTTGAAAAGCCAAAGCAATAGATATATATTTGTATCTGATTTATGATGCACAACTCAATATTGCAGAAAGCAGACTAAGTGGAGACATATATTAAAATTATATTGTGTATTAAAATGAACTTGATGACACTCGACCCACACTGTGGCTTATTTTGTGGTGCCACCGGATGTGGTAAAACTGAATTTGTACCTAATCTATTACAAACAAGATACATACATCATTTCAAAAACATTGTGATATTTTGCCCTACTATCAAACACAACAAATTTATCACAACCGTTTATTCATTTGGACTGACAGCAACATTTACTTAGTCGACCCTGAGAAAAAAATGAATGACTACCTTCAGTATTTTTACAAACAATTTGAAGGACAGCCAACTTTGTTTATTGTTGATGACTGCTCAGCAGAGAAAGACATTGTCAAAAAGAGAAACACTTTAGCAGAACTTGCTTTTAGTGGCAGACATGCAAATGTAAGTGTATGGATTCTCACTCAAAAATATAATGCTGTACTGAAAGATTTTCGAGAACAGTTACATTTTTGAGAACAGTGGCACAGTTGGAGTGCGCCTGAGTTGATCAGTGTTCAGGTCGTACACCATAGGCAATAGATTTCCCTGTCCCCCATAACCCGCCCATCAGGGCCATCCATGATCACCTTGGTGCTCTGGACGTTAAACCCGAACTAACCAACCAACAGTTAAAGTTTATCTGTTTGTTTTACTGTAAGGATCGTGACAGCTTTGAAGACTGTCTCAGAGAGAATGATGTGATACCAAATAAACATGAACGGGATGATGTGAAAAACAAATTGAAATCAACTAAGCATCTAAAGCTTATTTTAAAGACAGATCAGCCCACAGGGTATGGGTTAGTAAATTAATTTATATACATTTGTTTTGTCCAATAAAAATGACAGACCGACAAACCCACACAGTTGATGTTACAGAGTGCTTCAAAGATGTTAACTGTTTTTATGACTTAAAAACACGTGTGTTTGAACCCAGCTTTAAACTCTCAACACCGCCAATGAAGATTATACATGTCATATAATGTTACTTTGGAATATTCTGATGGATCACCACATTATGATTACGAGACTGTTGATCTTAAGACAAATGCTTTTAAAGTTTATGATGCTAACCGCTTGTGCTGTAACTGGTTTGAGGCACTGTGTAAAGACATATTTGATCAACTAAGAAAACTACATTGTTATATTGAAAGTGTTACATTCAATAAAGTGATATTACACCTGCAGGACAAGACTTTAAGACACACACCAGGGAAGTGGTTGACTTGTTTTGGTGACTAAACTAAATTTGTTTATTATAGGGATTACAGTTAATAAAGTGGTATTACATAAGGTGCGCCAGCGGTTTCCATTTATTATTTTGTCGGTCAAATAAAAATGATGGACAATACACAAAGCCCATCATGCTCGACAAGTCAATCAGGCTTAAGAAACGTGTTTCACACAACAGACTTGCCTATAACCAATAGTAACAATGTATATGAATCGATAGAAAACTCTTTTTCTGTCATACAAGATAATCTTCTTACAGGCAGTGTAAAGATTCAGATTGTTGCCAAAATAGAATATACTACAGTAGATGGTGAAGTGATTGTATCATATATCTCGACGAGACAACACACAGTTAACATAAGAAGAGAACTGGAGAACGTGTTTAGAGAAAGACTGTTGCCTAACTTTCTAGAAGCAATTGACAGAGCAAAAATGAAGGGGTCTGGTTGGCACGAAGGTCGTGTACATGAACTACAATTGAAGCAGTCAAGGTATCATCCTATATTAGGTAAATCATGGATACCACTGCCAAAAGAGGTTGTAGACAAAAAGGCTGTCGTCAATATACAGAACAATGACCACCATTGTTTCATGTGGTGTGTGCTTGCTAAACTACACTTTGTAAAAACAAAACCTGAACGTGTATCTAACTACACCAAATTTGTAAACGAACTCAACTTCAGTGGTATAGATTTCCCTGTTAAAATAGAAGACATAGACTTGTTTGAAAAACTAAATCCTGGTATATCTGTAAATGTGTATGTGTGGGATAATGACTCTGTTGACAAGTTACAACCCATTAGAGTATCACCACTTGCCCCCAACTACGGACAGCCAGAAGATAAACATGTTGACATGTTATTAATAGGTGATGACAATAACTTTCACTACACAATTATCAGGAGTATGTCACGTCTAATTCATAATCATGTTTCAAAACACAATGGCAAACAAGAAGTGTGTAAGAGATGTTTACAGAGGTTCTCCTCTATTAAAGTAGCGCACAAACATGTTTTACATTGTAGGTCAGCTGATGACCTACAAACAGTACTTAAGTATCCAGATCCTGGTAGTCAAGTATATTTCAAGAACTATGGGAATCAGCAAAAGCTGCCATTTGTAGTGTATGCTGATTTCAAATCACTGGTTGTACCGTATGACGGTCCTATTCCAGAATCATTACCAAAAACTATAAAGTTGAGTGACCAAGTGGTGTGTTCTTTTGGATACATTATTGTTAGGTCAGATGGACAGCATTCAGAACCTGTTATCTACAGGGGTGAAAATGCAGCATGTCGTTTTTTAACAGAAATGAGACAACTGTATAGTCAGGTACTATAGCTGCCAATCCTCCCGATTTTATCGGGAATTTCCCGATTTTTTTTCAAGTCCCGATTTTCCAGTTTTTTGTACATTTTTCCCGATTTTCAGATTTTCAAGTTTTGTTTGAAAATTTGAGGCATTTTGGCGTACCGCTCCCAGTCAAGCGCCTGTAGTCGAGAGCCTGCCGCTATACTGTACCGCTAAGCTTTCGGGGACCCACAGCCAGTCTTGATTACGCATGCGCAGCAAATTTGCATCCATTCTGTGTTTGTTCCGGTTCCTTCGAAATTGCCCTGGTCTGGAGCACATGCTTAGCGATTTTCACAAGTGTTATTTTTGATTTTCAACAAAATGATGCCTCCAAAGAAGCAGAAGTGGTTGGTGAAGTTCCATCCAGACTACAAGCGTTCCTTGCATCATCGACGAATCAAGAAAGGGCGAACACTTTGCCGTTCGTAAAATGTGCCGGGCGGACATAAACATCGCTGCACAGTAAACCTAGGCGGGCTGACGCGCACTGCGTCCGTTCCCCCCCCCCCCCCCCTGTTGTTTGATTTATCGGCACCTGGAAGCAAGGGCTAGCATCGTGGAGGCTGCAGCTCAGGATTTTCGTTGCCTCAAGGTTGGCAGCTATGACTGTCAGTCTGGTACAATATCTCACAACATGTCAGATGCCTTTGGTGATGACAGAAGAAGACAAACTGAAATTTGATACAGCAGAGACGTGTTGGATTTGTGAACAACCTCTGGGAGATGATAAAGTTCACGACCATGACCACATAACTGGACAGAGGTGCTGCACATAACAATTGTAACTTGTTAATAAAAACAGATCCTAAGACATATAAGTTACCAATATTTTTTTCACAATCTAAAGGGATATGATTCACACATTATCATGCGTGCTATAGATGAGTCTTAAGGCCCTGTACACGAGCCCGGTTTTGAGGCCCATTCCCGATCAGTTTCGAATCAAGGGGTGATCGGGCCAGACTAAAAAAACGTGTGCACTGCCACACATTTCCTGACTTGTTTAGCCGGCCAGTTTGAACCAAAGATCAAAATCGTACCTGTTCTGCAAAATGGCTGCTAGTTTTGACAGTGATGATGATGTGCTTGCATTATCAGCAGTTTTGCATCATATTCGGGAAGAGGCATGAGAAACATTAGCAACGAAGGTGGTTCTGATCACAACAGGCGTGTTCCGCCATTTGCAAACTACGACATGCTTTGCGAGACGCGCTCTGATTGGTTGAAGCTTACAACCGGGGCCGATTCGGACCGGAAAAATAGAGCAGGTTCTAGACACCTGATTCCCAGCTGATTGGGACCAGATCGGATAATTGACGTCATCCGATTGCAATCGGATCGGAATCGGCTTCAAAATCGGGGCACAACCGGCTCCTGTGGCGGGGCCTTTACAGAAACATAAGTTGTATATCGCAGACAACTGAGAAATATCTGACTTTTAGGCTGGACAACAAATTAACATTTTATGACTCAATGAAACATTTGTCTTTAGGTCTTGCTAGTCTGGCAAAAGGTCTGACTGACTATCCAATAACAAGTAAATATTTTGAGCCAGACTTGATTAAGAAAGGTGTGTATCCATACGAGTACATTGATCACTGGGTTGTGTTTGAAGAAAGTAGACTGCCACCAAAAGAGAAATTTTATTCTACCTTAAATGGAAAAGGTATTTCTGACTCTGATTACCAGCATGCTCTTGATGCATGGGAAAAATTAGGATTTCAGACGATTGGTGATTATCATGACCAATACTTGAAAGCTGACGTTTGCTTGCTAGCAGACATATTTGAAAGTTACCGTGAAAAGGGATTGTTACACTACAGTCTTGACCCAGCTTGCTACATAACTAGTCCTGGCATGACATGGGATGCATTTTTTTAAAATCCAGTAAGATATTACTGTTGTCTGATCGTACTATGGGTGAAATGGTGGAACGTGGATTGAGGGGAGGTATCAGTATAGCCACAGACAATTATGCCAAAGCCAACAACAAATATCTGGATGACCTTGGGTTTGACCCCTCAAGGTCAATGTCATTCATTACGTACGTGGACGCTAATAATTTGTTTGGCTGGGCGATGTGTGAGTTATTGCCCTTGAAAAACTTTTGTCTACATGATTTGTCACAGTACGACATAACAGAGTTAACAAACTATATTATGAATCATGACCGAAACGACGCGAAGGGTTGGATCTTTGAAGTCGACCTGGAGTACCCACACCATCTACATGATTACCACAATGATTATCCCTTAGCTTTTGAGAAAATGAGTTTGACGGGGAAAAAAGAAGACACTAAACTTGTGCCGAATTTGAATGACAAATTCAATTATGTTTGCCATTATCGCTTGTTGCAGTTTTACATCAGACATGGGTTAGTACTAAAGAAAGTTCACAGAGGCATTCAATTTGATCAAAGTGCTTTTATGAAAGATTCTCTTGGCTTGACTTCGCGAACGAAGATTCTATAGGGCTTGCCCACGTCGTCTGCAGGCATTTTCGTGGCTGCGGAGGCCAATCCGGGACAGGCAGGTTCGACCGCAGTGACTGCAGGGGAAGGTCTGGTCAGGGTTCTGAGTTACGACAGCTCTGTTTTTTCTTCTGAGCCGCTTGTCTTTAAGGTTAGCTCTGCGAGAGTCCTCAAAGGAGACGGCTGCCTTGTGAATGGTGGAGCGCCAGGTGTCACGGTCCGCAGCAAGCAAAGACCATTGGCGGTGGTCGATTTGGCAGGCACTAAGTGACTTCTTGAGACCGTCTTTGTATCTCTTCTTTGGTGCCCCTCTGTCTCGGTGTCCAGTGGCGAGCTCGCCGAACAGAGTGATCTTGGGTAGGCGATGATCCTCCATCCTGGAGACGTGCCCCGCCCAGCGAAGCTGTGTCCGCAGCAGCAAAGCCTCGATGCTCACAGTTTCCGCCTGTTCAAGGACCTCGACGTTGGTGACATAGTCACTCCAGTGAATGCTGAGGATGGTACGCAGGCAGCGCTGGTGAAAGCGTTCGAGAAGTCGTAGTTGGCTGCGGTAGAGGGCCCAGGACTCGGAACCATACAGCAGGGTGGTGAGGACGACAGCTCTGTACACGCTGATCTTGGTGCCTTTTTTCAGCTGTTGATTGTGCCACACCCGCTTGAATAGTCGCCCGAAAGCACTGTTCGCTTTTGCCAGCCTGTTGTCCAGCTCCTTGTCCAGCTTGGCGTCTGACGTGATGATGCAGCCAAGGTAGGTAAACTGGTGTACAGACTTCAGTTCGGACTCGCCGATGGTGATGTGGGGAGGGCGATGCTCTTCCTTGGGTGCCGGCTGATGAAGGACCTCTGTCTTTTTCAGACTGACCTCAAGTCCAAAGAGCTGGGCGGCATCTGCGAAGCAGGACGTAATGCGCTGCAAGGCTCTCTCTGTGTGTGCAACGAGGGCAGCGTCATCAGCAAAGAGCAGCTCACGAATCAGTTGGTCTAGGGTTTTCGTGTGGGCCTGCAGTCGTCTGAGGTTGAACAGGCTGCCATCGAGACGATACCTGATGTACACTGCGTCGTCATCGTCGAGGTCCACTGTGGCCTGCTTCAACATCATGCTGAAGAAGATGGTGAAGAGGGTCGGTGCCAGCACGCAGCCTTGCTTCACGCCGTTGCGAATGGGGAATGGTTCTGAGAGGTCACTGTTTAGTCTGACCTGGCCTTGCTGGTCCTCGTGGAGCTGGACGATCATGTTGAGGAACTTTGGGGGACAGCCTAGTCGCTCCAGGATCTGCCACATACCTTGCCTGCTCACAGTGTCAAACGCTTTCGTTAGGTCGACAAACGTTACGTACAGCCCTTTATTCTGCTCGCGGCACTTCTCCTGAAGCTGTCTCAGCACAAAGACCATGTCGGTGGTACTCCTGTTGGCTCTGAAGCCACACTGGCCCTCTGGGAGGTGGTCCTCAGCGATCGCAGGTACCAGCCGATTCAGGAGCAACCTTGCAAGAATTTTCCCGGCAATGGACAGCAGGGTAATTCCACGATAATTAGAGCAGGCAGACTTCTCTCCTTTGTTCTTGTACAGGGTGATGATGACTGCATCACGGAGATCCTTTGGTAGTGTTCCTTTTTCCCAGCAGCAGAGAAAGAGGTCGTGGAGCTTGTTGTGCAGTGCTGGGCCTCCATGTTTCCAGATCTCTGGCGGGATTCCGTCAATGCCTGCTGCTTTGCCACTCTTGAGCTGGTGGATGGCTGTGAGGGTCTCTTCGGCGGTGGGCGGTTCGTCCAATTCAACCTTTAGTGGAAGGTGTGGGATTTGGAGGATGACTGTTTCTTGAACAGTGCGCTCAGCGCCGAAGAGGTCCTGAAAGTATTCTGACCAGCGGTTCAAGATGGAGGTATTATCTGTGAGGAGTGCCTGTCCATCAGCGCTTTGCAGGGGACTTTGTACCAGGTGCCTAGGGCCATACACTGCTTTCAGTGCTTCGTAGAAGCCCCTGTAGTCACCGTTGTCAGCGCAGAGCTGGGTCCTCTGTGCGAGTCTGGACCACCACTCGTTCTGGAGCTCTCTAAGCTTGAGCTGGAGACTGCTGCAGATGAGGCGGAAGGCAGACTTCTTCACAGGGCAGGAAGGCTGGGCTAGGTGGGCCTGGTGGGCGGCTCTTTTTTTTGCTAGAAGTTCCTGGATCTCTACATCGTTTTCGTCAAACCAGTCTTTGTTCCTCTTTCTAGCAAAGCCCAAGACTTCCACAGAAGATTTTACAATAGCAGTTTTCAGTTGTTCCCAGAGTGTTTCAGGAGAGGAGTCTGCTGGATCAACTGTGTCTTTGAGCATGCGCTGTAAATCGGCCTGAAGGGCAGCTTTCTTGTCGTCACGCTGAAGGCTGGCAACATCAAGCTTTTTCTTGGGGGGGCCCCATTTCTTGGGTTTCAGCTTGAGGCGGAGCCTTAGTTTGCAGCGAACAAGGCGGTGGTCAGTGTGGCACTCTGCGCTGGGCATCACTCTGGTGAGAAGGACGTCACTGCGGTCCCTCTGACGCACTAGGACATAGTCGATAAGGTGCCAGTGCTTGGAGCGAGGATGCATCCAGGTGGTCTTTCGACTGTCCTTTTGCTGGAAAGTAGTGTTGGTGATGACAAGTTGCTGCTCTGCACAGAGCTCCAACAGTAGGCGACCATTGTCATTGCAGTTCCCAACGCCATGCTTGCCGAGGACTCCTTTCCAGGCTTCTGAGTCTTGGCCCACTCTGGCGTTGAAGTCGCCAAGGATGATGACTTTGTCGTCTGCAGGGGTGCTCTGCAGGAGGCTGCGCAGGTCAGAGTAGAACTTGTCTTTCTCTGCAGGCTCTGCCAGGAGGGTTGGGGAGTACACACTGAGAAGGGTGACGTATTGCTGGTGTCTCAGTGGGAGGCGCATGGACATGATGCGGTCGGAGTGACCCGTTGGTAGGTTTTCCAACTTAGTCGCAATGTGGGTCTTCACCATGAAGCCCACGCCTGAGAGCCGTCTTTCTGATGCAGGCCTGCCTGACCAGTAGAGGGTGTAGCCAGCGCCAAGTTCTTGGAGGCTGCCTTCCTCCGGGAGGCGTACTTCGCTGAGCGCGGCGATGTCGATGTTTAACCTCCGCAATTCATGGGCAATGAGGGCGGAGCGACGTTCAGGGCGTCCGCTGCCTGCTGTGTCGAGCATGGTTCGGATGTTCCAGCATGCTACGTTGAGTCCGGTCGTGGTCGTCATGAGAGTAGATCCATTGTTTTTTCTTGTTTTCTGACCGCATGAGAAGATGCCCGTTGACCGCGGCTAGCCAACTGGGTTACGAGGGGATAAGCTTTGGTTAGGCCACCTTTTCTAGGCCCCTCTCCGTGTGGAGCAAGCAGTGCTGTCCCTAGAGAAGGCTGCTTGGTCGTTCAGGGTGTGCCGAGTGACGTTGTCATCCCCAGGTCAACATCAGGCGACCAATATCCTGAACCGCCTGCATGCAGGTTTGAGACTGCGGCTTCCAGTGACATCTTTCACCTGCCGTTTTGCCCCTTGCCCATCGCTACAGGACTTGGAAAGTTCAGTGTCATAGTCCGTGGGCGTTTCCTAAAGCCTGCGCAGTGGAGCTTTTTGGTGGAGTGCAGTGTGCGCAGTAATGGAAAGATTACATAATGAAGAAACAACCTTGCGTGCAAGAGATGGCAACACTGCATTTGACAAAGACTTCTTTAAGCTTATGAACAATGCCTGTTTTGGCAAGACGATGGAAAATCCTCATCACCGCAAAGATGTGAGACTGGTCACAACTGAATCGGTGCAATTAAGCTTACAGATAAGCCGCAGTACACGGGGTATAAAGAGTTTCATCCATCGTTGTATGCAGTGTCACTCAAAAAAAAGATTGTCAAACTGGACAAGCCAGTATTCATTGGTATGGCAATTCTTGAATTATCAAAATTATTAATGCTTGAATTTTATTATGATTACTTTAAACCAAAGTATCCTGAGTGTCGTCTGCTATACACTGACACTGACTCTATGATCATTGATGTGCCTACTGAAGACTTTTATGAAGACCTGAAAACAGAGTTACACATGTATGACACGTCTGATTATCCAAAAGATCATCCGCTGTACAGCACACAAAACAAGAAAGTGCCTGGAAACTTTAAAGACGAACTGAATGGTGTGCCAATAGTTGAGTACGTTGGACTGAGATCAGAAATGTATTCTATACTGCACCAGAAGGGAAGTCAGTCAAAAGCAAAAGGAATTTAAAAAAAAAACAGCAATTAAAAATAAAGACATTCGTCATGAACATTACAAGCAAGTATTAGATGGAGCATTAATGCCTGATTATCCAAACAAGACACTGAGATCAAACAAACACAATTTTGAAATGATCTAAACACATAAAAAGTCACTTGCAGTTGGGGACACAAAACGTGTGTTTCATAGTAAGGAAAAGGCTTATGCACCTAGGCATTACAGGCTCAAGTTATCTGAAGACATAGCCGATGAACTGATTGACGAATTGGTCAAAAGTGAGTAACAGTGTCTGAGGGAATAATCTGTAATTCTTCTCTAACAAATGCCCTCTGTGGGGCTGGTTTGTACAGGTAATATATTGATGGACTGCCGGGAATTATTTTTTTTTATATTGTGTATGGACGTAGACCAAATGGGGTCAGTTGCTCTGCGTCTGACATCATTTTCTGATTCTCCGGGCTGATATAAATATCTCACTTGTTTTGTAAACAAACTTGTGTCTGGCGGTGACATTGTTTTTGGCTCTGTAATTGTTTTCAATTTAATAGCATCAACAGGCTTAGGCTGTCCTTCATTATTCATTGCTTTTATCACAGATGGTAATCTTTTTACCCACTCAGTGTTATGTGCATCATGCATGAGTTCCTTAGAATACTGGTAACTGAAAAGCCTTTCTGATAACTGTTTGTTAAAGTGCTCTACAATTGCCTGTGATCTGTGTATGACTGGAATGCCGCGTCTAACCAGTACGCCGTGCTTCGCAAATAACTGATTAACGGTGCCTTTGAATTCAGATCCGTCATCGACCTGCACAAGTCTGGGGAATTTTAAAGGGCCTCTTTTATACATACTTGATAACACTGTTGCTACCGTACTAGCATTCTTGTCAGTTATGGGCTCGGCGTCCTTATACCTTGAAGCTATGTCGACAACAGTCAGTGCGTATTTGTAACGCCTTTTTCTTATTATGTCATGGGGTAGGAACAGGAGGTCCATTTGATGTGTGTCATTTGGTGTTGTGTTTTCAAAATGAGGACGTGTTATTTTTCTTGGCGCAGGAAAATATATTTGTCAAATCGCCTGTCTTTGTAACCATCGTTTTATTTGATTCAGTGTTACATCTCCGCCCACAGTGGCATGTAATTTCTGAATAGTGGTTTGTCCTTTCCAATATCCAATTGGAGAGTAATATATTTTTGATAGTTTATTTTCAACGCCGGGGTCTGTCATTTCTTCTAGCAATATAGAGGTGCCTACCTTACGCGCTAGCTGGTAATTTTACGCATTTTCGGCTCAAATTACGCGAGTACCACCTGTTCTTCTAAAATACGCAATTTACAGGGGGGGGGGGGGGGGGGGGGGGGGCTAATTGTGGACTGAAGATCGGCCGCTTTATAGGCTCTCAGCCTCTGGAACCAGAGACTATGTCACTGAGCTTTGCGCGTGTAGTCCGGCCGCTACACACTGACTAGCCAAGGCAGCAAAAATACTCGCACAGCGCGCCAAGCGTTCACTGAAACACTGAACTCTGACTCACGGGTAGCTCTGCTACAAATGCATGCAACGCCAGTGTGCAGAAAGGACTTTGGTGTTCCTTATAGTGGTGCGTACAAAGTCACAGTATGATATTCAAAGACATTTGGAGTGCGCTGGGCACAAGGCCGAGGCAGTAGTACATCCCAAAGCTGACATAAAGCACTCTTTCGTTAACCATTTCGGCCCGGCAAACCGCTGTACTGGTTGGCGGTCTCGTATACCGTGCAGCCCAGAAAACCGCTTGAGCGGTGTCAGGTGTTTTATATCGCGCACCCGGTGATGCGCCAGCCTCGCATTGGCGTGTGGTGACTTCGCACTAACATATGTTTACACAAGCATGAGGGTCCTGACAGTGCGTGCGTACTTTTGTACGTTGCATGCGGTCAGCTTTGCAGCGCTAGCATGCGTATTACGGTCGAAATGGCGAGTGAATGTGTAGATATTCGAAGTGATAAAATTTTGTGTTTGGAGACATGGTTTCAAAAGCAGATAGCTTTGATGTATTGGGACACGTGTGCCCACCTACTGTGTGGCAGCATAACCACGTGTTGGCAGTGTCTGTCAGCTGGAGCGATCGACGGTTGAGGCACTCGGCTGACAACAGCAATGACGTACAGCTTGATTCTGAAGCTGAATTTGGAGGTTCTAATTGATATTCCGTTCCTCTGATGCTACACCTTGGTGCACATGTAGGTGACTCTGTGGACACCGACACACATTGGTTACACTACACGTGTAACCAATGTCTGACGTGCATCGTCTTTACAACACTGGTACTTCCACCCGATCGTGTATGAGACACTACATCGTTCAATGCTGCTTATTACATGTTGTCTAGACTGGATATACCGTACAGTGGCAGGTGTAAACATTGCGACTGGTGACAAAGTAGGAGCCTTACAGTGTATCGGCATACTGGAGCTGCATGGACACTAACGTGTCGCAGTAACAGATGCCCTTTTTAGTTACTGATGCATATTAAGTAACAGCGATCTGTCATGCACGAAAGACATTTTTGGCTCACGTGCGAAGAAAAAGTGAGTCTGTTCCGAGCCAGCGGTCGTCCGTCCGCTGTCGTGCGTGGTAAACTTTAACGTTGGCATTTTCTCGGAGACTATTGAAGCTACAGTCTTCGAGTCAAACTTGGCCCAAGGATACTTTGTGGCAAGACCTTTCTAAGCATGCCAATTTTAGTGACAGTTTCTCAAAGGTCAAGGTCACAGAGGATCAGGAAATATATCAAAAATAGCCATTTTGGGACATAATTTATTTTTTCTCAAATCAAACTATTCACAACTTCAAACACAAACTTGGTACAAAGATACCTGATAAAAAGACCTTTATATGCACACTAATTTCGTTGATCCCTCGGAAAAGTCAAGGGTCACAAGAGCTCAAGAAAAATGTCCAAAATGACCATATTTTTACAAAAAAGAGTTTTTTTTTTTCGCAAATACTATTCACAACTTCAAACCCAAACTTGCTACAGCGATACCTGATATTGTGTGAATAAAATAGCTAATAGTGTGGATAAATGTCTTTATTTTTAATTTGTTTGCTGTGGTGTATTTTTTTCGTTGCGTGTTGCGCTGAAATGATTACACAAAATACACATTTTTAAGCAGCCCATTACACAAAATGGTCTAAGAGGGGTAGGCACCTCTGGCAATATAAACTCCTGTGAAATATACAAATGTCATGCCTACTAAAACAAAGATTATTTCTCCGTTTCTTTGTTTTGGACTGGGTCGGTAATAGTCGCTAAGTTTTTGTTTTGGAATGGTCATGTCATTACCCGTGACGAGAAAATATTCCCTGATTGCGTCGTCGGTATTTGAAAATGTATGTTGTGCGTGACCTTCAAGCCTGAGTTTTTCATTAATGAAATCAAGTTTCTCTATTCGTTGCTTCTCATAATCCTGCTGGGCTTGTGCTAATTTTTCAGATGCTTCATTGTGACGTCGCATTTCTTCTGCACTCTCTTCTCTACCCATTTTTGAAAAGAGATAATTTGATCCACTGAAAGCAAGTGCATTGACCATGGCACCCCCAATCATAATAGCTATAGTCGCCATACTTTTATTTACATAGAAACATTTTCTGGAATAATTCCCTGCTTGACGAGAAAGTCTTTTGTAGCAATTGATGCTGTGACAACTGCAATTAGCTTGCACTGTCTTCGAAGTCTAATCTACTCAGGTCTGCCAATTTCATTTTGAGTAGACTTTTTCCCCAACATAGATTAAGCTACTGCTAGTCCGCTTATTACAGCAGAGTGATAGACAAGGTTCATTAAGTTCTTTCGTGTTGCTCATTTTCTTAGGCAATACAAATTAAAATAATAAATTTATTTATTGCATAACAAATGGGTCCACAGGTTTGGATGTTACTGGTAATGTGGAGACTTCTGGTTTTGTTTTTGGAGTGTCTGATTTTTTTGTCACTGTACGAGTCTGTGGTTTGTATTTTTTGTGTAATTGGTAACCTACGTAACCAAATCCGACAACAAATCCAGCAACTATATATTTTGTCGTTTCGGGTTTAGACTCGGTTTATAGTCTCTCACTTTGATGAGGGGGTGAATGTCCCGACGGTGTTGGTCCCAACGGTCCTGACGGTAGTGTCACCGGTGCTGGGGCTGGTGCTATTATGGTCCTGACGTCTGGTCAGTTACATGAGCCTTTTCTGTTAGAATTAAGGCGCTGTTTTTTTTCTAGAAAGTTACATGAATAGTAACTTCGTACATTCACCACCACTCAGCTATATAGTCAGTAACGTTTTAAGTTTACCCCATGTCTGTCCCAGTAGACATAATGCGTGGTTACAGTGGTGATCAGTAGAGTGACAGCAGGTGCTGGTTTCCTGCTGGGCTATCAAATGATCCAGTTGGTGAAATTGTATAAAGGCTATTATCGTCTCACAGGTGGGTTTATGAATGTCATGCTTCACAGATTAAAGGCCCTATACTTCCGCGGGGAACTGCTTGAAACAGCCGTGTATTGTGGTATTTCATTACAGACTAAGTCCATTTCAATAACCACAGTAACTTTTCAGCGCTAGCATGCGTACTAAGCACACACAAATACACGAGCACACACACATATGCAAACAACCTTGCACACAAACCGCATGCATGAGTACACAACCATGCCTGAGAACACACATGTTTGAGTGCACACACACACCACTGACACAACATGCTCCAGTTTATTGCAATTTTTTAAACAAACAATCAATGTTTCTCTGATTTATTGATCAAAAAAGAAATCAAAACACTGATCTCAACAGCCACCGTAAATCACATCCCATCCTCTGCAACGGGTGGTAAAGTGATTTTCAAACTGTGCATGACTTTTTTTGTTCGCTCTACTCTCAAGCCTCGTCATACCACCAGACCCTCCGGCTCCACTCCGTGCAATGTTCCTAATTGCAAGACGTGTCCTTTTATTTGCCCTTCCACCGTGGTGAATGGTCCACGTTACAAATCAACATAGACAGATGCTTCACGTGTCAAACCACCAACGTGATTTATGTCATCTCCTGTGTGAAATGCGGTCAACTCTATGTTGGAGAGACGGAAAGAACCATCAACGACCGTTTCAAAGAACATCTTCAGTCTGTCAAGTACCAATACAACAGACTGGTCGGACGACATTTCAATCAGGCCGACCACTCTGTCTCGGACATTCGGGTTAAAGGCCTTTGGCTTATGCAAGCCAGTAATGTCTGGGCCAGGAAAGACTGTGAAAAATTTCTGATTAATAAACTGGGCACTGTGGCGCCACTCGGGATGAATATGAAAGATTAACATTTTTTACCTTGCTTGTGTCTGCTACTTTACCTCACTGTTTTACTACTCACTAACCAGTTAGGGGAGGTTGGCGCTGGTTGATATGTACATTTCCCTTGGGGACTTTCTCAGCGCTGGCCGAACGTTAAGTTGGATCCCTTGCCCTTCCCCGTCGGGTGCCGGGTCTCCGGCTCACGGTTTGATACGCGGTTTTGGGGCGGGGCGATCGTGTGCATCCCTTGGGGATGTACGTGGTCGTCTTGTTGCGTGCCTTTTTTCTGTGTGCTGGTGGGTGCCTGTTGGGTGGGGTTGGTGGCTCTGGCCAGAAAAGATCAGCAACGGCAACGTCAGACTCTGGGAGAGAACAGAGCAGATAACAGCAGAGAATGAAATTGGGCGAAGAAGATGGGGATGGATCGGTCACAGTCTGAGAAAGCCAGCTTCCAGTATCACTAGGCAGGCATTGTCATGGAACCCCCAGGGAAAGAGGAAAAGAGGTAGGCCGAGAAACTCCTGGCGTCAAGACCTCCAAGCAGACATCAAGAGACTGGGAACCACCTGGAGTAGAATCGAAGGAGAAGCACAGGACAGGAGTTGCTGGAGGTCTCTCGTCGATGTCCTATACCCGGGTAGGGGTGACAGGCGTAAGTAAGTAAGTAAGTACAGTTCGTCTCGGCTGTCGGGTACGATTAGCTCAATTGTCACCTGCATGCCTGAAATGTGAAAATCAAATTTTTACAGCACTTTTTTCGGAGTCATTTGTAAAACACATAACTTAAATTTTTCTTTCACGAAAAAAGCTATCTTCTCATTAATACCCACATGATTTTTCATAACAGTGTTTGCATAAGCCTGCTATTTGTCCTCGCCCTCGGGTAGGATTAGGTCAAATTGTGAACTGTAAGCCTCGAGCATGAAAATCGGCAAGAAAATTGCAAAGTTGATCCTCTGATAATTCAAATGTTAGTACTGCAATGCCGAGTGACATACAACATTGAGTCGTCACTATGAACACAGCGTCGTGGGACTAATGATGCCATGACATCATTTCGCTGCTCATGCCATTATGTTTCTTCAGAATAGCTATGTTATGCCAGACCACGGAGCGTACGAATGGCGGGAATCGCCATGTGTCCATCTTTATTTTTGTGTGCCAGTGTGTGTGGATCAGAGGGTGGGTTAGAGTAGAAGGAGATGGATTCCTGTCGCTACACGAGCCCACCGAGCGTACTAATGTCGGGAAGCGCCGTGTGTCCGTCTTTATTCGTGTGCGCCGACGTGTGTGTTGATCAGAGGTTGGCTAAGAGAGGAGGGAAATGGATCAGCATTATAAGCCAATAGGGACAATATCATACAATTTCAAGCTTGTCCGTCCTCAAATGAAGGCTCTAGTCACCGTCACACACACACACACAGGGAGACAAAACCATCAGAGTGGGTTACCTACCATTTTATGTGAAAATGGGTTCCCATATTTCTATTTATTCTAGGGCTCTGGAGTTGATGCAAATGTTTAGAACTCACCTTGTAACTAAGCTCTACAACTTAAAATAAAAAAGACATTTTCTAGAAACAGAGCCACTGGATGGAGAAAAAAATGGGTTTCTACCAATAAAGTGGGTGCCTCTCACACAAAAACTGGCATTACAGTAGAAATGGGTGTCCTTGTCAAATCATTCATTTTAGCATGGACATCTCAAGAAAATTAGGTGTCTGTAATAAGGTAAAGTTCATGGAATATTTGATGCTTCTTTTCCACATTTGATTGTTGTCATTCTTTTTTCAACTTAATGTATATTCCTTCTTTTTTCTGCATTAAAAATGTAAAGCACAATGACACAACAACACAGTGAACAAATACCTCACTAAAAATACCTCTGGTTGATTTTCTAATGATTGTTTGGGTGGGGTTGTGAGGGGAGGGGTGGAGGTGAAGGTGGGGAGGGGGTGGGGTCATCACTTTGGGTTTTATAGAGCTGCTGAATGCTCTATTATGAATGAAAGATTTTAATTATCCCTGGAATCAGGAGGTCATTTCTGAGGCATGCAACGAGTTGCACATCAAACCACCCACAAATACACATTTGGAGTGCACCAGATGGATCCATTTGGACAAGTCCCACATTCCACACTATAGGACAGCTAAGACTGAGAAGCAATCGCGGGGGTTTATGGCGCGGTGCAAGGTTTAAAACTAAGAAACTGTTGTTTTTAGAAGCGTGTCGGGCAACAGTTTTTATTAAAACTGTTTTAAAACCTCTCCTTATACTCAACTTTAGTTAATGTTAAAAGTGTTTTCATTCACAGGCGTGTCGTAACTGTTATGCATCTATTCCAACGTAAAAGTGCTGGATATCATAGTTTTCCCATTGTCGCCTTCTCTCTTCACTCAGCACTCGACTTTCCAGTCCTTCCCTCAAACACGCAGCATGCACACAAACAATACTTTACTATTACACCCTTCGGCAACATTAGGTGTTTGTTTTTTTCTCTGACCTAGCATTACATACTGCACTAAACGACCGACTGCAGCAGACGACACCGACTGTGTGACGTCATTTGCATTCAATCAATTTGTGCATACAATCTGACAGGAGTTGCAGTCAAAACGAAAGCATAACACCAACAAACCCACAAACAAAGCAACAGGTTGAACCACAAGACAACAGCAGCCTCCCCCAATTACGTCCTCAGTCACACTGCGCACGCATACAATCACTTCACTTCTTAGCAACCGGCGCACGAATATAATTATAGGCTAAGTCAAAGAAAAACAGAAGATAGCAGTGGAAAACCCTTTAAAATAGAAACAAAGAACGACGTTTCGGATCAAAGATCCTTCTTCATCTGACATGGAAAGAAACGTAGAAAATGTATAGGCTAAGTCGCTGGTGAACGTATACATGAATCTCAAATTTGACACTAGACATGACCTTCCTCCACATCACCCCGGAAGTACATCACAACTCAAAACTTTTTATAACAAAACAACCACACCCTCAAATAACAAACCTAATTTTGTATGAACATAAACAATTTACTCCCTCAAACAACAAAATTCCCCCCACCCCCCCACCCTGACCCATATCAGCTATGAAGTTATTTATAGCTGAGAAGGGTGATGTCACATACACACGCCCATTTTCGGGGTTCTGTGCGCACACACACACATTGCTGGGAGGGACAAGTTTTCAAACACACTACAGGCGTGTCTGTTAAACACAAAAGTGCATGTGTTAACGCCAAAATGAGAAAAACTGATCTTTTTATTTTTTATGAATCTTTACCCCAAGACAATGCAGAAACAACCCTCAGAAAAAATGGGTGTCTGACTTGGGCACCCAGATTTTTACACACACCCATTTTCCATAAGGATGGTAAAGACAGTCACCCATTTCAGGTCTTTCGTGCACACACACACACACACAACGCTTTGGCGCCCAAAAGATGTTCTCTAGCAAGGTTTGCGTAGCTAGATGTGACGTAATTTTTTAATCTTGTTACTTCTTTGCCAGAGGCCGGGTGCACAACAGCCTTATAAATTAAATGCCTTTTAAAGTTAAAATCGTTTTAGCTAACAGGTTTTGAAACATTTTTAAAACTGGAGCACGACACGTCAGTTTCTTTAAAAAGTTAATGTTTTAGCTAAAAATTGTCTACCGCACTACATCACCGATATATAAATAGTTCATTCGCAGTAAAGATTTATAAACACTAGTATGGAGAGAAAATCCAGATGAAAAAGAAACACAATTAGCAAAGACAGTTACATCTAATATTTAGGCCTGTTCAGAATATGTGTACAAATAATTACACAATTTGCAACTTATTTAGGCTGATAATGAGGATTCAACTGAAGGTATGATGTGAAACAATAGCTGACGAACTGAAAGTTCATTAAAAAATAACAACTAACCTATAAGATTGACATCAATTAACTTTATTGCGTCAAAACACGTCCGCCAGTCAGTTCCATTCCGGCCAAGATGGCCGACTCAAGTCTGGCGGAGACTATTTCCACACCAAAAAAACAAAAAATTTTCCTCGGCAGAAGAAGCAATCCTGCTGGAGGAATTTTAAATACGTGCAGCACAATAACAACAAACAAGAAAACTAAAAGAAAAAAAGAAATGAAAAGGCTTTGGCTCAAACCATGCCAGTCGTGGTTTCAAAAGTGACATTTTTTAGCACGCGCCTTACCGACTGCGATATTGTGGCATTGATGGTAACGGAGCTTATTATAATTATATATACGCTGGCTGACGTCTGCCGATCTCTCTGACAATATTTCACTTGCCAAGGCTTTTCAGCCCTTCTCAGTAAATCTCAAACGCTGAAACCGATATTGTTTCGTCGTTGTATGCAGCGATCTCTCTTTTCTTCACTGATGTTGTCGAATTCAATGAAGCAGCCGATTCAAAATGGTGCCCATTCAGTTTTAAAAGCATTTTAGCGCGTTTAGAATAGCTCCGAGCCCAGTCTAAAGTTACAAGCGAAAATCGTGCTAAAACAGTGTTAAGTTTGAAACTTATGTGCGCCACATCTAAGCGCGCTAAGCATGATTTTTAATTTTCACTTTTAAAACTGTTTAGTTAGAAGCCTGTAGTTGTGAACTGCATCCGAGTGCACTAAACACGACTACAAAACGTTTGTAACTTTTCACTTTTAATATCATTTTAAGAGTTGTGCATCTGGCCCCAGAATTTCTGCCCTGCACGCCAAAGACTTTTCCTCTTCTTTCCACAATCCATGTGAGTAGGCACACGTAACACTACTGAGAGGTCTTTTAGTGGCCTGGTAAAAGTCGTTGGAACTTTCCTAGGTGCAATGGTCTTTTAGTGGCCTGGTAAACGTCATTGAAACTCTTCTATGTACAAAGGTCTTTTATGACCCTGGTAAACGTCGTGGGAACTTTCCTACGTACAAAGGTCTTTTAGTGCCCTGGTAAATGTCATTAAAACTCTCCTACGTACAATTAAGGTCTTTTAGTTCCCTGGTAAACGTCGTGGAACTCTCCTGCGTACAAGGTTATTGGTTATTTGGGTTTAACGCCGAGCAGGCGACTAAGGCCATCTCACGGCGGGATGGGTAAAAATCTGGTCAGCCAGACTAAAAGCAAGGTCTTAAGACAAGATGTAAATATAGATTAAAAATCTCAGGCTAAAATGTCGCATATGTCTGGAAAAGAAACGTCTACAGACTCTCAAAAAGGGCAAATAAAAAAATTCACATAGTCTATGAATGCTCAGATCTTGTTAAAAATATTGCATTCTCTCAAAAAATTGAAGATTTTGTCCGGGGGAACATCCCGGAACAAAACCTTCAAGGAGTCTGCTGTGAAGTGTTTATATCTGGTGTCAATTAGGTCAGCACAATACAGCAAAAAGTGTCGAACAGAAAACTGCTCATCACAGGCAAAACACCATGGACGCTCATCCTGTTTAAGTAAGTAAGAGTGCGTAACATATGTGTGCCCGATGTGGTGCGTACAAGGAGAAAGGAAGCACAGAAGTTTTTAATTTCACTACACTCAGATTTTAAAAGCTGTGAGCCTCTTTATTCAGTATTATTGCAAGACATACCGGGAGCATTTGAATACAAAGTAGGTATTGCTAATTATTAATTCTCTATTGTTGGGAACAGGTCACTTTCAGTCACACTGAGTGTGTATACCTCGCCCTATACCTAGGTTAAATGCACTAGCGGCGCCATTGTTGCTATTTTCACACCAGACCGGTTGCTGGGACCGCTCATGTGCACCAGAACTGAGTGTGCAGATCGGCATTATGCTCTTGTAATGTGCTCTCGCATGATTGTGATCGCAAGTGAAAAACGGTTCGTTTCCGGTTTACTTTTAGCGTTACCTCCCCTAACACGCTAGTTTGTGTAGAGATGGCAGAGGCTTGTGTGCCACAGAGTCAACTTATCCACTCTTAGTTTATTCTCCTCAGAACTTGCGTACTCCTGAATCAAGTCTCTTGTACTTGTAGTGTGCTCATCTCTCGTACCAACAACTACGACGGTGCTTTCTGGCGCAAAGCAACTCAGATGTCACAAAATCACCACCATTGAGGAAAAAGGCTATTTATAAAATCTGCCAAATTGTGTAATGTTTCATGGTGCTAGCATAAGGAAGCATTATTACCGGATTGTATATGGGAAAGGGTTTATTCTTTATTCATCTTATTTTGCAGCAATCAAACGTCACGTGATTCTTTCTCCGAGATTGCTCATTACAGGTGCAGAAAGCACACGCTCTAAACTGATCTGGTGTACATGACTGGTCCGAGCGACCGGTCTGGTGATAAAATAGCAACAATGGCGCCACTGGTGCGTTTAACCTGGGCACAGGGCGAGGTATACCAAACCAGCTTCAGTCACCCAGTCACATATTTTACTTTTAATCCTTTTTTCATCCTGATACACCCATTGCTTGAAATAAATTTGACTAAACTTGAGATGCCAAGCTATTCTGGCACCACCCTTGAACTAAAGCATTTGGTCTATCTCCTAATTTGCAATGTAGACTTCACAGGACAATAAGCAATTTGTACAAAATCAGCCTAAGGATGTAATGGGTTAATTCTCTTTGAGGAATACACACATTTGTGAGTGTAAGCCTGACAGTATGCCCACTAGCGTGCAAGACAATTGTACACATCTGTTCATCCTGTTTCTGGTGAAGTAGTACTCCTGGCAAAGTAATATTGGCATCTTATGTGTGTTACAGTTAAGCTTTGGGCAATGATAAATACAGAATACTGTATTCTGACTTGAGCTACTTACGCGGTGGCCGCACGCACACGGTGGCGCAGCAGATTTGCATTTAGTCAAAGCACCACTCGTCAGGCCCCTAAGCAGTCTTACAACCATTATCATTCAGTGACAGTTGACCTAATACGGCTTGCTTTTAAAAAAGTCAAACTATGTGTTGGTTTTGCTGTACAGTTGTAAAAATTTGGAATTTTTTCCTGAAATGACTGATTTTACATCCCTAAATGTGCCCCCCCAGATATATTAAGCCCAGCATAAGATAGATCCATTTTCACATGAATTGGCCAAGTTTTCAAACCTGTAACAGCGCAGGTAAACATGAAATCTGCATGCTTGAACTTTACATTGAAATCTGCCGGGGCTCTATTCAGGGTATTGAAAAAGGCTTGTTCTTGTCCAAAATTTTAGGACAGTAGAGCAAAACCAGCAAATAATAGGAGTTCAGTAAAAAATATTTCATATTAGGTCAATTGGCACTAATGATATTTGTTTTTGAAGTGGTACACAAAAGTGTTTCTCTGAGCTGCAGAGATATTTATTCTGAAATTTGTTTGTGGTGTGCCACAAACATGAATTTGCTGATTTCTTTAAGAATGGCTGGTGTGTGCACTCCAGTGTGTATTTACATTTATATCTGCATACATGCATGCATGCGTGTGTTGGGGAGACTGTAATTTTTGCCTTTTAAAAAATATAAACTTGATATCTATTGTTTGTGTACTGGTATAATTTTTTGATGCTTGGATTGTGAGGTTAGGTGCTGTCAAAAGTTTATTATATTATATATTATTATTATTATTATTAAGTTTAACCTCTTCACTGCTTGTGGCTGCATATTGTGTTTCTAAAATCTTGCCAACCGGTACAGCCCACTGGTACTGTATACAGAGCCTGTGTCTGATCACAGTGTTTAACTCATTCAGCCCGGCGCACATATTTTCCAAATTTTGGAGGCATCATCTAATGACTATGCACCAGTTGCAGGAGATGGATTGACCATGATAATTCAAGGGCAGTGCCAGATTAGCTTGGCGCTGACAGGCGCCAAGCTAATCTGGCACTTCCCTTGAATTATCATGATCGACCCATCTCCTGCTGTAGTGCGTCAGGGCTGAATGGGCTAATTCAGTGTTAATGAGCTCAAGCCCCCATGCATACAAAATGGCGTAGTTGCTGCAGGGGCTCATGAAGATCTGTGCCTCCGTTAGAACTTGGATTGCATAGTTTATTCTGCAGTGAAGTGGTAGTTACATAAAACAAACAAGAAAGACAAAGTGTTATGGCTCACATGTTTGACCAATCCACATGTGTGATCTTGACCTTTCTGACATGTTCAAGTGTCTTATTATAAGTAAAGGGCTGGATTCTACAGCAAATCCGTTTTCCCCAAATGTATGCACTTTCCACACATTTGTCAAACCCCCGGTGACCCTTGACCTTTGCGATGGGTAGACTACATTAGTATGCATAGAGACGTCTTCTCATCAGCAACCTTTATGCCAAATTTGATTGAAAAGATTGCAAAAACAATGATAGACAAGAAAGGCAAAGCCATTATGGCTCAAGTGTATGACCGATTTACATATGTGTGACCTTTGTGACAAGGGCTGGCTTCTGCAGCAGCAAAATCCACGTTTTCTGAAAATGTAAGCATTTTCACACATCTGTCAACCCCCCATGACCTTGACCTTTGTGATGAGTCGACTAAATTAGTATGCATAGGAAGTTCTTATCATCAGCTATCTTTGTACCAAATTTGGTTGAAAAATTTGCAAAAATACCTACCTAGGAATACCTAAAATTTTATCCCAAATCAGCATTTTACACACATTTGCCAGCCTCTTGTGACCCTCGACCTTACCAAGGGGTCATCCAAATTAATATACATAGATAGGTCTTACCATCAGGTATCTCTGTACCAAATTTGGGTTTTAAGTTGTGAATAGTATTTGAGAAAAAACATCTTTTGTCAAAATATGGCTATTTTTGACCTATTTCATGAGCCCTTGTGACCCTTGACCTTTCTGAGGGGTCATCCAAATTAGTATGCATAGATAGGTCTTACCATCAGGTATCTCTGTACCATGTTTGGGTTTGAAGTTGTGAATAGTATTTGAGAAAAAACATATTTTGTCAAAATATGGCTATATTTCACCTATTTCCTGAGCTCTTGTGACCCTTGACCTTTCCAAGGGATCAACCAAATTAGTACGTATAGAAAGGTCTTACCATCAGGTATCTTTGTACCAAGTTGGGTTTGAGGTTGTGAATAGTATTTGAGAAAAAATAAATTATGTAAAAATATAGCTATTTTAAAACCTATTTCCTGATCCCTTGTGATATTGACCTTTGTGAGAGGTAACTCAAATTGGTATTTTTAGAAAGGTCTTAAAACAAAGTATCACTGGGCCAAGTTTGAAGAATGTGGCTTGAATAGTCTCCCCAAAAATGCCAACGTTAAAGTATACCACGGACGACGGTGGACGGACGACCACTGGCCCAAAACATACCCTCACTTTTGCTTCGCACATGAGCCGAAAATACAGTTCTAACAAAAATTGGCATTTTTCACACATTTGATGACCTCTTGTGACACTTGACCCTTTCCAAGGGATCATTAGAAGTAGTATGCATAGATAGGTATCTCCATACCAATATCTGGGTATGAAGTTGACAATAAAACGAGAAAAATAATTTTGGGGGGTCAAACTATGGCTATTTTAAACAAATTTTGGGACCTCCTAAGACCTTGCCCTTTGAGAAAGGTCACTTAAATTGGTATATATAGAAAGGTCTTGTCGCTATGTATCCTTGAACCAAGTTTGAAGTCTGTGTCTTGAATAGTCTCCAAGAAAACAACAGACGCTGGACAAACAGCCCATAACTTACTATTGCTATTGCATGTGAGCCAAAAAAGTAACTTGGCGCCTTCTGTCTAGTGCTTGCTGGTGCCAACATACTTCTTGCTGTCTAGTGCTTGCTGGTGCCAACACACACTAATTGCTGTCTAGTACTTGCTGGTGCCAACACACACTTCTTGCTGTCGAGTGCTTGCTGGTGCCAACACACTTCTTGCTGTTTAGTACTTGCTGGTACAAACACACACTTCTTGCTGTCTAGTACTAGGTGCCAACACACACTTTTTGCTGTCTAGTGCTTTCTGGTGCCAACACACACTTTTTGCTGTCTAGTACTTGCTGGTGCCAACACACGTCTTGCTGTCTAGTACTTGCTGGTGCCAACACACACTTCTTGCTGTCTAGTACTTGCTGGTGCCAACACACTTCTTGCTGTTTAGTACTTGCTGGTGCCAACACACTTCTTGCCATCTAGTGCTTGCTGGTGCCAACACACACTTCTTGCTGTCTAGTACTTGCTAGTGCCAACACACTTCTTGGTGACTAGTGCTTGCTGGTCCCAACACCCACTTCTTGCTGTCGAGTGATTGCTGGTGCCAACACACACTTCTTGTTGTCTAGTACTTGCTAGTGCCAACACACTTCTTGCTGTCTAGTACTTGCTGGTGCCAACACACACTTCTTGCTGTCTAGTACTTGCTGCTGCCAACACACTTCTTGCTGTCTAGTACTTGCTGATGCCAACACACACTTTTTGCTGTCTAGTGCTTGCTGGTGCTAACACACACTTCTTGCTGTCTAGTGCTTGCTGGAGCTAACACACTTCTTGCTGTCTAGTACTTGCTGATGCCAACACACACTTCTTGCTGTCTAGTACTTGCTGGTGCCAACACACACTTCTTGCTGTCTAGTATTTGCTGGTGCCAACACATACAACTTGCTGTCTAGTACTTGCTGGTGCCAACACACTTGCTGTCTATTGCTTGCTGGTGCCAACACACTTCTTGCTGTTTACTGCTTGCTGGTGCCAACACACACTTCTTGCTGTCGAGTGCTTGCTGGTGCCAACACACTTCTTGCTGTTTACTGCTTGCTGGTGCCAACACACACTTCTTGCTGTCGAGTGCTTGCTGGTGCCAACACACTTCTTGCTGTCTAGTGCTTGCTGATGCCAACACACACTTCTTGCTGTCTAGTACTTCCTGGTGCCAACACACGCTTCTTGCTGTCTAGTGCTTGATGGCGCCAACACACACTGTCTTCTTGCTGTCTAGTGCTTGCTGGTGCCAACACACACTTCTTGCTGCTTAGTACTTGCTGGTGCCAACACACACTTCTTGCTGTCTAATGCTTGCTGGTGCCAACACAAACTTCCTGCTGTCTAGTGCTTGCTGGTGCCAACACACACTTCTTGCTGTCTGGTGCTTGCTGGTGCCA
This sequence comes from Semisulcospira habei, assembly GCA_036245525.1. Classification (NCBI taxonomy): domain Eukaryota; kingdom Metazoa; phylum Mollusca; class Gastropoda; family Semisulcospiridae; genus Semisulcospira; species Semisulcospira habei. The sequence continues at coordinate 79,379,905 of BTPG01000002.1, forward strand.
ACACACACTTTTTGCTGTCTAGTACTTGAGGGTGCCAACACATTTCTTGCTGTCTGGTACTTGCTGGTGCCAACACACACTTCTTGCTGTCTAGTACTTGCTAGTGCCAAAACACTTCTTGGTGACTAGTGCTTGCTGGTCCCAACACACACTTCTTGCTGTCCAGTGCTTGCTGGTGCCAACACACTTCTTGCTGTCTAGTACTTGCTGGTGCCAACACACACTTTTTGCTGTCTAGTGCTTGCTGGTGCCAACACACACTTCTTGCTGTCTAGTGCTTGCTGGTGCCAACACACTTCTTGCTGTCTAGTGCTTGCTGATGCTAACACACACTTCTTGCTGTCTAGTGCTTACTGGTGCCAACATGCTTCTTGCTGTCTAGTGTTTGCGAAGATGCATGTTGAGATTACTTTTCTTCACAAACGTTTTGCAGCAATGTTGACACTGATAGGGCCTGACTCCTGTGTGTGTCCGCGTATGCTGGTCCAGCTCACCAAGGTAGCGATAGGCCAGACCACACTCCTTACATTGATGGTGTGTTTTTAAATGTTCTGTCAATTTTATCTTAGAGTCCAGAGGTTTCTTGCAAACGCTGCAGCGAAAAACCACACCTGATGATGCAACGGTTTGCTGTATCTCGGCTAACTGTTGTAAACAAGCTCGTCCCAAAAGAGAATTCTCCAGATCTGCATCAGCATCTGAGGAACTAGAAGTAGAAATCCTTTGAACAGTACCCGGTTCCTGCTTACGCACGGTTAAATGCTGGCCAGGGCCCTGAGGTGGATGAATTGCCATGTATGTAATGGTCATCTGTCCACAAACTGATGTCTCAACAGGCGTTCCATGGTCACTAGTAGGAGCAAGCACTTGAAACACCTTTTCTGAATTCACAGCATCAGTGGCCAGTAAACCTACAGTGGTAGAATATGAGTTGTCACATGAAAGACTGGGTGGTTGAGACACGACAACCATCTTCTTGTCTGCATGGGAAGGGTCATGGTTATAGATGTGCTCTTGGAGGCCTAGTGCAGTAGTGAAAGGCTCGTGGCATGCACTGCAGTGAAATCTGCAACACCAACAGCAAAACAACACTGATCACTTGTGTGAAGGCATATCATTAATATATATTTATGAGTAGTCTTAATGAGTTAAACCCTCAATTCTAAATTCTAGGATTAGGGAGTTGTCCTCTAAAGCCTACAATACAGTTAAAGTGTGCAGAACACTGGTTTGACTGATCTATATTCTGTAATAGTCTCTCCCTACCACTCCAGTGGGAACTGTAATGTGTCTGCATTGCTTATCAGTGGAGAACACCTGGCATCCTAGCTCAACATTTGCAAAGAGCACAGACCCTTATAATGCTCCTGCAACTGTAGGGGCTGATAAGAATCTCCCTCTACAGTCTGACTAGGCCCAACATCTACAAGAGGCATCGCATCTGTGGAGAGCGTCTGGTGTCCTAGTTCAAAATTTGCAAGGTGCAAAGAACCTCATAATGCTCCCAGTCACAGGGGCTTATATGAATCCTTCTCTTGCTGGCCTTAGTTACCTCTGCTGTCTATGAAGGCCTGATACCGCGAGAAAATGGCTTGCCTCCTCCCTCTCAGAAATATAAACAAGATCCGCTGGCAGGAAGGAGTTTTGTCCCCTCGGAAAGAAGGAGGGTAGGGTTCATTTAGAGGTAAAATGTTTTTATTTGGCATACAATATTCTGAGTGCTTTAAGGGAGACAGATCAACCATGACAGTTAAAGGATGGTGCCAGAATTACTTGAATCCTACAGTTGCATATTACTATCAGGGCTTCACAGGTTAATAAAAATGCCTGACAACAAGAAAGGCAAAGCCCTTGTGGCTCACGTGTATGACCAATCCACATGTGACCTTGACCTTTCCAACAGGTCACTGAAATGAGCAAGAGTTCATGTGTCTAAACATAAGAAAAAGGTTGGCTCTTGTACCAGTGAATCATGTATGCATATATTTCAATTTGTCAACCCACTGTGACCCTTGATCTGTGAGGGGTCGACTAAATCAGCATGTGTTATCATCAGCTACCTTTACGCCAAATTTGATTGAAAGGTTTGTAAAAACTTTGATAAAAACTACAATTTTATCAAAAACAAACATTTTTCACACACTTGGCGACCTCCTTTGATCCTTGACCTTTCCAAGGAGTCATCCAAATTAGTATGCATAGAAAGGTATCTCTATACCAGATTTGGGTTTGAAGTTGAAAACAGTATTTGAGAAAAATGTTTTAACTTTCCGAGTAGTTATCCATGCATAGCCATTAGGTTTCTCTGTACCAAGTTTGGGTCTGAAGTTGAAAATAGTATTTGTTGAGAAACAATGTGTCAAAATATGGCTATTTTTTTCCCCCTTTCTGGACCCCATGACCTTGACTTTTGAGAGAGGTAACTGAAATTGGTATATTTACAAAGGTTTGGACACAAAGTACCCTTGGGCCAAGTCTGAAGTCTGAGGCTTGAATAGTCACTGAGGAAAATGCCAACATTAAAGTTTACTATGGACGCCGGCAGACGCACAATGGACGGGTGACCACTGGCCCAGAACATACCTGTATGACTCACTTTTACTTCATACATGAGCCAAAAAGATGAAAGGAAACTCCACAGAGAGATGCCAACTTATACAAAAAGCACTGTTATTTTCTTTGGTGTGACTTATCCTCGAGCTGCTAAGGTCAATTGTTTGCTACACATGTAGTGATCCTGATCTGCTACTCTAAGAGGCAGAGCTAACAAACAGCTCCTGAGCACAAGTGGTTTACCTTGTAACACTGACAACAGAGTTGCGCCTCTCAAATCCTTTGCACATTGGAGTGTCACAAGGACAGTTTTTGATCTATATAGCCAAATGACCGGGCCACCATTGCAGCATGGTGCCTGGAGGAAGAAGCTGCGAGACAGGAACAGGGCCGAACAGAGACAGCTTCAAAAACAGACACTAACCACCACTACTTCACCACATGATACGTGCAACAACGTCACTGACATCTCCAAACGTCAACAGCACAACCACAAACACCAACACATTGACGAACAGCTGATGGGCTACAAGAGTTCAATGGACAACAATGTCAACAGTGATGACGCAAGTCATTTTTTTGTGGAAGACAACTAGGTAAAGTAGGTAAAAACACCGTCAGGGGAGAGAACTGTGCATTATCGACTAATCATCATAGATCTACTTTGGCCAAAGCACAAAAAAAAGAAACTTTGATCATGATCTATGATCATTGGTCGATAATGCACAATTCTCTCCCCCGACGGTGTATTTACCTACTTTACCCAGTAGTCATCCTACATTATTAGCACTGGTAGTCTCCCCTTTTCTTTATTACTTTTTGGGTGGTATGTCAGCACTGTTTCACCAAACACTCTCAACATCTACTTCTAGAAATAAAAACAAACACAAGTTTATGAAGTGACGTCAGTGCTACTACACACAACACTTTCCAATGTCGGACTGTGGTCCATGATGCACGTGTACCTCATGCTGACGTGGATGACAGTAGTGCCATTGAAAGTGACATCGATGCAGTGTTGACAAACAAAGGCATACACTGCACTGATGACTAGCAAGTCCACTGGGGGATGCAACATTGAAAAAGACCACATCAACCAGCTGGCAGTGGATGGAGGGTTCGAGATAGAGACCATCAAAAAGTGTGAGCCAGGTCACTAATAAAACAACATACAGACACCTTAGGGACAAGGCCAGGACCAGAAAACCTGTGAATGCTGTACTCGAACATTGCATTGAGAAAGAAGAGTTGAATTGTGACAGCGATGACGTCATCCTGTTGTTTGATTGCCAAACAGGTATTCAGCAGCACAGAACAAAAGTGACCTATACAATAGAATACAATACAAATCCGCATTAACCAATCAATTGCATTAACAGCCAGCCACCCACTGAATCGGACAGGTACTCCAAAGAACAGCATCTCCTACATGGAGACCTAACCATACTCTCCAGAATTGTTTGAACTTTTCTGTGTTAATGATAATAATGATAACGCTGAACGGAATCTATCCCCTGTGGTCTGTTTCTCTCTTCATAACTAACTATGCTTCTCAGACAGCAGGAGTGGCGTGGCCAGTCCATGCCATGTTTCTCTGTTTCCTCAGTTGATTCTTTTGTTTATTTTTGCAGTTGTGTCTATTTCCTTAACACCCTAATAGGGACCCCAAAAATAAATATTTAAAATCTTGCATTAACAATGCAAGCTGTAGTGTGCCAGGGCAAAATGAGATAACTGAGCCTGAAGGTTGAAATTCTGAAATAAGGGAGCTGTCCTCTGAAGGCTACAAGTACAAACCAATTCTAAATACAGAAAAAAAATCATGACAGTTCAAGGGTATGTCAGAAAAGCTGGGCGCCGTCAGGTACCAAGATATTCTGGCACCACCTTTGAACTATCATGGTCAATCTACATTTTGTTGTGTGTCAGAGCTAAAAGAGAACCCTGTTCCATCTTTAACCAATTGCTACCTGTTAAGAACATCATGGCAAGTTTCAACATGAAGGTTAAGGTCACAGGTGGAGGTGAAGGTCAGATCACAGTGCTGACATTTGCGACTCTGTCCCTCATGAACTTGCTGGTGAATAAGCAGACGGTTCTCGGATGGAAACTTCGTGCCACACATTCCACACAGGAAATTCAGGCCTTTGTGCTGGTTGCAGTGCTCATGGAAGAGACTCTGGTGAGCAGACATAAACTACATGGCTCAGTAAATTGTGATACCATCAAGTCAAACTGTGTTATTCAAATCCGCATTAACCGATTGTGTGTTGGTAGCAGTTTTAGTCATGTAGGAACTAAAACCGCTAAAGACATGCAAAGGGATAATGTAGTCCTGCAATTGTTAAGCAAGTAAAGAGAAAACACCAAGTAAACAAATGTCTTAGGCTCAAGATCAGTCATAGTTGGTCCATGCATGCTGTGCACAGCCAAATACCGCTGACATTGGCCAAATGACTTTTAGCTCACTTCACACAGCATCTGCTTGGGCGCCAGAGATCTGCCACAGCCATGTCTGATTTTGCGACATACTGGTGTGCATGACATTGTACTGAACCAAACTCAAAAGGATTTGATCAGATCCCAATTTCTACCATCTGCAAGTGACACGATTCACAGGCACTGGATGAGTTCGCTGGCCAGCGTTGTACCTCTTCTACTTGTACCGCTGTCTGTTAAATCAAACTAGATGAGTTTGCCTGCCAGCAAAGTAGCTAAAAAAATTATGTTACAAGTAACACAATATTGATACGTGAAACACGGAAATTACATTCTTAGATCAAAATGGTAGTAGTTGCTTTTCTTTTTCGGAATGGATTCTTGTAAGTAATGAATTAAAATTCTTGAACGTTGCTTTTAGTGACTCAAGCACTGGCTTATGGTATGATCAGGAAAAAAAAAATGTGACACAAACTTCAATTGTGTCCGTGGTCACAAGAAACACGATTTTATGAATCTGTCAAGGTACACTGGAATTATTTTTCTGCTCTCTCTTATTGTGCTTTACAAAAAAGGGTTTTAAGCATTACATCTGACAAATTCTCAGTTTCAGCAGCGTTGATGAGTACTACAAAGAACAGTGGATGGCAAGACCTACTTTTGCCAGGTGGACGATTTTGTTTAACTAACATCCTGGGGGAGGCAGTGCTGTTGAGTGGTGCCACACCTTCCATGGTATTATAAATTTCCATTATAAGCTACTAAACAAGGAAATTAATTTACGGTAATGAACTGCGTAGGATAAAGGTTCACTATGAAAAAAACAGTGCCAGACTAGTTTGGGTCCTGAATGGTCAATTAATCTTTCAGGATTCTAAAAAAGAGCCTGACAAGTGTTCCTAACAAAAGAGAACCACAGTGAACAGGGCTAACAGAGTACAATATTACTGCTGCTTTCCAGTGGTTAGTCAGCTGTCAGACTGCACTCAGAGATACTGGACAGGTTGAATATGATCAGCTGTCATGTAAGGGATTGATCTGCATTACCTTGGGTGACAGTCTTCAGTCCTGTAGACTGATTCAGCTTGTTCTAAATTCCAGAAAGCTGAATTTCAGGTTTTTGGTTCAGACAGAACTGTCATCCAGCCAGCCTGTTCCATCTGCAAGAGGCATACATTCTCATGAGCCCCTGCATTCACAGGGGCTCATGAGAATTCATGTCTCTTGCATGTCATGAATCATGGGTCATAGTTGGTCCATGAACTGTTTTTAGTCATTTCAAGTTTTTGCACTGTCATCTATGCATTACATTTATTACATTATCAAAGAATACAGTGTGACCTCTATTGAGCGACTATTTTTAGCCGAAAGAAATGGGTTTGACAAGACAACTGGACTGTCATGAGTATTGCAAAGAACACATGGTGTCTCTTGTCATTCAAGACCATCAATCAGCTGGCTAAAATCACCTGAATGACGGTGAGCTGTTATGAGTATGGTTGCTCAAAAGAGGTTCACTGTAATATCCGGTAAATATTTTCTGGTTCTGCCTGCTATTGTAGGTGAAAGCGACTGATGACATGCTGGGACTGGTACGTGTCAGCTTTATAAAGCAGGATGGGGAGCTGTACACTTGGTTTTCCAGTTTAGATATCTCTTGGGAACCAGCAGCCTTAGTCAAGGGCCCACCAGTGCAGCTGGCCACTGATGAAGCTCAATGCAAAGAAAACAATTTGTTTTCTCAAAACACATTACCGATGGTATTACATTGTGGAAAAGCCCTTAGCTAGCCTAATTTTAGCCAAAATTTGGTTGTATCCGTATAAGGGAGTGTTGGCAGGAGTGGGGCGCCATAGACCAGGTCATGGCCTGAATAGCCTCCCCTTATTCCCACCCGGTACGAGAATACCCGTCATCCCTCAGTTTAGTTCTTAGCTAGCACTAGGAAGGTTGTGTCTGTTCGTGCTCTGCGTTTTTTTTTATAACTTGGACCGGTCGGTTCTGACCTTGGTTACTGTGAGCTTGACTTTAGAACTTTGGACCATTGTGAACTGTGAAGCTTGAGCTTTTTGGGACTGCTTGTGCTCTCTGCTGTGCCGGTTCTCTTTCGTCGACTTGGGGTTTCACCTTGCCGACGGGGGTTTTGGCGGTTGGGATTTCGAGCTCACTCGACCTGCCGCTGTGACGAGACTTCGGAGCCTGCCCGGTCGTGACTGGCTACGAGTTGCTACAACCGGCTGACAGGGGTTCCACTTCGGTGGAGACACGTGGGTTTGCTACCTTTTGCCTCCGTGGCCAGGTAATATCTTGGTGAATGCCCTCGACCGGCGCTCTAGGGGGGGAAGGAGCGCCGTGCGTAGGCACGCGCTGTACTCTTTCGAATTCGATGAGGTTTGTTTTTTCATCGCGCGTGATTTTATTTTTGCATGACCTCGGAGGCCACGCTCGCTCATTCTTCATTGTACCCTCTTGTTACAGATACCAGATTCGTACCTGCACGTTGTGTGGCGACTTTCAGTGGTCATCGGACGTGCATGCAGTCTGCCTACCCTGTTCTGGTTCGACCCATACGTGTGTTGTGTGCGCCCCATGGCTGGAAGTAAGATGGTCGCAGCTGTGGGGCTTTTACCGCCGAGAGCGACCGACTCCTGTCAGGGAACGACTGACAGACCCGGTGCGGAGTACCAAGACGGGAACCAAGCCGGGACCAGTGGCTAAGGCGTCCCGACCAAGTAAAGCTGGCAAGTCGCATACTATCGCGGAGGGCCCTACTAAGGTTACCCTTACCATGGCGACCAGGAGACCTGATCCTGAACCCTTGTCAGCGGAAGGGATTACAGTCTGTACGCCTCTGGAGGAGGCAGACAACAATGATCCTTCCCCCGGACTGGCGTCGGTAACCGAATGTACGACGCTACCAGTCCAGACGCACATGGTGGATCGCAGGCATGACAGGCGGGAACGACCAGGTACAAGTAGTCACGTGGTGACACACGCGACTTGTTTACACCGGGACACGGCCTCGAGAGATGACCACTCTACCACCCTCCGACAGCCCAGAGTGAAGACACGACGGACGGACGAACCAGATGACAGGGCTCGATCCTCGTTTAGATCACAGGTTAGTTGATTGATTGTACATTGCTTAACGTCCCGACAGCAACAAGGCTTTCTCAGGACGTGCCTGCACTGCTTGTGAAAATAAAAACTAAACAGAACATTGAATGTATGTCGCCAGCCGGTCCAATACATTAAATAAACCTAACACATGGGGCCTAAATAAAGCTAATACCATTTAGCAACACACATCCAATATCACAGGTTAGTGGAGGCATTCCGATCTCTTCCACTGTGTTAGTTCAGTAGACCCAGCCCACAATCAAGACGCAACCCGGAGAGACGACGCATGACATGCAGAAGCGGCCACGTGCTGGGAGTCGCACGGTGAACCACGAGACCCGTCCACTCCGGGACAATGACGTCACGGGCCAGTTAGCTACAGTCACATACTAACGCGGAGGGCCCTCCTAAGGTTCCCCTTACCGTGACGGAGAGGCACGCCCAGACCCACTGACGGCGGGTACTGCCCCTAGTGACGACAGCTCGGCCTCAGGTCAGTGACGACTGTGTTGTGAGAGCATATTTTGCGCGGTAGCGTGCAAGATTGGGGTTCGTTTGTTGTCGTTTTATGGCACATAGTGCCTTTCTTTCAAGCTAGGCGTTTTAACCCTTTGCCACAGGTGTTATTATGTTGCATTCCCAGCTGCGCAGCGGTTTCGCCAGGCAGCTGGGGCTCAACACCTCTTATCATTAAAAGGCTATAATCCTGGAACCACTGTTCCGATTACTTCAGTTTGAGAAAATGGAGATGAGACACAGAGTGGTATTCTGACTCTCATAGTTCAATTTAATTCAAATAACTTGATTTATCCTTGACAGGACAATTACAATCAAATAAAACTCTTTCAATAAGCATTGATTAATTAATTATTTTTATGATTATTTTGGGCGCCCTCGCCCGGGCTATACACGCTTTGGCGCCATCTCCCGTCGCGGGTTACACCGGCTCTTGCTTCGGCTTGCGGCTTCCGCAAGTGCTACAGGACCGCTGCACTTCGCAAGACAAGATCCTGGCTCAGTGATGTTGGGCCTCGCCTCGCCCCAACCATGCAGACGAGAGCCCGCTCTAGAGGCAGTGCAGAGAGACGACCTCACGATGGGATTCTGGTCCCGGCTATAGGTCACAATCTTTCAGTTCGCCTGACTTCGGAAGCATGTGCTCACTACACAGAGACCAGGGGTACGGGAGGAACAGGAGACGACGTCCCAGTTCCGTTGGGTCGCTACGCATTGGGAAGACAGGTGCTCAGAAGTATCTTCGTCGCCGTTCGAGTTCGTGGGACCGGCCCTCTGAGGCTAAACTGTTCCTTCCAAGTGCTGGGTCCACCTTCATTGGATCGCCGCCGCCCGGGTTCCCCGGACTTCGGAGCAGTTAGACATCCCTTCTCCTGCTTGCGGGACAGACGACTTTTCCGCTTGATTCCAGAGGACGTCGTTCGCCATGGCTGGGCGATGATAGTACTTCACGTCGCTACGCTCGCAGTTCCGAGAGATCTTGGATTCGCCGACTTCTGCGTGGAGATAGAGGAGGGAGTCTCCTCGGGCTTTGGACGAAGCAGGTCCCCTCTTCGCGTCCAGCTTTTCAAGTCCCTTCCTCATCCGTTCGGGTGCCGGATTCTTGTCGCGGGGTTCTGTCTCCGCCTCAGGGCGCCGGGGGAGGCACTGGGGGCTTCAACTTGTGATCCTACTTTCTGCTGCCAACGCTTCGCTGCGGCTACAGACTTCGATCTGATGATTCATGATACCGTCCTGCACGCTTCTCGCGGCCGACCGAGTTGAAGAGTCGGCCACGCAGGGCACCGCGCGATGGAGAACTTCCTTGGCCCCCCTGGCAGACCGACAAGGAGGATAACAAGGACTCTGGCACAGCCGAGGCACGCGGCTCACACCGCTGGATGTAGCAGTCTGCCGGGAACGCTGATGCAGGACAGGCGCGCGGTCATAGCAGACCGTCAGACGGTTTTGACAGGGACCACTCTTCCACGGAGGCGCAGTTCTTCTGCTGCACTGGATTTTGTGGCTTAAATCCGAGGGACGGAGGCGACATTTGTGACGCCGACGGCACAGTCCCGGGAACGTCTGTGGCAACATACTCCAGGCCTGCGATGGATGACTACCAAGTAGCAGTCTACCTTCATAGAGGGCAGCGCGGGTTGAGGACTGGTCCTTCCGACCTCACTGCAGGGGCCGACTTCAGTCTACATCGGGGGTAACGCACAGTTCAGATTAAGCTCCTGCTGAGACGAGTTCTCGGCTCGTCGCATCCTTCTCCCGATGGGGTGCTACCCTCCACTTCACATTGGCCTGGCCGTGGTCAGCGGCGACCAAGCACTACGGTCTTCTTCTTCTAAGATGACAGCTTCGGGACCTAGCGGAAGCGTTCGTTAGCCTGGGTGGAGACGTCTTGGAGTTCCGACATGCTGCGGCGCCTGACCGGAGCAGATGGCCTTGGACTTGCTCTCGTTAGCTCCTTGTGAAGTTACCTGCTCGGCACTGGGGATCCTGCGGCCGGGGGCGCAAGTACCGGGAGTTAGACATGACGACAGCATGGCAGGAATTAGCTTTTTGAGAGGTGGTTGCGCTCAGTTCCGCGGCAGTATGGTCGACTCTTCTCGTACATTAGACGGTGGATTTGGCGCACGATCTTCGTCCTATCGACTTGACACAAGTGCCTCGTCATCTTGGCAGATGCTAGACTAAGACTTGAGAGCAGTGGTGCGTCTCCAGGACTTTGGGACAACTCGAGGTTCGAACTCGTAACCAGTTGGCAAGCTGGGCGGTAGGCTGGGATCCTGCCCTCTTCGCCGTCGACTAGGCTGCCTACGCTACGGGACAGGTACTACGTGGTTCTTCGCATGGATTCCGTCGAGGATGGAGTGCGTGGTCGTCCTGTTCGAGTGGGACTCCCAGTAGGACGGGAGCAGGGCAGACTAGCAGCGACTATCAGTACCTTCTTCAGTTCGCTTAGGACTGATGACATGCTAGGGGATCGCCGTTCAGCCTGACACCTCTTCTGCTTGGAGAAGGAGGGCGTACATATGGGAGAGGCTAATGCGCTTGAGGCCTGTGGCGCGGGGAGGCGTCGCTGTGGCCTGATATTTAACTTCACTGCTCGCCATCGATTTTGAATGCTGAGTTATACGCTTGGTTGTCCGACATTCCCTTTGTTGCAGGTTTGTGGAGGTAGGTGGGCGTTTTCCTGGCTTGGGGCGCTTGTCTCTTCACTAGTCGGGGTCAGCTCGTTACCACATGCCCCCCTCTGCAGCTCTCCACTACTCGCACGATGCTTTAGCCACCGGAACAGCCGCCATAACAGACGGGCCCTGTACTCCTCCGACACACCCGGAATTTGTGCTGCAAGCCCTCTACCACAGTGGCTTCCCTAGGGCGGCCATGGATGCTACCGAGACAACCCGCAGAGCCTCAACCTTACGAGTTGCAAGGGAAGACGACAAGCGCTGGGTGACGGGACTGACGACAGCCTTCCTTCCCTCCGGACTTGGCGAAGCCCCAGCTGACGGAGTGCTTCCTCTGGCTATTCAACGCCCAGGGACGGTCTTCTTTACCGTTCGGGACTATTTCACCATGATCGCCGACACCTACAGGCGATTACGCTCATCAGACCCAGGTAGCTGCAAGACCTCGCAATTCGGAGGCTCTCTTTGGTCTGGATGCCCAGCACTGCTTCGCGTGGGCCAAGAGTGATCTACCATGGGAGCTGGCGTGGTCTCAACCCCGTCTTTGGAACCATGCACATGACGCGCTTGACGGATGTATCTCGGAAGAAGTGCTTCCTGGCGTTTCTTGACTCAACCTCCAGGATCAGTATACTACGCGCGCTGCCCACACACCCAGAGTGCTGGCAGTGCCAGACAACCGGCTTCATGCTACTGCTACCGGAAACATCTTCCTGGACAAGACGCGGCCTCCCTGACGGCGACAGATGTTTCGCCCGGCGCATGTACGGACTCCACCCGGGAGAACAGACTTATGAACCTGGTGAGAACCGTACGTGTGGCCTAGCCACCTCTCCCAGGGTCAGTAAACGTACGAGCTGTTGTCGCACACGGGTTGCTGTCAGTTACGGACGGAAGGCGCCGTGCAACTGCTAACGTTACCAGCCTTCGGGGCCAAGTCGTGGTCGCCTTGGCTATCATACTGTTGATGACTTTCCGCCCTTACGAGTGTCAGACTCCACTCGGTAGACCAGACAATAGGAACCGGCGAGAACCTTACGTGTGTGCTTGCGCCGGACCTAGCTTGCGCAGAGGACGCACACACCTGTTTCTCCCTTTGTCCCCAGGTAGACGTGACATCTCAGCCCAGACCTGCTCCTCCTGGTTCTGGGGAGTGATCCGCCTGGCCTTCCAGGACCTCGACCTGATGCAGCCACGTGTTGAACATCGAGACGCACGAGGTCGGAAGCATGGCCGCAAGTCCCGCCTCGCCAGCACCGGTGCAGTCAAGGACTTTGTGGCGGCTGTGAGATGGCGAGCGGAGACCACTTTCGCCCGCTTCTACCTGAGGGACCTCTCCACCCAGCGGCAGAACCTCTCGCTGGTGGGAGACATCACTACAGAGCAACACTCCCTTCCGGCGCCCTAGGCGCCGCAGGTATCTTAGCTAAAATTATCGGGAGTTTGCTCCGGGAGGGCAGGTCTGAGGGTTGGTCTGTTGGCAGTAGGGGCGTTATAACGGCACCCACCTCCTCTTCGGAATTCCACAATGTAATACCATCGGTAATGTGTTTTGAGAAAACAAATGAATTTTTCATTAAAATGAATTTTTTAAAAAAATACTTACCGATGGTATTACTCGAAGGACCCTCCCACCTACCCCGCTTGCCTCAAGTGCACTAAGGAACTAAACTGAGGGATGACGGGTATTCTCGTACCGGGTGGGAATAAGGGGAGGCTATTCAGGCCATGACCTGGTCTATGGTGCCCCACTCCTGCCAACACTCCCTTATACGGACACAACCAAATTTTGGCTAAAATTAGGCTAGCTAAGGGCTTTTCCACAATGTAATACCATCGGTAAGTATTTTTCAAAAAAATTCATTTTAATGAAAAATTCATTTTTGTGTGGTTAACACTACCTTTGGTGACAATTGGTTGTTTTCAGTTATCATGGTTTGCTGAAATTTACTTCACGAAATCATTGTAAGACTTGAGGTCCAGGGTTTACTTACAAGGTATTTTCTGACTGCATTTTGTGGTTTTCATCGCAATTCCGTTGGAATATACAGTAAAAAACAAAACAAAACAAGAAAGGCAAAGCCATTATGGCTCAAGTGTATGACCGATTTCCTCGCGCTGGGACCATATGGCATTGAGGCGCGTCCCCTTGGTGGTGGATATGGGGTCCCTCGCGAGAGGGGTACACCGAATCATTGATTGATTGATTGTACATTGCTTAACGTCTCGACAGCAACAAGGCTTTCTCAGGACGTGCCTGCACTGCTTGTGAAAAAAAAAATAAACAGAACTTTGAATGTATGTCGCCAGCCGGTCAAATACATTAAATAAACCTAACACATGGGGCCTAAATAAAGCTAAGACCATTTAGCAACACACATCCAATATCAAGAGCTACAGGCAGTGCAGACAGTAGGGAGAGTTTTAAAAAGGCAAATACAGGTGAACGGACAAAGGGTAGACAGAAACACATGCCCCAGAATAGAGAGAAAAACCCACCCTGTGGGGCTGACCAGGGTGACCCTGGGAACTAAAAAATACCTAACCCCACCCAAGTCCCCCAGGGCAGACCCGGGTGGGGGTGGTACACCGAATGAAATAAGGTGCCGTGAACCAACATGGTCTAAGGACCCCAACAGAAAAACCCTGGTCTTTCTAGTAAGGGGGTTGGGCATGGGGGTAGCTTCCCCACCCTGCAAATAAGGAAATAGCTACAAAAACGCCGACAAAAAGACAAACAGCAATTCCTTTCCTGGAGGAGGAAGGTTCTTCTACCAGAAGATTTATGACGTCCTGTGGTGAAAGCCGGAAGTCTTCGGAAGCCACAGGACCGAACCACCTCTCTCTATCCAGGGACACAACCATGGGCACATGGAATGTCAAGACCATGTACCAGCAGTGGAAATGCAAAAGTACAACCTTTCCCTGCTAGGTATCAGTGAAGCCAGATGGACGCAGTCTGGCCAGAAAAGGCTGTTAAGTGGGGAGATGATTCTGTATTCAGGTCATGAAGAGGAGAATGCACCCCATATAATACAGAAGGAGTAGCATTCATGCTGTCACCAGTGGCACAGAGAGCGCTGATGGGCTGGGAACCTCTGGGGCCAAAAATTATCACAGCAGCCTTTAGAACCAAGAAAAAGATCAAGCTGAACGTCATCCAGTGTTATGCGCCCACTAATGACAGTGAGGAGGAAGAGAAACAAGAGTTCTACGACCGACTCCAGAGTGCTGTGGACAAATGTGCAGAGCGAGACATCACCATCATCATGGGCGATTTTAATGCCAAAATAGGGTAGGACAACAACACCGGATACGAAGAGGTGATGGGGAGACAGGGACTAGGGGAGATGAGTGAGAACGGGGAGAGGTTTGTAGACTTTTGTGCTCTAAACAAACTTGTCATCTTCCCACACAGAAGAATACACAAAGAAACTTGGGTCTCACCTGACCATACTACAGAGAACCAAATAGACCATATCTGCATTAGCAAGAAATTTAGAAGATCCCTTCAAGATGTTCGAGTGAGGAGGGGAGCAGATGTCACCTCAGACCACCATCTGCTTACCTTAAGAATAAAGCTCAAGTTAAAGAAAAGCCGCACAGAGACAACAAGAAGACAGTGCTATAATGTAGGCCTCCTGAGAGAGACAGGAGTGAGAGAAGAGTTCAAACTGGTGCTGTCCAACTGGTTTCAAGCGCTACAGGAGCTAGTAAATGAACAGGAGGCGGTCACCACAGAGCAGCAGTAGAAGGCAGTTAGAGAGGCGCTGAACTCAACCTGCAAAGACACTGTAGGGTTCAGGAAACACCATCACAAGGACTGGCTGTCGGCACAGACCTTGAAGAAGATAGAAGTGAGGAAGCAGAAGAAAGCAGTTGTCAACAACAGTCGCACAAGAGCAGCCAAAGCAAGGGCACAGGAGGAATACTCGGAAGCCAACCGCGAGGTGGAGGAGTATCAGGGCAGACAAGAGGGCCTACACAGGCAGCAGAGGCAGAAAAGGCAGCAGGCAGCGGCAACATGAAACAGCTCTACGACATTACCAGAAGATTGTCGGGCAAGTATGGCCATACAGAAAGACCAGTAAAAGACAAAGAAGGCAAACCTATTGCAGACAGAGCAGACCAACTCGACAGATGAGTATTTTGAAGAGTTACTGAACAGACACAGCCCACCCGACCCCCCAGACATCCAGCCAGCAGAGACCGACCTACCCAACAGCTGTGACAGACCCAGCCGGGAAGAGATCAGAAGAGCAATGGCATTTTTGAAGAACGGCAAAGCAGCAGGGCCAGATGGCATCCTAGCGGAGTCTCTGAAAGCAGACCTATAGACAACAGTAGAGATGCTGTACCCACTGTTTGGAAAGATCTGGGAAGAGGAGGTGATGCCAGCTGACTGGAAGGAGGGGTACCTAATCAAGCTTGCCAAGAAAGGCGACCTCAGCAAGTGTTCCAACTACAGAGGAATCACCTTGCTGTCAGTACCAGGAAAGGTCTTCAACAGGATCATCCTGGAGAGAATGAAGAGCTCCGTTGACCCCCAGCTGAGAGACCAGCAAGCAGGATTCAGGAAAAACCGATCATGTACAGACCAGATCGCCACTCTCCGCATCATCATGGAGTGGAGCTCCCCGCTGTACGTCAACTTTGTGGATTACGAGAAAGCATTTGACAGCATGGACCGAGAGACTCTGTGGAAACTCCTACGACACTACGGTGTACCCACAAAGCTCGTCCGCCTGATCAAGAGCAGCTACGATGGCATCACATGTCGCGTGATCCACGAAGGGCAGTTCACCAGGGAGCTCTAGGTCAGAACCGGTGTCAGGCAAGGGTGTTTGCTGTCTCCGTTCCTCTTCCTACTGGCCATAGACTGGGTCATGAAGAGGACCACAGAGCACAGACGAAGTGGAATACAGTGGACACTGTGGACACAGCTTGACGACCTCGATTTTGCAGACGACTTGGCTTTACTGTCAGACACTCATCAACACATGCAGGACAAGACCACGAGGCTTGCTGACATCTCGTCCCAAGTGGGCCTCACCATCCACAAACAGAAAACAAAGACAATGAGGCTGAACGCAACCAGGGAAGAACCAGTCTTGCTTGCTGGCACCCCGTTGGAGGAGGTGGAGTCCTTCACCTATCTCAGGAGCATCATAGACAAAAAAGGCGGCACTGATGCAGATGTCAGAGCACGAATCGGTAAAGCCAGAACAGCCTTTCTCCAGTTGAAAAAAGTGTGGCGTTCCAGAGAGCTGTCACAACACACCAAAGTCCGGATTTTCAACTCCAACGTAAAAGCAGTTCTCCTATATGGAGCAGAGACTTGGAGATTGACAAAAACCACAGTCAACAGAGTACAGATCTTCATAAACAGTTGCCTTAGAAGAATTTTGAAAATCCACTGGCCAGAGAAGATCAGCAAAGTCAGACTCTGGGAGAGAACAGAGCAGATAACAGCAGAGAATGAAATTGGGCGAAGAAGATGGGGGTGGATTGGTCACAGTCTGAGAAAGCCAGCTTCCAGTATCACTAGGCAGGCATTGTCATGGAACCCCCAGGGAAAGAGGAAAAGAGGTAGGCCGAGAAACACCTGGCATCGAGACCTCCAAGCAGACATCAAGAGACTGGGAACCACCTGGAGAATAATCGAAGGAGAAGCACAGGACAGGAGTCGCTGGAGGTCTCTCGTCGACGGCCTATACCCAGTGAGGGGTGACAGGCGTAAGTAAGTAAGTAACGTATGACCGATTTACATGTGTGAACTTTGTGACAATAAGTAAAGGGATGGCTTCTGCAACCGCAAAATCCATGTTCTCTCAAAATGTAACTCACAAACCAGATAGGTGAGGCTAGCGCTGGCAGAATTGTCAGTACTCAAACCAAGGGGAATCACAGCGCTGGACAGACAACAGTTAGATCCCCTGCCCCCGCCTATCAGGCACCCAATCGCCAGCCCACAGAGAAATACGTAGGTATAGAATAAGACAATCATTTCCATTCCTAAATAAGAATGGATCAGGTCTCTTATATAACCCATGTCTTTCTCCGGAACTTAGGAAGTAGGCAGGAGAAACATACATACACAAACATGAAGGTGCGCTACTATATGTGGTCGGGTAAATACCCTGATTTCCCACAGTAGATGCACAGAACATTACACAACAATGTAACGATACAAATTTTGCCTCGAGTTATACATGATACTCACAAACCAGATAGGTGAGGCTAGCGCTGGCAGAATTGTCAGTACTCAAACCAAGGGGAATCACAGCGCTGGACAGACAACAGTTAGATCCCCTGCCCCCGCCTATCAGGCACCCAATCGCCAGCCCACAGAGAAATACGCAGGTATAGAATAAGACAATCATTTCCATTCCTAAATAAGAATGGATCAGGTCTCTTATATAACCCATGTCTTTCTCCGGAACTTAGGAAGTAGGCAGGAGAAACATACATACACAAACATGAAGGTGCGCTACTATATGTGGTCGGGTAAATACCCTGATTTCCCACAGTAGATGCACAGAACATTACACAACAATGTAACGATACAAATTTTGCCTCGAGTTATACATGATACTCACAAACCAGATAGGTGAGGCTAGCGCTGGCAGAATTGTCAGTACTCAAACCAAGGGGAATCACAGCGCTGGACAGACAACAGTTAGATCCCCTGCCCCCGCCTATCAGGCACCCAATCGCCAGCCCACAGAGAAATACGCAGGTATAGAATAAGACAATCATTTCCATTCCTAAATAAGAATGGATCAGGTCTCTTATATAACCCATGTCTTTCTCCGGAACTTAGGAAGTAGGCAGGAGAAACATACATACACAAACATGAAGGTGCGCTACTATATGTGGTCGGGTAAATACCCTGATTTCCCACAGTAGATGCACAGAACATTACACAACAATGTAACGATACAAATTTTGCCTCGAGTTATACATGATACTCACAAACCAGATAGGTGAGGCTAGCGCTGGCAGAATTGTCAGTACTCAAACCAAGGGGAATCACAGCGCTGGACAGACAACAGTTAGATCCCCTGCCCCCGCCTATCAGGCACCCAATCGCCAGCCCACAGAGAAATACGCAGGTATAGAATAAGACAATCATTTCCATTCCTAAATAAGAATGGATCAGGTCTCTTATATAACCCATGTCTTTCTCCGGAACTTAGGAAGTAGGCAGGAGAAACATACGGTATGTTTCTCCTGCCTACTTCCTAAGTTCCGGAGAAAGACATGGGTTATATAAGAGACCTGATCCATTCTTATTTAGGAATGGAAATGATTGTCTTATTCTATACCTGCGTATTTCTCTGTGGGCTGGCGATTGGGTGCCTGATAGGCGGGGGCAGGGGATCTAACTGTTGTCTGTCCAGCGCTGTGATTCCCCTTGGTTTGAGTACTGACAATTCTGCCAGCGCTAGCCTCACCTATCTGGTTTGTGAGTATCATGTATAACTCGAGGCAAAATTTGTATCATTACATTGTTGTGTAATGTTCTGTGCATCTACTGTGGGAAATCAGGGTATTTACCCGACCACATATAGTAGCGCACCTTCATGTTTGTGTATGTATGTTTCTCCTGCCTACTTCCTAAGTTCCGGAGAAAGACATGGGTTATATAAGAGACCTGATCCATTCTTATTTAGGAATGGAAATGATTGTCTTATTCTATACCTGCGTATTTCTCTGTGGGCTGGCGATTGGGTGCCTGATAGGCGGGGGCAGGGGATCTAACTGTTGTCTGTCCAGCGCTGTGATTCCCCTTGGTTTGAGTACTCTCAAAATGTAAGCATTTTTCACACATTTGTCACCCCCCCCCCCTCCCCCGTGACCTTTGCAATGAGTCGACTAAATTAGTATGCATAAGAAGGTCTTATCATCAGCTGCCTTTGTGCCAAATTTGACTCCTTTATTTCATCAGAAGAATCAAACAGTGACCCTGAGTTGGTATGCCTCACACACCAGTGACGCCATTACTGTGATTTTCTCATCTGTCCAGTCGCTCAGACAGGTCCTGTGCACCAGAACTGCACACACAGGTAGGCTTCTGCACTTGTAGTGTGGTCTCGTACGTTCCCGCGGAAAATTGTCATCGCATCTGAAAAACAGTTCGTTTCCGGTTTTAGTATTACCTCCCCTTACATACAAGAGTTTCACTTTCCGCTTGTAGAGGTTTAAGCTGCACAGCCTACGCTGTTTATGGTCCATGAGGATAAAATGTTCGAGGGCGTACGTTTCTACTGGAAAAATATATGTCTCCGTTGGCAGTTCGCCCTCATCAGAACTTGCGTATTCTTGAATCAAGTGCATTGTAGTGCACTCGTCTCTCGCACAGCTACGGCTACGACAGTGCTTTCTGCGTGAAAGCGACGCAGATGTCGCAAAATCACCACCACTGAGGAAAAAAGCTATTTTTCAAATCTGCCAAATAGTGTAATGTTTTGTGGTGCTAGCATAAGGATGCATTATTGCCGAGCCGGATTGAACAATACGGGAAAGGGTTTATTCTTTATTCATATTATTTTGCAGCAATCAAACGTCACATGATTCTTTCTCTGACAAGTGCAGAGAGCACACGCTCTAATCCGATCTGTGCACAGGACTAGTCCGAGCGACCAGTCAGGTACCCTAATCTACGTAAAAGGGCAATGAGCGTCATCATCATTTGAGTGCATTCCTCTTTGGACTTAGCTGCTATGAAGAAATCGTCAATATACGCTACTATCCCTGTCATGCCGCGCCGTAACATACATCTGCGAACTGCCTGCGAGAGTCTGTGAAAGTGCGAAGGGCCCACATTACTACCAAAGGGTAGCCTACTATCGAACAGGTATGTGGGCTTCTGCTCACCCGTAAAAATCCATTTTAGGCCTGTGACTTGGTAATTATCTGGATGGATACACACAGATCGGTATGCCGCCTTAAGGTCAACTTTCGCGCACCAGTAGCCGGACTTGACTAGTGCGCACGCGTCCGCTAGAGTCTGGAATTTTACTGTCTCAGGTACTGCGTAATCGTTCATTGCATGTCCTACAGGCTTGCTGCCGTCGTGTATCAGGCGTATGCTATTGTCGTCTTTTGGGATCGCAGCCAAAGCGCTAATTACCATTGGTTTTGAGATGCTACGATATAATGACCTTTGTTTATCTGATCAATGAGCTCCTTTTCTACCGCTACTCTGTTTTTTAAGGCAGAGGTGTGATTTTTCTGCTCTACAGATCTAACAGTCTGATGTTTGTCCGTGATATAAAACCCATGTTCGATCCCTTCAAGGAGAAAGTTTTTGTCTTTATCAGAAGCTAATTCGTCTTGCCACACTAAAAGCTTTGAACTAATGGACGCTCCAGAACCTAACAATTGACAGTGGTGTGGACTTAGTGCAGGATAAGGGCTATGATAAAAAGTGCTAGAATGGGTGGGGCCTACCTCGCCTTGTGCAACCTGCTGCGCTGTGTCCTAGGCTGTCCCGTGTTTGCCCCCTGCCGCTGCTGCAGGTGTGTCACGATGCTCCCGCGCCGGATGATCTCTCCCGCAGGTGGCACACACATGGTCCAGCTGGCAGCGTGCGCCGTAGGTGCAGTACCCTCTGTTGTACTGCAGGCACACGTCCCTCCCAGAGGGGCCGATGGGGCGTTGTGGGCGCGGTCCGGCCGTCCCTCCTCCTGTTCTGCGAGCAGGTGAGCCAGTGGGCATCGCAGATTGCGCAGTACGGTCGCGCAGCACCACCGTGGACAGGTGTGGGGCGTCTGTGCCCCACTGGAATGCTTCGGCCGCTTGCCGCTGACGATACTCATCGTCGAACAGCAGGACACTTTGCCAGGTGTATCTGACCGCCAGCTCCCCCACCATCGTCGCCGAGTACTTAAGGTAGGCGTGCGGTGTGAAACCCGGTGTGGGTTTGTCCATAAGGGCCGCCATAATACGGCCGTTTGCCACTATCCAGTGTGCGGGGGAAACCTTGTCCAACTTCGGTTTGCTGTTCACCTTTATAGTGACACCACCCCCAAGTGCCACTTCTTCCTCTGCCACTGCTGCTGAAGACAGAAAGTCTACTATACGTAAGTGGGGCCCACCTTTTGCTGCCGCAATACCCCCGCTACTGTTGCCACTGACGCACAGGCTGTCGCGCAACAGTTCATCCAGTCCGGCCCCGCTGTGGTGTGTAGAGTATAGGGCGTCCTGCAAGGACTGTGACGCTCTACTGCCGCTGTTGTCCGCTACTCCTCCCAGTCCGCCGCACAGTGGGCCACCGCCGTTTTCCACCTGGAATTTGGACACCGCTGCACGGAGCACTGCTCTGTCCCCACATTTCAGCGCCAGAGCGTCAATGTCTTCGTCAGACATTAGCAGTAGTGCTTGCCTAGAGATGAATTTTTCCCTGATCATGGCACTCTGCACCTCTTCGTCAAGGCCCCAGTCACGGAAAATATGGTCCATCTCACTATTTTCTAGTAAAGCCTTCTTTCTCGCTTATTTGGGAGCCATTTCAAATTCTAGCTGTCGCCTGCCTGCTGCGCTGCTGACTGGCGTATTTGGTCGGTACCGTTCCCTGATCACTCCTGTAACCGCCCACGCATTCACCTCCCACACACTTTCACGCCTCTCAACTCGCCTACGCACTCACCCCCTACAGACTTTCCCACTCTCTATCTCTCTCTCTCAATCTCCATCTCTCATCATAGCATTCCACAGTCGGGAAATTCCCCCACCTACTCAGTACTTCCGCTACCGGACACCGCCCCCCACCCACGCATTCAGTCCTCTTTCCCTCCGTTTAAAATATGTTTATCACTCCTCCCTCGTCTAAACACCACGAAAATAACAACAATGGCGCCGCTGGTGCATGTCACAGGGTGAGGTATACCAACTCAGCAACAGTGATGGTGATGTTCCTAATTGACGCAAGTCACCCCAGCACGTCAGTGTTTTACATGTGTATGAGCTTCATTTAGGAAGACAGTCTCTCTATTTTTGTATGATATTTGCGAACATATTGTGGAAAAGGTGGAATATGCATGCAAGCGCATACACAAGAGGCTTTGTGGGCATGGGCCATTCCATCTTATTCTTCAAAATGGCTGTGGCTACGCCAGCCCACAGAACGTACAACTGGTAGGAAGCACCGTGTGTCTGCCGTGTGTGTTTGTATGTGCCATTCTGTCTGCTGTTTGTGTTTGTGTGTGCCGTTGGGGAGGGGGGGGGGGGGGAATTAAAGGGAGATATGGAATGAGTTTATAATCCAGCGTTGTATCTCTTCAACATTTTCAATAATAATGAATTCATTTTTGCAAGTTTTGGAGCCAGTATTTAATCCCATCAAACAGCCAGCCCTGGAAGAGCCTGCGTGGAACAAAACAGTCAGCTCTGAAAGAGGCTGCGTGCCTTTCGGATAAGTGACTTGACACATCAAATTTGTCACAGTGTACATGGCGTCATGAGACCAGCGATTCCATGATGTGAAGCTTATAGTGACGTCATTTTGCTGCTCATGCTATTCTTCTTCTTCAAAATTCCGGTCGCTACTCCTGCCCACAGAGCGTATTAATGGCGGGAAGCGTCATGTGTCCATCTTTATTTGTGTGCGCCGGCGTGCATGTTGATCAGAGGTTGGCTTAGAGAGGGGGGAAATGAATCAGAAGGATAAGTTGAAAAATATGAACAACTCTGAATGTTCCTAACAGAAAAAGGCACGTGAGCTCCAAACAATACAATAGTCTTTGGAATGAAATCCTCATCTTGTTTCTTCTTCTTGTGGTGGTGGTGCTACTGCTGTCATTTCCCACCAAGTTTTCTGCTACTGTGAGTAATCTTGTATAATAATAATAATAAGCGCATTAAATACCCTGAATAACTTAATGCCCCTTGGATAACAGCTAAAAGAGAAATGAAATACTTTTTGAAAACAAAATCCAGACAGTTGAGACATGCTGTGTTTCCTGTGACAAGCAAAAAGCAACTTTACTGTCACTGCTCAAATGAGTCATGAGAATTACGATGTCATCTCTGCTCATGATCGTTTTGTTCACATCTACACTGAAACTGTTGTGTCAATTTGTGTTAGTATTGCACAATGAATCCGTTCCAATGAGTTCAAAATGTTTTGTTTGATCCAGGCTTGTTGGGTATTGCATGTTACTTGTGACACTTGATGAGTCAGCTTTTGTCGTACATCATCTTTTGTCACAAGTAACATACGGATGTGAAAAAGTTTGCTTTAGAAGTTTGCTGACTTCGTTTTGTGAGTTCCATCTTTACTTTTACACTGAGTTATCAATGTAGACAAAGTCATAATCTGAATACATGTATCACGATGCTCCTTTTGTCAAAGCAAATGTGCGAGAGTGAAAAAAGAGTCACCTATGACCGACGCAAATGGTTTCTCATTTTGCACATAATTAGGTCATTTTTTCCTGTTTCGCATAAATATTTCATTGAGGGCTACCTAGAGGAATGGTTTTAATCAATTATAGGTATCATCTAACCTATAGTTTAGGCAAAAAGAATGAATTTGTCGTCATGTGTCACAAGAGATTTATTTTACACCGCCACCTCTAAAATTTAAGTTTCTGATAAACCACTCATCTCATAATATTTTCAAAAATTCAACAGAACTGAGAAGTCAAATGGAAAACAAACTCGGCAAATCTTGTCAGGTTGTTTTCAACCCTTGTTTATTTTTTTGTTGTCTGCATATACACCTTTTGAGAGTGAATCACTTACAGTTTCTGCTATGCTGTGGGGAGAACAAACAGAGCAGAGGTGCATGTTGGGTGCCTGGGTTGCTTGTGCAAACAGCCACTGGTACTGTAAACAGTACAATCACACACACTGTAAACAGTTCTAGTGGCTACATGCCTAAGGAGGTCAAACTCTGCAAGAGCACATACTTGCCTTCCTGATAAAGCAGTATGGCAACTTGTGAGCAGTGACTTTAAAATTTGAAAGACTCACAATAAAGAAGCACATACTTACCCTTTGGATAAAAGACACGTGGCAAAGGTCACAGCTGAAGGGACGTTTCTGATATTTCCTTTCCACTTTTTTCAGTGATTTCTGCTTCTTCAGCTGGACATGGTGGCCACCACACTGGTGCTTTTTTAGCCTGAAGAGAGATGGCCTCCGCTTTCTCTTCTCTGCTGCACCAGATGCCAAGCCTGGCTGTACACTGCTGACTTGTACAGTACCGGTGGGTGCATGCACAAGAGGGTTCAGAATAGGTCCACTCTTTTCTTCCTTGTCTTTTTGAGATGTGCAAGTCGCTCCTTCTGATTGGGAGTCAGTATCTTCTACTGTTTCTTCACAGTTTTTCTCAAGTTCTGCGATGGCTGCGATCAGCTCCTGCAGTTTTTTCGTCGCTTGTCTGGGCGGACATCTCCTGACTGCTTGTAGGGCAAAGCCCTGGTCTGGTTTTCTGGAACAATGCTTTCTTTTTCTCCTACGTTTGGTTCTACTGTACTTGTCTCCTTCGCTATTATAATCACTACTGTGTTGCTCTCGATCCTGTATCTTTCTTGTTTTTCTTGCCATCTTGGTCAATGTGCCATTTTCATCCTTTGATGGGTTTTGTACAATTCCAGCATAATCATGATCTCTAACATCCGTTCTCTTTTGACTTGTGAAACTGTCCACTGCTCCCTTCCCATCATGCACACACTGCTGGTGATGTCGCAGGGCAATCCACGTGAAGAACTTCAGTGGACACGCATCACACGCACGCTTCTTCTCTGTGTCGCTCTTGTGCAGCTCCCTGTGTACATGCAGCTTGACTTTGGATGTGAATCTGTCTTCACAGTCCGGACACTGGTGTGGCCTGGTCCGAGAGTGGATGAGTGTGTGGCGTTTGGCGTCAGCCTTGCGGGAGAACTTAGCACTGCAATGCGAGCAATGGAAGGGACGGCTGCCCAAATGGTGCATGACATGTTGACGGCAGGCTGCAGCAAAGTGAAACAACTTGCTGCACTGGCTACAGGAATACCTCACGCAGCCATCGTTACTCTTTGTGCCCATTATCACAAACGCAGATTTTGGTATATCCTAGAACACAGACACAAAATAAAAGGTGTACGAAAACAAACACAAAACAAACACAAAACAATCACTAAACAATCACAAAGCAAACACAAAACAAACACAAAACAATCACAAAACAAACACAAAACAATCACAAAACAAACACAAAACAAACAAAAAACAAACACAAAACAATCACAAACGACTTGCTACAGGTTAACCCTTTTAATCCCAACACCTTAAAGCAGGAGATGGATCAACCGCACAATAAATCAAGGGTATTGCCTGATTAGCTTGGTGCCATCAGGTGCCAAGCTAATCTGGCACTACCCTTGAATTATCATGGTCGATTCATCTCTTGCAACTGGTACACAGTCGCTAGATGACATCTACAAATTTGGGAAATGCAACCATGGGATTAAAGCCAACAGGCAACTGCTTGAAACAGCTGTGTATTGTGGTCTTTCCTTACAGCTTATGTCCATTTGAACATCACAGGTACTCGTTTCCCTCCAGACAACGTGACATCTAAACACTGTACAAACACCTAGTTCCTCTTCAACCTAACCATCCTTGTCTAATAATAGATTAGCAGCAGACGACACCGATAGGGCGATAGTTTTGACTGGAGCTACACACATGTGCATTGAAGTTCCCCACGTTGCCTAGCAGCGTTGGCGCGTCAGCCATCATCTTAAGAGGATAGAATAGTCTGTCACAGATAATAGTGAAGTAGTGTTTCAACACGTTTTTCTTCATGTTTCTTTCTCTTTGGAAACAAACAAAAACAGATTCTGGTTAGCGGTTTCTTATGGTGATGGCAAGACTTGCTGTTATTGCCTATAGCACGTCAGGACTTTCCTGACATTGTCCTGACCGTGATTTAAACAGACACTTCTTTGCCGGTGTGACTTCAAAAATGATTGTACAACTAGAGTGACATTCCTTGCAAGGAATCAGTTTGGCGATGAGCCTAGCAAATGGAAGTTAGTAGTAGCACGAGAGATTTGAAATACTGCATCAGATTGACAGATTTGGCACGAGATGCTGAGTCTGCACCGACTGCACTTTGACTGCACCAAGTGGAATGTTTTTACTGACACTACAAACGACATTGCCGAGCTGGCTGACACAGTTTGCAGCTACATAAATTTCTGCGTAGTGTTGTGCCTAAAACAACTGTTAAAATCTATTCCAACAACAAACCTTGGGTCACGAAGCACATCAAGGAGGTCTTAAACAGAAAGAAGAAAGCTTTTGAAGACAAGAACAAAGAACAGTTACGGACAGTACAAAAGGAACTGAAAAGGGAGCTTAGGAAGGGGAAGGAAGCATATCGAAAAAAGGTAGAAAAACAGTTTGAGACTGGTAACATGAAACGTGTGTGGGAGGGTATGAATCTGATGAGTGGGAACAAGAAGCAAAAAGCTGTTCCGGTTTTGAGCAAAACTACGGACTATGCCAACGACTTAAATCAGTTCTATGCAAGATTTGATTGTTATGATTTTGAGCATGAGAGGGAACAGGTCAAGGATGCTAGTTAGTGGACCTAAACACATGCAAAGTGAAGTGATTGTGGTGACTGAGGAGGAGGTGCTTAGCGTACTTAAACATACCAACCCAAACAAAGTGGCTGGGCCAGATGGTGTTAGATCAAATGTGTTAAAATTATGCGTTGAACAACTGTACCGAATTCTTTGCTATATTTTTAACATGTCACTTACCCAGTGTGTCGTTCCCTGTTCATGGAAGATCTCTTGTATTGTCCCCGTGCCAAAAAAGCAAACTGTATCTGTGATGAATGATTTAAGACCAGTTCCTCTTACCTCGTGTGTCATGAAGGTTTTTGAGAGGGCTGTTCTTTCACATTTTAAAATACAGGTTGCAGATTTTATGGACCCCTTTCAGTTTGCTTAAAGAAGGCAAAGAGGTGTTTATGATGCCATTTTGCATGTTGTAAACAAAATCTACTCTCATTTAGAGAAACCAGGAGCCTCCATTCGACTGATGTTCTATGATTTTTCATCTGCTTTTAACACCATTCAGCAATGCATACTCGCCTCCAAACTAGTTCACATGAACATAAATGCCTCTACCATTCTTTGGGTTTTGGACTATCTCACTAACCGGCCACAGTACGTCAGAATTAGTTCGGATCTAATCTCAGATGTACTTTTTACCAACACCGGTGCACCACAGGGGACTGTCCTGTCGCCTTTTTTGTTTTCTTTGTACACAGCAGACTGTAGAGCTACTCATGACGACTGTGTCATGGACAAATACGCTGACGACACGGCACTGACAGGTCTGATTACAGATGAGGACGACAGACACTATCGACAAGAGATCGATGACTTTGTAGAGTGGTGCGATAGAAACTACCTTGAATTACATGTTGGCAAAACAAAAGAGATGGTCATAGATTTCAGGAATAACAAACAGCATCCCGGTCCTGTTGTTATCAAGGGAACAGAAGCTGAGCGTGTAGAGTCCTACAAGTATTTAGGTGTTCTTTTTGACAACGCGCTCAACTGGAAACAAAACACAGATGCTATTGTGAAAAAAACACATACCCGTCTTTACTGTTTGAGAAAGCTCAAATCATTTCATATAAGCACTCAGCTTTTACAGATGTTTTACTGCTCCAGTATTGTTAGTATTTTAACTTTTGGACTGACGTGCTGGGGGAGAAAGTTATGTAACAGAGACCAAGATCGTCTTAACAAAGTAATCCGGAAAGGGGGCGGGGTGATTGGTAGGGCACAGGATAATTTGGACACATTGTACAACAGACGGATTACGAACAAATTGGCCAACATTCTTGATGACAAAACACATCCACTTAGATATGAATTTGACAGCAGACGTATCGAACGAAGTGGCAGACTCCGAGTACCCAAAAATCGTACATCACGTTATGCCAACTCTTTTGTCCGTCAGGCACAGTAATATCAGTAGATAGTGTCGGTCAACATTCTTCCGTCCTTAGTACTAACCCTCTCAGTATTATTATTAGTAGTATTATTAGTATTATTATTATACAAAGGTAACAATACGTCTGTTACAGTTCATTTTCTTTATTTGAGTGTTATGGGTTATTTAATGATTTTTTTTTTTTTTTTAATGAGTGAATGATGATGCCATGTGTTGTATGGGCAGACAGTGAATTTCCCCGTGAGGGATTAATAAAGTATTATTGTATTGTATTGTATAAGGCCGGTTCGAAGAGAGGAGAAAAATTCCTCACCGGTGAGAGTGAGACCCCCTCGCGCTGGGACCATATGGCGTTGAGGCGCGTCCCCTGGGTGGTGGATAGGGGGTCCCTCGTGAGAGGGGTGCACCGAATGAAATAAGGTGCCGTGAACCAACATGGTCTAAGGGAAGGTGACCCCGACAGAAAACCCCTGGTCCTCCTAGTAAGGGGGTTGGGCGTGGGGGTAGCTTCCCCACCCTGCAAAAAAGGAAATAGCTACAAAAACGCCGACGAAAAGACTAACAGTAATTCCTTTCCTGGAGGAGGAAGGTTCTTCTGCCAGAAGATTTATGACGTCCTGTGGTGAAAGCCGGAAGTCTTCAGAAGCCACAGGACCGAGCCGCCTCTCTCTATCCAGGAACACAACCATGGGCACATGGAACGTCAAGACCATGTACCAGAGCGGCAAGGCCGCCCAGATAGCAGCGGAAATGCAAAAGTACAACCTTTCCCTGTTAGGTATCAGTGAAGCCAGATGGACGCAGTCTGGCCAGAAAAGGCTGTTAAGTGGGGAGATGATTCTGTATTCAGGTCATGAAGAGGAGAATGCCCCCCATACAGAAGGTGTAGCATTCATGCTGTCACCAGTGGCACAGAGAGTGCTGATGGGCTGGGAACCTCTTGGGCCAAGAATCATCACAGCAGCCTTTAGAACCAAGAAAAAGCTCAAGCTGAACGTCATCCAGTGTTATGCGCCCACTAATGACAGTGAGGAGGAAGAGAAACAAGAGTTCTACGACCGACTCCAGAGTGCCTTGGACAAATGTGCGGAGCGAGACATCACCATCGTCATGGGCGATTTTAATGCCAAAATAGGGGAGGACAACACCGGATACAAAGAGGTGATGGGGAGACAGGGACTAGGCTCGGAGATGAGTGAGAACGGGGAGAGGTTTGTAGAATTTTGTGCTCTAAACCAACTTGTTATTGGAGGCAGCATCTTCCCACACAGAAGGATACACAAAGCAACTTAATAATAATAATAATAATACCGTTATTATATAGGCGCTTTTTCTCAATTTTGGGGAAATCGACTCAAAGCGCCGCGCCTGAAACCCAACACACACACTCACGAAACAGACACGGATTTACGCCATTTAAGACAAACACAGTACAAGACAAACGAAGGGCCAGTCAGCTACTGAAGTTACAGAGATTTTTGATCGCTTGTATTTGAAATTTGTAAAGTGGCCTGAGACCGGTACCAAAGTGAGGGGGGGGGGGGGGGGGGGTGGAAGAACCGGAGTACCCGGAGAAAGAACCCCCGACGGTCCGCCCGAATTAACGGTGACACTTACCAGAGGAGAAAAGTCCAACGCCGGAACCCGGTATCGAACCGCGCACCTTTGGCATTGGTGGCAGGCGCCTTAACCACTGCGCCACGGACCGCCCCAAACTTGGGTCTCACCTGACCATACAACAGAGAACCAAATAGACCATATCTGCATTAGCAAGAAATTTAGAAGATCCCTTCAAGATGTTCGAGTGAGGAGGGGAGCAGATGTCGCCTCCGACCACCATCTGCTTACCTTAAGAATGAAGCTCAAGCTAAAGAAAGCCGCACAGAGACAAGAAGAAGACAGCGCTATAATGCAGGCCTCCTGAGAGAAACTGGAGTTAGAGAAGAGTTCAAACTGGTGCTGTCCAACCGGTTTCAAGCGCTACAGGAGCTAGTAAGTGAAGAGGAGGCGGTCACCACAGAGCAGCAGTGGAAGGCAGTTAGAGAGGCGCTGAACTCAACCTGCAAAGACACTGTAGGGTTCAGAAAACACCATCACAAAGACTGGCTGTCGGCACAGACCTTGAAGAAGATAGAAGTGAGGAAGCAGAAGAAAGCAATTGTCAACAACAGTCGCACGAGAGCAGCCAAAGTAAGGGCACAGGGGGAATACTCAGAAGCCAACCGCGAGGTGAAGAGGAGTATCAGGGCAGACAAGAGGGCCTACACAAACAGCCTGGCAGCAGAGGCAGAAAAGGCAGCAGGCAGCGGCAACATGAAACAGCTCTACGACATTACCAGAAGATTGTCAGGCAAGTATGGCCATACAGAAAGACCAGTAAAAGACAAAGAAGGCAAGCCAATTGCAGACAGAGCAGACCAACTCGACAGATGGGCTGAGTATTTTGAAGAGTTACTGAACAGACCTAGCCCACCCGACCCCCCAGACATCCAGCTGGCAGAGACCGACCTACCCATCAGCTGTGACAGACCCAGCCGGGAAGAGATCAGAAGAGCAGTGGCATTTTTGAAGAACGGCAAAGCAGCAGGCCCAGATGGCATCCCTGCGGAGTCTCTGAAAGCAGACCTAGAGACAACAGTGGAGATGCTGTACCCACTGTTTGGAAAGATCTGGGAAGAGGAGGTGATGCCAGCTGACTAGAAGGAGGGGTACCTAATCAAGCTTCCCAAGAAAGGCGACCTCAGCAAGTGTTCCAACTACAGAGGAATCACCTTGCTGTCAGTACCAGGAAAGGTTTTCAATAGGATCATCCTGGAGAGAATGAAGAGCTCCGTTGACCCCCAGCTGAGAGACCAGCAAGCAGGATTCAGGAAGAACTGATCATGTACAGACCAGATCGCCACTCTCCGCATCATTGTGGAACAGTCTCTGGAGTGGAGCGCCCCGCTGTACGTCAACTTTGTGGATTATGAGAAAGCATTTGACAGTGTGGACCGAGAGACTCTGTGGAAACTCCTACGACACTACGGTGTACCCACAAAGCTCGTCCGCCTGATCAAGAGCAGCTACGATGGCATGACATGTCGCGTGATCCACGAAGGGCAGTTCACCAGGGAGCTCCAGGTCAGAACTGGTGTCAGGCAGGGGTGTCTGCTGTCTCCGTTCCTCTTCCTACTGGCCATAGACTGGGTCATGAAGATCATCACAGAGCACAGACGAAGTGGAATACAGTGGACACTGTGGACACAGCTTGACGACCTCGATTTTGCAGACGACTTGGCATTACTGTCCCACACTCATCAACAAATGCAGGACAAGACCACGAGGCTTGCTGACATCTCGTCCCAAGTGGGCCTCACCATTCACAAACAGAAAACAAAGACAATGAGGCTGAACGCAACCAGGGAAGAACCAGTCTTGCTTGCTGGCACCCCGTTGGAGGAGGTGGAGTCCTTCACCTATCTCAGGAGCATCATAGACAAAAAAGGTGTCACTGATGCAGATGTCAGAGCACGAATCGGTAAAGCCAGAGCAGCCTTTCTCCAGTTGAAAAAAGTGTGGAGTTCCAGAGAGCTGTCACAACACACCAAAGTCCGGATTTTCAGCTCCAATGTAAAAGCAGTTCTCCTATATGGAGCAGAGACTTGGAGATTGACAAAAACCACAGTCAACAGAGTACAGACCTTCATGAACAGTTGCCTTAGAAGAATTTTGAAAATCCACTGCCAGAGAAGATCAGCAACGTCAGACTCTGGGAGAGAACAGAGCAGATAACAGCAGAGAATGAAATTGGGCGAAGAAGATGGGGATGGATCGGTCACAGTCTGAGAAAGCCAGCTTCCAGTATCACTAGGCAGGCATTGTCATGGAACCCCCAGGGAAAGAGGAAAAGAGGTAGGCCGAGAAACTCCTGGCGTCGAGACCTCCAGGCAGACATCAAGAGACTGAAAACCACCTGGAGTAGAATCGAAGGAGAAGCACAGGACAGGAGTTGCTGGATTGATTGATTGATTGTACATTGCTTAACGTCCCGACAGCAACAAGGCTTTCTCAGGACGTGCCTGCACTGCTTGTGAAAAAAAAAAATAAACAGAACATTGAATGTATGTCGCCAGCCGGTCAAATACATTAAATAAACCTAACACATGAGGCCTAAATAAAGCTAAGACCATTTAGCAACACACATCCAATATCAAGAGCTACAGGCAGTGCAGACAGTAGGGAGAGTTTTAAAAAGGCAAATACAGGTGAACGTACCAAGGGTAGACAGAAACACATGCCCCAGAATAGAGAGAAAAACTCACCCTGTGGGGCTGACCAGGGTGACCCTGGGAACTAAAAAGTACCTAACCCCACCCAAGTCCCCCAGGGCAGACCCGGGTGGGGAAGGAGTTGCTGGAGGTCTCTCGTCGACGGCCTATACCCGGGTAGGGGTGACAGGCGTAAGTAAGTAAAGTAAGAGTGAGACCGCCTCAGGGATGAAAAGCAAGGTTGCATTTCAACTTATTGTGTATGCTACATGGTTGTTTATGTTGTCTTCATTCGATACATTTCACACTGCAAAAGAGCTTACTATGTTCTCTTCATTCTATACATTTCACGCTGCAAGAGCGTATTATGTTCTCTTCATTTGATACATTTTAAGCTGCAAAAGAGGGGTATGATGTTCTCTTCATTCGATACATTTCAAGCTGCAAAAGAGCGTATTATGTTCTCTTCATTCGATACATTTCACGCTGCAAAATAGCGTAATATTATCTCTTGATACGACACATTTCACACTGCAAAAGAGTGTATTATGTTCTCTTCATTCGATGCATTTTATGCAGCAAAAGAGTGTATTAGGTTCTCTTCATTCTTTCTCTTCATTGGATACATTTCATGCTGCAATAGAGCATACTGAGCCAAGGTTACATCAGCACTGGCCTGAACCACAGTGAACCACAGGCGCTCGACATCAGTCATGCCTCATGCTGTACTGTCTTGTCTGTACACGCTACGAATACATCACAACAATACAGTATAATACGATGTTGATGTAGAAAAGTTATTGACTGGCAGTCGAGTGCCTGTGAGTAGGCCTGCACAAACACTTTCTAGTGCGGTACAAAGTATACAACAGCATTCAGTAACCTCAGTAATCTTTCAGCAAGTGGAAACTGGTCGGCTTCAGAAGATGCAGTTTATTCATTTTCATAAGTATTCACGGTTTACAGTCCTCAACATGTCTAGAGATCTCATGGTGTGTGTGTCTCTGTGTGTGTGTGTGTGTGTGTGTGCGTATGTGTGTGTGTGTGTAGTTTGCAAACTTTAACGTTGGCATTTTCTCGGAGACTTTTCAAGCCACATTCTTCAAACTTGGCCCAAGGATACTTTGTGGCGAGGCCTTTCTAAACATACCAATTTGAGTGACCTCTCACAAAGGTCAAGATCACAGGGGCTCAGGAAATAGGTGAAAAATAGCTATATTTTGACATTCTTTTTTTTTCTGAAATACTATTCACAACTTCAAACCCAAACTTGGTACAAAGATAGCTGAGGGTAAGACCTTTCCATGCCTACTAATTTGGTTGATCCCTCAGTAAGGTCAAGGGTCACAAGAGCCGGCTCAGGAAATAGGTTCAAAATAGCCACATTTTGAAAAAAGATTTTTTTTTTTTTCAAAAACAACTTTAAACCCAAACTTGCTACAGAGATACCTGATGGGAAGACCTATCTATGCATACTGTTTGGATAACGCTTCGGAAAAGTCTAGAATCACAGGCTGGCAAATGTGTGTAAAATGCCAATTTGTGATAAAATTTTAGGTATTGGCAACATTTTTGCAAATTTTTCCAATGAAACTTGGCACAAAGGTAGCTGATAAGACCTTTCTGTGCACTCAACTCATTGCAGAGGTCAAGGGTGAGGAAGGGGGTGCAGGGTTGGATCCAGGTTGGGGCAGGGGGGTTCAGACCAAATTTGTAAAAATGCTATAATAAAGTCCCTTTTTGGGGTGTTTGGGACCCCCACCCCCCTCCCTCATTTGTTCATTCGGTCCTTGGAAGCAAGGTCTATCGTATCGCCCCCTCCCCCCCCCCCCCTCCCCTCCCTCTTGCACTCCTCGCTGTTTGATTTTTGGCACCCCGAAAGCAAGGTCTGTCGTTCTGAAACCCCCCCCCCCCCCCCCCCCCCCCCCCTTGTTGTTTGAATTTTGCTACCCCTGGCAGCAAGGTCCGTCGACTCCCCCCTCCCCCTCCTCTCCCCGTTGTTTGATTCTTCGGCCCTTGGAAGCAAGGTCTGTCAACTACTCCCGCACCCCCCCCCCTCCTCTCCCTGTTTGATTTTTTCGGCCCCCGTATATAACAAATTGTAGTGTCGAGGAGGCCTTTTGTATCAGGTTCACGGTTCCAAACAAGACATTGGACCCACCCCCCCACCCTCCCCTCCTCCCCCGCAGGACAAAAGTAAAGTGATCCGACCCTGTCATGTGTTCTTAGAACATTTCGGCAGTCTTTCTGAACGTGTCTTAACCCATTTCGCCTGGGACCCTGAAGCAGGAAATGGATTGACCATGATAATTCAACGGTACTGTCAGATTAGCTTGGCGCCTTCAGGAGACAAGCTAATCTGACACTACCCTTGAATTATCATGGTCAATCTATGCAGCTGGTACTACACAGAGGTTATGCAACAGCTCCAACATTTGAGAAATGGGACCTTGGGTCTAAATGTGTGTGTGTGTGCGTGTGTGTGTTGTGAAGGGGTGAGGGAGATGTAGGGGCGGGGGGGGGGGGAGGGGGAGGTGTGCATACAAATACGTGAGGCTAGTATCTGATAAGTGAAGTTATTGCCTGGGTCACGGGAGTTCGCTACACTGACCCTTGTAGGCCTGAGGGAGGTCAAAGGAACCATGCATTGTACCCCCTTCGACCAACAAGGTATTCAAGCTGTTTTGTTTACAGGAAAAAACTCAAATTCGCTCATTTTGCGCTTATAAGACACCATTGAATGTGGCATTTGGTCACGTGACAACATGTGGGCGTTAGCTTTGGCGCCTCGTGTTTTGAAAGTTTATGAATTTGGATTACCAAACAATGCCCCCTCACAGTCAGACTGGTGCTGAGAGCGATTTTAAGGTAAATTTTTTATTTTTACAGCGTTCACATGAGGTCACAGATAGTGAAAGGACCGTATTCACTTTCTGTTGGCACACATGCAAAGCGGCGAAAGTGATTCTATTATTTTCTGTCTGTCATCCGTCTGCCATGGTCTGTGTCAAAAACTTTAACGTCGGCATTTTCTCGGAGACTATTCAAGCCATAGTCTTCCAACTTGGCCCAAGGATACTTTGTGTCAAGACCTTTCCAAACATAGCAATTTGAGTGACCTCTCACAAAGGGGGAGGTCACAGGGGCTTACAAAATAGGTAAAAAATAGCTATATTTTGACATAATTTATTTTTTTCTAAAATGTTATTCACAACTTCAAACCCAAACTTGGTACTAAGATAACCTGAGGGTAAGACCTTTCAATTCATACTAATTTGGTTGATTCCTCGGAAAGGTCAAGGGTCACAAGAGCTCAGAAAATAGGTCCAAAATAGCCCATATTTTGTCAAAGATGATTTTTTTTTTTCTCAAATACTGCAAACATGGAGAGGGTCACAGGCTTGCAAATGTGTGTAAAATGCCAATTGTTGATAAAATTGTAGGTATTATGCACATTTTCACAAAATTTTCAATCAAATTTGGCACACAGGTGATGATAAGACCTTCCTATCATGTATACTAGTTCAGTCAACTCTATGATATCATAAAGGTCAAGGGTCACGGGTGTTTGACAGCTGTGTGAAAGCTAATTAGATTTTGAGAAAACATGGATTTTGCTGGTGCAAAAAGTCATCTCTTTGTCACAAGGGACACACATGTTACATCTAAAATCCACATTATGGTCTGTGGTGTTAAATCCAGATCTATGCCCTTTGGAGATGGGTGGCGTTTGCCTATCGATGGCACTGTTTTTATCAGTCAGCAACACAATATCAAGATTGATCTTGCGGGTGGTGGGATCATTTTTATGTGACTGAGTGTGTGTGTGTGTGTGTGTGTGCGCATGTGTATTTGTGTGTGTGTGTGTGTGTGTGCATGTGTATGTGTGTGTATAGTTGTGTGTAGTTGTAGGTGTGTGTGTAGGTCTGGATGTGCACATCACATATTTGTTCAGATATATTTCACCAATGACCCCACAGAAATCAGTCTGCCAAGACTGTCTAACCTGTCAGGTTAGTACTCCCTTTCACCAATGTGTTTACCGTAAATGTTACATATGTACCATAATCTATTTTCATACCAGAAATCCATTTTCACATGATACTGACAGTTGTGCATTACAAACTTGTGGTAAGTGCAGTTGGATGAGAAGTATAATTTCTGTAGTAACAGTAATTGTTTATTATCACACAGTAATATTGTTGTCTGTCTTTTAAATTTGTTATGTGTGTAGTGTCCTATACAGAGTTTTAATGTTAGCACAGGAATTTTAATGACAGTTTGTGCACAGGAATTTAGTTCAGTTGTTGAGAGCGTTTTGACCTTTCACCTTGTGTGGTGGTATGGAGGTCTCATTGTGAAAACAAAGCAAAGCTGGCACAGGTTGTCAACCAGGCGAGCAAAACTGTCGGCACGAAACAGACACAGTTGTCCGACTTGCATTCTCTGGCCTTGAGGAGGAAAGCAGTTCAAATACTTGGCTATTCTTACCACCCTCTCAATGGCGCTTTTGAATTCCTCCCGTCTGGTCCGCAACTCAAGGTGCCACTTGCTCGTAAAAACATCTACAAGAGATCATTTGTGCCATCAGCTGTGAACGTGCTTAATTCATAACTAGTATATTTGTACCCACAGGTCTGTGATAAAGCTGGTCCATGATACTGTATACCGGCTGATAAACTTTAGCATGATATCTGATAGTAAATGTGATATATCATATTATACACTTGTATCACAGGCCTTCCTCGCCCAATACCTGTGATACTAGGCAGTGTGATATACGAGTGAAGTGTGTGTGTGTGTGTGTTTGCAGCTGCCAAATTTTATTTATTTCAACTACACAAGAAACATTAGAAGTGTACAGGACAAGTTGTACAGTTCACTTGATGTAACCTAGTGATCTCACCATTTGTTCTTCTATCTCCATCTATCTATCTATCCCGTAGTCTTGCCGACCGTTGGGGCAACACTGATGACTTGGCAACCAGCTCCCTCCATTCCACTCTGTTCTCTGCCATTCATAGTGTTTCGCTTGCTCAGCTTCAGTCCTGTCCTCCCATCTTTTTCTCTGCCTTCCTCTCCTGCGCCCTCCTTGCACAGTGCCTTGCAGGATTGTCTTAGCAAGCCCTGCTGATCGCGTGACAGGCCCATACCATTTCAGTTTGCGTTTTTTCACAATGGCTAATAGGTCTTCATAAGACTCGATGGCTTGCCCGATTCTGCTTCCCACTTCCTCGTTCATGATGTGATCTCTGTACGTAATGCCAAGAAGCCTTCAACAACATCTCATTTCGCCCTCCCCTTGCACAGTGCCTTGCAGGATTGTCTTGGTAAGCCCTGCTGATCGCGTGACAGGCCCATACCATTTCAGTTTGCGTTTTTTCACAATGGCTAATAGGTCTTCATAAGACTCAATGGCTTGCCCGATTCTGCTTCCCACTTCCTCGTTCGTGATGTGATCTCTGTACGAAATGCCAAGAAGCCTTCAACAACATCTCATTTCAGTGGCTTGTATCCTCCTTTCGAGGCCTGCTGTGAGGGTCTATGACTCACAGGCATATAAGAACACTGATTTGACTAAGGAGCACATCAGTCTGATCTTGGAGTAGAGTGTGATGTTTCTGTCCTTCCATATGGTCTTCAGTCTTGTCAGCGCTGTTGTTGTCTGTGCAATCCTAAACAGTATTTCTGGTTTTGATCCCTCTTCTGTCACAATGGCTCCTAAGTATTTGAATTTCTTAACTGTTTCCAGTTTTGGGCCTCCAACCATGATTTCAGTGCCAATGCCACTGGCGTTATTGGTCATCAGTTTGGTCTTCTCTGCGCTGATTTCCATCCCAAATGCAATGGCTGTACTGTCCAGATTTACCACCAGCTGAGCTAGCTCCTCCTCTATTCCTGCAAGGCCATCAATGTCATCTGCGAAGCGCAAGTTCTTGATTGTTCTGCCTCCAATACTGACAGTTCCTTCATGATCTTTCAGAGCGTCCCTCATGATTCTTTCCAGGAAGATGTTGAAAAGAGTGTGTGTCAAAATGGCTGTTGTGATGCGTCTAGTGTGGTAGCGCAGTGGTAGTGCTTGTCACTTCTCACCTTCAGCTTCCACCACTGGCTGGCTGCCTGTTCCTCAGCTATGATTTCCTGAAGCCTGCCTGTTTCTCAGCCTTAAGTCTCTGTTGTTGGTCTCTGCACTGCAGTAGCGTCCACATGTGCCTTTCCAGTTTTTAACAGCATCCTCTCCTATTTTGGCATTCCAGTCTCCATGCACAAGAATGTCTTTCTTGGGGGTCTGGTCCAGGACTTCTTGCAGTTGGTCAGAGAAGTCTTCTATTTCCTCGTCATCATAGTTTGTTGTTGGCGCGTAAACTTGTACAATGGTGATATTAAATGGGGTTGC
This sequence comes from Semisulcospira habei, assembly GCA_036245525.1. NCBI lineage: Eukaryota > Metazoa > Mollusca > Gastropoda > Semisulcospiridae > Semisulcospira > Semisulcospira habei. Next base: position 79,418,835 of record BTPG01000002.1, read on the forward strand.
ACTCAAGCGTATGGTGATAAGCCTGCTGGAGACAGGCCGACAACTCATGACAGTGTTCACGATGTCTTTGTGGATGAGAAATCCAACACCCTGTTTGTGTTTGTCATCTCTGCCACTGTAGTACAGTTTGTGGTTTTCCTGAGTTGATATTTCCCCAAGGTTCTTCCATCGTACTTTGCAAAGTCCTAGGATGGTCCAATGGTATCTGTTCATTTCGTCTGTCAGTTCCTCTACCTTTCCAGGCGTTCTTAATGTTCTGACGTTCCAAGTGCCAATGCTGATGTTGTTTCTGGCACGGAGTTTTGATGGTAACACACTTAACACCTCTGTCCTGGCGCAAGACAGAAGGCGCGGTCCTTGTTCCGGGTGACGACCGATCCGGTATGGATTGAGGTAAGGTTGTCATTGCATGTGGTGTGTCTTGGGCAAATGAACTTGGTGGAGCCCATCCCTCTCCAGGCTGTTGACCACAACCGAAACTCCACATAACTAGTGGCTCGTCTTGGTCTTGGACACTTGGCCGATGAGACCTTCATGGGACTCCTTCGTCCTGGGTGGTGACTTCATCAAGGAAGTTCATACGCCCAATCAGGTACCGTGTCAGCACCCTAGCCTTTGGTTAACCAAAACCTAACCTGCAAGGCAGCAGGGGACTCGTGGAGGGTGGGGTCGTCTATGTCCCGTGCAGATGTGAACATCTGTCCACTGCCATTTGTTCTTGGCTTTGGTAATTTTGCATTTTATGTGCATACAGTCTGTACATGTGTGCACTTGCTTTCTGTGTATTGTGGTAGTGAGTTTTAACACATTCAGCCCTGACGCACTACAGCAGGAGATGGGTCGACCATGATAATTCAAGGGTAGTGCCAGATTAGCTTGGCGCTACCCTTGAATTATCATGGTCGATCCATCTCCTGCAACAGGTGCATAGTTGTTAGATGATGCCTCCAAAATTTGGGAAATACATGCGCCGGGCTGAATGAGTTAATTATGGTGTGTGTGTATGTGTGTGTGTGTGATTAGTGAGGAAGCAGTGCATTACAAGTGTGATTTACCTCACTGTAGTGACTTACATTATAGTAAACCAGTATAAACCTATGAGTTTGAACTCAGTTCACTTTTTGGATTGTACAGAGTTCTTTTCGTCACTGCCATTCCATTTCCTTGGCTGGCTTGTTGAACAACATTGTAATTTTATTACTACCTACCAGAATACCTATATTTTGTATGAGTGTTAGCAGTGTGTTTGTTTTGCGTGTGCTAAGTTGCAACTTACTCTGTCAGCTTTATTATTTCAAGAGTATTGTCACAAACGAAATAAAAGAGTATGTTATTTCTATATTTCTGCCTAACCTGAGACGACGTGTAAATAACTTTGGCGATTACGTTGTATGGAATATGAGAATATATTTTCTCCATTGTTTTATGATGTAACTGTAAATAATCAAGCAATAGCCTGATATTGATGTGACGAGAATGAAGTATTAGATTGTAGTTAGAATGTGACCATTTTAATACATATTTTATCACTAATTTCTTTGGGTTCGGTTCTTTATCATTAGCTATGTGGAAACATTAGCGCTTATACACACCATTCTTTTTCTAGATCTTTCTACCTACTGATCCGAGATCCCAGCACCCAGCAGTGCCCAGAACCTCTATTCTTTTATGGGGTATTGTTGATGATGCATGTTGTTATGACCAAAAGTGACGATGATATTAAAATACAAAATTGTGTCCTTTACTGATTATAGGAATAATGATCACATAACCTTTGTCTTGCCTTGTACTGTTTGTCTTCAGAGTGAATGTGTGTGCATCACGTGAGCGTGCATGTTGGGTTCAGTAAAGTGCCTATATAATAACCCGCATTATTATTATAACCTATTTTTCAGATTTGTTTTATGTCTTATTGACTTGCACTTGACGCATGGACAGGCTACTATCGAGTGTGACACCCAAATTTGTTACATCGAGGAGAGAAGGGCACCGTGGCATCACAGATTTGTAATGATTTTTCATTCATTACATCACATTCATACAGATTATATGAAAACAAATGCTCGCATTGAACAGTTTAACATTTCTTGGATGACCTGGCCACAGTCAGCAAAATGCAGACTTGTTTCCGACTTTCACCAACATTCTCCTTGGAACCTACACTCAGAGTAATATTGTCCACAAATTCCTGCACAGAATGCAGTGGAAGAAATGTTGACATCACAGTAAAACTTGATAAAGAATATTGTTGACTCACAGCTGTAATTGACATTCATTATTTTCAAGCTATGTGCTCTAGCTGCAAGTTAAATTCAGGACATGCAACCTATTTAGCGAATCAAGTTAGCTGTCAGCTAGCTATCTTGCAGGTAGGCTTTATCCTGGAGTTTTAGTATCTAATTTAGCTCCCTTGCCTAACTTAGCCCCCTTGTCGTGCAACTGGCCCCCTAGACATAGGAATTCACACAACAAATGGATAAATATGTGAAGTCAAAGTTTGGAACATGAACACCCAATGAAGCATCATCTTAATGGTATGAGAAACAGAGTCACATTATATGGGAAGTCCATGATGTCAGTTTTATGAATGTAGGCTTTGTATTTACTCTATGATAGTCTGTTTTCATTTTAAACGATATACCTTTAATTAATTTAGACTTTTAGATTAATAGGCGTGTGTGTTGTGTCAGTGTGTGTGGGAAATGAGCGTGGGTGTGTGAATGGGTACGCATTGGGTTGTGAGATTAGTTGTTCAGTTTTAAAGTTTGACAGTGTGTGTAGAGCATTGAATTGTGTGATAGAGTCGACTGAGATGTTTGTAATTGTAACGACACCAGCACACATTCCTATGCTTTATGTCTTAAGGCAAATGGCAAATGGCAATAAACAGTATTATTATTATTATTATTATTATTAAATAAACCACTTCATCAAAACAAACTTGTGCACATAGTGCAGTCCACACACGCTGTCATTTGGACATCAAGTGCAAAGTTTGCACACTTCAGCTCTTGTCTCCAAGATTTTATGGGCAACGATGTAAGGTAAACCTTCTTGACAACAGTAGAATAGTCCGTAACGAGTGTTTGAAAATCAGAAAATGTTTAAGTAAAATGAGTGAAAAGCAGCTGGTCTAGAATCTGTTTTCATGACTTGGACCATTACCAAATCTCCCCAAATTGGAGCGGTATACAAAGATATCCCAGTAAGCTTAGCGCGGTAAGATTATGACATATGGTGTGGGGATGCTATCTATGTAAAAGTGGTCTTGAGAGGTTCTATAGAGCGCCAGCCATGCAAGGAACATAGATACTATGTGGCATCAGCAAAGGGTGTAGATCATCATGAGCCCCTGTAACTGCAAGCACTCATGAAGATCTGTCTCTTGCGGCTGGATATGTTCTCTTTTTCTCAGCAGGGTTAAAGGCTGCTAGAGCTGAATCAGACTTTACAGAGGAGATGTGTCAAATTGGAACTCATTCCCTAATCATTTGGTGGCAGCAGAAACAATCGACAACTTCAACAAGAATGGCAACGCCCTTAAGGCTCATGTGCATGAACAATTCAGGTCAAACGTAAGTAAAGGGTTGGCCTTTGTACCTTAAATGTTTTCTCAAAATGTATGCATTTTTCACACTTTCATCAATCTCCCATGACACTTGACCTCTGTGAGTAGTGAACCAAAATAGTATGCATAGAAAGGTCTTATCAGCTACCTTTCTGCCAAATTTGGTTGAAAAGTTTGGCAAAAGTGCTGATAAAAGCTAAATTCTATATTTTTCACATCATTTGCTGATCTTTTATGACCCTTCACCTTTAAGAGGGGACATCCAAATTAGCACGCATACAAAGGTCTTACCATAAGCTATCTCTGGACCAAGTTTGGGTTTGAAGTTGTAAATAGTATTCGAGAAAACACTATTTTTGTGAAGACATAGCTATTTGTGACATTTCTTGATCTCTTGACCTTACTGAGGGATCATCCAAATTAGTATGCATAGGAAGGTCTTACCATCGGGTATCTCTGTACTAAGTATGGGTCTGAAGTTATGAATAGTATATGTAAAAAAAACAAATATTGTCAAACTATGGTTATTATGGACCTACATGTTTCCTGATCACCTTGACCTTTTGAGAGAGGTCAGTGAAATTGGTATGTTTAGAAAGGTCTTGCCAAAAAGTATTATTGGGCCAAATTTGAAGACTGTGGCTTATAAGTTAAATAGTCTCTGAGAAAATGCCAACATTAACATTTACAATGGACGCTGGATGGATGACCACTGGCCCAGAACATAGGCTCACTTTTGCTTCGCCCGTGAACCGAAAACCACCTGGAAGGCCACTGGTAACTCTGCAGTATATCTGCTACCACTAACCAACCTTCAGCCATGCAAACTGAGTCTCAAAGACGGACATAAATCAGTGCCAAGTACTAGAACACACAAATAAGCAGTCAAACATTTACAACAAAGAAGAATGGCAAAGCCCTCATGGCTCAAGTGCACGACTGAAGTGCATCATTTATCCGACCTATGTATCCCTTTGTATGTGCTGAAATGCAAAATGGCAATAGTACATGCAGAATCTGTCTTGACAACTTACATGTGTTTTACATCAGTTTGTCAACCTTCCTTGATCATTATCATGTATTGAAAGTGCATGCAACCACCCGTACTGTTTACCACACACACTGTTCACAGTACGGGTGGTTGTATACACAAGGTGGTTAACTAAACACCACAACAAATGAGCATTCCAAACTGAAGAGTACTCACCCTTCCTTTCAATTTATCAACTGATACCACTGGTATATCGAGAGCCATTGGTTCAGCTACATCAAGAACAACCTCTGCCCCCACACCCCCTTCCTCCTCATTCCTGCCATGTGCGTGAACCTTCTGATGAGCTGTCAGACTGTGAGGGGTTGTGAAGCCCACACCGCAGATCTCACAAACATGGGACACGTCACCCTCATGCGTTCGCTGGTGTCGCCTCAGGCTGGAGCTGTCGGTGAAAGTACCCCAACACACTGGACACCTGACGTTTTCAAAACACAATCAAAGTCACCTTAACCAACACCAATCTCACAGATGTCACACATTGTCACATTCATGCGTTTAATAATAATAATAATGTATATTTTTAATATATATAATATACTTTAAGTAAACAAGAAAAGAAAAGCCCTTATGGCTCATATGTATGACTGATCTACAGTGGAGTCCAGTTAACACGAACTCGCTTTACACGAATTTCCGGTTAACACGAACCGATTTTGCATTCCCGGCCGATGGCCTTTTTATTCTGTATTAAAATTTCACTGATAACACGAAATGCTTAACACGAAATTTCGCTGTACACGAAGCTTGTTTCGGTTTCCAACCAGGGCAATTCCCCTATTATTCACCTGTTTAACACGAACACAGATTCCATTCACCGAAAACCAATTCATGTTTCGCTCTCGCGCTGTAGTACACGACAGATCAGAGCGAACTCTAGTCTGTGATTGGCTGAATAGCCTTCGGCTGTTGTAATCCGTCTTCTCATTGGCTAGCATTTCTGAACTGTATTCATGTTGTTTGCATCATTCGTGTACCAACACAACCCTTTTACCGATGCGGGATTGTACTTCAGCCTGTGTTGCTTTTACCTGATGGATTGTAACTTACTAAGGATTTTACCTGATGGATTTTACATTAAATATGCGAGCTGAACACGTTTCCGTGTTTTCCTAGCGAGCTGAAGGTATGCATATAACGTACGATAATGTGCACTTTTAGCCTCCTACTCATTCACGCACACATCTCTTACACACTTTCTCCTTGAGCGCCGTGATCAATTTTGAGGCCATATTGGTCAACACGAAATACGTTTAACACGAAGTGATTTTCCGTGTCCCCAGAAATTCGTATTAAGCGGACTCCAATGTACATGTGTGACCTTTGTGACAATAAGTAAAGGGATGGCTTCTGCAACAACGAAATCAAGTATTCTCAAAATTAATCAGTTTTCACACATCTGTCAAAGCCGCTGGCCCTTGACCTTTGCAATGAGTCAACTAAATTAGTATACATACGAAGTGCTAAATTTGACTGAAAAGTTTGCAAAACTGTTGATAATAACTACAATTCTATACAAAAATTGGCATTTTACACACATTTGCTGATCTCTTATGACCCTTGACCTTTCAGAGGGCTCATCCAAATTAGTATGCATAGATAGGTCTTACCATCAGATATCTCTGTAGTAAGTTTGGGTTTGAAGTTGTGAATAGTATTTTAGAAAAAAAATCTTTTCTCAAAATATGGATTTTTTTTTAAAACCTATTTCCTGAGATCTTGTGACCCTTGACCTTTCTGAGGAATCAACCAAATTAGTATGCATAGAAAGGTCTTAAAGTTATCAATAGTATTTGAAGAAAAAAAATTATGTCAAAATATAGCTACTTTTTACCTATTCCCTGATCCCCTGTGACCTTGATCTTTTGAGAGGTCACTCGAATTGGTATGTTTAGAAAAGGACTTGTCACAAAGTATCCTTGGGCCAAGTTTGAAGACTGTGGCTTGAATAGTCTCCGAGAAAATCCCAATGTTAAAGTTTTTACCATTGACGATGGTAGATGGACGATGGTAGATGGACGACAGACGACGGATGGACAACCACTGGCCCAGAACATAAACTCACTTTTGAGCCAAAAAGCTCTAGGGTGCTGTACAAATGACATACTAACATACATACACCTTACATCCTAAAACACATATATTCCCTAACAAACACACTCATGCAACAAGATGTATAAGAAAAATTAAAACAACAAAATGGACACACCAATAAAAAATGCTCACACACAAAAAGACATGCCATAAAACTTATAAAGGATAACACCAGACAACTCTTAATGACAATAAAATGTTGACAAAAAGAAGAATTATAACAGTGAATGTATGTTTACAGGAATAAGTGCGTCTTCAAAGACTGCCGGAAACTATTGGCTGATTCAAAATGTCTGAGGAACTGTGGGAGTTTATTCCAAAGAAATGGTCCTTGGTATGAGAAAGACCTCTCACCAAAAGACTTAGTTCTCATAGTTGGAATGCATAATAGTTTTGTGTCTGCCAAGGAATGGAGCTGTCTTGAAGGTGTATATTTATAAAGAAGCTCGGAAAGATAGACAGGACCAGTAGAAAAAGACAGACAGGTATGACAGATGGATATAACTTTGTATTGTACTCTAGCTGTGACAGGCAACCAATGGAGTGAACGCAGGATGGGTGTGATGTGGTCTGACTTCTTTGCCTTGACAACAATTAGTTAGTTATTTGGGTTTAACGCCGAGCAGGCAACTAAGGCCATCTCACAGCAGGAAGGGTAAAAATCTGGTCATCCAGATTAAAAGAAAGGTCTTAAAACATGATGTAATATCCCTTTAAAATGTCAGGCTAAAATGTCGCACAGGTCTTTAAAGAAAACGTCGACAGACTCAAAAAGGTCAAAATAATAGAAACAGCATAGTCTATAAACGCTCAAATCTTATTAAAAATATGGCACTCTCTCAGAAAACTGAAGATCTTGTCCGGAGGCACATCCCGGAACAAAACCTTCAAGGAGTCTGCTGTGAAATGCTTATACCTTGTGTCGATTAGATCAGCACAAGACAGCAAAAAGTGTTGAACAGAGTACTGCTCGTCACAGGCACAACACCATGGACGCTCCTCCTGTTTTAGTAAATAAGAGTGCGTAACATACGTGTGCCCAATGTGGAGCCGAGCAAGGAAAGTCTCCTCACGGCGGCTGCCTCAGCGATAAGGTAGACCGTCGGACAACTTAGGAAGGGCTTCATGCAGCTTGTTACCTTCCTCTTTATCCCACTCGGACTGCCACTCACGGGCTATGTACGCACTAACCACATGTCTAAAATCACTATAAACAGTCTGTGTGTCAAGGACAGGGTCGTTGCGGGCATCGTTGGCAGCAGAATCTGCGATCCTGTTGCCTTCGATGCCCACATGCCCTGGGACCCAAATAAAAATGATGTCATAATATTCCTTTATCAAGTCCGCGTAAAGCTCTCTGATCTGCACCAGCAGTGGGTGGTCATTTCCCGTGCCCTGAAGGGTCTGCAGGGCAGAAAGAGAGTCAGACAGAATCAGGAAGTTCCTTTCTCTAGATCGATAAGCATGCCTGAGTGCCAATAGAACTGCCTGCAGTTCTGCACTAAATACAGATGAGTGGTCTGGGAGACGGTGCTTAAATGGGCGTCTAGGATGGCGAGAGGACACTGCAGCCGCAGCCACCCTCCCATCCTCAGACTTTGACCCATCCGTATAGATACGACAATAGCCAGGAAAAATTGAAAGCAGTTCATTGAGGCTCTGTTGGTATATGGCTGGTGGGCAGTCAAGTCCAGCAAGATGTCAGGAACTGGTAAGAGCCAAGGTGGAGTGATGTGTTGCAGGGATTCCGAAACTCTGTCCAGGTCCAATCCGACCGCCTGCAGATGAGGTCGGACACGGAAAGAAAGTGGACGGACAGCTCCCAGATGGGTATCGTAAATCTCTGCAAACGATGGTTTAAAAACACAATCACAGGCAGGATTGTCTGGATGGGCCTTCAGTTTCAGAACATAGCTGAGCATGAGGCGGATGCGGCGGAGCTTGAGAGAAGGCTCCCCTGCCTCGGCATACAGACTAGGAACCGGAGACGTCCTAAAGGCCCCAAGACATATCCGCAGACCCTGATGGTGAATCGTGTTCAGACGCTGTAGCACAGACTTGGAAGCTGAGCCATATACCACAGAGCCGTAATCCAGTTTGGACCGAACATGGGCCCGGTACAGTCGAAGTAAGACAGTACGGTCCACACCCCAGTCAGTACGACCAACGACACGAAGAACGTCGAGAGCCTTCTGACAAGAGGTTCTGAGGTAATTAATATGGTTGCGGAAAGTACGTCTTTTGTCAAAGATGACCCACAGAAACTTTGCCTCCCTGGCCACCTTAATTGGCACCCCAGCAATGCTCAGGCTAGGTTCTGTCAAAATTTTTTGTCTGGTTAGTAAAATGCACACAGACTGTCTTGGAGGGCGAGAACTTGAATCCATTGAGAGACACCCACCGCTGGATGCGATCAACGGACAACTGCAAGCGCCTCTCAAGGGACACAAGGCCTCGACCACGTGCGCACAAAGCAAAGTCGTCAACAAACAAAGAGCATTCAGAATCGTCCTTGACGGCCTTTACAATGTTATTAATTTTAACACTAAATAAAACAGGAGATAGAATGCTGCCCTGTGGGACACCCATCTCCTGTACAAAGGAGTCAGAGAGGGTGGAGCCCACACGGACATGGAACGACCGGTTAGTCAAAAAATTGTGAATAAAAACGGGCAGGTGCCCTTTAAAACCCATGTCCAACAAGTCAGACATTATGCCATACTTCCAGGTAGTGTCATATGCCTTCTCAAGATCGAAGAAAATTGCATAGACATGCTGCTTGTTGACAAAAGCATCTCGAATAAATGATTCAAAGCGGACTAAATGGTCAGTTGTACTACGGAAGCGCCGGAAACCGCACTGGAGGTCTGTGAGGAGACCCTGTGACTCAAGATGCCACACCAGGCGGGCATTGACCAGGCGCTCCATAGTTTTACATAAACATGATGTCAAAGCGATAGGCCAGTAGTTTCCCGGGTCGGAAGGATCCTTACCCGGCTTGGGGATCGGTACAACCACAGCCTGGCGCCAAGACAGCGGAAAATGACCAGTTCTCCAGATATGGTTAAAGGCCTTGAAAAGTACAAGAAGTGACCTCTCAGGCAGATGCATTAGGAATAGATAGTGGATGGTATCTAGGCCAGCAGCAGAGTCATTACATTTCTGCAAGGCTTGCTGCAATTCTGATAATGTAAATGGGACATTATAGTCTTCTGAGTTATCGGACTTAAAATCACAAATACGAGACTCTCGCTTCTCCTTCTCTCTTTGGAAGAAAGGTGAATAATGCTCTGTTGAAGAATTATGGGCAATGGTGGTGGCAAGCAAATTGGCCACAGCTTTTTTATCTGTGACCAAGCTGGCACCTTCTCTAAGATGGCCAACAGAAGCCGAGCCACCCCTGCTCCTAATTCTCCGAACAGCCTTCCATACTTTCTGGGACAGAGTCCGAGAAGTTAAAGATGAGACGAAGTGTCTCCAGGAAGCACGGCGTTCATGTTTAAAAATGTAACGAGCTTTCGCCCTCTGTCTTTTAAAGGTTAAAATATTCACTTGCGACGGATTACGGAAAGCACGTCGCTGAGCAGATTTGCACGCTATTTGGGCCTTGCGGCACTCTTCGTTGAACCATGGTACTCTCGGCTTTCGAGGGACTGATGTGGAAGTTTTAGGGATGGTTTCACCCGCTACATCCAACAAAATAGTAGTAAAACAAGAAATAGGTTCTTCAGCTGACATGACCACCTCCTCTGTAATACGAGACTGACAGAGGGAGGCGAATAGAGACCAGTTAGCTTTCTTGAGATTCCAGCGCCCCACCGGTGGATCCTCCCCACAGCTGACCGATGACAGGACTACTGGGAAGTGGTCACTACCACACAGGTCGTCGTGAACCTTCCAGTCAAAGTCCAGCATGAGAGAAGGATCACACACAGTGAGGTCTAGAACAGAACTAGATCCTGAACTTGAGTTAGAGTATGTAGGTGAGCCATCGTTAAAGACACATGGAGGTTAAGTTGAGAAAAAACATCTTCTAACATCTGACCTCTGCCATCATAGTGGTCACTACCCCAAAGGTGAGCGTGACCGTTAAAATCCCCCATGAGAATAAAGGGAGGGGGCAGTTGATCTACTAAATTTAAAAAAATCATTACTACAGACCCGCAGGGATGGTGGCAGGTAAATACTGCATACGGTTATGGTCTTCTTCAAGGTAACCCGAGCTGCGACAGCCTGAAGACAGGTGTCGATGCTAACAGGGATACATAAAATTTGGCTACTAATGAGAAGAGCCACTCCACCCGAGCGCCTTTCCGAATCAGAGCCTTTATGCATAACGTTAAAACCATTAAAGGACACAGGGTCAGAAGTCTTCAGGTAAGTCTCCTGAAGAGATATTACTGAGGGGTTATAGCACTTGACTAAAAGACGTAATTCCTCAAAGTTAGCTTGAAAACCACGACAGTTCCACTGAAGCAGAGAGTCCATGATTATGTCTTATCTGGGGGTGCAGAGTTTTCCCCCCTTTTTCCTTTGCCTTGGAAGGAGTTGGAGAAACTGGGGGGGGGGGGGGGGGGGGGGGGGGGGGGGGGGCCGGCTCCCGGGCCTCCTCTGGTTCTTAGGAGATGAAGGGGGTGGAGCTGCCGCAGCATCGGCAACGACAACTTCCACTCCCTCCATCTGCTCCTCCAAGGCAGCATATTTGTTTTGAAGGGGGACATCAGTGTTCCCCTTCTGGGCCCGTGCGCACGGTGGTCCCATAGATTTCTTAGACTTCTGGTCCTGGGCAGCGGTCCTGCCGCTAGAGTTAGCGGCCTTAGAAGGCTGACCACAGCCAGAAACCTTTGGCGTTGACAAACTAGCAGGTTTGGGTGGGGGCTGAGGCTTAGGGGCAGCAGAAGGCGATGCCACCGGACCGGTAGCGTCCGCCCTCTGCATTCCCTGGCTCCTCGTCACCACCGGAGGAGGGTTACTCTCCAGGGGCGAGAGGATCCGAGGCTCCACCTCCAACCAAGAAGTTGGGGTTTGGCAAGAGAAGTCTCTGGTGGGACGCTTGCCTGCCACCGCAGCACTGAAAGTATACACAAAGGTGTTATTTGAGTTTGGCGCAGCCTCAGCTGCACCAGGACCGTCAACCACTTTTTTGGCGTCCGCAAAGGACAGCCCCTTCTCCACACGCACCTGCTGAATCTTGCACTCGGATATCCACCGAGGGCACTTCCTGTCCGAAGCCATATGCCCCCCCTGGCAATTCACACACAGGGGGGTGGATGTGCAGGACTCAGCAGAGTGTCCGGCCTTAGTGCAGCGGGCGCATAGAGCCTCTGCCTGGCGGCATGTCTTCTGCCCATGGCCATACTTTTGGCACTTAAAGCACCGGAGGGGGAGAGGGATGTACTTTTTCACTTTTAGGGAGTAGTAACCTACCCAGATGGTAGTAGGAGCGGTGGGGGTGCCAAACGTTAGGATGATGGTTGGGAGACGGATCTCCCGACCACCTCGTTTGGAAACAAAGTGCCTGACGTAGGTCACCCCCTGTGACTTAAGGTTCCGTACAAGTTCATCTTCAGACAGTTCGGCCAATGCTTGATCTTTAATCACTCCTCTAGATGAATTCATCGTTTTGTGGGGAGTGACCTCCACTGGAGTGTCTCCGATAGAGGAGAGCCTCAGTAGCCCATTGGAGTGTGCCCGGGTACGGCACTCTACCAGCAAGTCACCAGACCTGAGGCGCTGGGCCTCAGGCCTGCCAACACGGCTCCTGAGGGTCTCCCCTACCAGAAAAGGGTGCAGCTTGGAAACAGGCTTCTCTTTAACTTTGCTGTGGATAATGAGAAAGCGAGGCCAGACGGCCGACGCCTGAGGCGTCGCTTCCTCACAATCGGAGTCGCTATCATTTTCAAGGTCAATGTCAGTGGCTATGTGCCGCTTTGGTGCCAGTTTTGGTTTTTTGATATTTTCCATATTATAGTATGATAGATATTCATCCCCCGGGGGTCCCCGCCCGCCACCGAGCCCAACAAGGGAAAGTGCAATTGTCGGCTGGTCTCCAGCCGACGCACAATGGAGACTGCCCGAAAGATATACTCAAGGGGGTAAGCCCGATTGAACCGTTTGAGCCACCGCCTTCTAACACTCTGTTGAATGCAGGGGAATACTGGCGTAGAGCACCTAATCAGCATCAGAGGCTATAGCATGGTGCTCCGTATAACAACCCGCATGTCAACAGGGGGATAGGGCTCAACGTGACAAGAGCCGATTGACTAGGCCGGTACGACTAGCTTCCCGTTTAGGCAGAAGTCAAGGCCAAAGTGGAGTGTTTCAGCCACTAGGATCCTCTTCTCCCCCGACACGGGTCTCCAAGCACGGCAAACACTTGGGATCCAAAGGACCAAAAGCTTACGAGTATTTTTAAGGACCAATCCAACATGGTACTACCTGGGTTAGCACAGCTCCTTGAAAACTGGACCAGTGAAAAAGACTGAACAAAATATCTGCTGACATCAAGTCCTAATCCTGGACAAAGATGGCACCCCTCTGCTAGCCCACTCAGTCAGAGACTGAGGGGACTACCCACCCACGCCACGTGGAGGCCGGTGCCCAGTGGGCGCCTTGACAACAAGCTGTGCTGCTGAGTTCTGCACCCTCTGGAGCCGAACCAGAAGATACAGAGTCCAGCCACAGAGGAGTGCGTTGCCGTAATCAAGGCAGACAAGATGGTGCAGTTCGATGAATGCAGATCTACAAGTATTTAAAACATGTTGTTTTAGTGACAGACCGAAATCTATGGCGACGCCACGATTTCTCACCTGAGCAGAAAAACTTACATCAGTATCTAGGATTGCGATGTACTGTGGTAAAGAAGAAGGTATTCTCGTAAAGGAAACTAGCATGGCTTCTGTTTTATTTTCATTCAGTTTTAGTTTGTTGGCTATCATCCATGTTGTAACACCAGTATCTAGGTCTTACCATCAGGTATCTCTGTATCAAGTTTGGGATGGAAGTTGTAAATAGTATTTGAGAAAAAAAAAAGAAAAAAAACCCGAAGATTATTTGTGATCTATTGCCTGATCTCTTGTGACCCTTTACCTTTCCAAGTTAGTATGCATCAGAAAGTCTTACCATCAGGTATCTCTGTACCAAGTTTGGGATGGAAGTTGTAAATAGTATTTGGGGAAAAAAACAATGTTGTCCAAAAACGGCTATTTGCAACCTATTTCCTGATCTCTTGTGACCCATGACCTTTCCGAGCGGTCAACCAAATTAGTATGCGTAGAAAGGTCTTACCACCAGGTATCTGTGCCAAGTTTGGGTTTGAAGTTGTGAATAGTATTTGAGAAAACATAAATTTTGTCAAAACATCACTTTAAACAAAAAAAAAATTCCTGACCCTCTGTGACCTTGACCTTTGAGAGAGATCACTCAAATTGGATGTTTCAAGAGACATCCTTGAAGTATCATTGAACCTAAAGAACGATCCTTGCCATTTCATGGTCATTCTTGCGAACCTTATAACAAGGTCAGGTAAAATAAACCTTTCAACAAACACATGTTTAAAACCCCTGCACCAGTACTGACCACGTTGTGTCTATGAAAATGTCTGTGCTTGTGCAAAATTGGATAACCACAAAACCCTGGTATTTTGATAAAACGTAAATATTCAACCACTTTTACATGCAAATGTTTGGATTTTGAAGCTCTGGTCGAATATTTAGGAGTTTTTAAAAATGTTGATTGACTGCAGTCGAAATTTTTAGGCACCAATTTTACCTTTGACCCATTTTGTGTTTTACTTCTTTTGAGTTGGAACACCAACAGCCGTGCATCATCCCAAATGGAAGGACCCACAGGAGGAAAGTTCATGATTTTAGTTACTAAATCATTGTTTATACACCCAAAAATTCTAAAATAAATTAGGTAAATGTGATGATCACCTTCTGTTCTTACTGTTTTCTTGAAATATGCATAGTTCAAAAGTTATCTGCAAAACATAGGAGGTTATATAGAGTATCATATCATGTTCCACCCTTCCCCTGTGGAAAATCAATATAACCGTGACCATGTATTCACCTTCAACCCCCACCACCCACCCCCTGCTTGAGTTCTTGACATGGAGAGTCTGAAAGCGAAATGCCCATCATCTCCATGAATCATAGATTCTCATGTGCCTCTGTAAAGTGCAGGGGCTCATAGGAGCTCTATGTCTCATTGGTCTATGTTATGTTGATGCTCGTTGAGCATCCATTGTGCCATGCAGAATCAGGACTGAGACTTGGTGCTTAGAACACGGTTGTAAAAACGCAGTGGGTGCTTGATGTATCCCGCCAACCACTACACACTCACTTTGTGATGTAAAGTGCGACACGTTACTCTGCAGTTTACCACGTCAACCACGCTGTCGTGAAACAAAGCTCTATCTAATGCCGGCAGGAATCACAAGTCAGACAGATACCAAGACATAATACTCTGCACATAATCTGCTCAGACTGAGATCTGTACTGTAGCTACACAGTTACACAGAAACCAATGCAGATTGTGTACCCTGACGCAAAATGCGATAGAAAAAGAATCCACGTAGCTATGTGGAGTAACGGAGCACACAAAGCATTCTACATAAACATAACAAAACAGAGATAAACTGAGTCAGCAAGTCATAAATTCTCATGAGCCCCCTCAACCTGTTTGCGCATTTAAGCACCAATGCCTCTTGCAAGATGTTAGGTGTTTCGATACAAGGGTTCTCCACAGGGTGTCAGCTTAGGTAGATATGCAGGTTATGTTACAGTAAATAGGCCAAATTTGCCTCCGGTATTTTACTTCTTGTTTTTCTTGTATACTCCACGACTTTTAAAAACTTTCATGACACAGATTTTTTACCCGCCTGTGGTCAAATATTTAGGGTGCAATGTTTTAGTGCTGATCAAATATTTACAAGTTTTTATTTTGCAAAAAAATTGTTAAAAACAGCTTCTTGTCGAATATTTAGGGCGGTAGAATATTTAGGGTAATTACGGTATGCAAAGTTTATTGTCGTCTCATTAACAGTCTGGGTATTTTGACCTTAAAAGCTAAACTAAAATTCAACAGAAAAAAGTACCAACTTGTGAAGTTTGATTCCCGCATGGCGCCGTTGATGTTCTATCAACCTGTATCTGGTGAAGAACGCTGCGTTACATGTCAGACATTCAAAGGGTTTTATGCCTGAATGAAGTTGCTTGTGGCGGTTCAGGCTGCTCAATCTGGGGAAGACCATTCCACACTCCTCACATGGATAAGATTTTGGTTTGAAGTGCGTCCGCTTGTGCGCTGTCAGGTACCAGTTTCGAGAAAAGCTCTCTTTGCAAATGTTGCATTTCCAAGGTTTTACACTTAGTAACTTTTGGTTATTGACACCAACTGATTTCTCCCTGGCTGTGGTGATCCTCTTAACAGCACTAGTGGCTGCATGTACTAGGGGGTTAACTGACTGGTCTGATTTCTCTCTGGCTGTGGTGATACTCTTAACAGCACTAGTGGCTGCATGTACTAGGGGGTTAACTGACTGGTCTGATTTCTCCCTGGCTGTGATACTCTGAACAGCACTAGTGGCTGCATGTACTAGGGGGTTAACTGACTGGTCTGATTTCTCTCTGGCTGTGGTGATACTCTTAACAGCACTAGTGGCTGCATGTACTAGGGGGTTAACTGACTGGTCTGATTTCTCCCTGGCTGTGATACTCTGAACAGCACTAGTGGCTGCATGTACTAGGGCGTTAACTGACTGGTCTGATTTCTTCTCAGCTGCGGTGATACTGTTAAATAACTGGTCAAAGTCAATGATCTGAGAAGCAGCACCTCCCAGTGCTGCTTTGGTGCTGCATGGAAGAAGGTATGTCTGTGTCGGAGAGGAAGGGTCTGTGATGTCCAGAGCACTCTCCACCTGTGGTTTGACATTTGTTGGGAGAAGACACTGCGACTGACAGCTAGTGTTGGAGACAGCAGCAGCCAAAGCTGATTCCATGTCTTCCATTATCTGAATGTAAACAGAATCCACATTAAACAAGAATGGCAAAGCCCTCAAGGCTCACGTGCATGACCAACCCATATAATTAATGCCCTTGGGTTGGCATTTATAGCCGCAAAATCTATGTTTTCTCAGAATGTACTTATTTTTCACATTTGTCAACCTTCTACGACCCTTTACCTTTTTGAGTAGAGGTAGTTAACCAAATTAGTATGCATAGAAAGGTCTTATCATCAGCTACAATTCTGCCAAATTTAGTTTAAAAGTTTTGAAAAAATCCTGATGAAAACTAAAATTCTAAACAAAATGGACATTTGTTCACATCAGTTGTTGATCTCTTGTGCTTGACCTTTCCAAGAGGTCATCCAAGTTAGCATGCATAGCAAGGTCTTACCAACAGGTATCTGTGTATTAGGTTTGGGATGGAAGTTGTAAAAAGTATTTGAGAACAAGAATGGCAAAGCCCTCAAGGCTCATGTGCATGACCGATCCACATAATTAATGACTTTTGTGACCTTGACCTTCCAACAGGTCACTGAAATAAGCAAGCGTTCAAGTGTTCCAACATAACATAAAGAAAGGGTTGGCATTTGTACCTGCAAAATCCATGTTTTCTTCAAATTTACACATTTTTCACTTTTGTCAACATCCCACGACACTTGACCTTTCTGAGTAACAGTAGTGAACAAAACTAGTATGCACAGAAAAGTCTTATCATCAGCTAACTTTCTGACAAATTTGGTTTAAAGTTTTAAAAAAACTGATAAAAACAAAGTTTATACCCAAAATAGACACTTTTCACATCACTTGCTGATCTCTTGTGACCTTTGACGTCGTCCAAGTTAGCATGCTTACGAAGGTCTTACCATCATATCTCTGTACCAGGTTTGGGATGGAAGTTGTAAATAGTATTTGAGAATAAATATTTCTCAGAAAAGGGGCTATTTGTGACATATTTCCTGATCTCTTGTGACCTTTGTCCTTTCAGAGGGGTCATCCACATTAGTATGCATAGATAGGTCTTACTAATAGGTATTTCTGTACCAAGTTTGGGTTTGAAGTTGTGAATAGTATTTGAGAAAAAATATCTTTTGTCACAATATGGCTATTTTTCACCTATTTCCTGATCTCTTGTGACCCTTGACCTTTCCGATGGGTCAACCAACTTAAAATGCATAGAAAGGTCCTACCATCAGGTATCTTTGTACCAAGTTTGGGTCTGAAGTCATGAATAGTATTTGAGAAAAAAAATCAATGTCAAAACATAGCAATTTTTTAAACCTATTTCCTGATCCCCTGTGACCTTGACCATTAAGGGAGGTCACTCAAATTGGTATGTTTAGACAGGTCTTGCCACAAAGTATCCTTGGGCCAAGTTTGAAGACTGTGGCTTGAATAGTCTCGGAGAAAATGCCAACATTAAAGTTTACCACAGACGATGGCAGACAGACAATGGATGGACAACAGACCACCACTGGCCCAAAACATACTCACTTTTGCTTCGCACATGAGCCAAAACATTTTTTTCTCTCAGAAAATGGCTATTTGTGACCTATTTCCTGATCTCTTGTGACCCTCCAACCTTTCTGAGGGGTCATCGAAATTAGTATGCATTGGAAGGTCATGCTAACAGGTATCTCTGCACCAAGTTTGGGTTTGAAGTTGTGAATAGTATTTCAGGAAAAAACATCTTTTGTCAAAATAATTATGGCTATTTTGGACCCATTTTCTGTGCTCTTATGACCCTTGCCCTTTCCGATGGATCACATAAAGTAGTATGCATAGAAAGGCCTACGATCAGGTATTGTACCAAGTTTAGGTTTGAATTTGTAAATAATGGGTAGCATTTGAGAAAAACTCAATTTTGTCAAAACATGGCAATTGTTGACCTATTTTCTGATCACCTGTGATCTTGACCTTTAAGGGAGGTCACTCAATGGGTATGTTTAGAAAATTCTTGCCACAAAGACTGTGGCTTGAATGTCTCCAAGAAAATTCCAACGTTAAAGTTTATGATGGCCGACGGTTGACCACTGGCCCAGAAAACATAGACTCACTTTTGTTTTACAGGTGAGCCAAAAAGCTGACTGCAAGCATGCATAATTAAAAGAAATGACCAACAAATAAAGAAACACCCTTTAGAATAACAAAGACAAAATAGTTTATTGAAGGAAATAACCTAGAAAGAAACAAGCACACTTTACCACATCAAAGTTTAATTATAAACCCAACAAGAGAGAAACATGCTTAACATTTCCAAACATTTGAAGGCATTGTCTAATGACCATGTACCAGTTGTAGGAGATGGACTGATCATGATAATTCAAGGGTAGTGCCAGATGATCAATTCATCTCCTGCTGCAGGGTCCTGGGGCTGAATGGGTTAACTGTTGTGTCCTTATTTTAGTGTTTCTTTCTTTATGGGTTACTTCCTTGAACATCAACAGCACAAGAAACTCAGATCTAATCAGGTAAGCTGTCTAATGCCATCATCTTTGAGGCTTACGTAGTTAGTTGCTTGTGCACGTGTCATCAGTGCCAGACTGCCCATCACATCTGACCTTATGGTATCCACACTGTTTAACTCATTCCACCCTGACACACCACAGCAAGACATGGATCGAGCATGATAGTTCAAGGGTGGTGCCAGAATAGCTTGGCGTCCATAGTTATTCTGGCACCATCCTTGAACTATCATGCTCAATCTGTCTCTAGAATTGGAATACAGTCCTTCAGAGGGCAAATTCAAAATTTGGGGATTTTGGTCCTGGGGTAGAATGTGTTAAAAAAAATGATCATACCAAAATTATCTGCTGGGTGTAAGATAGGACATACCTGTTTTTCAACCCGTTTGCAGAGTTTCCATGTCCTGGAGCTAATTATTGTACTAAATTCACTGAAAAACAAGGTTGTTTACTTCATTTTTAGTGTTTTTGTTTGTTTATAAAGCAGTTTGATGTGGTTATAAAGTCATGTAAAATTAAACACATAAGTAAAGTAAGTAAGTAAAACATAAGTAAAACATATGGACAACCATCCTGCAAAATATGCAGAGTCAATAAGGCAAGAAATAAGGACACACTGTAGGTTTCACATACACAGGTAAAAATCTCGAATGAAAAGGGGAGACTGTCAGTGCTAATATTTTAGAAAGATTACAAAGTAAAGTAGGTAAAAGCACTGTCAGGGGAGAGAATTGTGCAGTATCGACCAATGATCATAGATCAAGTTGATCAAAGCACACACACGCAAAAAAAAAATAGGAAAGGAGGGTGCGCTAAGTGACTGAAAGTAGTGAATATGGAAGCCCTCCCAAAGGGGGGCGGTATCGCATATTCACTAGATTTCCAGCCCTTTCTAGGTAAAAATCTAATTTTTTTGTCCTTGGCACAGAACAATCTAAAGCACTCAGCAGCGAATGGGTTAACACAGTACAGTGTACACCGTGTAGACTTTAACACAAGGCAGTGTAATGTTTAACACAGGGTACAGTGTCCTAAAAAATATATGACAGTGAACACTTCAGCGCAAGTTATGTTTGCGGTTAATCTACTTTTATGTCTTTTCTGTAGATAGTAATGAATTTTTACTCTATTTATATTGTGTGTTGTTGCAAACTTGGGTTTGATAAATCAGTAGGAAGGTGCAGCCCACCAGGACTGATATTCTCAGCAGACACGTTTTTTCGCTCTTGTTGTTTCCTTTTAAGTACAACCAGGGAATCATCTGCAGTGGTACATTCTTCTGCAGGATTTTGTTGACACTATGTTTGATATTACTGGAGTACCCTACTGTACTACAGGACACAACGCAACAATACCACACGTCTGCTCTATTACCCAATGTGTAGCGATCCTTGATCAGGTTTTTAATTTCTGATTTTGATACATCTACCTACAACGCATCTTGGTGGTATTCTGATTACAGCTGAGTGAAAATATGTCAGTGGATTTGCACCCAAAACATGAGAAAGTCATCAAAAACGATGACAAATCTGCACTGCGCACCTTAAGTTTACTGTGGCTCAACATACTGTGTACTGTCTTCCGCCTAAGACATCATGTTTCTGAGTTTTGCCGAATTTTTTCTTTTCAAGAGGGGTATTTTGTTTCAGCATTTATCAAAGAAACCACTAAATATTAGAAAATCATCGTATTTGAATTCTACGTTGTCTAATCAGTAAAATGAGCCAACATCGGGTGGTAAAAAGCCATTGTTTCGCTATTTCATGAAATCATGCTGTCCATTAAAGAGTCTCACTTTAAGCATTCTTCCCCCAACTGTCAAGCCCCTGTGACCCTTGATCTTTGTGATGGGTTGACTAAATTATAATGCCTAAAAATGTCTTGCCATCAGCAACCTTTATGCCAAATTTGACTGAAAAGTTTGCAAATTTTTTTTAAAAAACTACAATTCTAACAAAATTGACATTTTTGACATATTTTCCAACCTCTTGTGACCCTTGACTTTTCCGAGGGGTCATCCAAATTAGTATGTATAGATACATCAAAGTTTGCGTATGTTCAAGCTTAAAATTAGGGGAGATGCTTTATTCAGGACCTGTCTAGGTGAGCCCCCGAGCATTTTGAAATTGTTGGTCTCATCAAAGAGTTAAATGACTGTTTATAAAAAGACAGTTGACCACATTAGAGTCCGTAATTTTCGTTATATTCACTTGCAATTTTAAATATAGCTAGATTGGAGAAAGACATTGGATGAGTTTGTTAGCCAGCTTTGTATCTCTTAAACTTTTTAAGTGAAAATTAATTCTACGCAGAAAAAAAATTTAACAGTAAAAAGCCTCAACAGTGATGATGGTATAAAATACATTTCGTCATCATGCAGACATCGACGCAATACTCCAGATGTGACATATTTCTCTCTCTCTCTCTGTTACATGGTAGTTGTAGTATGACACCAGACACACGCACGTAGGGTTCTTGTAAATAAACTTCACTCAGTTGCAACTCATCACACATGGCGCAAGGTTGTAGACCACACTGAAGTAACAGTTCCAACAATATTTTATTGCAGCGATGGGATCTCCGCACAATGCATCCACAAATGCACCAACACTGATACACTGTCTCCTCTACAATGCATCAACACTTTTGTCTCTCATACATTGTACACACATATTTCCTAACACCGTCTTTTATACTATTACAGATTTCCAGAACAATCCAGCAAATTCACACAACTCAACCAATCAGAAAAGAAAATGTAACCAAAATTCATTAATATTCATTAAAAAGAACACTCTAGAAATAACTACAGCTTTTGACTAACATCTAGGCGTATTCGATACAATGTTATGAAATGTTCCTACCAACTTTGACATCATATTTGAGGTCACTAGAATAATCGCGCCTTTTCCAGAACGTTCTAGGTCAAACGAGGTCGGACTGTAGCAACAATATAACAAAAAGACGTTTCATTTTAGCTACACAACAAAAATCGATCGCAATTTTCCAAGCAAAAAAAAAAATGAATTCTACTAAAAAGGTATGTAATTCTTATCCAAAATAACTCAAATGAATATCAGATCTTTCCTATGATCAACACACACATGCTCTCAAAAGAATAACACAACCACAAACGTAACATTACCCCCCTTTTTAGAACGAAATTTCACAAAATTTCTTTTCAAATCTCAAAATACAGTTGTGGCTGTGTCAAACTTCACAGAATAATAAACACTAACAATCTCACATCAAAACTTAAATCAAATAAACTGCTCTGTAATAATTGTCTCACAGATCCTTTGTTTAAACTGTCCTGGACAAAGAAAAGAAATGTTCCTTTGCTGCTCAGGTAATCCGTTCCAAAATTCTGTGAACCCTTGACAAACTGTAACTTAAATGTCAAAGTTCTGCAAGAACATTGCCAAATCATGAGATGGGCACAGTTCAGATAGTTCAAGGGTTGATGGTCCAGGGTAGAATACTGTTCACTTATTGAGTGTACGATAGTCCACACGCACCAAATTGGATCCATATGGTTTCTTCATGATGATCACTGGCGACTTGGGACTCCCTGGCGACTCCCAGGGCCAGCGTCTCCTTGACGTCCTTCTTCAGTTCTTCCCTCATGTTGTAAGGTAGACGATACAGCTTGCTGCGAACTGGTTTGTTTGATGTCAGATTAACCTCATGCTGGATGGTGTCTGTAGTCACTGGGTCAGGCGTAAACCGATGTTTGAACTCAGTAGTTAAGGCTCTCAGCTCTTCTTCTTGTGCCTAAATCAGGTTTTCACTGAACTGATAGTCTACTAAACCCTCCTTGTGGCAGAGTTCATTTAGGTCACAGTTTCTCTCATCTCTCGTCAGCAGCAGATGCACCAATGCCACTTGTTGTGGTTTGTCCTGACGACCTCTGTCGATGTACTTCTTCAGCATATTCGCGTGATAAGTCTTCATCTTGTTGTTGACTTTGACTCTGTAGTCGTTGATGCCAGCCACTGTGTCAACCACACAGGTCCCTTCCACTGCATCAGGAGCTTGTTGTTGTCAGCGGGGAGAATAACCAACACCTGGTCACCTGGCTGGAACCATTGAGGTTTGGCTTTACGGTCATAATAATGCTTCCCTTTGTTCTGCACCTTTTCCAGTTCTTCTCGAGCCATCCTGAGGGTATCCTCCAGCTTCTCTCTCAGGTCAAAGACATACTGGTAGCCGACCTACACCTCAGGCTCGTCGATGTCTTTGGTCCACAGCTCCTTCAGGATGAGCATGGGTCCCTTTACAGTCCTGCGTACAGTAATTCAAAGGGGGAGAACCCTGTCAAATCCTGGGGAACTTCACGGTATGCGAAGAGCTAGCATTGATGTATCTATGCCACAACCTTGGCTGCTCAGCACACAGTTTCTTCAGCATAGCTTTCAATGTTTCGTTAAACTTTTCAACCAACCCGTTACACATGGGGTGGTAAGGGGTCGTAGTGAGGTGTCGGATGCTCAACAGCCGATTGACTTCCTCCATGCAGTCAGAGACAAACTGGGTCACTAGATCACTCGGATCTCCTCAGGAATCCCCAGACGGCTGAACATATCCACGAGCGCCTGTGCTACTGTTGGAGTGTCGATCTTCTTTAGTGGTATGGCCCCAGGGTATCTTGTAGCGTAATTCACCAGAGTCAGAATTTAGAGATGGCCATCTTCACTTGGAGGATATATTGGCCCCACCAGGTCCACAGCTACCCGCTTGAAAGCCATATTGATGAGTGGCATCTTCTCGAGAGGAGTTAGTTATTGGGTTTAACGCCGAGCAGGTGACTAAGGCCATCTCACGGCGGGATGGGTAAAAATCTGGTCAGCCAGACTAAAAGAAAGGTCTTAAGGCAAGATGTAAATATACCTTAAAAATATGTCAGGCTAAAATGTCACACGCGTCTTTAAAAGAAACGTCTACAGACTCTCAAAAAGGGCAAAATAAGGAAATTCACATAGTCTATGAGTGCTCAGATCTTGTTAAAAATATTGCATTCTCTCAAGAAATTGAGGATCTTGTCCGGTGGAACATCCCAGAACAAAAGCTTCAAGGAGTCTGCTGTGAAGTGTTTATATCTTGGGTCAATTAGATCGGCACAAGACAGCAAAAAGTGTCGAACAGAAAACTGCTCGTCACAGGACGCTCTTTCTGTTTTAGTAAGTAAGAGTGCGTAACATATGTGTGCCCGATGTGGAGCTGAGTAAGGATAGTCTCCTCACTGCAGCTGCCGCAGCGATAAGGTACTCACAAACCAGATAGGTGAGGCTAGCGCTGGCAGAATTGTCAGTACTCAAACCAAGGGGAATCACAGCGCTGGACAGACAACAGTTAGATCCCCTGCCCCCACCTATCAGGCACCCAATCGCCAGCCCACAGAGAAATACGCAGGTATAGAATAAGACAATCATTTCCATCCAAAATCCATTTCTCTGTGGGCTGGCGATTGGGTGCCTGATAGGTGGGGGCAGGGGATCTAACTGTTGTCTGTCCAGCGCTGTGATTCCCCTTGGTTTGAGTAGCGATAAGGTAGACTGTCGGACACCATAGGAAGAGCTTCATGCAGCTTGTTCACTTCCTCTTTGTCCCACTCGGACTGCCACTCGTGGGCTATTTACGCACTAATCACAGGTTTAAAATCACTATGAACAGTCTGTGTGTCAGGGACAGGGTCATTGCGGGCATCGTTGGCAGCAGAATCTGCGATCCTGTTGCCTTCGATGCCCACATGCCCTGGGACCCAAATAAAAATGATGTCATAATATTCCTTCATCAAGTCCGCATAAAGCTCTTGAATCTGCACCAGAATCTGTTCCCGCGCCCTGAGGGGCCTGCAGGGCAGAAAGAGAGTCAGACAGAATCGGGAAGTTCCTTTCCTTAGACTGATATGCATGCCTGAGTGCCAGCAGAATTGCCTGCAGTTCTGCACTAAATACAGAGGAATGGTCAGGGAGGCGGAGCTAAAATGGGCATCTAGGATGGCGAGAGGACACTGCAGCCACAGCCACTCTCCCATCCTCAGACTTGGACCCATCCGTATAAATACCACAATAGCCAGGAAAACTTGAAAGGAGTTCATTGAGGCTGGTGGAGTACAGTCCTTCTTGTGGGCGGTCAAGTCCAGCAAGATGTCAGGAACTGGTAATAGCCAGGGTGGAGTTATGTGTTGCAGAGATTCTGAAACTTTGTCCAGGTTCACTCTGGCCACCTGCAGATGAGGTCGGACACGGAAGGTAAGTGGACGGACAGCTCCCGGATGGGCATCGTAAATCTCTGCAAACGACGGGTTAAAAACACAATCATAGGAAGGATTGTCTGGATGGGCCTTCAGTTTCAGAACATAGCTGAGCATGAGGCGGATGCGGCAGAGCTTGAGAGAATGCTCCCCTGCCTCGGCATACAGACTAGGAACTGGAGATGTCCTGAAGGCCCCCAGACATATTCGCAGACCTTGATGGTGAATTGTGTTCAGACGCTGTAGAACAGACTTGGAAGCAGAGCCATATACCACAGAGCCGTAATCTAGTTTGGACTGAACAAGGGCCCGGTACAGTCGAAGTAAGACAATGCGGTCTGCACCCCAGTCAGTACGACCAACGACACGAAGAACGTCGAGGGCCTTCTGACAAGAGGTGCTAAGGTAATTAATATGGTTGGCCAGCTTAACTGGCACTCCAGCAATGCTCAGGCCAGGTTCTGGAAAAAAATTCGTCTGGTTAGTAAAATGCACACAGACAGTATTGGAAGGCGAGAACCTAAATCCGTTGAGAGACACCCACCACTGGATGCGATTAACGCACAGCTGCAAGCGCCTCTCAAGGGATACAAGTCCTCGACCTTGTGCACACAAAGCAAAGTCGTCCACAAACAAAGAACATTCAGAATCATCCTTGACGGCCTTTACAATGTTATTAATTTTAATGCTAAATAAAACAGGGGATAAAATGCCGCCCTGTGGGACACCTATCACCTGTTCAAAGGAGTCGGAGAGGGTGGAGCCCACACGGACATGGAACGACCGGTTAGACAAAAAATTGTGAATAAAAACGGGCATGTGCCCTTTAAAACCCATGTCCGACAAATCAGACATTATACCATACTTTCAGGTAGTGTCATATGCCTTCTCAAGATCGAAGAAAATTGTATAGACATGCTGCTTGTTGACAAAAGCATCTCGAATAAACGACTGAAAGTGGACTAGATGGTCAGATGTACTACGGAAGCGCCTGAAACCGCACTGGAGGTCTGTGATGAGACCTTGTGACTCAAGATGCCACACCAGGCGGGCGTTGACCAAGCGTTCCATAGTTTTACATAAACACAATGTCAAAGCGATTGGCTGGAAGTTGCCCGGGTCGGAATGATCCTTACCCGGCTTGGGGATTGGCACAACCACAGCCTGGTGCCAAGATGGTGGAAAATGACCGGTTATCCAGATATGGTTAAAGGCCTTGAGAAGTACAAGGAGTGAGTCTTCAGGCAGATGTGTTAGGAGCTGATAGTGGATGGTATCTAGTCCAGCAGCAGAGTCATTACATTTCTGCATGGCTTGCTGCAATTCTGAAAATGTAAAAGGGGCATTATATTGATTGTACATTGCTTAACGTCCCGACAGCAACAAGGCTTTCTCAGGACGTGCCTGCACTGCTTGTGAAAAAAAAAAAAAAAAAAACTAAACAGAACATTGAATGTATGTCGCCAGCCGGTCAAATACATTAAATAAACCTAACACATGGGGCCTAAATAAAGCTAAGACCATTTAGCAACACACATCCAATATCAAGAGCTACAGGCAGTGCAGACAGTAGGGAGAGTTTTAAAAAGGCAAATACAGGTGAATGGACCTCGGGTAGACAGAAACACATGCCCCAGAATAGAGAGAAAAACGCACCCTGTGGGGCTGACCAGGGTGACCCTGGGAACTAAAAAGTACCTAACCCCACCCAAGTCCCCCAGGGCAGACCCGGGTGGGGAAAAAGGGGCATTATAGTCTTCCGAGTTCTCCAATATAAAATCACAAGTACAAGACTCTCGCTTCTCCTTCTCTCTTTGGAAGAAAGGTGAATGCTCTGTTGAAGAATTATGGGCAATGGTGGAGGCAAGGAAATTGGCCACAGCCTTATGACAAAACTGGCACCATCTCTAAGATGGTCGACAGAAGCTGAGCCACCCCCGCCCCTAATTCTTCGAACAGCCTTCAAGACTTTTTGGGATGGAGTCCTAGAAGATAAAGATGAGATGAAGCATCTCCAGACGGGCTTTTGCCCTCTGTCTTTTAAAGGTTAAAATATTCTCTTGCGACGGATTACGAAAAGCACGACGCTGAGCAGATTTGCGCGTTTTGGGGACCTTGCGGCACTCTTCACTGAACCATGGTACTCTCGGCTTCCGAGGGACTGATGTGGAAGTTCTAGGGATGGTTTCACCTGCTAAGTCCAACAAAACAGAAGTAAAACAAGAAACAGTTTCTTCAGCTGACATGACCACCTCCTCTGTAATACGAGACTGACTGAGGGAGGCGAACAGAGGCCAGTTAGCTTTCTTGCGATTCCAGCGCCCCACTGGCGAATCCTCCTCACAGCTGACCGATGACAGGACTACTGGGAAGTGGTCACTACCACACAGGTCAAAGTCCAGCATGAGAGAAGGATCACACACAGTGAGGTCTAGAACAGAACTAGATCCTGAACCTGGGTTAGAGTACGTAGGTGAGCCATCGTTAAAGACACAGGTTAAGTTGACAAAAAACATCTGACCTCTGCCATCATAGTGGTCACTACCCCAAAGGTGAGCATGACCGTTAAAATCTCCCATGAGAATAAAGTTAAAAATATCATTACTACAGACCCGCAGGGATGGTGGCAGGTAAACACTTACTTACTTACTTACGCCTGTCACCCCTACCCGGGTATAGGCCGTCGACGAGAGACCTCCAGCAACTCCTGTCCTGTGCTTCTCCTTCGATTCTACTCCAGGTGGTTCCCAGTCTCTTGATGTCTGCTTGGAGGTCTCGACGCCAGGAGTTTCCCGGCCTACCTCTTTTCCTCTTTCCCTGGGGGTTCCATGACAATGCCTGCCTAGTGATACTGGAAGCTGGCTTTCTCAGGCTGTGACCGATCCATCCCCATCTTCTTCGCCCAATTTCATTCTCTGCTGTTATCTGCTCTGTTCTCTCCCAGAGTCTGACGTTGCTGATCTTCTCTGGCCAGTGGATTTTCAAAATTCTTCTAAGGCAACTGTTCATGAAGGTCTGTACTCTGTTGACTGTGGTTTTTGTCAATCTCCAAGTCTCTGCTCCATATAGGAGAACTGCTTTTACATTGGAGTTGAAAATCCGGACTTTGGTGTGTTGTGACAGCTCTCTGGAACTCCACGCTTTTTTTAACTGGACAAAGGCTGCTCTGGCTTTACCGATTCGTGCTCTGACATCTGCATCAGTGCCGCCTTTTTTGTCTATGATGCTCCCGAGATAGGTGAAGGACTCCACCTCCTCCAACGGGGTGCCAGCAAGCAAGATTGGTTCTTCCCTGGTTGTGTTCAGCCTCATTGTCTTTGTTTTCTGTTTGTGAATGGTGAGGCCCACTTGGGACGAGATGTCAGCAAGCCTCGTGGTCTTGTCCTGCATTTGTTGACGAGTGTGGGACAGTAATGCCAAGTCGTCTGCAAAATCGAGGTCATCAAGCTGTGTCCACAGTGTCCACTGTATTCCACTTCGTCTGTGCTCTGTGGTCATCTTCATGACCCAGTCTATGGCCAGTAGGAAGAGGAACGGAGACAGCAGACACCCCTGCCTGACACCAGTTCTGACCTGGAGCTCCCTGGTGAACTGCCCTTCGTGGATCACGCGACATGTCATGCCATCATAGCTGCTCTTGATCAGGCGGACGAGCTTTGTGGGTACACCGTAGTGTCGTAGGAGTTTCCACAGAGTCTCTCGGTCCACGCTGTCAAATGCTTTCTCATAATCCACAAAGTTGACGTACAGCGGGGAGCTCCACTCCAGAGACTGTTCCACGATGATGCGGAGAGTGGCGATCTGGTCTGTACATGATCGGTTCTTCCTGAATCCTGCTTGCTGGTCTCTCAGCTGGGGGTCAACGGAGCTCTTCATTCTCTCTAGGATGATCCTGTTGAAGACCTTTCCTGGTACTGACAGCAAGGTGATTCCTCTGTAGTTGGAACACTTGCTGAGGTCGCCTTTCTTGGGAAGCTTGATTAGGTACCCCTCCTTCCAGTCAGCTGGCATCACCTCCTCTTCCCAGATCTTTCCAAACAGTGGGTACAGCATCTCCACTGTTGTCTCTAGGTCTGCTTTCAGAGACTCCGCTGGGATGCCATCTGGCCCTGCTGCTTTGCCATTCTTCAAAAATGCCACTGCTCTTCTGATCTCTTCCCGGCTGGGTCTGTCACAGCTGATGGGTAGGTTGGTCTCTGCCGGCTGGATGTCGGGGGGGGGGGGGGGGGGGGGGGGGGGGGGGGGGTCGGGTGGGCTAGGTCTGTTCAGTAACTCTTCAAAATGCTCGGCCCATCTGTCGAGTTGGTCTGCTCTGTCTGCAATAGGCTTGCCTTCTTTGTCTTTTACTGGTCTTTCTGTATGGCCATACTTACCCGACAATCTTCTGGTAATGTCGCAGAGCTGTTTCATGTTGCCACTGCCTGCTGCCTTTTCTGCCTCTGCTGCCAGGCTGTCTGTGTAGGCCCTCTTGTCTGCCCTGATACTCCTCTTCACCTCGCGGTTGGCTTCCGAGTATTCCTCCTGTGCCCTTACTTTGGCTGCTCTCGTGCGACTGTTGTTGACCGCTGCTTTCTTCTGCTTCCTCGCTTCTATCTTCTTCAAGGAAGTACCCAACGGAGAAAGAAACACGCTTAGAAAAGACGGGTACAACACAATTTATTAATATTTCGGGTAAATACCCTTTGTCAAAATAGACAAACAAACAAACATAGAGATTAGCCGCTACTTATCTTCAATGGCAGAAGGAATGTGGCAACTGAAGGAGGTGACGTAAAATAAAAGAAAAGGAAGAACAAAAGTGCGGAAAAAGTAAAAATGACGTCAACGAAAAATCGCGTAAGAGAGAGACTCGGAAAGAACCTGAACACGAGAGACAAGAGTGTGTGCAAGGACGTGCAGGAGCGAGCGAAAGAAAAGGCGTGTAGATGAGGCCAGAGAGAGAGAGAGAGAGAGAGAGAGAGAGAGAAAGAGAGAGAGATGCAAAATGCGGCCAACTCTATGTTGGAGAGACGGAAAGAACCATCAACGACCGTTTCAAAGAACATCTTCAGTCTGTCAAGTACCAATACAACAGACCGGTCGGACGACATTTCAATCAGGCCGACCACTCCGTCTCAGACATTCGAGTTAAAGGCCTCTGGCTTATGCAAGCCAGTAATGTCTGGGCCAGGAAAGACCGTGAAAAATTTCTGATTAATAAACTGGGCACTGTGGCGCCACTCGGGATGAATATGAAAGATTAACATTGTTTACCTTGCTTGTGTCTGCTACTTTACCTCACTGATTTACTACTCACTAATCAGTTAGGTGATGTTGGCGCTGGTTGATATGTACATTTCCCTTGGGGACTTTCTCAGCGCTGGCCGAACGTTTAGTTGGATCCCTTGCCCTTCCCTGTCGGGCACCGGGTCTCCGGCTCACGGTTTGATACGCGGTTTTGGGGCGGGGCAATCGTGTGCATCCCTTGGGGATGTATGTGGTCGTCTTGTTGCGTGCCCGTGTGTTTTTCTGTGGGTTGGTGGGTGCCCGTTGGGTGGGGTTGGTGGCTCTGGCTGGTTGTCTTTCGGCCCCCCCCCCCCCCCTTCCTTTTTTTTTTTTTTTTTTCCCTTCCTCCTTACTCCTTCCCCCCCTTCCCCCTGTGGTGGGGCGGATTACAAAATAACAGACAGGGAGGCCATGTTGCGCCTTGTGAAGATGTTTTTATTTCTCCACCAAGGAGGCAGTACACCTGGAATATCAAATAACACACAATATAATTTCCATCTCAAGTGTACATACCAAATAGAAAATTGATGTTACATAAAATTGAGAGATAGGCATGTTATTATTACAAAATACTACAGTGGCTGGATAATTCAAAAGATCATCACACAGGTTCTCATACATCCACCATCCACTGATGTACTTTGGTCAAGGCGGCATTTTATAAAATAAGACTAAGTTCAACTATAATTACTACAAAACCTAAAATGACTAAAAATAATTATAAGGATATATATCATAAAGTATAAGATTGGAACATGGTGCTATATTAGTGGAGCTTAGAAGTATGAACACAGGAGAGAGAGAGAGAGAGAGAGAGAGAGAGAGAGAGAGAGAGAGAGAGAGAGAGAGAGAGAGAGAGAGAGAGAGAGAGAGAGAGAGAGAGCAAGAGGAATGCTGTGGTCCACAATATATACACAAGCTCTAATAGAAAACGACATTACACATCATATCCCTAAGTCCTGAACCTTGGTAACACATTTCTTCAAAAGTAAGACCCATTGCAGCAAGTATGCACGCACACCTGGCTTCGCATGCTATCACATAGTACATGTAAACAATAGCAGACGACTCAAGTCTCCCTATCAAGAATAAACTAAGGGAAGCTACTCTCCATCAGGTAAACCTCAATGGAAAGAAGTTCTATGTCCGTCATATCATAACCTGTCACGCCTGAAATCGATGACCGCAGACATTATTATAATAAAAGATGTTTAGAAAGTAACAGGTTTAATCGCAGGCACTCGGATTATGACAACTTCTTCGCGCGATCACATTACTAGCAGGTAGCGGTCACCAAAACCACACACACTGGCTGACCGACAGTCACAGCCAGCCAGCTGACCAATCCATGCTAAGAATGAGATCACGTGACCCAATCCCACACAGTGCGCGCGTGATACAATGGTAAACTACTGACACAAAGGGATACTGATGCCAGAAAATGCAACTGATCATCCTATCACCGGTACTAAGCGATCTCGAAAGAAAGCAACGTAACTGACCAAATGATCCCCAGCACCATTGAGCAAGCCCCGACTACAATCCAAACGATTGATTAAAGTTTCTTTTGGTTGATAAAAGTGAGTTCTGAAAATGGCCCTTAGGTGCCAGAGATAATGGCAGCCATTAAAACGTAAACAAAATCATTTATGCCTGAATGCTCTCCAAGAGAGATGGTCGAACAATACCCTAGGCTTGCTCAAATTGGTGCAAAGGATCAACATAAACATAGTATCTTCATCAAAACAAGTGATCAGATTAACCTAAAACATGGTAAACTTAGATAGTAGGATCAAATCAAAACACAAGCCCCTAAGTGACCACAGCGCTCCCCTCAACCTGTCAAAGACAGGACCGGTCAGTCAGAAAATTTGCAAAATACATCAAAATCAGTGCATAAAATATATCTTCGAAATATGCAAAGACAACCAACATTTCTAAGTAAAAAATAGTAAAATGTATGACTTACAAAGGTCCAGTTAGACAAAACTCGTGAAAGTAATTTGACGCTCAATAGGCCGGTCTTGCTTCCGTCGTGGTGCTACAGCAAATGCGTTCTTAGCGTGGAGACGCTACCACGAGGGGGCGCTACTGGGTCAAGGTCGATGTCTACCACTGGTCTATTTAAATGATTGGTCACTTCCAGCTAAATTTAGATGGGACGGCCAAAAGGAAAATCACTAAGACTGGGGCTAAGTAGGTCACCTCTGCCAGAACCCACACTCGGCAGCTCGGTGGCAACCGGCCGCGCAAAATCATGCTACAATGTATTGACCATTGACCAGAGGGGTGACGTAATAAAATATAATATTAACACATATGCAAAACACAGCTCGTCACACCCCCCCCCCCCGCCCCCATCTCTCTCTCTCTCTCTCTCTCTCTCTCTCTCCCCCCTTATTTTTTGAGTTACCCTTGAAGACGGTTTCACAACTACCTACTCTCCACTTATACCAATATTCTCTTACTGAATTTGATTCTTTGCTTTGTTTTCATGACTTATTACTTGTTGTGTACCGTGCTAAATGCTGGGGTTTTTTTCCCGGGGTCCTCCCGTTTTTCCCCAAGGTAGTCCTCAACTTGAAGGTGATATAAAGTTTGCCTTCGGGTTGGTGTTTAGCAGGCTTTGTGTATTAGACACTCAGCCTACTTCGTGCCCAAGGGTACTCCCCATTCGTTCTCTCTCTCTTTCTCTCTCTCCGTCTCGCTCTCTCTCTCTCTCTTTCTCTCTCTCTCTCTCTCTG
Organism: Semisulcospira habei; assembly: GCA_036245525.1. Classification (NCBI taxonomy): domain Eukaryota; kingdom Metazoa; phylum Mollusca; class Gastropoda; family Semisulcospiridae; genus Semisulcospira; species Semisulcospira habei. The sequence goes on from BTPG01000002.1 coordinate 79,452,281, forward strand.
GCCTCATCTACACGCCTTTTCTTTCGCTCGCTCCTGCACGTGCTTGCACACACTCTTGTCTCTCGTGTTCAGGTTCTTTCCGAGTCTCTCTCTTACGCGATTTTTCGTTGACGTCATTTTTACTTTTTTCCGCACTTTTGTTCTTCCTTTTCTTTTATTTTACGTCACCTCCTTCAGTTGTCACATTCCTTCTGCCATTGAAGATAAGTAGCGGCTAATCTCTATGTTTGTTTGTTTGTCTATTTTGACAAAGGGTATTTACCCGAAATATTAATAAATTGTGTTGTACCCGTCTTTTCTAAGCGTGTTTCTTTCTCCGTTGGGTACTTCTTTGCATATTACACGCTTGGCAGTCACCTTTTTGGTCTGGATTGATTTATCTTCTTCAAGGTCTGTGCCGACAGCCAGTCCTTGTGGTGGTGTTTCCTGAACCCTACAGTGCCTTTGCAGGTTGAGTTCAGCGCCTCTCTAACTGCCTTCCACTGCTGCTCTGTGGTGACCGCCTCCTCTTCATTTACTAGCTCCTGTAGCGCTTGAAACCGGTTGGACAGCACCAGTTTGAACTCTTCTCTAACTCCAGTTTCTCTCAGGAGGCCTACATTATAGCGCTGTCTTCTTGTTGTCTCTGTGCGGCTTTTCTTTAGCTTGAGCTTCATTCTTAAGGTAAGCAGATGGTGGTCTGAGGCGACATCTGCTCCCCTCTTCACTCGAACATCTTGAAGGGATCTTCTAAATTTCTTGCTAATGCAGATATGGTCTATTTGGTTCTCTGTTGTATGGTCAGGTGAGACCCAAGTTGCTTTGTGTATTCTTCTGTGTGGGAAGATGCTGCCTCCAATGACAAGTCGGTTTAGAGCACAAAAGTCTACAAACCTCTCCCCGTTCTCACTCATCTCTGAGCCTAGTCCCTGTCTCCCCATCACCGCAGGTAAACACTGCATATGGTTATGGTCTCCAACATGGTAGGACCTGGGTTAGCACAGCTCCTTAAAAACCGGACCAGTGAAAAAGACTGAACAACATATCTGCTGACATCAAGTCCTAATCCTGGACAAAGATGGCACCCCTTCGCTAGCCCACTCAGCCAGTGACTGAGGAGACTGCCCACCCACGCCATGTGGAGGCCGATGCCGAATGGGCTTCTCGAGAGGAACCTTGGGCACCTTTCCCTTGGGAATTGTCTTCTGGCATATGTTGCATGACCTGCAGAATCAGGTGATGTCGCCCCCCATATCAGGCCAGTAGAAGACTGCACGGATCCTGTCGAGGGTCTTGCTGATTCCCAGGTGTCCTCCCAAGATGGAATCATGGGCCAGTTTCATCACCTCAGGAGTCAGATGTCCTTTCTGGTCTCGAAGGTTATTTCCTTCCATCTTCGTGTCATGGGCTTGGTCTGACCTCGGAACTTGCCAAGCTCTCTGTATTTCCACCAGCTTGTCTGTATTCACCACGGCTGCTTCTGTGTTGTCAGCCACTTTTAGAGAGATACTCTGGTGACTCTTCTTTGCTTGACTTCTCATGATAACAGCACATGTTTTAGGTCTCCACTCCAGATCTGGATCCTCTGCATTTCTGGCACCTTCAACATTTCCGATAATAAGGTCATAGACTGGGGTCTTCACACATAACACTTTCACCTCTCCTGTCAGGTACAGGGTGTTGACACTGACCTTGGCAAGGGGGATAATTCAAACAGTTCCGTCGGCCAGGATGAAGGTTGTGCACTTCTGTAGCTTCTGGTCTTCAGCTACTAGGTCCTCTCTCATGATGACGCCGCTACAACCCATGTCTCTCAGCACCCTCACTGATGTGTTGCCGACAAATCCTGACACCACCGGAATGTTGGACACTTCACTCTCAGACAGCGTGATGTTGGAAACTGGTAAGAACGTAGCCCCATCGCCAACTGGAATGCGTCCACTTCTTCTGAAAGACTCGATCTGCTCCAGTGTCACCCGCCTTTCTCCAGACTGAAAGTCACTAGATGACGTCACATCACTGGCCAGTACGGCTGCGACTCTGTGTTGAGACGTAGTACCACTTCTGCCAGTTGTCCCGCGATCTTGGTTGGGCCTTCTGGTGTTGTCGCCTCATGGAACACTCTTCGAAGGACAACATATCGCCTTGTGTCCCTTCATTCCAAAGGAAAAACATGTCAGGCTCTCCACCGACATCTGTTTCGGGGTATCTCTGATATTGTACTTTTCTTCTGCTTGAGTAGACACACACTGCAGCTTTCTGGGCCCGAACTTCATGTGGGCATCCAGGTATCTTTGAGCGAAGTCTGCTAGGGCCTTCATGGACTGGTCCTTTTGATCCCTGAGGTGAGCAGCCAGGTCCTTAGAACATGAGCTGAGAACTTGTTCTTTGATGATGAGGTCACACAGGTCCTGATACTCCTTCTTCAAGCCAGCCAGCTCTATCCATTTCTCCAGGTAGGTCCTGATTCTCTCAATGAATAGGACGGGTGTTTCTCCTTCCTCAGGCTTGCAATTCCGGAATCATCATCTGTAACCCTCTTTAGTCTCAGCAGGGCGGCTCTCAACTGCGCATAATCCTCGGCTTCTTGTCTTGGCAGGCGGGTGTAGAATTTAAGCGCTTTGCCGGTTAGAAGTGTGCTCAATTTGATGGCCCAAGTCTCTTGTTTCCAGTTGTTGCTGCTTGCAAAGCGCTCGAACCGCTCCTGGTAAGCGTCCATTTTATCTGAATTTTCTGCAAAAGGTGGTAGTTTTGGCGCACAGGCTGTTTGCTCTCTGCTGGCTAAGGCTGCTGCTTCAGTTGTCCTCTGGCCCTATGCCTCTAACTCCATCTTTGTTAAAAAAGGAAAAGAAAAGGGGAGACTGCCAGTGCTAATATTTTAGGAAGGTTACAAAGTAAAGTAGATAATAGCACTGTCAGGGGAGAGAAGTGTGCATGATCGACCAGTGATCATAGATCTACTGTGGCCAAAGCACACCAAAAAAAAAAAAAAAAAAAAGAAGACATAGGAAAGAGAGGGGGCGCTAAAAAAGTGGCTGAAAGCAATGCATATGGAAGCCCCCCCCCCCCCCCCCCCCCCCCCCCCCGAAGGGGGCGTATCACATATCCCACTGTTCCAGCCACTCAGTGCATGGAAATTTAAATCTAGGTCCCCCCAAGGGGGGTCCAGATATTTAGCTGGTGTGGACAGCTGTTTCGGTCTTGGCGACCTCTTCAGCACACCATCGGCGACAGTGCTATTATCTACTTTACTTTGTAACCTTCCTAAAATATTAGCACTGGCAGTCTCCCCTTTTCTTTTCCTTTACTACTACAATATCGACTGCAACCCCTTCCCCCCTTTTGGTAGGTTCTCTTTTAGGGTGCATGGAAATTTGGCTCTAGGTGGTGGCATGGAATGTATGCCTCTGCAGACACCACAGTAAAATGTGGTTGTCATTGCAGGTAGGCAGAAATTCCTAGCCTCCTCCAGTATCGCCGATGGTGTGCTGAAGAGGTCGCAAAGACCGAAACAGCTGTCCACACCGGCTAAATATCTGGACCCCCCATGGGGGGACCTAGATTTAAATTTCCATGCACTGAGTGGCTGGAACAGTGGGATATGTGATACGCCCCCCTTCGGGGGGGGCTTCCATATGCATTGCTTTCAGCCACTTTTTTTAGCGCCCCCTCTCTTTCCTATCTTTTTTTTTTTTTTTTGTGCTTTGGCCACAGTAGATCTATGATCACTGGTCAATCATGCACACTTCTCTCCCCTGACAGTGCTATTATCTACTTTACTTTGTAACCTTCCATCTTTGTTAGCTGAATTTCGTGTTGTTGCTGTTTCTCTGCCTCTTCTCGCCGTCTCTCTGCCTCTTCTTGCTGTCTCTTGATCTCACACGCTTTGGCTCTTTCTTCTCTCTCCATGGATCCAATCTCTTTCCTTCTCTCTCCTGTCTCTCCTTTTCTTCGAGTCTCTTTTCTTTTGCCCTCTCTAATCTCTCCTTTTCTCAATCCAGTCTCTTTTCTTCTCTCTCCAGTCTCTTACAGATTTCCAGTAGAGTCCGAAATAGCTCAGGTGGTTAAACGTCAGAGCAGGAGAGCGAAGGGAATCGCCGGGTCATGGGTTCGATTCCTGTCCCGGCCCTGTTAGCTGGACTCACAATCCAGGGGGAAAAAACAGATTTGTTCAATAGCATGTCCATTGAAAGATCCTGGTAAATCAAAGTGGCACAGTTGGAGTGTGCCTGAGTTGATCAGTGTTCAGATTGTACTCTGTAGGCAATAGATTTCCCTGTCCCCCATAACCCACCCGTCAGGGCCATCCATTATCACCTTGATGCCGTGGACGTTAAACGCGGAAGTAATCAATCAATCAGATTTCCAGAACAATCCAGCAAATTCACACAACTCAACCAATCAGAAAAGAAAACTTAACCAAAACTCATTAATATTCATTAAAAAGAACACTCTAGAAATAACTACACCTTTCGACTAACATCTAGGCATATTCGATACAATGTTACAAAATGTTCCCAACAACTTTGACGTCATATTTGAGGTCACTAGATTAATCGCGCCTTTTCCAGAATGTTCTACATCAAACAAGGTCGGACTCTAGCAACAATGTAACAAAAAATGCATCATTTTAGTACACAACAGAAATCGATCGCAATTCTCCAAGCAAAAGAAAATGAATTCTACTAAAAAGGTACTTAATTCTTATCCAAAATAACTCAAATGAATATCGGATCTTTCCTATAATCAACACACACATGCTCTCAAAAGAATAACACAAACACAAACGTAACTCTCACACACACACACACACCTCACACAAACACATGTATACAGTAGAATATCATGTATCTAGCTAAAGTCTACCTCTCTTCAAATTATAGCAAGACTGAAACTGTACCATGAAATTCTAGTTATTGTCACCCTTTTTTTCAAGTCTAGAAGTGATTGATTGATTGTACATTGCTTAACGTCCCGACAGCAACAAGACTTTCTCAGGATGTGCCTGCACTGCTTGTTAAAAAAAAGAAACATTGAATGTATGTCGCCAGCCGGTCCAATACGTTAAATAAACCTACTACATGGGGCCTAAACAAAGCCAAGACCATTTAGCAAAACACATCCAATATCAAGAGCTACAGGCAGTGCAGACAGTAGGGAGAGTTTTTAAAAGGCAAATACTGGTGAATGGACAACACATGCCCCAGAATAGAGGGAAAAACCCACCCTGTGGGGTACCAGGGTGACCCTGGGAACTAAAAAATAGTTAACCCCACCCAAGTCCCCCAGGGCAGACCCGGGTGGGGAGAAGTCTAGCAGTAAAACTCATATCACGTAAAATATAAAATTATGTCATGATGAATGACATTTTCAAACCAGTGACATGTATGTACGTGGTCGTCATGACGACCACGACCGGACTCAACGTAGCATGCTGGAACGTCCGAACCATGCTCGACAAAGCAGACAGCGGACGCCCTGAACGTCGCTCCGCCCTCATTGCCCATGAATTGCGGAGGTTAAACATCGACATCGCCGCGCTCAGCGAAGTACGCCTTCCGGACGAAGGCAGCCTCCAAGAACTTTGTGCTGGGTACACACTCTACTGGTCAGGCAGGCCTGCATCAGAAAGACGGCTTTCAGGCGTGGGTTTCATGGTCAAGACATCCATTGCGACTAAGCTGGAAAACCTACCAACGGGCCACTCAGACCGCATCATGTCCATGCGCCTCCCACTGAGACACCAGCAGCACGTCACCCTTCTCAGTGTGTACTCCCCAACCCTCCTGGCAGAGCCTGCTGAAAAGGACAAGTTTTACACTGACCTGCGCAGCCTCCTACAGAGTACCCCTGCAGACGACAAAGTCATCATCCTTGGCGACTTCAACGCCAGAGTGGGCCAGGACTCTGAAGCCTGGAAAGGAGTCCTCGGCAAGCATGGCGTGGGGAACTGCAACGACAATGGCCGCCTACTATTGGAGTTCTGTGCGGAGCAGCAACTGGTCATCACCAACACTACTTTTCAGCAAAAGGACAGTCGAAAGACCACCTGGATGCATCCTCGCTCCAAGCACTGGCACCTTATCGACTATGTCCTAGTGCGTCAGAGGGACCGCAGTGACGTCCTCCTCACCAGAGTGATGCCCAGCGCAGAGTGCCACACTGACCACCGCCTTGTCCGCTGCAAACTCAGGCTCCACTTCAAGCCAAAACCCAAGAAATGGGGGCCCCCCAAGAAAAAGCTTGATGTTGCCAGCCTTCAGCGTGACGATGTGAAAGCTGCCTTTCAGACAGATTTACAGCGCAGGCTCAAAGACACAGCGGACCCAGTAGACTCCTCCCCTGAAACACTTTGGGAACAACTGAAAACTGCTATTGCAAAATCCTCTGCAGAAGTCTTGGGTTTCGCCAGAAAGAAGAACAAAGACTGGTTTGACGAAAACGATGTAGAGATCCAGGAACACCTAGCAAAAAAAAGAGCCGCCCATCAGGCCCACCTAGCCCAGCCTTCCTGCCCTGTGAAGAAGTCTGCCTTCCGCCTCGTCTGCAGCAGTCTCCAGCGCAAGCTCAGAGATCTCCAGAATGAGTGGTGGACCAGACTTGCACAGAGGACCCAGCTTTGTGCTGACAATGGTGACTACAGGGGCTTCTACGAAGCACTGAAAGCAGTGTATGGCCCCAGGCACCTGGTACAAAGTCCCCTGCGAAGCGCGAATGGCCAGGCACTCCTCACAGATAATACCTCCATCTTGAACCGCTGGTCGGAATACTTTCAGAGCCTCTTCAGCGCTGAGCGCACTGTTCAAGAAGCAGTCGTCCTACAAATCCCACACCTCCCAGTAAAGGTTGAATTGGACGAACCGCCCACCGCTGAAGAGACCCTCACAGCCATCCACCAGCTCAAGAGTGGCAAAGCAGCAGGCATTGATGGAATACCGCCAGAGATCTGGAAACATGGAGGCACAGCACTGCACAACAAGCTCCATGACCTCTTTCTCTGCTGCTGGGAGGAAGGAACACTACCAAAAGATCTCCGTGACGCAGTCGTTATCACCCTGTACAAGAACAAAGGCGAGAAGTCTGACTGTTCCAACTATCGGGGAATTACCCTGCTGTCCATTGCTGGGAAAATCCTTGCAAGGCTGCTCCTGAATCGGCTGGTACCTGCCATCGCTGAAGACCAACTCCCAGAGGGCCAGTGTGGCTTCAGAGCAAACAGGAGCACCACCGATATGGTCTTTGTGCTGAGACAGCTACAGGAGAAGTGCCGCGAGCAGAACAAAGGGCTGTACGTAACATTTGTCGACCTAACAAAAGCGTTCGACACTGTGAGCAGGCAAGGCATGTGGCAGATCCTGGAGCGACTTGGCTGTCCCCCAAAGTTCCTCAACATGATTGTCCAGCTACACGAGGACCAGCAAGGCCAGGTCAGACTCAACAATGACCTCTCAGAACCATTCCCTATTCTCAACGGCGTAAAGCAGGGCTGCGTGCTGGCACCGACCCTCTTCACCATCTTTTTTAGCATGATGTTGAAGCAGGCCACAGCGGACCTCGATGATGACGATGCAGTGTACATCAGGTATCGTCTCGATGGCAGCCTGTTCAACCTCAGACGACTGCAGGCCCACACGAAAACCCTAGACCAACTGATTCGTGAGCTGCTTTTTGCTGATGATGCTGCCCTCGTTGCACACACAGAGAGAGCCCTGCAGCGCATCACGTCTTGCTTCGCAGATGCTGCCCAGCTCTTTGGACTCGAGGTCAGTCTGAAAAAGACAGAGGTCCTCCATCAGCCGGCACCCAAGACAGTGTATCGCCCTCCTCACATCACCATTGGCGAGTCTGAACTAAAGTCAGTGCACCAGTTTACTTACCTTGGCTGCATTATCACGTCGGACGCCAAGCTGGACAAGGAGCTTGACAGCAGGCTGGCAAAAGCGAACAGTGCTTTCGGGCGACTTTTCAAGCGGGTGTGGCACAATCAACAGCTGAAAACAGGCACCAAGTTCAGCGTGTACAGAGCTGTGGTCCTCACCACCCTGCTGTATGGTTCCGAGTCCTGGGCCCTCTACCGCAGCCAACTACGACTCCTCGAACACTTCCACCAGCGCTGCCTGCGTACCATCCTGGGCATTCACTGGAGTGACTATGTCACCAACGTCGAGGTCCTTGAACAGGCTGAAACTGTGAGCATCGAGGCTTTGCTGCTGCGGACACAGCTCCGCTGGGCGGGGCATGTCTCCAGGATGGAGGATCATCGCCTACCAAAGATCACCCTGTTCGGCGAGCTTGCTTCTGGACACCGTGACAGAGGGGCACCAAAGAAGAGATACAAAGACTGTCTCAAGAAGTCGCTTAGTGCCTGCCAAATCGACCACCACCAGTGGTCTTCGCTTGCTGCGGACCGTGACACCTGGCGCTCCACCATTTACAAGGCAGCTGTCTCCTTTGAGGACTCTCGCAGAGCTAGCCTTAAGGACAAGCGGCTCAGGAGAAAAAACAGAGATGCCGCAGCTCAGAACCCTGGCCAGACCTTCCCCTGCAGCCACTGCGGTCGAACCTGCCTGTCTCGGATTGGCCTCCGCAGCCACGAACAAGCCTGCAGACGTCGTGGGCAACTCCTATAAAATCTTCGTTCGCGAAGTCAAGCCAAGAGAGAGACATGTATGTACTGTGACCCTTATAGAGCTCAATGATGCATTGGCAAATCTACGATGCTTTTCCATAGGATATATTTCAAAATCAGAATCAGGTTAAAGACAACTAGAGATCCTTAACAGTGAGGACAGCTCTCATATAGAAGGGACTTTGTGGGTTATGGCTCTCATAGAGAAGAGACTGTGTGGGTTATGGTTCATTCCATCTTATTATTGATCATGTCACCTTGACCTTTGAGTGATACCTGTCAAATGAAAAGTCTAGAAAGTTATTGTCACAAAGTATCCCTGTGCCAGGTTTCAAGTCTATGGTTCCAATGGTCTCAGAGAAAATGCCCACGCTAAGGTTTACCACAGACAGACAGATACCAGATGACACACTTTTTTGCACACAACATGTGAGATTTGAGCGCAAGTGCAATCTCTGATAACACTGACCTGCACCTCAGCAGGACATGCATCATCCACCAACACTGCAACAGGTGTGTTGTCACTGACACTGATGTTAATGACCTCTTCTGACAACGGCTGTTGCTGTTCCTGTTGTAGCTGAGACAGCAGTGAGTTCAGGCTCACATGGACAAGACCACTGTTCTCCCCCTGACGAGCATAAAGATGATGAATCTTTTTTATTCAGGATAAAGCTATTAGGCAACTCAATGCCTGTCTTACAAGCTGTCCTGTAAACAAAACAACATAACAGGAAAATAAACATAGCATGCAAATAATAACAATAAAAATAATAAGAAGAAGAAGAAGAAGAAGAAGAAAAAGAAAAAGAAGAAGAAGAAGAAAAAGAAGAAGAAGAAGAAGAAGGAAGAAAACTACGGGGAAAAAAAAACACAATAGGTGAATTAATGAAAGGAGAAAAAAATGGCATTGGAGAATTTGTAACTGCCACCAGTACAAAAAGCAAGGGAAGTAAATGAGTGCATATTATTAATATTATACTCAGCCAAGACAGTGTCAAAGAATCGGCACACACAAGAGCGTATAGCGACACCGACAAGACAAAAGAATATCAGTTAGCAAATGTAAAGAAAGATAATAAGACATGAACAAAATAATAAATCATTAACACACTCAAATTTGGGAGCTGTCCTCTTAAAACTGCCAAACAGTTTAGGGAAAACATTGACAATGATACAAGTACAAGAAAGAAAGTACAAGAATAGCTTGACGCCAAGGTACTCTGGCACATCCCTTGAACGATCATGGTCGATCTATACCACACTGAAGTGTGTCACCTATCCGCAGAAAGACTTAAGAGATTATTCCGCTGTCTTCAGAGATGCTGACAGAGCCATCCGCAGCTTTGCAGGTGCATTCTTGAAGGAGTGTTAACCCTTTTAGCCCCAACACCCTACAGCAGGGGATTGAGCATGATACCAATAAGGGTGCTGACTTGCACACACAGGTGTCTGCCATGGACAAGGTTTTGTGGTTAACCCATTCAGCCCTGATGCACTACAGCAGGAGATGGGTTGACCATGATAATTCAAGAGTAGTACCAGATTAGCTTGGTGCCTGTTGGCGCCAAGCTAATCTGGCACTACCCTTAAATTATCATGGTCGATCCATCTCCTGCAACAAGAGCATAGTCGTTGGATGATGCCTCCAAAATTTAAGAAATACGTGCGTTGGGCTGAATGAGTTAATGCACTGACGCACTAGCAGCCAGTGGTGTACAGGAACAATCCATGGATCCACTGGAAGCAGCTGGTTTGTATCAAGAAGTCCCCACAATGGAGTTCCCACACGGTACTGTTCAGCAGTGCTCACGAGACATTACCATTGCAAGTGTCAATGTGTTGGCAGCTGGTGTTAACAGAAAAGAATGCGGTTTGCCTTGATGGCAAGAAGCAAATAAAAGCACTTTTTCACAACTTTGTTTATGTGTGAAACCATGGAAGATCCAAATTGATGTTCAAGCCAAGATCAAGAACAAGTAAGCAAGGGGAGACCGGCGCTAGTCTGCCCCCTTTTGCACTCGTCATCTGAATAATAATAATAATAATAATAATAATGGCTACTTACATAGCGCTTATCCTTAAATAAGCTCTAAGCGCTTTACAACTTGAAAAAAGAGTGGGAGTGGAGGGGATCATAAAACCAGACAAACAATGGATTCTGCAATACACATGCGCGCGCACACACACACACACAGGTACATAATGATAAAAAACTGAGCTACATTGGGGTATCGAACAGGTTGGTCTTTAGGGCAGATTTAAAGGCAGTGAATGAGGAAGAATGTCTAATGTCTATAGGTAGTGAGTTCCAGACAACAGGTCCAACGTGCGCAAAACAACGGTCACCTCTGGTTTTGTATTTGAAGAGCGGGACTCCACAAAGAAGAATGTATTAACCCTTTCAGCCCTGAGTAAATGAGAAGTCTACATACCCTTTAGCCCTGACTTTATTTGAAAAATTTCTGTTGAAAATGGGAGTGCACTGTAAAATATTTGTAAAAATAATTTACTACAAATATCCCCATATAAGTATAATATACTGTTTTGTCATTGGATGGACTACCATTTTATGTATTTGACCATACAGTGTCACATTGTTGTAATGCCTGGTGACCAAAAATGTGACAGATGACAATAAACTTGAAAAAAAAAGTGTTTTGTGCACGACAGGTCACTGTTAGCTAACATGCATCACTAAATGGGTCATCTGGTACTGTGACACATTCGTGTCCAGCATGCCAATACACTGTAAGGCCCCTTGACTTCAGATGTCATTGTTTACACCTAATACGGTACATCCACGGTCTAGACGGCATGTAATCGTTCTGGCTGACACTGCCAACACGTGGTTATGCTGCCATGCAGATGGTGAGCACATGTCCCGCGACATCAAAGCTATCTGCTTTTGCAACCATGTCTCCAAACACAAAACATTATCACTCCAAATATCTACACCTCAACTTGCCATTTTGACCGTAATTCCCATGCCAGCACCACAAAACCAACCTCATACCACATGTGATGAAGCTCTATGCCCATGCATAGAGTTCACACAGGGTTTGTGTATGTTACGGTCTTGTCTGCGGTTTGTCTTGTGACAAATATTCCGTGTATGCATGAGGCTACGTGCAATCATAGAGGAAGCGTTTTGCACAGGGGTTTTAGCGAGAGTTCAGGCGAACAGATCTGTAGGGAATTTAGTACAGGGCTATACTGTCAGTGTGGACAGACGATATGTATTATTAACACCTACTGAATTAAAGATAGTATGCGTTAGTAAGAGTTAATTCAGTTGTGTAGCATCGACTGGTTTGGTTCAGTTATGTTGGTTTTGACTTTGTTGAGATAACCGGTGATTTTCCTTTGTAGTTATTTACCGAGATGGATAACTAAGGAATATGAGGTGTGTATGCCTAAGTCGTTATGAAGGTAGTATGTGGTTGCAACGTTCAAGTGTAGTCTTTTCCAATGTATGAAATAGCATATGGCAAGAGTGTCAGGTTATTGTCTGTTTCAATGTAGTTACAGAGTTATGGTGTGTTGCAAAATAGTTCGGGTTATGAAGCACGTGCGTGTGAATGAAGGTGTGAGATTTATTTGTATCAGCCAGGTTACATAATGTATCTCATATCATCCAATATGTGTGTGTTTAGCAAGTGTTATGTTATTAGGACTTTATTGTACAGAGTTCTTGTGTGGAACAGAGCGACGGACGCTGAGACGTCAGTCAACAGAGGCTACCACCGAGGGACCTACTGTGAGGTCATTTCATCCCTCATGGAGACACCCGCGCTCCAGGCACTGGCACAAACTGGATCTGATCCTGGTCAGGCGCACTAACTTTAAGAACATTCTCCACACGCTCCTACCATAGCGCAGACTGTGACACAGACCATTCTTTGGTGTGTTGCAAGATCAGGCTGTAACCGAAGAAGTTCCATCGCACCAAGCAGCTAGGGAAACCTCGCACTGATGTCAGCAAAACGTCCCAGCCCGACCTCGTGGAGCAGTTTGCAAAGGCCTTCCAGAGGGAACTTGAAACCTCACTGCCCGGTGACTGCCACAGAGAAGTGGGAAACCCTGCATGACACCATGCACCGCACAGCCTTGGCCACCTTTGGGAAGAGGACCTCAAAGACACAAGACTGTACGAGGCCAAGTCGACCAAAATGTCCCCCATCATTGCGGCCAAGCGAACTGCCCTTGCTGAGTACAAATGGCCGCCCAGCAAAAAGAACCTGCAGGTTCTCAGGGCTGCCAGGAGCAAGGTCAAACAGACTGCCAGGCATTGCACCAACGAGTACTGGATGGAGATCAGTGAGAACATCCAGATTGCAGGCGCTACAGGTAGCATCAGAGGAATGTACGACGGCATTAAGAAGGCATTAGGACCAACTCAAATCTTCCACTGGGGAAGTTATTACAGACAAAGGCTGGAGAGATGGGTGGAACACTATTCTGACCTCTACTCAAGACAGAATGTCGTGACCCCATCAGCTCTTGACGCCATCGAGTGCCTGCCTGTAATAGATGAGCTAGATGCAGTGCCAACAATAGAGGAGCTCAGCAAAGCCACTGACAGCTTGGCTTCAGACAAAGCCCCAGGCAACGATGGGATCCCCCTGGATTTGATCAAGAACTGGAAGGGCACTCTCCTTCTCCCCCTGCATGAGGTCCTACTCTAGTGCTGGCGGGAAGGAGAGGTACCACAAGGCATGAGGGATGCCAAGAGCATCACTCTCTACAAGAACAAGGGCGAGAGAAGCGACTGTAACAACTACAGAGGCATCTCCCTACTCAGCATTGTCAGCAAAGTCCTTGTCTGAGTCATCTTGATCATTTGCAGAAGCTGGCAGAACGTGTCTATCCTGAGTCACAGTGTGGCTTCCGAGCTGAGCGGCCAACGGTAGACATGGTCTTCTCCCTCCGTCAACTCCAGGAGAAGAGCAGGGAACAACACATGCCTCTGTATGTCGCTTTTAATGACCTCACCAAAGCCTTCCACCTGGTCAGTAGAGACGGCCTGTTCAAGATCCTCTCAAAGATTGGATGCCCACCCAAACTGCAGAGTATGATAGAATCCTTGCACACCAACATGAAGGGGACAGTGCAGTTCAACGGCAGCACATCCGAACCCTTTGACCTATGCAGCGGAGTCAAATAAGGCTGCGTCCTGGCCCCTACTCTCTTTGAGATCTTCTTCGCTGTCCTGCTCAAGCATGCCTTTGGTAATGCAACAGAAGGAATCTACCTGCGAACCAGATCAGATGGCAGGCTTTTCAACCATGCCCGCCTCAAAGCCAAGACAAGGATACGCGAAACCCTTATCAGGGACATGCTGTTCACTGATGATGTGGCAGTTTTGACCCATACCCAGCAGGAACTAGTCACTGATAGACCGATTCTCCCAGGCTTTCAAGGACTTCGGACTGATTATCAGTCTAAAGAAGACGAACGTCCTGGGACAGGACACAGAGACACCGCCATTCATCACCATTGACAGCTATGAGCTTTTGGACCAATTTCCTGAGCTCTTGTGACCCTTGACCTTTCCGAGGGACCAAACAAATTAGTATGCATAGAAAGGTCTTACCATCAGGTAACTGTGTACCACGTTTGGGTTTGAAGCTGTGAATAGTATTTGAGAAAAAATAAATTATGTCAAAATATAGCTATTTTGGGCCTAATTCCCGATCCCCTGTGACCTTGACCTTTGTGAGAGATCACTCAAATTGCTATGTTTAGAAAGGTCTTGCCACAAAGTATCCTTGGGCCAAGTTTGAAGACGGTGGCTTGAATAGTCTCTGAGAAAATGCCAACGTTAATGTTTACCATGGATGACGGTGGATGGACAACGGACGGACGACCACTGGCCCAGAACATAGACTCACTTTTGCTTCGCACGTGAGCCAATAAAAATAGATGACAACTTTTTTGTTTCCAAAGACTTATTCAAGCCTCAGACTTCAAGCTCGACCAAATGGTACTTTGTGGCAAATCCTTTCTATGTGTATCAATTTTAACAGACCTTGTTCAAAGTCACAGAGGGTCGATAAATAGGCCACAAACTGTCCTATTTTGACAAAAATTGTGTTTTCTCAAAATATATCTTTAATTTTAAAGCCAAACGTGGTACAGATATCCAAACATAAAACACCTATCAGGATAAACCAATTGCCAAAACTGTAAATTTTCTCATACACAAGATGAACTCCCACTGAGGAATCCAAAACAAACATCAACATAACAAGATTCATTCATTCCGAAAAATATCTGTCACTTGTTCAACTTGTTAATTTCTTTATGCGTTTGGCAGTTGTTTTGGAACAGAACAATCGCTAAACACATACAGAAATTAACAAGTGGAACAAGTGACAGATATTTTTCTAAATGAGTGAATCTTTTTACATGGATTCTTGAGAGGGATTTCATCGTGTGTATGAGGAAATGTACAGTTTTGGCCATTTGTTTTACGCTGACAGGCTTTTTTCGTTTGGATATCATTGTTGTCTACCGTATTTTAAAAATATGGTATTCTTTGAAATGGGGCTGGTCGGAGCGCATTCCGGAGCATGCACATGACGTTTCTGGCGTGCGGGGCAGAAACTCTGGCAAAGTAGTAACAAGATAAAACTGACGTCACATCTAACTACTCAAACCTTGCTAGAGAACGTCTTTTTGGCGCCAAAGCGCCGTATGTGTGGTGTGTGTGTGTGTGCGTATGTGAAAGTGACTAGAGCCCGCGTTTGAGGACGGACAAGCTTGAAATTTTAGAATATTGTCCCTTAAAAAATTATCTCGGGACCTTTTTTTTCGATTTTTTTTATTAAGATGCTCCTTGGCAAGAAAATGGCCGTTTCATAAAAAGCGGTTGATCCACACTGCAGTCCGTAATTTTTCTTATTTTTACTAGATATTTTGCGTATAGCTAGATAAAAGGGACATACTGAATGAGTTTGTTAACCATCATTGTACCTCTAGAACTTTTTGAGTGATAATTAAATTTTTTGGGAAAAAAATATATTTCACGTTTTTTAGATTAATTTCACGAACTATATGGGTTAATCTTAAAACAAGTGAATCTTTTTCTTTTTTTTAAATCTTCGCATAAATAATTGCATGATTTTTCTTATACGGTATTTACATAAGCCTACAGTTTGTCTCGGCTGTCGGGTACGATTAGGTCCATTGTGATCTGTATGCCGTAGGTGTGAAAATCAGACAGTTTTCTGCACCACTTTTGGGGAGTTCACTAATACCCGCATGATTTTTCATAAACAGTATTTAAATAAGCCTGCTCTTTGTCCCAGCCCTGGGGTAGGATTAGGTAAGCCCTAGGCATGAAAATCAGCAAGAAAATTGCAGAGTTGATTCTCTAATACATCAAATGTTAGTACTGCGATGAGTGACGTACAACATCAAGTCATCACTATGAACACGGCGTCATAGGACTAATGATGCCATGACATGAAGCTTGAAGAGACGTCATTTCACTGCTTGTGCTATCATTCTTCTTCAGAATACCTATGGTACGCCAGACCACAGAGCTTACGAATGGCGTGAATCGCCATGTGTCAGTATTTATTTCTGTGTGCCAGTGTGTGTGAATCAGAGGGTGGGTTAGAGTAGAAGGAGATGGATTCCTGTCGCTACACGTGCCCATAGAGCATACTAATGAGTGTGCCGACGTGCGTGTTGATCAGAGGTTGGCTTAGAGAGGAGGGGAAATGGATAAGCATAATAAGCCTAAAAATATGAACAACTCTGAATGTTCCTAAAAGATAAATGCATCTGTGCTCCAAACAATACGGCAGACTTTGGGATGAAATCCTCATTTTGTTTTTTGTTTCATGTATTAATGCTGGCCGTTGGTATTTGTGTGTGTGTGTGTGTGCATGCGTGTGTGTGTATGAGACACACACACACACACACACACACACAGAGACTTGTGTACCGCTGTGTCTCCCTGTTGTTGTGGTGTACAGACTCTCTTTTGTGCTGTATATTGATGTAGAGGGCTGTAGTCCCTGACAGCTACTGCAATGTGAGAGATTTTAGATCTAGCTCCCGCCATTTTATCCACAAGATCATGAAGATAAAAAGATTGCACCTCAATACACATTATGATGGTAACAAAAGTTAGCATTTACGTGGCTTGACAGCAAAAATGATGTCATTATTGTAGTTTGAAAGTTCCATAGAGCCATCATGTTACAGTGTTGAAAAAACGCAAAATAATTATAGTTGTAAAGTTTTCCTTTTAGTGTACTAATCGCCGATATTTTAAACTGAGTGTTATACGATACATCGTACATGTCTTTTAATGAAGCTGTGTTGTGGAACTGGTTAACATTTTTTTTACCGATATTAAAAAAAAGTAAAAGCACATCATTTGTAGTTCAGTGACCTGTTTGCTTTATTGGCTGTAGTGACAGGGGTTATATGATTAAAGTTCTTTTCAAAGTATCTGAGTTGAGCAAGCCCAAGAAAGCTGGCTGGGCAACACTGAGTCCTCGCAACGTTTTGGGGAATTTCGGATATGTAAATTTTTTGCTGGTGGAGCGGAAAACAGTGATATTTTGATTAGTTTTTGGGCCCTGAAAAATCACACTAAAATGTAAAAGAAAGTGCAAAAGGGCAAAGTTTACACTATTTTTTCTTCTCATCCCAGTAATTGTCACTGATGTCCTGCCATAAACAAAAAAATTTCCTCAGGCAAAAGTTTTGGCGGTCTGAAATTTTTATCTTTTAGAAGCATTTTTGGACATGCTATAAAATCAAATTACACAAACTCCGTTCATGGTTTGAAGTGTTGGCATGTTCATTTGGGTGCTGTCTACTGTAAACAACATTCCAAGTCACTGTAACAGCAGTCAATATTAAGCTTGACGCCAATGAATTTCTGAGATAATGTATTAACTATCGTTTCTGTAAACTTAATGCTCTGTGTTTCATGGTGTGTTCACAGTGGCTTAGTGGTTTTGGCTCAAACACTATATCGCATTTTGTGATCTGATGATAAGACTTTTCTCTGCATACTAATCTGGGTGACACCTCTCAAAGGGCAAAGGTAGTGGTCAGCAAATGTGTGAAAAATGCCTATTTTGTTATAGTTGTGATTGGCACTTTCGCAAACTTCTGCACCAAACATGGCACAAACATAACAGTTGATGACAGATAAAACCTTCATACATAGGCTTATTTGGTTGACCATTCATGGTCAAGGTCAAGGGAGGTCCTTAAACATGTGAAACAAGACAGGCAAAGCCCTTATGGATCAGGTGTATGACCAATCCACACATGTGTGACATAAGTAAAGGATGGCTTCTGCAGCAACAAAATCCATGTTTTCTCAAAATTTAATCAGTTTTCACACATCTGTAAAACCCCCGTGACCTTTGTGATGAGTCAACTAAATTAGTATACATAGGAAGGTCTTAACATCAGCTACCTTTGTGCCAAATTTGATTGAAAAGTTTGCAAAATTGTTGACAATTCTATTAAAAAATGGCATTTTATACTTATTTGTTGACCTCTAATGACCCTTGACCTTTTCTGAGGGGTCATCCATATTAGTATGCATAGATAGGTCTTACCATCAAGTATCTCTGTACGAAATTTGGGTTTAAAGTTGTAAATAGTATTTGAGAAAAAAACATCTTTTGTCAAAATATGGCTATTTTGGACCTATTTCCTGAGCTCTTGTGACCCTTGACCTTTCCGAGGGGTCATCCAAATTAGTATGCATAGAAAAGTCTTACCATCAGGTATCTCTGTACCAAGTTTGGATTTGAAGTTGTCAATAGTATTTGAGAAAAAAACATCTTTTGTCAAAATATGGCTATTTTGGACCTATTTCCTGAGCTCTTGACCTTTCCGAGGGATCAATCAAATTAGTATGCATAGTAAAGTCTTACCATCAGGTATCTTTGTACAAAGTGTGGGATTAAAGTTGTAAATAGGATTTGAGAAAAAACATTTTTGTCAAAATATGGCTATTCTGGACCTATTTCCTGAACTCTTGTGACCCTTGACCTTTCCGAGGGAGCAACAAATTAGTATGCATAGAAAGGTCTTACCAGCAGGTATCTTTGTACCAAGTTTGGGTTTGACGTTGTGAATATTATTTGAGAAAAAATAAATTATGTCAAAATATAGCAATTTTTTTTATATATTTCCTGATCCCCTGTGACCATGACCGTTGTGAGAGGTCACTGAAAGGTCTTCCATCAGGTATCTTTGTACCAAGTTTGGGTTTGAAGTTGTGAATAATATTTGAGAAAAAATTATGTCAAAATATAGCTATTTTTGGCCTATTTCCTCATCCCCTGTAACCTTGACCTTTGTGAGAGGTCACTCAAATTGGTATGATTAGAAACGTCTTGCCACAAAGTATCCTTGGGCCACGTTTGAAGACAGTGGCTTGAATAGTCTCCAAGAAAAATGTATTTTTCTTTAAAATAAATTTTTTTAAAAAAATACTTACCGATGACATTACTATTCGGAATACTGATCTAGCTCGCCTAATTTTAGCCAAAACTGTTGCGTGCCTACATGGCAGGGGAGGTAACAAGGGGCGCTATAAACCAGGCAGTTCCCTGTGTGGCCTCCCTTCCATCCTCATCCGGTCATACAGCTACCGGAATCGCCATTCTGTTCATAGCGAGCCAGCGACAGCGGGGCAGGCGGGAGGGTCCTCCGAGTAATGTCATCAGTAAGTATTTTTCAAAAAAAATTATTTTAAAGAAAAATACATTTGTTTTCTCAAAACAACATTACCGATGACATTACTATTAGGAAGAATATCAACAGGAGGCGGGTGCCGCTTAGAACGCCCCTAACCCCTGGGTACTATGGAGACCCGCCCTCCCTGGTACAACCTCCCGATAATTTTAGCGAAGATACCTGCGGCACCTGGGTGCCGGGAGGGAGTGTTGTGCCGCCATACTGACTCCCACCAGCGACAGGATCTCGCGCTGGCTGGAGAGGTCCCTCAGGTAGATTGGGCGAAGGTCGCCTCTGATCGCCCGTCCACCGCCAGCCCAAGTCTTGACTGTGCAGTTGCGAACGAAGCGAGCTTGTGGCCCTGGCTCCTGACCTCAAGTGCCCTGACGTTCATGCATCTGGTTGAACCAGGGCTGAGGTCCTGGTAGGCGGGGCGTAACAGCTATGGAGCCCAGAGGTAGACTGTGCTCACCATTCCCCGGCCGTCATGATATCTGTGACCGCATTGATGCGGCAAGCGCTAGGCTAACGGTCATGGTTATGATCTTGGCGCCCTGGTGTTCAATCGTTTGGCTGCAGCAGGGGCAAGATCTTGGTAGGCGGAGTGAATCACTCAACGTAGCCAGCAGGATATCGTCTAGGCCGAGCCGTGATGTCTACCTGGGGACAGAGGGAGGGAAATGCGGGTGCGTCCCCTGCATGCCGGTTTGGACCGCCGCAGGGACGCGTGTAAGGCTCTCACCTGGTCCTGTCTGGATTTTCGGGTAGAGCCCGGACCCCTCCAGGGCTGGAAGGTGACCACCTGCGGGGCAGCCAAGGAGAAGGGTCATGGCTAGGAAGCCGGGTCGGACAGCAGTAGCCAGCGTCGTCCGTAGGGAACTGTAGGCATGGTGGGCGTGTGGAAACACTTGTATCCCGCTGGCCCTGGCCGCGCGGCGGGAGCCAGTAGGAAGCCTGTTTTCCGCGTCATGTCTGATGCCCGCGCCAACTGAGGTGGTCTGAAGCGGGTAGGGTTGGTCCACATCCGCGTCCCGGGTAGGTCCCATAGCGGTATGAGGGAGTGGAGGGGGCAGACACCCTTGATCGAAGCACGCCCTAAGGTCAGCCAGGTCCTTGCAGCTGTCAAGGTCGGGCCATCCCACAAGGCCGGTACGTCTCAACGAACCCCGCTAGGTAGGTGCAAGGTGATAGATGCCTGAAGCTGGACAGTGAAGAACGCAGCACTCGGCCACCCGGAACCGTCTGATCCGTGGTAGGGAGACACACCTCGTCACACAGGACTCGCCACTTCATCGAAACTCCCCCAGACGAGGGTCCGCGGGCTGTAGCAGTAGCTTCCTCCGCTTAAGCGAGAAACGTCTAGTGGTGAGGGCTAGTCGCACCACTCCAGAAGTGGAGGTGAAGTCGCTCGGGGCACGAGTAGGGCACATCCTGCCGAGTAGCTTGAGCATCGTGCACGAGGCGGGCAGCCGCCGCGGGACTGTGGCGAGGTTCAGGAGGTCGGTGGTCCAAGACCTGGTCCAGGCAAAGGAAACCACCAGTACCAAGACTACGTTGCAATCTGTGCACTTGAGCAGGCCCTTGGGAACGAGAACCGTCGGCGGGTAGGTGTACACGACGAGTCCATCCCAGGAAGGAAGGAGTGTCGACTGCCCAGGCTAGTGGATATGGCATGGGAGAGACAAAGAGGGTGGAAGCTGGATAATCCACCTCGTCGAGAAGAGGTCGATCTTGGGATGTTCCTCCTGGGTGTCGATCCGTCGAAACTGGAGTAGGCAGGGACGAGGTACCCGTCGTGAGGGGGGAGCACTCTGCCGCCCCCTAACTCAAACCCACCTGAAGCAAACCGCTACCAAGAGCCCTGCAAGTACAGGTTACGCTAGAAGAAAAACCGCCCAAGGCCTTAAGGGCGGCTAGCCAGAATAGCGTGAGGCCTATCGGCACCAAGTCACTCCGGCGCTACTGTAGAACTATTCTTATTCGAACGTAAATCAGCGTCTGGAGGACCGGACACGAGTGAAGAAGACTTCCACCAACTGTCGTTCCCAGGTGGTTATCCCCCCAAGGAAACCTGCCGCCAAAGGCTACCTTCAGTGAAGCAGGCAACCAGAGCCAAGCAAGGATGTAGTCTATGTTGTCGCATCACTCGGAGGGGTCCGTTCCTTGATGAAGTCCATCCCTTTCCCTTTCAGTCTCGCCTTAGTCTGATGAAGGCGAGTACGCAAACATTGGCTGTAGCGTCCCTAACCAAACTGTGTCACAAATCTGGGTGTGAAGATTGATTCGACGATCTCCAAGCATGATCATATCAGTAGCGAGTGCCAAGCTGGTTTCCTTGAGCTGCGCAGAATCCCTTCCCTCAGACCGTATCTCACAGAAAGTGCGGCGTCAAGACGTGTACAAACTTTCATCGGTCGAGGCTTGAGGTCGAACCCAGCGGCGTTGGGGAAGCCGCTTTCATGCCATAGGAGAAGCACTGGCCGATCATCGGAGTCGCCTCAAACGCATTGCGTAGTAGGAAGGTCGCCGGGCACAGTAACTGTCTTGGCGATGATGCGCGTCCGCTGCACCGCCAAGAACTGCAACCACGGGAGAATCCGCCTGCGAGGTACGTCACAGCTATCCCGTTGGTATCTGTCCAGGACTCCCTGCGTAAGAGGAAACGGGGAGCTGGTCTTACGCCTGGTCCCTTCGGAGATGTCGTCACGAAGCAACACCGTTCTGGAGCCCTCCTGGTCCTGCTGGGAGTAACTATCCGTGCCACTCTGAAGGGTGCGCGGAGGCCCCGCCGCTGCACGGTCACGTTACTGACGTCCGTAAAAACGGCTTGCGCTTAGCTGGGATGGGCTCCAGGCCGTAGACGCGTGACGGTCCAAGGACGTTGAACCCAATATGAAGCACCATAGCGTATCACACCAACAAGCCCCAAGATGTACACATCCCAGGCGTGTCCACTGTTGTCAAGCACTTCCTACCAGACAGCCGATGGAAGTCTGCCGTTGGAGTACTAAGGAGGAGGAAGCTTCTTCTTCACAAACACCGTCACCCTTGGAGTTTCACTGGGTTGCTTTCGTAGGAAAAGCCTGTTCCAGTTTCTCTGTAGAGATGCGGAGAGCGGCCATATCTCCTCCCTCATGGCTGGTAGTTCCCACAGTCCTGGAGAGATGGAGGCAGCGTTGCTAACGAGTCCCGTCAAGTAACCGGCGCATTGTGAGCGTGCGTGCGTCTCTGCCCGCATGTGTACTAATGTGTGTGTGCCAATGTCGTTACGCAAAGCGAGCCTAACTGCTCGCCTACTATGAGACATGCCTTGACCGGGGAGTCTAACGGACTGTGTTACGAGCAGACCTGTTTACCCCCTGGGTGCAGTCAGTGTACTTTCAACTGCCTAATTGTGTACTTTGGACCTCACGTGTATTTATTCACAAGCCAGTTTCTCCAAAATGTGTATTTTTGTGTATAAACGTGTACATGTATGTGTACCCCAAAGCAAAATTGTGTACTTTAATATGCCAATGTGTATGGTAAACAGGTCTGTACGAGGCATTAAGCTATACTTGGAGGAGACCTGCTGAAAAGGAGATGAGGACGCTCATCCTCCTCTAACTTAAGAGCGTTAGGACGGCCGTCAGGGACTAATCGCCAAAAAACTAGCTGAACGGGAGCTTGTTCGTGCGATATTGCAAGCACGACTCGTCTTTTTCTTGACTCGTCACTAAGCACCTGTGCCGAGGGGGCAGTTATAAGCCAAGTAAGCAATAATTACTGACCTCCGTATCAGAAGGCTTGCGCTTGAGTGAACTGGTTCACGGGCGTAGACGCGTGGCGGTCCACGGACGTAGTTGGCCAGCTCGGGGAAATCCAGTGAGCTGACGAACCCTGAAGCCGTCCAGTGCTGGCCAAGCTCAGGGCAAGGTTCAACCAGCGAGCTGACAAACACTGTAGTCGGAGTAGCATGTTGGCCAGGCTTGGTGTCTCAACTGCAGCGAGCTGACTGTAGCCCTAGGCTCTGGATCCGCGCGTGCGTCCCAAGCCGTGAGTGTCCAAAGCGCCACCTCCACTGAAGGGGTTAAAGCAGTAGTAGGCGTCCGCTCCCCGGCTGGGGTCGGTCGTTCCCGCGACATAACGCCAAGCTGTGACCGCTGCTCCTCCCACAGGGGTTGCAGTCACCGCCCAGTAGAGTGGAGGTGCCGGTAAGCAGACATCATGTGAGCAGTCACACGGCCACTGGAAGTCTGTACATCTCGTGCCGGTGCGACCTTGACCACTGCAAAACATACACAGAGACCAGCGAACGAGCGTGGCTGCCGAAGTCATGCACCAATGCTAACGCGTGTACGAATTTTAAAAAAAACGAATCCGCAACACGACCAGTGCCGACGCCCAGCGCTATCTAACCCCCCTGAGCACCGGTCGTGGGCACCAACCGAGGTATACTTAGTCAAGCCAAAGAGGCGGGTGAGGCAGCGCTGCAGGGACCAACGAGAAGTAGAGCCGCCCAAGTCGACCAGTCGCTCGTCGATAAGTCCCTGGCACAGAGCAAGGTTCTTGACACGTCACTCCAGTGAACTCAGCACTCCGTCGCTAGTGAGCCCCAGCCCGAAGCAAGGCACAAGCTACAAGCCGTCAGTCCCAACCGGTCCCACTATACAAGTCCAGACGCAGAGAGTAGGCACGCAACCTTCCTACAGCGTAGCAAAGAACACAATGGCGATTCCGGTAGCTGTATGACCGGATGAGGATGGAAGGGAGGCCACACAGGGGACTGCCTGGCTTATAGCGCCCCTTGTTACCTCCCCTGCCATGTAGGCACGCAACAGTTTTGGCTAAAATTAGGCGAGCTAGATCAGTATTCCTAATAGTAATGTCATCGGTAATGTTGTTTTGAGAAAACAATGCCAACGTTTTAAAGTTTACCATGGACGACGGCGGACGGACAACGGACGACAGACACCGGATGGACGACCACAGGCCCAGAACATTGACTCACTTTTTCTTTGCACATGAGCCAAAAATTGGCATTTTATACACATTTGCCGACCTACTGTGACCTTTGACCTTTTTTGAGGGGTCATCCAAATTAGTATGCATAGATAGGTCTTACCCTCAGGTATCTCTGTACCAAGTTTGGGTTTGAAGTTGTGAATAGTAATTGATCAAAAAAAAAGATTCTTGTCAAAATATGGCTATTTTTACTTATTTCCTGAGCTCTTGTGACCCTTGACCTTTCCGAGGGGTCATCCAAATTAGTATGCATAGAAAGGTCTTACCATCAGGTATCTTTGTACCAAGTTTGGGTTTGAAGTGGTGAATAGTATTTGAGAAAAAATAAATTATGTCAAAACATAGCCATTTTTTATATATGGCCTGATCCCCTGTGACCTTGGCCTTTGTGAGAGGTCACTGAAATTGGTATGTTTAGAAAGGTCTTGCCACAAAGTATCCTTGGGCCATGTTTGATGACTGTAGCCTGAATAGTCTCCGAGAAAATGCCAACATTAAAGTTTACCATGGACGATAGACAACGGCCGATGGTGGACGGACAGATGACCACTGCCCCAGAACATAGACTCACTTTTGCATTGGGCGTGAGCCAAAAAGCACATTTTGGACAAAATATACGATTTTTTACAGATACTACGATATGGCCAACTCTGTAATTTATGTCAAGACAGCGAACAGTTGAGCGTTCTTTAAGAAGGTCAAGGTCACAGAAGGTTACTGAAATTATGCAGATTGTTGATGCATGTGAGCCATGAGTGTTTTGCTGCTCTTGTTGAAATTATTGTAGATTTATTTCCAATGAGAAAAGGCGGAAACAGAATAGTCAGCCAGTGGTACAGAATCTTTGTATATCTTTTAGACGCAGATGTGGATTTCCCAAAGAGAGCGCAAACAATCCCGTATCTTGTACCTATACGTAACTATGTCAAAGATGCTAGAGAAAACTGCAATATATATATCAAGTCTATTCCAGTTTTCCCAGCAACACCTACTATACCTCCATGGGAACATATTAATGCTACTTTCGATATAGATTACACAGATTTGAAAAAAGATGAGGATGTGAATGTTTTAGCAAATTTAGTGAAAGAAAAATTACAGAAAACATATTTTAAACATTTGAAAATTTTCACAGATGGGTCTGTCTTAGATTCTTCAGACTGTGGTGAAGGCTTTGTTATTCCAGGTCTCAAAGTGAAGAAATCTTTTTATCTCTGTAAAAGATTTTTTATATTTACGTCTGAACTGTATGCGATTCTCATGGTACTAAATTTTATTCAACTTCTACCTTATGATATGTTTAACATTTTGATTTGTGTCGATTGTAAATCTGTCCTATATTGTCTAAAAAGCTGGGATTGTAACACTAGAAAAGACTTAGTATATGAAATAAAACATATTATGAGCTGTGTTATGTCCAGAGGAATTGGGATCGATTTTCTTTGGATACCCTCACACTGAGGAATTTATTGGAATGAAATTTGTGATAGACAAGCAAAAAAGGGAGCTATAAATAGAGAAAACTCAGCACTTTGTAATAATATGCAGTTATCTCTAATGTATAAATGTACTCTGTGCTAAACAGCTTTTTTCACAAAGATGATATAAAATATATTTATCATGTTCCAACTTGTTCAAGAAAACAGCTTCGTTGATATACAAGTTAAGACTAAATTCTTGAAAAACAAAATTCTCAAAAGACATCAAATGCGAGTGCTTAAGCCCCATCTCTGTTAAACATATAATCTGTGAGTGTCCTATTACAATGAATCTGTTGACAAAATATAACATAACAGTTATTTAGCAGAAAATATGAATGACATCTTATATAGAAATATTGCAATTCCAATAGTTAATATCATAATTCATAGTCTGGTGGGTAAACTATTATAATAAGTAATTTGTGTGTGTGGTTGGATCTTAATTATTGCTATTCTTTGATATTCTCAAGTTGTGTTTGGTTGTTAATTTTTTTTTTTTTTTTTGGGGGGGTCTAATATCACCAATGTGAGAAAAGACGTTAAATAAAATCCTGATCCTGACTCTTTATATAAACCCTTGAACTTGCAGGGGCTCGTTAACTTCTATGCCTCTGCATCTAGGTGGTGTTCCTTCTCTTGGCAGTGAAGGGAAAGCTGTAACCAGGTTAGTGAGCACAGCAAAAACGTCCTTCTACAGTATGAAGATTGCTGCATGCAACACCAAGTAAGCAACTGTACTCAGTGGCTGATCAGCTGCTGGGCAAAGTCAAGTCTTCTCCTCTTCCTAGCATATACTCCATGACAGAACTTCCATCTCGTTTTTCCACATATTTCATGGAAAAAGTCCAAGCCATTCGCGACGATCTTGACTCTCAGTCTTTTCAGACAAAAACAGTCTCTTCTATTGACTTTTGCTTTCATGGTCAGACCATGTCTGTGTTTAGACCTGTATGCTGTGACGATGTACGCAAGTTGTTAATGAAGATGACCCCTAAGTCATGTGAGCTCGATCCAATTCCTACCACTTTGTTGTATAACTGTTTGGATAGTTTACTGCCGTATGTTACTCACATTGTCAATGCTTCGCTTGCATCTGGTGTTTTCCCTTCAATGTATAAAAGTGCTGTTGTGAAACCCCTACTGAAAAAACCCTCATTAGATCACAACGACCTTAAGAATTATAGACCTGTCTCAAACCTACCGTTTCTGTCAAAGGTGATCGAAAAGATTGTGCTTTCGCAACTTTTGGATCACCTGGCCTTGAACAATCTTATGGATCCATTTCAGTCAGCCTACAGATGTTGTCACAGTACTGAAACAGCACTTCTCAGAATCATGAATGACTTGTTACTTGCTCTGGATGATGGTAAGGTGTCAGTGCTCGCTTTACTTGATCTTTCTAGCGCATTTGACACAATCGACCACACTACCCTGATTAATCGTCTCCAGCTTGTTTTCGGCATTGATGGCACTGCCCTGTCTTGGTTCCACTCTTACATTACTGAGCGATCACAGACTGTGTCTGTCGATGGGCATGTCTCTGCACCTGCCAGCCTCCGTTTTGGGGTCCCACAAGGCTCAGTATTAGGCCCAGTGCTTTTCCTACTGTATGTACAGCCTTTGTTCAGTATTATTGCTGGACACTCTGTTTCACATCACGCATACAGTGATGATACACAGCTTTATAAGTCAGGTAGTGTGAGTCAGGTCAACGAAATCATCCAGAGCGTGTCACTTTGCATTCTTGATGTGAGGCTGTGGATGTCAGAAAACAAGCTCAAACTGAATGAAGGAAAAACGGAAGCCATGCTCATTCATTGCATCACCCATAATGTCTTCTTCTACCGCTTTGCCTCAGCATATCATGATTGAGAACACGACCGTCAGCTTCTCTCAGTCAGTGAAGAACCTGGGTGTTGCAATTGAGCAGGACTTGTCCATGGATAAACAGGTGATAAACATTTGCAGGGCAGCCTATTTGGAGATGCGTCGTATTAGCTCTATTAGACAGTTCCTTACTTCAGAGGCTACAAAAACTCAGGTTTGTTCATTTGTTCTGTCTCGCATTGACTATGCAAACTCACTCGTATCTGGATGCCCGCAGTATCTATTTGATCGGCTCCAGAGAGTCCAAAATTCAGCCGCACGTCTGGTCATGAAAGCGAAAAGGTCAGACCATGTGTCCCCCATCCTGCACTCTCTCCACTGGTTGCCAGTGAAGGAGAGAGTCAAGCACAAAGTCTTGTCCATTTGTCATGTTTCTCTTTCTGGCACTGGACCCACTTATCTCTCAGAGCTCCTTCACTGTTATATCCCTTCGAGGCAATTGCGCAGTTCGTCTGACAATAAAATGCTTCGTATTCCTACAGTAAGGACTAAAGGATTTGGGCATAGATCTTTTTCTTACCAGGGTCCATCAGCCTGGAATGAACTTCCTAAATCATCGAGACACAGTGAGTCTAGTGCCAGTTTTAAACGCAGTCTTAAAACCCATCTTTTCCCACTTTGATTATCAGTGTTCATGTATTTAGTCATAATTCTGTTCTTTTGTGCAATTGTACATGTGGCTTTGTCACTTTCTGTGTAATATTTGTATGTTTTGTTCATATGTACGGCGCCTATAGCATCTTACCATGTATTGGCGCCTTATAAATCTTCCTTATTATTATTATTATTATTATAAGGGGTTAAAAACTTGCAGACTTGCCTATCGCTTGTCAGACAGACACCGGTAATCACTTTCTTGAAGAGATTTACCTATTGTGCCTAGTGATAAATATGTACAGACACAATTTAACCATTTAATTTAAAAAATAGATAGAATTTATTCATTTTATCACATTTACATTGTGTTGCACCTTGTGCAGGGAGTTTGTCTCAGAACAGTTCCAGCGACAACTTTAATCTACCCATATGTGATTGTATTTATGTGCGTATGTGTGTAGTTTAGCATGAGCGCACAAGACACTTAGAGCTCACTTTTTGTGTTAAAGTGGAGAAAAGAGTGAAACATTTAGGGCTTAACATCTGTTGTCCATCACATACAAAGATGATTTAAAAGATGGGGGCACCAAATATGGTCAGAACAAATTCTGACCCCATCTGTAATCAAAACCACGACCTTTTGGCCAACAGCTGAATGCTCTAAAACCTGAGCTACGCAGCTTCCAGCAGCAAATGAGCTATGACAGGAGACCACTTCATGCGCATAAGGAAGTATAGGTCCTGTCATATACCCAAGGCCAAGGTTAATGCAGAAATGTTATAGCTTAAAAAAATGCAGCTGTTTAAAACAGTTACAAAAATACTTTTAATTTTTGTACACATACCAAGGGGAATTACTCAGCGCTGGACAGACACACAGTTAGATCCCCTGAGGGATGTATATGATGGACTTGTTCTATACCTGCGTATTTTTCTGTGGGCTGGTGATTGGGTGCCTGATAGTTGAGGGCAGGGGATCTAACTGTTCGTCTCTCCAGCGCTGAGTAATTCCCCTCGGTATGTGTACAGTTCTACCAGCGCTATCATCACCTATCTGGTTTGTGAGTATTTTAATTTTGGGCCTATTTGTAACACTTTCTGTACCCATGATCAGAGCTGAGCACGTATATTAAACATTGTCCATATGATTTAAATGTGGACATTCAAGACTGGAGGCTGTAAAAATCAGGTTCTACTCTAATTGTAATGCAATGCTGACAAAAGTACAAACTTGACACAGGTTTATGTCACTAGCAGATCTTTGCATGGAGAGAGTAATGCTAACAACATCATACTTTATTGTTCACTGAATCAGGTAAACAGTGTTTACCTCAGTGGCTGTGGTCAATACATTCTGGATCGGGATGGTAACCGATTTTTCAACACATGAGCCATCAGCACCAGATGAAATGGAAACTGTGATGGTCACTGTTGTGTCTGTCTGGACTCCTGATGACTGTGGGAACTTTGGCAACGTGTCTTTGGTGCTTTCATTCTGCAGTGATGCACCAAGCCCCTGTAAAACAGAATACAGTTACCTTCCCATGTCAAAATGTCTGATTTAAAAAAAAAGGTCAAACAATTCTTCCTAAAAGGCCCCAAACACACCTTTTTGTTGTTCCTATTTAAAAATAGGAACAACATTGAAATGCGGCTCGTCAGAGCGCATTCCGGAGCATGCACATGTTTTTGGTGTGCAAGGCAGAAATTCTGACAAAGAAGTAACATCTAGCTATGCAAACCTTGCTGGATAATGTCTTTTGGGTGCCAAGCACCGTATGTGTGTGTGTGTGTGTGTGGAACTTTTCGAGTGATAATGAAATTTAAAAAAAATAAAATAGTTTGACGTTTTTTGGATTAATTTCACAAATTATTTGGGATTAATCTAAAAAAAAATTGAATCTTTTTATGAAAAAAAGCAATCTTCTCATTAATAATAGCATGATTTTTCATATACAGTATTTACATAAGCCTACAGTTTGTCTCAGCTGTCGGGTATGATTAGGTCAACTGTAAGCCCTAGGTGTGAAAATCAGATACTTTTCTGCACCACTTTTTCAGTTATAATGAAAAACCTATCTTCTCATTAAAACCCGCATGAATTTTCATAAACATTGAATGCATAAACCTGCTGTCAGTCCCAGCTCTGGGGGTAGGATTAGGTCAAATTGTGACCTGTAAGCCGTAGGTGTAAAAATCAGGAAGAAAATTGCCTAGTTTGCTGCGATGAGTGACTTTAAACATCAAGTCATCACTATGAACACGGCGTCGTGGGACTAATGATGCCATGATGTAAAGCTTGAAGTGACGTCATTTCGCTACTCGTGCTATTATTCTTCTTCAGAATAGCTATTGCTATGCCAGACCACAGAGCTATGGAATAGCAGGAATTGATGTGTGTCCGAGAAGAACCAAACGGAGAAAGAAACACGCTTATAAAAGACAGTTACAACACAATTTATTAATATTTCGGGTAAATAACCTTTTTCAAAATAGACAAACAAACAAGTGTCGTCTCAGATAGTTTTTAAGAACGTTTTCTTTCTAGGTGGATATTAACATTACAGATGGTTGTGAAGTTATATACGTGCACATACTGTAATCGGTCGGTGTGTTCTAGTCAGTCAAATGTATTTATTTGTTTTATGTTCACATTTATTGTTTTTACAACTGTTTTGAAGGCCCACTACCACCGTGACTGTTCAAATATACACTTTTGTAACAGATGGTTACAAAACGCTACACACAGGTCTAGTTATGGTTCATTTAGACACAGGAGAATGCAGTTCAGCACACGTCTTAATATCAAGTAACCTGACAACGACTACACTCCGTTCTATAATTACAACTGTATCAGTACGAGAAACAGCTAAAAATAGATCGACACTAATGGCTGCGCAAAATAAATAAGTGTGATTATGCATGTGTGTTTGCTGCAAGCCGTTAAAGTTCATTAGGTGTGTCGATAAGGCATAAGGAACACAAACGGTGCTGAAATGTGTCTTCAGATTTATGTGTAATGGTACTTTAAAAAAAATTCCGCTGCAAACAAATTTCCCATCTTGGGACAATAAAGGTATTCGTAAGTAATTATCAGTCGCTACTTATCTTATCGCAGAAGAAATGTGGCAACTCTGGATTGCCATGTGTCCATCTTTATTTCTGTGTGCCAGTGTGTGTGGATCAGACGGTGGGGTAGAGCAGAAGGAGATGGATCAAAACGATAAGCTTGAAAATAGGAACAACTTTGGGCTCGGGTCCCATCTTGTTGTTTGGATATCATTGATTTTTGGTTCCGTGTATTCAGAATGTGTAAGAGATACATACACAAACACACACACAGACATGTCACTGTGTAGGTGCGGTGTACTGCACTGAGAGAGACAGAGAACGAGAGAGAGGTAGAGAGAGAGAGAGAGAGAGAGAGATGTTGAGAGAGAGAGAGTGAGAGAGTGGGGGGGGGGGGAGAGAGAGAGTTTAACGCAGCTATGTTTTTTGTTTGTTTGGATATATCATTGTTGTTTTTTGTTTCATATATTCAGAATGTGTAAGTCACACAGAAAGAGAGAGAGAGAGAGAGAGAGAGAGAGAGAGAGAGACTCGCATACCGCTAAGTCTCTCTTTCAGTGCTGTATACTGTAAAACTAAAGCACCTATTAAAAAGAAAGGAAGGTACGAAAAATGTTACCTGAGGGCGCCATCTTGTTTGTGCGACCTACCACATGTTTTTCGCTCCCAGTGTTTCAGTGGTTTTTTCGTTGGATGTACTGTGTTTCATGTGCTGAAAGTCTGCTGAGTATCGTATAAGAGTGCGCTGATGAGGATTATGCTTGTGTTTTGTCGGATCTGGTTGCTGTTTGAGTGGTATCATATTGAATTGTGTCTGTCATTTGAATTTTGTTTACGTCGCCATTTTGCTTCGTCCACAGCGTGGGTTCGCCGGGCCTTTCCGCCGCCCTGTTTTCATGTGCTGCGTGCTAGTGTGTGAAGTGTTTACTGTGTGAGTCTGTTTGCCACCCGTTGTTGCATCTGCTGCTTGGTTGTTGTAAACTCGTTCGTGTTCCTACCATTCTATAGGTTTACGTGTGCTCTCCCGTCAACATCTCGCCCTCCCCACTTTCGGCGCCATTGCCCGATCTCGCTGCTGACCGACCGGAAATCAGGTCGCTCCCCTACCACACCGCTCACACACACACCGGCACACACACACCGACACACACACCCTACTGAACCCTCTTCTCGTCTTCCTCTTTCTTGTCCTCACAAACAATCATGCTCATCAAATACACACGCCAACAACTGCTATCTCTACGTCGCCACGCCACCCACTGCGCGGCCGGTGCCGCCGACAGTGTTGCAGATGCCTTACGCGGCATCCGATCGTGAAAGAGAGGCCACAGGGGCGGAATTAGCAAAAGGCGGGACTCACCACCACAAACACAACCACACACTTCTTCCCCTTTTCCTATGCCCTTCCGCTTCCCCACTCCTCCTCGATTTCTCCACCTCCCTTCCTTCGTCTCCCATTTCTTTTCCTTTCTTGCTCATCTACCACTCTATGCTCTCCTCGGCCGCCCCCCCCCCCCTCATCCTTTGCCTGCTTTTTCCTCCTCGACCCCTCTCCTCCCCTTCGCCCTCCCCCTCCCTCTACCTCAGCTTATCCTACTCCCCTTCCTCCTCCTCCCCCTCCCCTCACATCCTCTTTCTTGCCTGGTTCTCCTTCCCCATCTTTTCCTCCTCCCCCCTCCATCCTCTTTCCCCCCTCCCCACCCTTCTCTTCCTTTGTCCTCTTCTTCGTCCGTTTCTTCTCCCTCTTCTGGCTCATCCAACCTAAAACTGTGTCTGTTCAATGCAAAGTCTGTCTGCAAAGATGGCAAAGCCGACGTGATTTCAGATTTCATTATAGACAATGACCTAGATGTTGTCGTGATCACCGAAACATGGCTCCGCTCAGCTGGCGATGAACCCATCATCGCCAGCGTCACTCCGAGTGGCTACCGCCTGGCCTCCTTCCCGCATGCTTCCAGAGGGGGTGGCATTGCCATCATCTACAGGGACTGTCTTTCTGCTCACCTCTCCTTCTCTCAGTCTCTCCCTTTTGCTCATCCCTCCTTTGAATCTGTCGAGGCCGTAGCAACACTCCCTGGCCAGTCCCTCATCTTCTCATGTATCTATCGCCCCCCTCCAAGCTCTCAAAACAAACTCACAAACTCCATGTTCCTCACCGAGTTCGACCTCCTCCTCGACCACTACAGCACACGACCCGGAAAACACATCCTTCAGGCTTCTTGGCGACTTTAACTTCCACTTCGACAAACCCGACCATCCTACACAAAACGCCTTTGCACATCACTTTCAAACCACAATCTTACACAACACATCACTAAACCCACCCACCGACTCGGCCAAACCCTCGACTGGATCATCACCCACACCTCCGATCAACTCTTCCTCGACTCTGACACCTCTTCCGTGCTTCCCTCCGACCACCTCGCTATTCTCGTCGCCCTCAACCTACCTCCCCCGAAAGAACCCAAGCTCTTTGTCTCTCATCGCAAACTAAAATCTGTCAACTGAGAGAACTTCTTCGACGAAGCTGTCGACCTTCTCTTGGACCCCGCCCCCTCTCCTGATCTTGCATCCCATTTCAATTTCTCCCTTTGAAAACTTCTAGACACCCATGCCCCTGTCACCACCTGCTCCATACCCAACCGACTCCCCTCCCCCTGGCTCACTGACGACATAGCTGAGGCCAAGCATGAGCGTCGACAAGCGGAACGCCGCTGGCGCTCATCTGACCTCACCATTCACAGAGAGATCTTCCAAACCACCAGATCCAAAGTCTGCAGAATGATCTCCGACTCCAAACGTAAACACCTTCAAAACAAAATCCTGGAATCCACTTCTTCCAAAACCCTCTACGCTACCATGAACACACTCCTAGGCACTTCTAAAGACTCTCCTCTTCCCAACACACACAGCAAAGAAGAACTTCTGTCCGCTTTTTCCTTTTATTTCTCCGACAAAATCCAAACTCTGCGCAACACACTCGACACTCTGCCTTCTCCGCCTTGCCTTCCTGACCCCCCCTTTTCCGGCACTCCCCTCTCGTCCTTCCGCCCCGTCTCTCATGATGAAGTCCTCAAGACCATAAAGTCCATGCCTTTCAAAACCTGCGAACTAGACCCCCTCCCAGCTTCTCTCTAACGGGACGGCCTCCCAAAACATTTGCCCTTCATTACTGACTTCATAAACACATCTCTAGAGAATGGCTCTGTCCCCGATATCTTCAAGTCCGCCATCGTCCGTCCTCTCCTCAAAAAACACAACCTCGACCCAAACGAACTCAAGAACTACCGCCCAGTCTCCAATCTCTCTTTCCTGTCCAAGCTTCTTGAGAAGGTTGTCCTCAACCAACTCAACCTCCACCTCGCCGACAACAACCTCCTCAGTCCCTTCCAGTCTGCTTATCGCAAACATCACAGCACTGAAACAGCCCTTCTACATATCCTAAACGACCTGCTTCTCTCCACTGACTCGGGCAACATCTCCCTTCTTACGCTACTCGATCTCTCTGCTGCCTTCGACATCATAGACCACTCTATCCTCCTCCACCGCCTTCACCACTCCTTTGGCATCACTGACTCTGCTCACTCCTGGTTTCTCTCCTACCTCTCCGACAGCAATCCGTCACCATCGACGGCATCTCCTCCAACCCAGTCAGGCTCTCCTGCGGCGTTCCACAGGGGTCCGTCCTGGGCCCAGTCCTTTTCACACTCTACACCTCTCCCCTGTCCAACATCATCCAGTCTCACCACATACACCACCACCTCTATGCTGACGACTCACAACTACTAGACAAAGACAAACTCGACAACACTCAGACACTACTGACTCGTACGGCTGACTGCTATGAAGACGTGAAAAACTGGATGACAGCAAACAAGCTCAAACTGAACGACGACAAAACGGAAGCCATGCTGGCAGGCACTCGCCAGAAACTTTCCCACCTTCAACTCGACAGCACCCCCATCTCCCTCTCCAACTCGGTCAAAAACCTTGGCGTTATCCTCGATTCCTCTCTTTCCATGACCAGCTTCGTCTCTGCCACGGCCCAGGCATGTTATTTCCACCTCCGCCGCATCAGTCAGATCAGAAAATACCTCACTACCGAAAGCTGCCTCCAAACTCGCTGTCTCTCTCATCTTATCTCGCATCGACTACTGCAACTCTCTCCTTTCCGGCCTTCCTCACTCCACCACTCTCACTCTCCAGCACGTCCAGAACAATGCTGCCCGCCTCGTCCTCAGAAAGAAAAAATCCAACCACATCACTCCCCTGCTCAAGCTCCTTCACTGGCTCCCCATCCCCCAACGCATCCAATACAAGATTCTGTCTCTCTGCTACAAATCCCTGAACAACTACGCTCCTACCTATCTCTCCAACTTACTTCACCCCTACACTCCTTCCCGCTTCCTCCGCTCCGCCTCCGACCCTCTCCGCCTCCTCATCCCCCGCTCCTTCTCAGTATACGGTCCATCCACCTGCAACACTCTCCCACTCTCTCCGTCAGAAACACTCTCTCTCCTCCTTCCAGTCCGCCCTCAAAACTCACAACAGTTCTAGCACTATATCACCACACTCCCCACCCCAAGCTGACTGTCGTAATGTATTTTCACTATTTGTGGTAGGTGAGTCATTGTCTAAAGCGTGCGCATGCGTGTGCGACTTGTGAGTGCGCGCTTAAGAGTTATAATTATTATAAGTGCATTATAAATACCGTAATTATTAATTATTATTTATTACCTTCCTGGCAAGCTTATTCTACCATAAACTGACTTAGAGGGCTGTAGTCAATGTACAAGCCCCTGACAGCTACTGCAATGTGAGAGATTTTAGATCTAGCTCCTGCCATTTTATCAACAAGATCTGTGAGATAAAAAGATTGCACATCATTACACATTATGATGGTAACAAAAGTTAAGTTCCATTGACAGGGAATCTGACATTTTTTATTGTAATCTGAAAGTTCCATACAGCCACCATGTCACAGTGTTGAAAAAAATCTGGAAAAGCTAAATTATTTTAGTGTAATAATCGCTAATATTTTAAACTGAGTATTATATGATAAATACGTACATGACTGTTAATGAAGCTGTCTTGTGGAAATAGTTAACACTTCCTTCACCCATTTAAAAAAAAATTAAAGTTTAACATTTGTAGTTCAGTGACCTGTTTGTTTCAATGATTGTAATGATAGGCGTTATATATGATAAAAGTCTTATTTAAAGTATCTCTGTTGAGGCAGCCCAAGAAACCAATGTTCTAGGAATTTTCGGATATGTGGAATTTTTACTGGTGGAGTGGAAAACAGCGCTATTGGGCTTGTTTTTCGTGAGCTGAAAAATCACACTAAAACGTAAAAGTTTTCCCTTTTAAGTGCAAAAGTGC
This sequence comes from Semisulcospira habei, assembly GCA_036245525.1. NCBI lineage: Eukaryota > Metazoa > Mollusca > Gastropoda > Semisulcospiridae > Semisulcospira > Semisulcospira habei. The sequence continues at coordinate 79,489,037 of BTPG01000002.1, forward strand.
CTAGTTTACACTATTTTCTTCTCATCCTGGGCAGTACTTTTCATTGATGTCCTGCCATACACAAAAATGTTTTTTCAGGCAAAAGTTTTGGTGGTCTGAAATTATTTGTTTTGGTAGCGTTTTTTGATAGGCTGTAAAATCAAATTACACAAACTCTGTTCATGGTTCCTGCCTTCAACCAGTATGCCGAATGGTGTGCTGACGAGGTCGCCAAGACCGAAACACCTGTCCACACCGGCTAAATATCTGGACCCCCTTGGAGGACCTAGATTTAAATTTTCATGCAACAAGGGGCTGGAACAGTGGGATATGTGATACGCCCCCCTTCGGGGGGGGGGGGGGGGGGGGGGGGGCTTCCATATGCATTGCTTCCAGTCACTTTCTTAGCGCACCCCTTCTTTCCTATCTTTTTTTGTTGTGCTTTGACCAAAGTAGATCTATGATCACTGATCGATCAAGCACACTTCTCTCCTAAAATATTAGCACTGGCAGTCTCCCTTTTTCTATTCTGTTCATGGTTTGAAGTGTTGGCGTTTTCATTTGGGTGCTGTCTACCGTAAACAACAATCCAAGTGACTGTAGCAGCTGCCAATAATGAGTTTGACACCAGTGAATTTCTGTGATAATGTATTAACTATCGTTTCTGTAAACTTACTGCTCTGCGTTTCGCGGTGTGTGTTCGCGGTGGCTTAGTGGTTTTGGCTGAAACGCTATTGCGTTTCGTGATTTGAGAAAAAATAAATTTTGTAAGGTCTTGCCACAAAATATCCTTGAGCCAAGTTTGAAGACTGTGGCTTGAAGAGTATCTGAGAAAATGGCAACGTTAAATTTTACCACAGATGACAGCGGACAGACAGACGACCACTGGTCCAGAACATATACTCACTTTTTCTATAGCGCGTGAGCCACAAATTCCCTGAATCTGGGAGTCGTCTCAAGACTGTTACAGTTCAGGAAACATGTCGACTATGATAGTTGTCAGAATAGCTTGGTGTCTCAGGCCGCTGTTAGTTCAAATAACTTCAACTATCATGATGGAGTCAACTGGAAATAGATCTACCATGATAATTCAAGGGTAGTGCCAGATTAGCTTGGTGCCATCAGGCATCAAGCTAATCTGACACTACCCTTAAATTATCATGGTTGATCTATCTCCTATCACTGGTACATAGTCCTTCGGTGACACCTGCAAAATCAGGCAAGTGCCCCCTTGGGGCAGAGATATAAATACTGAGCGGATTAAAGCATCATTAACACAATGACTGAGTTAACCCCCTTGATTATATCTTTTTTGGCCCTCCATATCCATGTCTCCCGCACAGAGTAAATACCATTGGAAGTTACCCCTAAATCATCATTATTTAAACAGCCACATTTTTATGAAAATCAAAAATAATACTTAAGGGGTTAACTCAGTCATTGTGTTAATAATACTTCAATCCGCTCAGTATTTATATCTCTCTTAATTAGCTCATATATCTACTGTCGCAATGTTACTATGTACGTAAACACAGCCCGTCGCCAGCTGACTCTAGGTACGACGCGTCAGAATAAAATATGCACAACAGTTACAAAATATGATCACGTCGCAATGTTTTGACAACGTTGCTCAAAACCTTTTCAAATCCTTTAGCTGCTAGATCGATGTACCACACCTGAGTCGATATTCACACAATTTATTTTTGACCTTAAGAAAATGCACATCGAAAAAATCATGACCCCCCACAAATGTAAATTGGTTTTAAGATTGAATGGGAATAAAACCCCCATTAGCTACCGCACACAGAGAGAGAGAAAGACCCGCTTTGACAACACAGACATAAACTCCACTCATGTGAAACTTACACGTTTTAAATCAGCTTCTTTTCAAGCCAGCTCACCTGTTTACCTTTGTGGTGTCTAATGTCGCCACGCGCCGGCACAGTAGCGCGCCACTGTTCAACTCACTGTGAGACCTAACACTCTATGTGAAGCCGGCTCTACAGCTCTGAAAAGGCTATTTGCTGAGAGGTGTCATACACTCAAGAAGACAGCATGTTTCGAAATTGACTTCATATTTACTCAATGACTGGTTCCCGAGAAATCAAACGGTGGCCTATACTCTGCACTATACAGGGAGCTGGAAAAACAGTTGTATAAGAAACTAACAAGTAATATCTAACACACAGACGTACACACAAACAAACACACTTACAAACAGACGCGCACACAAACAAACAAACAAACACACAATCAAACAGACGTACACACACACAAACACACAATCAAACAGACGTACACACACAAACACACACAAACACACACGCACTTACAGACACTCATGTCAGTACAATTTTATCGTAAGCATGAGCTGCCAGGTGGTGTCACGGTTGATCGCCTTTTGTGTTGCCTCACGCCGCGCTATTAGCGGCTGCATTCCATTCCTTTTCAATTCAGACACGAGCCGCATTTTGAAAAGGCTCTCACCCGTCAATGGCCTTTATAGCTATACCCTTTCAAATCGCTAAGTTGTGTCAAAGTTCAACAAGGGGAACGTTATTATTTGAAAGGAGGGGGATCATTTACAAAACGGTTCTACATGTGAGGGCTTAATGTACTCATGTCTGGTTTACTGACAAAGAAACAAATGTGTTTATAAATTATCTTTTTTAATTGCATTATAAAATGAACACAGATGAAATATTATTATTAAATGATATTGGCGCTGTAGAAAACATAGACTTAGATTCAAAAAGGGAAAGACTTTTATCTGTAGTGGTTTCTGGTCATTCGAAATCTTATCTTGGGAAGCTATATTCAACTGAAGATATACTATCCCTCACGGCTGCTGATTTATTTAAACTTCATTTTAAATATGAACAGCACATGGCTTCACTAATGACCCGTGATTTGAGCAAATCAATTGTCTGCTTATATTCAAAAGCTGTGAGTTACGCTCTCCCTGTAGACATTGAAAATCTTACAAATGACCTCGAGAGTAACCCCATTGTAACGAGTGCAATTGGTAAATTAGCTTGCCTTTTATTCTACAGATTTGGTAATTTGCTGGCTCCTCTGGTAACATTAATTGTAACTAGCAGCCATATCGATTTCACGACATTAAATTTTTTTGCTGATAAAAATGGACGACCAACAGACGACCCCCCAAACGACCCCACAGATGAACCCTGTTTCGGACCCTGTCCAGACTCTGATTCACGCAGTGACAAAAATTAAAAATGAAGGGAGGGTTCAGTCAGGTAAACGTTTAGCTGAATGGAACAAGCAGAAAAAGTTACAGCTACAGGCGCTAACAGAAAAGGCTCATGTAAGTGATCCGCCGTCAGGACCGTCAGGACTGTCGGAACTGACAGGACTTTCAACACCCCTGTCACACCCACATCAAAGTGAAAGACCTTCAACCCAGTCTAATTCTGAAACAGCAAGATATGCAGTTGCCGCATTTGTTGTCGGATCTGGTTTTGTAGCTTACCAATTATACAAAAAATACAAGCCACACACTCGTACAGTGACCAAAAAATTAAACACTCCATCATCAAAAACAGAAGTCGCCACATTACCAACAATACCCAAAGTTGTCGACCCATTTCATATGCAGTAATAAATTTATTATTTTAATTTTTTCTTGCCTAAGAAATGAATGACTCAAAGAATTTAATGAATCTTGTGTATCACTCTGCAGTAATCAGTGCATTAGCAGTAACGTTTTCTATGCTGGGAAAAAATCTACTCAAAATGAAATCACCAGACCTCAGTAGACTCGATTTCGAAGACAGCGCTAAGCTAATTGTAGTTGTAACAGCGTCAATCGCCACGAAAGACCTTCTTGTTAAACAGGGAATTATTCCCAAAAATGTTTCTATGTAAATAAAAATAATATGGCGACGATAGCTATTATGGTGGGAGGAGCGATGGTCAACGCCCTCGCGTTTAGCGGCTCTAATTATCTCTTTTCTAAAATGGGTAGAGAACAATCTGCAGAAGAAATAAAGCGTCATAATGAAGCGTCAGAAAAATTAGCACAGGCAGAACAGGATTACGAAAAGAATAGAATTGAGAAACTTGATTTCATCAATGAAAAACTCAGGCTTGAAGGCCACGCACAACATACGTTTTCAAATACAGACGACGCAATCCGTGAGTATTTTTTAGTCACGGGTGAAGACATGTCTATACCGAAACCAAAACTAAGTGACTACTATCAAAACCGAAACCAAAACTAAGTGACTACTATCAACCAAGCCCAGAACAAAGAAACGGGGAGATAATCTTTGTTCTAGTGGGAATGATATTTGTTTATTTTACTGGAGTTTTCATTGCTAGAAAATATGGCAGCCGAAAATAAACTATCGAAAATATATTACTCACCATCATGGTATTATAAAGGAGCAACCGCTATTCAGAAATTACATGCCGCTGTGGGCGGAGATATATCACTCAATCAAGTCAAGCAATGGTTACAGAGACAGGCAATTTGGCAGATATATTTACCTGCTCCAAGAAAGATAACGAGACCTCATTTTGAGAACACAACACCTAATGACACGCACCAAATGGACCTCCTGTTCCTACCACATGACACAATAAGAAAGAAACGATACAAGTATGCATTAACTGTTGTAGACATTGCTTCAAGGTATAAAGACGCTGAACCCATATCTGACAAAACAGCCAGTACAGTTGCGACTGCTTTATCAAAAATATATAGTCGAGGCCCTTTAAGATACCCCAGACTTGTTCAAGTTGATGATGGATCTGAATTTAAGGGCGCAGTTAATCAGTTATTTGCTAAGCATGGTGTACTGGTCAGACGCGGCATTCCAGGTGTACACAGATCACAGGCAATTGTAGAGAACTTTAACAAACAGTTATCAGAAAGACTTTTCAGTTACCAGTATTCTAAGGAACTCATGCATGACACCCGTAACACTGAATGGGTACAAAGGTTACCACATGTGATAAAAGCAATGAACAATGAAGGCCATCCTAAACCTGCTGATGCTATTAAATTGAAAACAATTACAGAGCCAAAAACAGCCCCAACCCCAGCACCAGACACAAGTTTATTTACTAAACAGGTGAGATATTTATATCAACCAGGTGAAGCTGAAAATGACATAAAGCGCAGAGCGACAGACCCCATCTGGTCAACATCCGTTCATAATATAAAAAAAATAATTCCCGGCGCAGACGCAACAATATATTACCTGTATGAGCCTGCACCCCAGAGGGCATTTGTCAGAGAAGAATTACAGATTATTCCCCCAGACACCGTTACTCATTTCAGTAACTAAGTCATCAATTAATTCATCAACCAGTTCATCAGCTATTTCTTCAGATAACTTGAGCCTGTAATGTCCAGGTGCATAAGCTTTTTCCTTAGTGTGAAACACTCTTTTCGTGTCTCCAACTGCAAGTGATTTCTTATGTGTTTGAATTATTTCAAGATTATGTTTGTTTGATCTCAGTGACTTGTTTGGATAATCAGGCATTAATGCACCATCTAACACTTGCTTGTAATGTTCATGACGAATGTCTTTATTTTTTATTGCTGTTTTTTTTTATCCCTTTGGCTTTCAACTGACTACCCTTTTGGTGCAGTATAGAATACATTTTTGATCTCAGTCCAACGTACTCAACTATTGGCACACCATTTAGTTCATCTTTAAACTTACCAGGCACCTTTTTGTTTTGTGTGCTGTACAGTGGATGGTCTTTAGGGTAATCAGACGTGTCATACATGTGTAGTTCTGTTTTCATGTCTTCATAAAAGTCTTCAGTAGGCACATCAATGATCATAGAGTCAGTGTCAGTGTATAACAATCGACAGTCAGGATACTTTAATTTGAAGTAATCATAATAAAATTCAAGCATCACCAATTTTGACAATTCAAGAATTGCCATACCAATAAATACTGGCTTGTCCAGTTTAACAATCTTTTTTTTGAGTGACACTGCATACAATGATGAATGAAATTCTTTGTACCCTGTGTACTGTGGCTTGCCTGTAAGTTTAATTGCACCCAATTCAATTGTGACCAGTCTCACATCTTTTCTATGATGAGGATTTTCAATTGTCTTGCCAAAACAGGCATTGTTCATAAGCTTAAAGAAGTCTTTGTCAAATGCAGTGTTGCCGTCTCTGGCACGAAGGGTTGTGTTCTTCATTATGTAATCTTTCATGAAAGCACTCTGATCAAATTGAATTCCTCTGTGAACTTTCTTTAGTACTAACCCGTGTCTGATGTAAAACTGCAACAAGCGGTAGTGACAAACGTAATTGAATTTGTCATTTAGATTCGGTACAAGTTTAGTGTCTTCTTTTTTCCCCGTCATACTCATTTTCTCAACAGCCAACGGATAATCATTATGGTAATCGTGTAGATGATGCGGGTACTCCAGGTCTACTTCAAAGATCCAACCCTTCGCGTCGTTTCGGTCAAGAGTCATAATATTGTTTGTTAACCCTGTTACATCATACTGTGACAAATCATACAGACAAAAGTTTTTCAAAGGCAATAATTCACACATTGCGAACCCATACAAATTGTTAGCGTCCAAATACGTAATGAATGACCTTGACCCCGGGCTTGAGGGGTCAAAACCCCGGTCAAGGTCCGGACTGTCCAAATATTTGTTGTTGGCTCTGGCGTAATTGTTCGATGCAATACTAATCCCTCCCCTCAATCCACGTTCCACCATTTCACCCATCGTACGATCAGACAACAGGTCTATAAATATCTTACTAGATTTTAAAAATGCATCCCATGTCATGCCAGGACTAGTGATGTAACAAGCAGGGTCAAGTCTGTAGTGTAACAAACCCTTCTCACGGTAACTTTCAAATACATCTGCTAGCAAGCAAACGTCAGCTTTCAAGTACTGGTCGTGATAGTCACCAATTGTCTGACACCCCAACTTCCCCCACGCATCAAGTGCATGTTGATATTCAGAGTCAGAAATACCTTTTCCAGTTAGTGTAGAATAAAATTTCTCTTTTGGTGGCAGTCTTGTTTCCTCAAACACAACCCAGTGATCAATGTACTCATATGGATAGACACCTTTCTTAATCAAGTCTGGTTCAAAATATTTACTTGTTATTGGATACTCAGTCAGTCCTTCTGCCAGACTAGCCAACCCTAAAGACAAATGTTGCATGGAGTCATAAAATGCTAATTTATCCAACCTAAAAGTCAAGTACTTCTCAGTTGTCTGGGCAATACAACTTATGTTTTTGTATGACTCGTCTACAGCCTGCATGATAATGTGTGAATCATATCCTTTGAGATTGTGGAAAAAGATTGGTAACTTATATGTCTTGGGATCTGTTTTTAATTTCAAGTTACAATCACCATGTGCAGCACCTCTGTAACGCCCAGTTATGTGATCGTGGTCACGAACTTTATCACCACCTAAAGGTTGTTCACAAATCCAACACGTCTCAGCTGTATCAAATTTCAGTTTGTCTTCTTCTGTCATCACCAAAGGCATCTGACATGTTGTGAGATACTGTACTACCTGACTATACAGATGTCTCATTTCTGTTAAAAACAGACAAGCTGCATTTTCACCTCTGTAGATAACAGGCTCTGAATGAAGACCGTCTGACCTAACAATAATGTATCCAAAAGAACACACCACTTGGTCACTTAGTTTTATAGTCTTTGGTAATGACTCTGGAACAGGACCTTCAAATTGAACAACCAATGATTCGAAATCAGCGTATACTACAAACGGCAATTTTTGCTGATTCCCATAGTTCTTAAAATACACTTGACTACCAGGATCTGGGTACTTAAGTACAGTTTGTATGTCATCAGCTGACCTGCAGTGTAAAATGTGTTTGTGCGCCACTGCAATAGAAGAGAATCTTTGTAAACATTTTTTACAAACTTCCTGTTTCCCATTGTGTTTTGTTGTATGTCCGTGAATTAGACGTGACATATTCCTGATAATTGTGTAGTGGAAGTTATTGTCATCGCCGATTAGCAACATGTCAACATGTTTATCTTCTGACTGCCCATATGTTGGGGCAATTGGAGATACTCTAATTGGCTGTAACTTGTTTTCAGATTTATTATCCCACACATACACATTCACAGATATACCAGGATTTAGTTTTTCAAACAAATCTATGTCTTCTATTTTAACAGGGAACTCAATGCCACTAAAGTTGAGTTCATTTACAAATTTGATGTAGTTAGATACGCGATCAGGTCTTGACCTCACAAAGTGTAGTTTAGCAAGTACACACCACATGAAACAGAAATTGTCATTGTTCTGTATGTTGACAACTGCCTTCTTGTTCGAAACTTCTGTTGGCAGTGGTATCCATGCTTTACCTAATATAGGATGATACCTTGACTGCTTTAATTGCAGTTCATGTACATGTCCTTCATGCCAACCAGACCCCTTCATTTTTGCACTGTCGATTGCCTGGAGAAAGTCTGGTAATAGTCTGTCTCTAAACACATTCTCTACCTCTGGTTCTCTTCTTGTGTTAACTGTGTGTTGTCTTGTTGATATATACAATACAATCACCTCACCGTCTACTCTAGTGAATTCTATTTTTGCAACAATTTGAATCTTAACACTGCCTGTAAGAAGATTTTGTTGTATGACAGAAAAAGAGTTTTCTATTGATTCGTAAACATTATTAGTATTTGATATAGGTAAGTTTGTTGTCTGAAACACGTTTCTTAAACCAGATGAGCCAGGGTTTGATGGGCCAGGGCTTTGAGCATTGTCCGTCATTTTTATTTGACCGACAAAATAATAAAATAAAAAATATTAACGTTAACTCTGCTGGCTCACCTTGTGTAATACCACTTTATTAACTGCAACACTGTCAATATAAACATTTAGTTTGCGTAGTTGTTTAAATATGCTATAACAAACTTCCCCTAACCAGCCATAGTTGGTATCAACAACTTTAAAAGTAGGTGTCTTTAAATCAACTGTAATGTGCTCCACATTTGGATGCTCATCGACATAATCCAAAGTCACACTATATGAAACATATATTTCTGATGGTGCTGAAAGGCTTATGTAAGTCTGTTTGGGTGATATTAAGTCAGTAAAGTGCATAACATCTTTGAAAAGGTGTGTGAGATCAAGCACCTGTATGATTTGTCCGTCTGTCATTTTTATTGGACAAACAAATGTATAAATTAATTTACATCAATTTACTAACCCATACCCTGTGGGCTGATCTGTCTTTAAAATGAGCTTTAGATGCTTAGTTGATTTCAGTTTATTTTTTACATCATCTCGTTCATGCTTATTTGGGATGACATCGTTCTCTCTGAGACAGTCTTCGAAGCTGTCACGATCCTTACAGTAAAACAAACAGATAAACTTTAACTGTTCTCGAAAATCTTTCAGTACAGCATTATATTTTTGAGTGAGAATCCATACACTGACATTTGCGTGTCTGCCACTGAAGGCAAGTTCTGCTAGAGTGTTTCTCTTCTTGACAATGTCTTTCTCTGCAGAACAGTCATCAACAATAAACAATGTTGACTGTCCTTCAAATTGCTTGTAAAAATATTGTAGGTAGTCATTCAGTTTTTTCCCAGGGTCGACTAAGTATATGTTGCTGTCAGTCCAAATGAATAAACGGTTGTGATAAGCTTTGTTGTGTTTGATTGTAGGACAAAATATTACAATGTTTTCAAAGTGGTGTATGTATCTTGTTTGTAATAAGTCAAGTACGAATTGTTTTCCCACACCCTGTGGCACCAACAAATAAGCCACAGTGTGGATCAAGGGTCATTAAGCTACGGTTCATTTTAATACACAATATAATTTTAATATATGTGTCCACTCAGTCTGCTTTCTGCAATATTGAGTTGTGCGTCATATATCAGGTACAAATATATGTTAATGGCTGCAGCAGTTTCAACCTTCTTTTGTATCTGAATTGTTATTCCATCACTACCGTTCTCGACAGTTCGTCCTGACCCATGAAGATAATCGTCATCTGTACTACGAAGGTCTAGCCACAGTGCATACTTGTTTGTAAGGTATTGTCCGATCCTAACATCATACAGATGTAGATCTTTGCACGCAATGTTTGCAGGTTTATCTCTAATCCTTCCACCCGCAAAATACTTTGTGGTTTCGTCATAGTGTTGATAAGGCAGCATTCCTGAAGCGTACACTTGATTAGGGCGGCCTTCGATTGTGCAGGACAAATGTGTAATCTTTGGATTGTAGAATTTTTCTGAATCTCTTTTGTATGGACTCACCGGTTCAACAAACAACATAAGAATACCTTTCAGTGACCTGGCTGGTGTGTTTAAGTTTAAGTTCCACATTGGGTCACTCTTGTCTTTGGGAATTAAACTATGTCTAATCACCCTGTCATAATAAATTGGAAGTCTTGACTGGTACTGATTTTGTATGAGTCTGGCTAGTTCAATATGTGTGACAATTTCATATTCCAAGGAAATGTTAGAGATCTTATATGTTGCATCTGTGGCAGATGATTTTATAACTTTGGAGTAGTCATTGAAAGTTAGTTCAAAGCTCAGACGGTCATTCAGTGCCCCTTGATAATAAGGCAAATGAGCTGTGAGGATTTCAAACTCAAGTGGAATGTAAAATCTGGTTCCATATGTTTCTGCTAATATAACATCCTTTGGTACCCCAGTAGTTGTTTTGTCTCCAGCATTGATTCGAAGTTTACAAACATTATCTGGCTGTATACCTTGGTAAATACGATCTTCTCGTTCTTCTCTTGTAAGCCAAAGGTCTTTGTAACAGTAAAATACATCTGAGTCGTCAAGACTAAACACTTCCTGTCCTTCAAGTTTTACTTTAATAGTTCTAACAATTGCTCTGCCAAGATTGTCAACCAGTGTTCTGTTTACGTCTGCGTCTGATGATAGTTCAATATTAAATGCAAGGCGTGCAGTGCCAGGAACAATAACGTCACTGGGACCTAGGTTTGGAAACTTGACTGTAAGTGTTTGGTTCTGGTCTATGGTACTTGGATTGTTCGTGATGACTATCGATTGTCTAATGCCCTTAACACCCAGGGGCTCACGTAGTTTTCTGTATGGGTCTAACTTTGATCCGTAAGACTGTGTCATTTTTATTATGCACAATAAAAAATAATAAATTAATAAAACAATGGCAGCGGGAGGATTTAATCATGAAGATTTTGAAATGGATGACATGCATGTCTCAGATACCAGTATCACAGATATGACTGGAATGGTAACTAGTTCTAGTATGCATCACGAACTGCTAAAAGATAAAGTAAACTCATTTTATGAAAGTGTTGGAGCGCGCCCAGATGTCTTGGATCCTAACCAGTTTGAATATGATAAAGGGCACTTATTTGTAAATACAGACAGAGGGAAAATAAATCTAACACATAAAAATAATCCTTCTAAGTTTAGAGCTTTAAGTACAATTAAAGGTGAAGTCGGTGGTAACTCTGGGTTGGCAAGGTACCTTGGAATTGGAGGGTCTCCCGTTCCCCCAAGACTGGTTAGTGTGCTTCACGACACGCAAACAAAGTTGCCAACAGGGCAAGAGATTGAAATGGCACCAGTAACAAGCCTACCAGAAATAGCAAACACTGTGATACAAGAAACTTCATTTACTGAAGGTCAATTAAATGATGCTATGAAAACAATAGATGATCCACCTTTGTCAATGAGGGAGATTATGGGATTGGATAAATCACTGCAGACAATAAGAGGTGAGATGGTTAATAATCTTGCCAAACTGGGAGAACTTGATAAACACATTGAACGTGAAAAAGAGAAACTGGCTACAGCAGACAATGGGAATCTTGACACAGAAATGAAAGAGAGAATACAGCTCAGATTAAATGATTTGCAGATAGAAAGATCAGGACGGTTAGAAGTGATTAGTATTGCAAGAGGAAAACTGAAAACCCAAGTTAACAGAATTAGAGAAACTATTCAGAAAATACTTCACGAAGACACTACTCTGGCTGAGAGACTTAAAACACTTTTCAGAGAGCAGGGTATCACAATTGCTAGTTTAATTACTGCTCTTGGGTTTATTATCAGCACTGTAGTGAATTCCCGGAACTGTTGTCAAGTTACACAGATCGCCGATGCGATGTCTCCTTCCTAGGAGACTTTAACTTTCACTTCGACGACCGCTCTGACCCTCAGGTGAATAAACTGAAAACTATACTGGGTGACTTCGGTCTTCGCCAGCTTGTTGATGTTCCGACTCATCGTTCTGGCCACATCTTGGATTGGGTTGTGGTTCATAGTGAGGGCAGTCTGCTGTCCTTGGAGAGAGTGCAGGACTGTGCTGATCTGTCTGACCACTTTCTTGTGACATGTGGCCTCTCTTTCACCAAGCCTCCACCTCCTACACGGCTTGTTACCTCCAGACACCTCAGAGCGGTGTGTCTTACTGACCTTCAGACTGATGTGAAGGCCTTAGCAGACTCCATGATTAAACAGTGTCCTGACCGAGATCTCGATGGTCTCGTAAATGACTACAACAGCGGGCTTCTACGGGTCCTTGACAAACATGCCCCAGCTGTCACTAGACGTGTTAGAGACCGTCCTTCTGCCCCCTGGGTGTCTGAGGAGGTCAGGGAAGCGAGACGCAGAAGGAGACGAGCTGAACGACGATGGAGGAAGACCCGACTCGCTGTGTTCAAAGAGATCTTCGTTAAGGAGAGGGCTGCTGCAAGTTCGTTTCTCCTAGCGGCCAAGAGACAGTTTTACTGCGACAAGATTGACTCTGCAGTCTCTTCCAGCAAACAGTTGTTTTCAGTCACTAACGAACTCCTAGGCAAATCAAAATCCACTGCCTTCCCATCTGACATCCTCCGTTCTGAACTACCACAGCGTTTTTCTGATTTCTTCTCACGGAAAATTAGCCTTCTGCGTGATGAACTGGACTCTCGTTCATCTGCACAAGCTACTTTTGCTGTGTACGACGGTCCCATGCTTTCACATTTTGATCCTGTCACAGAGAAGGAGATTTTTGAGCTAATTGTTAAATCACCTTCCAAGAGTTGCATGTTGGACCCGATCCCAACCTCCCTCACAAAACAGTGCCTTTCTGAACTTGTTCCGGTGATAACTGCCATTGTCAACTCATCTCTTTCCGCAGGTTTAGTCCCTGAACAGTTTAAACAAGCTGTAGTTACGCCTATCTTGAAAAAGCCAGGTCTCGATACAAATAACCTGAAGAATTATAGACCAGTTTCCAATCTCCCCTTCATTTCAAAGATTCTTGAGAAAGTCGTCCTGGGACAGCTTCAGAAACACTTGTCTTGTAATGGTCTTCTAGAAGTGTACCAGTCTGCCTACAGGAAGGATCATAGCACAGAGACTGCTGTACTGAGTGTCCTTGATGGCCTGTTGGTAAAGGCAGATGAGAGATTCGGCTCTCTTATGGCCCTCTTGGACCTCAGTGCAGCATTCGACACGCTTGATCATTCCATTCTACTAAAAAGGCTTGAGATGACATATGGAGTGAAAGGCACTGTTCTTGACTGGTTTAAATCATATGTCAGTGACCGGTGTCAGTGTGTTATTCTTGATGGTATTGTATCAGCTCCAAGCCCCCTTGTGTACGGAGTTCCTCAGGGTTCCGTCCTGGGACCCGTCTTATTTACATTATACTCCCAGCCTCTGTCAGACGTTATTTCTGCTCATGAGTGTGACTTCCACAAATACGCTGATGACACGGAGCTGTCAAAGGGCGCACCTCCTGATGAGTTTTCTTCAGTTCTGTCAGGCATTGAAACTTGCATAGACGACGTTTTAACGTGGATGAATAGTAACAAGCTGATGTTGAATGCTGACAAAACTGAAGTAATTCCTGTTGGTGCTCCCTCCCGGCTCCGACTTGTAAACAGTGCTTCTGTCAACATTGCTGGCAGCACCATTCCCTTCAAAACATCAGTTAGATATCTTGGTGTCAAGATAGATCAGACACTGGCCATGCACGATCAAATCAGCAGTGTTTGTCGAGCCTCATTCCTGGAGCTCAGACGCATTGCATCTATCCGGCCTTATCTCTCTGAACGCGCTTCGGCTAGACTAGTCACTGCGCTGGTAACTTCCCGCCTTGACTATTGTAATTCCATCTATTCAGGTCTGCCCATGGAACAGGTATGTCGGTTGCAAAGGGTTCAGAACAGCGCTGCACGGCTTGTTCTAAAGAAGCGTAAACGCGACCACGTGACACCCATGCTTAAAGAACTCCACTGGCTGCCGGTAAAGTTTCGATGCCAGTACAAGATGGCAACTCTGGCATACCGTCACTTTGACGGGACTTTACCGGCGTACCTTTCTGCTTCACTCTGCACATACCAGCCTTCACGTTCTCTGCGGTCCTCCAGTGAGAAACGTTTGAAGGCTCCGAAGCGTAACTTGAAAACTGTTGGTGAACGCTCATTCAGCTTCATTGCACCTTCAGTTTGGAACTCGCTGCCTGTCAGTCTTCGAAATCTCTCTACTCTCCCTCAGTTTAAGGCTCAGTTGAAAACTCACTTCTTCCAGCTTGCTTTTCCTCTGTCGTAGATCCGTGGTCCTGTTGTATTTATTTGTAATGTTATTGTATTCGTCTATGTCATGTTTGACTGCGTGTGTTAGCGCAATGAGTTTTTGCCACAAAAAGATTTTGCACTATACAAGAACCATTCATTATTTTATTTATTATTAGTGCTGGCTGTCTCCGGTGCTGGGGTTGGTGGGGGTGCACCGCCACCCCCGGGCCCACCGGCTCCCACAGATCCAAAAGATTTACAGTCGTGGGTAAAGAAACAGTTGTCTCACATATCAGACCTGCTTAAGAAATTGGCTCTGAAAGCAGTGGACGCGTTGCCTGGCATTTTAGGCTCTGTTGTCAGCTGGTTGATTAGTACAGCGGCAAAGGTAGTTGGGTTTATGGCAGAACATGTGTGGGTATTTTTGGTGACAGTAGGAGGGTTAATGGTGGGTTATTTAATAAAACAGGTAAAGAAGTAATACTCCTAGCCCTGTTAATCCTATTACTAATGCAGTTCGTTCTGACTCATGTGTGTCAGGGGTTGTTACTGACTGTATGGGTACCAGTGGTGGGGCAGGGGAAGTAACCTCCTGTAATGATTTTAATGTCAGTACATGCGCAGTTGTTGCTCCTAAGTTTACACTTTTATTGAGTCCTAATTTCTGACCAACACCTGCAACAATGATTTCATTATTATAATTTGTTATTGTACCCATTTGGAGTTGAAGATCAGATGGTAACATGTATAACCCAGTGCCAACTACAAAGTCAACTTTCGATCTGGCATATCTGAGTACGTTTTGGTAGCGCTGTATGCTAGATGGGAGATCAACTGATGAATTTATTGAATCTTCAAGATTAGCGAGAAACTGTTTTTGAGATTCAAATATTCCACTTCCATTCAAAATATTCGATTTTGTTAGTGATTGTGCACCTAGTATACACCAGACATATGTTCTGATAGACTCATTTACGCGCTCGACTCCCGCTTGAGTAAACCCGTCAGATTTATCTAAAATAAATGTGGTCCACGCATTAGACTGTTTCTGCTCTATTGATCCTAACCAGACTTCAGATTTTGATGAGAATGAAGTGTACCCAGGGTAATAATCTTGTGGGTATTGTCTGTGACTCATAGCGTAATAAAGTGTACCCATGCCTTTGTGATCATCAAGTTTTTGTGTGAAGTCATACTTAGTGCCAGGGTTAATGTTAAATTCATTACAGATGCGTTCAAATGCTTTCATATCCATGGGGTTGTTATACCTGTTGAAACTGGATTCAGTTGGTAATGGTGTATGCAGTTCTGACAGTATACGTCTAAGCTGGTAATAAACATGGAAACGATACACAGATCTAATCAGTTTGTTTGAGTGATTCAAATGATCTGTAAATGAAACACCACAGCCTGTAGTTGAACATAGTATGGCAAAGTTGAGTTGGTTTTGAAACATCTGTAGTGGACTTGAAGACCACTTTCTTGCAGTTGAGTCGTCTGTTATTGGAGGGTTTAGGTAATGATCAAACGGATTTGGTACTTTGACTTGAAATAGATCTTGTACGCTTGCGTCAGACACAGCTATGTCAAGCTGATTTAGTTGAATTATTTTCTGTTCATAAGTAGGTGCGACATTGTATTTGGCATCCACATTAAATTGAAATGCGTTTGTAGTGGTGATGGTTGGTGATTTAAATTCCATCCTTTTTTATATGAGATAATAAAAATGTTTATTACCTTAACAAATCTTGACACAAGCAAACCAGTGTGGTTAACTAATGGGATTGATAATCGGGATGGTAGCAAGGCTGCAGCTATCCATGAATTGTTCTACACAGTAAAATGGTTTAATGTAGAATTGATTGATTGATTGTACATTGCTTAACGTCCCGACAGCAACAAGGCTTTCTCAGGACGTGCCTGCACTGCTTGTGAAAAAAAAAAAAAATAAACAGAACATTGAATGTATGTCGCCAGCCGGTCAAATACGTTAAATAAACCTAACACATGGGGCTAAATAAAGCTAAGACCATTTAGCAACACACATCCAATATCAAGAGCTACAGGCAGTGCAGACAGTAGGGAGAGTTTTAAAAAGGCAAATACAGGTGAATGGACAAAGGGTAGACAGAAACACATGCCCCAGAATAGAGAGAAAAACCCACCCGGTGGGGCTGACCAGGGTGACCCTGGGAACTAAAAAATACCTAACCCCACCCAAGTCCCCCAGGGCAGACCCGGGTGGGGTGGTTTAATGTAGAAGATGATATATATAATAAAGTAATTTTTGATGGTAAGACTGAAGCTTTACCACCCGGGTATTATGACTTTTGTACTATAGCTGAATGGTTTCAAAGTAATTTTAAAATTAAAGCAACTTTAAATCCAGCTAACCTACTTGTTACATTAGAATTTCTAACACAAAATTGGTTAAGGATCTCAGATAGATTTGCATATTTACTTGGATTTTATATTGATGAAGATTGGCATAGATCAGATAATTTAGGTGAAGCTATGTCTGGTATTATAACAATGAAGATTAAAAAACTTAAAATAACTGGAAAACGTCCTGTCAATTTGTCAGTACACACAGTGCTAAATGTTCATTTGAAAGAACTAAACACATCTGAGAATGTTCACAATGGAAAGCCTTCAACTTTGTTGAGATGTTTACCTACTGGAACTGCTCCGTATTGTGAAAGTGTAGTTGTTAGATTTCCTAATTTGCAGTTTAAGAAATTAGGTTCTAGTTTCTTTGAGTCACTGAGTATATCTGTAACTAATCAGGATGACAAACCAGTTCTTATGCATGATTTTAGTGTTGTGTTGGAAATTAAATAATTTTATTTTTGTTTATAAAAAATGAGTGGTGGTCCAAAGTCGAGAATCATACCAGTTGCGTGTCCGGTAACAGAGTTGAAAGATTTGGCAGACGTACAGGATTTTGAGAAGGAGGGAGATATTGGAGAAATATATGGTTTTGAACTTGATTCAAATGGCATGTACAAGAGGAAAGTAATTGTTGACATGAAAGACGGTGAAAAACAGATTCCTAAACTTGGTCAGCTACGTGATGTTACTGTACCTACTCCACCTGTAAATAATTCGCCCTACAACTTAATACATGTGGCAAATAAGTGGGTGGTTTCACCTGTGCCTGTTCCACCACCCACAATTGACTGGGACATAAAGTTGGAATTTATTAGTCCTTATGTATACACTGATGACGAAGGTGCCTTAGTGTTTAGAAAGGTTGTTAACTCGGGGCCGCTTATTGTAAGTCTTGTTCCAAGTTTTGCCCCAGACAACAATAGCAGAGAAAAACTGAAAGTTGAAAATTATGAGAGACGGCGGTATCTTCTTACAACTAGAAAGGGTAGATCAGATACTTCTGTTGTGTTTATGCCAGCAAGCTTAGTCGTGGCTAGAGAAGCGGCAATAGTATTTGAAATTATCATGAAATCAGTAACTACTGCTAAAGAGGCTCAAATTGCACAGGGAATTAAACTTACATGGGATGAAACAGTAACAGAATCATCAAAGGTCTTTATTGCTATTACAAAAAATAATGATGTTATTAATGTTTCGAGCAGTGTTCCAGCTGTCAAGGTGGTGGTCGACAAAACAACTTTTGTTCGTCTAACTTACATAAACCTTGAACACATTGATCTTGTTGCATTTTATTATGCCAGCAAATTGTATACTTTTGAAGAGTTGCAAAATGTAATTGCTGATTAAATAAAAAAAAATATTTGTGAATAAAAAAAATGGTAAACTTCTATCCACAACTACCAACGCTTGATCCGACTGAAACAAATGTGATGACTAAAACAACACTTGCGCCTGATCCACATATGCCAATTGCATCAGATAAAACATTACAGGCAGATGGATTCAGATTAAATAATATTACAGAAGCTTTGAAATATTTGGAGAGTGAGGAGGCTAAGTACTCACGGTGCAAAAGGAGGTATAAGTCAGTATTTAATTCTGTTCAAAACACTTTTATGGCTATTGGTGCAGTTTCAGCTTCATGTTCTGTAGGGGGCATTGTTCTGTTCGCCACAGGAATTGGGAGTTTGGCTGGAATAGCAATTGAGGGTCTAAGCGTTGCTACATGCCTAGCATGCTTTGGTTTGGAGGCCTTGAACAAGAGGTTTCACACGAAATTAGAAAAACATGAAGCATTGAGTACTTTGGCGGGTGCAAAGCTGAGCAGTCTTAAACTTATTATCAGTAAGGCATTGAATGATAATTGTATTAATGACGAGGAATTTAAACGAGTCCAGGATGATTTAAATAACTACAAACAACAAAAGTCTGAAATACAGAATAAGATGCGTAGTCAATCTCCTGTGAATGTTGAAGAGCTAAAAGCCAGTTTTTTAGCGGAAGGAAAAAAGATAGGTGTTCAGGAAACCACAGAAAAGCTACACAATCTTTTAAACAAATAAAAATCAGATTTGGTAATCGTTTATTTTTTCATTACACTTCACAGAGAGATGACATGCCACTTACACAGTTTAGGCCTGCACCATCTGCACCACCAGAATATTATTGAGAAAAAAAAGTTTTCCGGTGCCCTTGTGTCTTGGTAAAAAAGACTTAGTATACGTGACTAGAGTCAAGTTGTTATTAAGTACTTGCAAGTAATTAGGATAAGTAATTAATAAGTTCTTAATGTAAGTAGTTAATAAGTTCCTATTGTAACTCACTTTAAGGTAACCTTTAAGTGAGTTGTGACTTATTGTTTTTACTTGGTATTTTCTTATCCAGCTGTTTTTTCAGTGCCTGTATAGTGTAATAACCACCAGTTGATTTTCTAATTCCTCAGAAACCACATGAGTACATTAAGCCCACTTGTACAAATCCCCCTCTTTTGAAAAGTAATATGTCCCCCTGTTGAACTTTGACACAACTTAGCGATTTGAAAGGGTATAGCTATAAAGGCCATTGACGGGTGAGAGCCTTTTCAAAATGCGGCTCGTGTCTGAATTGAAAAGGAATGGAATGCGGCCGCTAATAGCGCGGCGTGAGGCAACACAAAAGGCGATCAACCGTGACACCACCTGGCAGCTCATGCTTACGATAAAATTGTACTGACATGAGTGTCTGTAAGTGCGTGTGTGTGTGTGTGTGTGTGTTTGTGTGTGTTTGTGTGTGTACGTCTGTTTGATTGTGTGTTTGTGTGTGTGTACGTCTGTTTGATTGTGTGTTTGTTTGTTTGTTTGTGTGCGCGTCTGTTTGTAAGTGTGTTTGTTTGTGTGTACGTCTGTGTGTTAGATATTACTTGTTAGTTTCTTATACAACTGTTTTTCCAGCTCCCTGTATAGTGCAGAGTATAAGCCACCGTTTGATTTCTCGGGAACCAGTCATTGAGTAAATATGAAGTCAATTTCGAAACATGCTGTCTTCTTGAGTGTATGACACCTCTCAGCAAATAGCCTTTTCAGAGCTGTAGAGCCGGCTTCACATAGAGTGTTAGGTCTCACAGTGAGTTGAACAGTGGCGCGCTACTGTGCCGGCGCGTGGCGACATTAGACACCACAAAGGTAAACAGGTGAGCTGGCTTGAAAAGAAGCTGATTTAAAACGTGTAAGTTTCACATGAGTGGAGTTTATGTCTGTGTTGTCAAAGCGGGTCTTTCTCTCTCTCTGTGTGCGGTAGCTAATGGGGGTTTTATTCCCATTCAATCTTAAAACCAATTTACATTTGTGGGGGGTCATGATTTTTTCGATGTGCATTTTCTTAAGGTCAAAAATAAATTGTGTGAATATCGACTCAGGTGTGGTACATCGATCTAGCAGCTAAAGGATTTGAAAAGGTTTTGAGCAACGTTGTCAAAACATTGCGACGTGATCATATTTTGTAACTGTTGTGCATATTTTATTCTGACGCGTCGTACCTAGAGTCAGCTGGCGACGGGCTGTGTTTACGTACATAGTAACATTGCGACAGTAGATATATGAGCTAATTAAGAGAGATATAAATACTGAGCGGATTGAAGTATTATTAACACAATGACTGAGTTAACCCCTTAAGTATTATTTTTGATTTTCATAAAAATGTGGCTGTTTAAATAATGATGATTTAGGGGTAACTTCCAATGGTATTTACTCTGTGCGGGAGACATGGATATGGAGGGCCAAAAAAGATATAATCAAGGGGGTTAACTCAGTCATTGTGTTAATGATGCTTTAATCCGCTCAGTATTTATATCTCTGGGGCTAATTTGGTTAAAGTACATTTACAATACACCACCTGTAAAAGGAAAGACCAGTCCACAGACATAGCGGTTGAGGGACTCTGAGGACTGCTAAATGCCATTTCTGATACAGCATTTTCTTCCTCCACCGTGTTCCTACTGAAGCCCCCAACTTCTGCGGTCATCATTTCTCCATCTTGTGACAACTGTTGGGACTCGGTCGCAGAGCTGTCACCAGACACGTGAGGTAGTGCCTGAAAGCTGTCACTGTTATCTGGTACGTGAGTAGGCAAGAATACGTTCTTTGTGGAAGAATCTTTGGTCACCTCTGTTTCCTTTTGCGGCACTGTGATTTGCAGAGCAGAAACCTCTGTTGTTTGCGAGTTCTTCTGTGACGTTTCAGATCCCCTGCCATGGTTTTTAACCAGCATCTGACTATAATCTGCGCACACATTTTCATCTGCAAGGGTTCCACACACTTCATCCCTTCCATCCAACGGACGTCCTTCACATGTATTCCCCACAAGAGTTACACTATCCCTATCAAGAATAGGGAAAGTGTTGAAGAGATTTTGATCTTGCGATTGATCCGCCCGTGTCACAGTATAATTATTACCACTGAATTCGCTGGGCTCAGTTTGTGTTCGTGTTTGATCTTCAACCTGTGCAGAGATATCTTTCTGCGTTGTCACCATTTCTCTTGCACCAATTTTTGACATTTCTAGATCTGGTACTAGCAAAGTATCAGTGTTGTCACAGAAACTGTAACAGAAAGGTGGACTGCAATCAACAGCATTGCAGTTCAACACCCCTTCCCCAGCAGACAGGTCTGTTTGAGTAGGAACAGAGTTTTTACTTACAGCTGGTGTACAAAGACCACTCTGCTTGGAAAGGAATTTTTTCTCATAATCCACCTTCTCAAATTTCTTCACTCTGTCAAGCGAGGGATTCATTTTCAGCACTGAGCTGCATGTTATATCCACAGCTTGCACAGTGTTTAAGTGATCATTCTGCACACTCCCATCTCCCTCAGACACAAACAAGCTTTTCTCTCTCAAAAAATAAGCTTTGCGTCCACCTGATTGGCATGCTCGGCCAGGCTGGTGAAGTCGAGCATGACGCTTGAGGTTACTGCTGCAGGTGAAGCTAGCAGAACACACAGAGCACAAAAATGGACGCTCGCCAGTGTGCCGCCTGGAGTGTTCCTTTAACTGTGTGTGCCGCACAAAACTTTTCCCACATGTGCTGCATGAATAGGGTTTGTGGCCATTGTGAATGCGCAAGTGAACAGCCAGCTCACTCGGTTTGCTGCACTTCTTTCCACACACCTGCACACAAAACAACAGGAGTACAGTCAATACAAAATGTACACCAAAAGAGTGTCAGCCAAGTGTGTTACCACTAATGAAAGTGAATAATCAAGAAAAAAACATCCAAACAAAGAAAGACAATTACAACAAACTTTATGAACTCATTCAGCCCGATGCAACGTATTTCCCAAATTTTGGAGGCATCATCTAACAACTATGCACCTGTTGCAGGAGATGGATCGAACATGATAATTCAAGGGTAGTGCCAGATTAGCTTGGCGCCATCAGGGCCGAATGGGTTAATATTTCAGTTTTAACCCCTTTTCAAACCAGACAAACTCAAATGCAAACATTACATCACCTTAAAGTTGATGACTACCTCAGGGAAAAACAGGAGGGCCCCGAGGGAAAAAAGCGATCTACCGGTAATAAGCATCCCACTAGGCCCAACTAGAACTACCAACCACTAGAAACAAGACAGAGAGAAACTGCCTAAAGGCATCCCACTGGGCCTTAAAATAACGAGTGGATATCATTAGGGGTTACAGTTAAATTTTTCTGAGCCAAAGATGATATAGGGCCGTGAACAAAACTTGTTGATGTGTCTGCACTCCATACTTGATGGTGCATATCTGCATATCCAACACCATTTTTTTAAACGTAAGCTGCCATACAGAATGAAAAATTTTAATTTAAAAATGCCATGTCTTGTGTCCATGCAATGCTGTTTGATGTTTCATTGTGAAATGCGGTTTCTGGTTAGCATTTCTGCTTTAGTTTTTTTAAGGCATGTATTCATTCCTTAGGTATTTTCCTCACGCTGGGACCATATGGCGTTGAGGAGTGGGGGTAGCTTCCCCACCCTGCAAAAAAGGAAATAGCTACAAAAACGCCGACGAAAAGACTAACAGTAATTCCTTTCCTGGAGGAGGAAGGTTCTTCTACCAGAAGACTGATGACGTCCTGTGGTGAAAGCCGGAAGTCTTCAGAAGCCACAGGACCGAGCCACCTCTCTCTATCCAGGGATACAACCATGGGCACATGGAACGTCAAGACCATGTACCAGAGCGGCAAGGCCGCCCAGATAGCAGCGGAAATGCAAAAGTACAACCTTTCCCTGCTAGGTATCAGTGAAGCCAGATGGACGCAGTCTGGCCAGAAAATGCTGTTAAGTGGGGAGATGATTCTGTATTCAGGTCATGAAGAGGAGAATGCCCCCCATACAGAAGGTGTAGCATTCATGCTGTCACCAGTGGCACAGGGAGCGCTGATGGGCTGGGAACCTCTTGGCCAAGAATTATCACAGCAGCCTTTAGAACCAAGAAAAAGCTCAAGCTGAACGTCATCCAGTGTTATGCGCCCACTAGTGACAGTGACGAGGAAGAGAAACAAGAGTTCTACGACCGACTCCAGAGTGCCTTGGACAAATGTGCGGAGCGAGACATCACCATCGTCATGGGCGATTTTAATGCCAAAATAGGGGAGGACAACACCGGATACGAAGAGGTGATGGGGAGACAGGGACTAGGCTAGGAGATGAGTGAGAATGGGGAGAGGTTTGTAGACTTTTGTGCTCTAAACCGACTTGTCATTGGAGGCAGCATCTTCCCACACAGAAGAATACACAAAGCAACTTGGGTCTCACCTGACCATACAACAGAGAACCAAATAGACCATATCTGCATTAGCAAGAAATTTAGAAGATCCCTTCAAGATGTTCGAGTGAGGAGGGGAGCAGATGTCCTCAGACCACCATCTGCTTACCTTAAGAATGAAGCTCAAGCTAAAGAAAAGCTTCACAGAGACAACAAGAAGACAGCGCTATAATGTAGGCCTCCTGAGAGAAACTGGAGTTAGAGAAGAGTTCAAACTGGTGCTGTCCAACCGGTTTCAAGCGCTACAGGAGCTAGTAAACGAAGAGGAGGCGATCACCACAGAGCAGCAGTGGAAGGCAGTTAGAGAGGCGCTGAACTCAACCTGCAAAGACACTGTAGGGTTCAGGAAACACCATCACAAGGACTGGCTGTCGGCACAGACCTTGAAGAAGATAAAAGTGAGGAAGAAGAAGAAAGCAGTTGTCAACAACAGTCGCACGAGAGCAGCCAAAGTAAGGGCACAGGGGGAATACTCGGAAGCCAACCGCGAGGTGAAGAGGAGTATGAGGGCAGACAAGAGGGCCTACACAGACAGCCTGGCAGCAGAGGCAGAAAAGGCAGCAGGCAGCGGCAACATGAAACAGCTCTATGACATTACCAGAAGATTGTCAGGCAAGTATGGCCATACAGAAAGACCAGTAAAAGACAAAGAAGGCAAGCCTATTGCAGACAGAGCAGACCAACTCGACAGATGGGCCGAGTATTTTGAAGAGTTACTGAACAGACCTAGCCCACCCGACCCTCCAGACATCCAGCCGGCAGAGACCGACCTACCCATCAGCTGTGACAGACCCAGCCGGGAAGAGATCAGAAGAGCAGTGGCATTTTTGAAGAACGGCAAAGCAGCAGGCCCAGATGGCATCCCAGCGGAGTCTCTGAAAGCAGACCTAGAGACAACAGTGGAGATGCTGTACCCACTGTTTGAAAAGAGTTAGTTAGTTATTTGGGTTTAACGCCGAGCAGGCAACTAAGGCCATCTCACGGCGGGAAGGGTAAAAATCTGGTCAGCCAGACTAAAAGAAAGGTCTTAAGACATGATGTAAATATACCTTAAAAATATGTCAGGCTAAAATGTCGCACAGGTCTTTAAAGAAAACGTCGGAAAACTCTCAAAAAGGTCAAAATAATAGAAACATCATAATCTATAAACGCTCAAATCTTATTAAAAATATGGCACTCTCTCAGAAAACTGAAGATCTTGTCCGGGGGCACATCCCGGAACAAAACCTTCAAGGAGTCTGCCGTGAAATGTTTATACCTTGTGTCGATTAGATCAGCACAAGACAACAAAAAGTGTTGAACAGAATACTGCTCGTCGCAGGCATAACACCATGGACGCTCCTCCTGTTTAAGTAAATAAGAGTGCGTAACATACGTGTGGCCGATGTGGAGCCAAGCCAGGACAGTCTCCTCACGGCGGCTGCCGCAGCGATAAGGTAGACCATCGGACAACTTAGGAAGGGCTTCATGCTGCTTGTTAGCTTCCTCTTTGTCCCACTCGGACTGCCACTCACGGGCTATGTACACACTAGCCACATGTCTAAAATCACTATAAACAGTCTGTGTGTCAGGGACAGGGTCATTGCGGGCATCGTTGGCAGCAGAATCTGCGATCCTGTTGCCTTCGATGCCCACATGCCCTGGCATCCAAATAAAATGATATCATAATATTCCTTCATCAAGTCCGTGTGGAGCTCTCTGATCTGCACCAGCAGTGGGTGGTCATTTCCCGTGCCCTGAAGGGCCTGCAGGGCAGAAAGAGAGTCAGACAGAATCAGGAAGTTCCTTTCTCTAGATCGATAAGCATGCCTGAGTGCCAGCAGAACCGCCTGCAGTTCCGCACTAAATACAGATGAGTGGTCTGGGAGGCGGTGCTTAAATGGGCGTCTAGGATGGCGAGAGGACACTGCGGCCGCAGCCACTCTCCCATCCTCAGACTTTGACCCATCGGTATAGATGCGACAATAGCCAGGAAAAATTGAAAGCAGTTCATTGAGGCTCTGTTGGTATATGGCTGGTGGAGTAGAGTCTTTCTTGTGGGCAGTCAGGTCCAGCAAGATGTCAGGAACTGGTAAGAGCCAAGGTGGAGTGATGTGTTGCAGGGATTCCGAAACTCTGTCCAGGTCCAATCCGGCCGCCTGCAGATGAGGTCGGACACGGAAAGAAAGTGGACGGACAGCTCCCGGATGGGTATCGTAAATCTCTGCAAACGATGGTTTAAAAACACAATCATAGGCAGGATTGTCTGGATGGGCCTTCAGTTTCAGAACGTAGCTGAGCATGAGGCGGATGCAGCGGAGCTTGAGAGAAGGCTCCCCTGCCTCGGCATACAGACTAGGAATTGGAGGCGTCCTGAAGGCTCCAAGACATATCCGCAGACCCTGATGGTGAATTGTGTTCAGACGCTGTAGCACAGACTTGGAAGCTGAGCCATACACCACAGAGCCGTAATCCAGTTTGGACCGAACAAGGGCCCGGTACAGACGAAGTAAGACAGTACGGTCCGCACCCCAGTCAGTACGACCGACGACACGAAGAATGTCGAGAGCCTTCTGACAAGAGGTTCTAAGGTAATTAATATGGTTGCGGAAGGTAAGTATTTTGTCAAAAATGACTCCCAGAAACTTTGCCTCCTCGGCCACCTTAATTGGCACTCCAGCAATGCTCAGGCTAGGTTCTGGAAAAAATTTCGTCTGGTTAGTAAAATGCACACAAACAGTCTTGGAGGGCGAGAACTTCAATCCATTGAGAGACACCCACCGCTGGATGCGATCAACGCACAGCTGCAAGCGCCTCTCAAGGGACACAAGTCCTCGACCACGTGCGCACAAAGTCGTCAACAAACAAAGAGCATTCAGAATCATCCTTGATGGCCTTTACAATGTTATTAATTTTAATACTAAATAAAACAGGAGATAGAATGCTGCCCTGTGGGACACCCATCTCCTGTTCAAAGGAGTCGGAGAGGTTGGAGCCCACACGGACATGGAACCAGTGTTGATTCTAGGATTTCAGAAAAGTGAGCCCAAAGGCTCCCTCTAATCAAAAAAGGGAGCCCCTCAAGGTGTAAAAGGGAGGCCCTCAAATCGCGTTGCACTGCTTACTTTAAAACGACATATATACACACATTCATACATACAGTGGATTCCGCTTAACACGAATTTCTGGGGACACGGCGGAAAATCACTTTGTGTTAACCGTATTTCGTGTTAACCAATATGGCCTCAAAATTGATCACGGCCCTCAAGGAAAAAGTGTGTAAGACCGTCGTGTGCGTGAATGAGTACCAGGTTAAAAGTGCACGACATTATCGTACTTTCTATGCATACCTTCAGCTCGCTAGGAAAACACAAGGAAACATGTACAGCTCGATTTAATGTAAATCCATCAGGTAAAATCCATACTAAGTTACAATCCTCAGGTAAAAGCAACACAGGCTGAAGTACAATCCCGCATCGGTAAAAGGGTTGTGTTGGTACACGAATGATACAACATGAATACAGTACAGAAATGCTAGTCAATGAGAAGACAGATTACAACAGCCGAAGGCTATTCAGCCAATCACAGACTAGAGTTCGCTCTGATCTGTCATGTGTACTTCCACAGCGCGAGAGCGACACGTGAATTGGTTTTCTGTGAATGGAATCTGTGTTCATGTTAAACAGGTGAATAATAGTGAAATTGCCCTGGCTCGACTCAGGCCACACTGCACCAAGACGCTCGAGCAGGCTTTTACGCAGCAGCAGTGCGGCCGCGCTGGTCGTGCAAAAAAGCGTCCAGTTTCTTTTTTCTGCGATTCTTCGGCCGCGCTATCGGTGTTTTTTTTGCGATTTGGAGCATAATATTGCGAGAAATCGCGCAAAACACGCTCTAGAATCAACACTGTGGAACGACCGGTTAGTCAAAAAATTGTGAATAAAAACGGGCAGGTGCCCTTTAAAACCCATGTCCAACAAGTCAGACATATGCCATACTTCCAGGTAGTGTCATACGCCTTCTCAAGATCGAAGAAAACTGCATAGACATGCTGCTTGTTGACAAAAGAATCTCGAATAAATGATTCAAAGCGGACTAAATGGTCAGTTGTACTACGGAAGCGCCGGAAACGGCACTGGAGGTCTGTGAGGAGACCCTGTGACTCAAGATGCCACACCAGGCGGGCGTTGACCAGACGCTCCATAGTTTTACATAAACATGATGTCAAAGCGATAGGCCGGTAGTTGCCCGGGTCGGAAGGATCCTTACCCGGCTTGGGGATCGGTACAACCACAGCCTGGCGCCAAGACAGCGGAAAATGACCAGTTCTCCAGATATGGTTAAAGGCCTTGAGAAGTACAAGGAGTGACCTCTCAGGCAGATGCGTTTGGAATTCATAGTGGACGGTATCTAGGCCAGCAGCAGAGTCATTACATTTCTGCAAAGCTTGCTGCAATTCTGATAATGTAAATGGGACATTATAGTCTTCTGAGTTATCGGACTTAAAATCACAAATACGAGACTCTCGCTTCTCCTTCTCTCTCTGGAAGAAAGGTGAATAATGCTCCGTTGAAGAATTATGGGCAATGGTGGAGGCAAGCAAATCGGCCACAGCTTTTTTATCTGTAACCAAGCTGGCACCATCTCTAAGATGGCCAACAGAAGCCGAGCCACCCCTGCCCCTAATTCTCCGAACAGCCTTCCATACTTTCTGGGACGGAGTCCGAGAAGTTAAAGATGAGACGAAGCGTCTCCAGGAAGCACGGAGTTCATGTTTAAAAATGTAACGGGCTTTCGCCCTCTGTCTTTTAAAGGTTAAAATATTCACTTGCGACGGATTACGGAAAGCACGTCGCTGAGCAGATTTGCGCGCTATTTGGGCCTTGCCTTCATTGAACCATGGTACTCTCGGCTTTCGAGGGACTGATGCGGAAGTTTTAGGGATGGTTTCACCCGCTACGTCCAACAAAATAGTAGTAAAAGAAGAAATAGGTTCTTCAGATGACATGACCACCTCCTCTGTAATACGTGACTGACAGAGGGAGGCGAACAGAGGCCAGTTAGCTTTCTTAAGATTCCAGCGCCCCACTGGCGAATCCTCCCCACAGCTGACCGATGACAGGACTACTGGGAAGTGGTCACTACCACACAGGTCATCGTGAACCTTCCAGTCAAAGTCCAGCATGAGAGAAGGATCACACACAGTGAGGTCTAGAACAGAACTAGATCCTGAACCTGGGTTAGAGTATGTAGGTGAACCATCATTAAAGACACACAGGTTAAGTTGAGAAAAAACATCTTCTAACATCTGACCTCTGCCATCATAGTGGTCACTACCCCAAAGTTGAGCATGACCGTTAAAATCCCCCATGAGAATAAAGGGAGGGGGCAGTTGATCAACTAAATTAAAAAAATCATTACTACAGACCCGCAGGGATGGTGGCAGGTAAATACTGCATATGGTTATGGTCTTCTTCAAGGTAACCCGAGCTGCGACAGCCTGAAGACAGGTGTCGATGCTACATAAAATTTGGCTACTAATGAGAAGAGCCACTCCACCCGAGCGCCTCTCCGAATCAGAGCCTTTATGTATAACGTTAAAGCCATTAAAGGACACAGGGTCAGAAGTCTTCAGGTAAGTCTCCTGAAGAGATATTACTGAGGGGTTATAGCACTTGACTAAAAGACGTAATTCCTCAACGTTAGCTTGAAAACCACGACAATTCCACTGAAGCAGAGAGTCCATGATTATGTCTTATCTGGGGGTGCGGAGTTTTTCCCCCCTTTTTCCTTTGCCTTGGAAGAAGTCGGAGAAACAGAGGGGGGCCGGCTCCCGGGCCTCCTCTGGTTCTTAGGAGATGAAGGGGGTGGAGCTGCCGCAGCATCGGCAACTTCCACTCCCTCCATCTGCTCCTCCAATGCAGCATATTTGTTTTGAAGGGGGACATCAGTGTTCCCCTTCTGGGCCCGTGCGCACGGCGGTCCCATAGATTTCTTAGACTTCTGGTCCTGGGCAGCGGTCCTGCCGCTAGAGTTAGCGGCTTTAGAAGGCTGACCAGAGCCAGAAACCTTTGGCGTTGACAAACTAGCAGGTTTGGGTGGGGGCTGAGGCTTAGGGGCAGCAGAAGGCGGTGCCACCAGACCAGTAGCGTCTGCCCTCTGCGTTCCCTGGCTCCTCGTCACCACCGGAGGAGGGTTACTCTCCAGGGGCGAGAGGATCCGAGGATCCGCCCCCAACCAAGAAGTTGGGGTTTGACAAGAGAAGTCTTTGGTGGGACGCTTGCCTACCACCGCAGCACTGAAAGTATACACAAAGTTGTTATTTGAGTTTGGCGCAGCCTCAGCTGCACCAGCACCGTCAACCAGTTTTTTTGCATCCGCAAAGGACAGCCCCTTCTCCACACGCACCTGCTGAATCCTGCACTCGGAGATCCAACGAGGGCACTTCTTGTCCGAAGCCATATGCGCCCCCTGGCAATTCACACACAGGGGGATGGCTGTGCAGGACTCAGCAGAGTGTCCGGGCTTAGTGCAACGGGCGCATAGAGCCTCTGCCTGGCGGCATGTATTCTGCCCATGGCCATACTTTTGGCACTTAAAGCACCGAAGGGGGAGAGGGACGTACTTTTTCACTTTTAGGGAGTAGTAACCTACCCAGATGGTAGTAGGAGCTGTGGGGGTGCCAAACGTCAGGATGATGGTAGGGAGACGGATCTCCCTACCACCTCGTTTGGAAATGAAGCGCCTGACGTAGGTCACCCCCTGTGACTTAAGGTTCCGTACAAGTTCATCTTCAGACAGTTCGGCCAATGCTTGATCTTTAATCACTCCTCTAGAGGAATTCATTGTTTTGTGGGGAGTGACCTCCACTGGAGTGTTTCCGATGGAGGAGAGCCTCAGTAGCCCATTGGAGTGTGCCCGGGTACAGCACTCTACCAACAAGTCACCAGGCCTGAGGCGCTGGTCCTCAGGCCTGCCAACACGGCTCCTGAGGGTCTCCCCTACCAGGAAAGGGTGCAGCTTGGAAACAGGCTTCTCTTTAACTTTGCTGTGGATAATGAGAAAGCGAGGCCAGACGGCCGAAACCTGAGGTGTCGCTTCCCCACAATCGGAGTCGCTATCATTTTCAAGGTCAATGTCAGTGGCTATGTGTCGCTTTGGTGCCAGTTTTGGTTTTTTTATATTTTCCATATTATAGTATGATAGATATTCATCCCCCGGGGGTCCCCGCCCGCCACCGAGCCCAACAAGGGAAAGTGCAATTGTCGGCGGGTCTCCAGCCGACGCACAATGGAGACTGCCCGAAAGATATACTCAAGGGGGTAAGCCCGATTGAACCGTTTGAGCCACCGCCTTCTATCACACTGTTGAATGCAGGGGAATACTGGCGTAGAGCACCTAATCAGCATCAGAGGCTATAGCATGGTGCTCCGTATAACAACCCGCATGTCAACAGGGGGATAGGGTTCGACGTGACAAGAGCCGATTGACTAGGCCAGTACGACTAGCCTCCCGTTTAGGCAGAAGTCAAGGCCAAAGTGGAGTGTTTCAGCCACCAAGATCCTCTTCTCCCCCGACACGGGTCTCCAAGCACGGCAAACACTTGGGATCCAAAGGACCAAAAGCTCATGAGTATTTTTAAGGACCAATCCAACATGGTAAGACCTGGGTTAGCACAGCTCCTTAAAAACTGGACCAGTGAAAAAGACTGAACAACATATCTGCTGACATCAAGTCCTAATCCTGGACAAAGATGGCACCCGTCTGCTAGCCCACTCAGTCAGGGACTGAGGGGAGTGGACTACCCACCCACGCCACGTGGAGGCCGGTGCCGGGTAGGCTGTTTGGAAAGATCTGGGAAGAGGAGGTGATGCCGGCTGACTAAAAGGAGGGGTACCTAATCAAGCTTCCCAAGAAAGGCGACCTCAGCAAGTGTTCCAACTACAGAGGAATCACCTTGCTGTCAGTACCAGGAAAGGTCTTCAACAGGATCATCCTGGAGAAAATGAAGAGCTCCGCTGACCCCCAGCTGAGAGACCAGCAAGCAGGATTCAGGAAATTTGGGAAGTGCGTGCGTGTGTGTGTGTGTGTGTGTGTGTGTGTGTGCTCGTGTGTGTGTGTGTGACAGCTACTAGATCCCAAATTTGCTGACAGACAGGCAGGAAAAATTAGGATATTGTCCATAAAAGAATTATATCGAAGCAGTTCTTTTGATTTTTAAAATTAAATCACGCATTTGTGATGAAATGGCCGTTTCACAAAAACCGGTTGATCCACATTGGAGTCTGTAATTTTTCTTATTTTTACCAGATATTTTGCGTATAGCTAGATTAAAGGAACACGTCGAATGAGTTCGTTAACCAGCCTTGTATCTCTTCAACTTTTTTGTGTGATAAATATTTTTGAAAAAAAAATAAATTTTTTTCTGGAATTATTTGGGATTATTCTTAAAAGAACTAAATCTTTTAACAAAAAAAAAAGCAGTCTTTTCATTAATAACTGCATGATTTTTCATAACGGTATTTACATAAGATTACAATTAGTCTCATCTGTCGGGTAGGACTAGGATAATAATAATAATACCGTTATTATATAGGCGCTTTTTCTCAATTTTGGGGCGAATCGACTCAAAGCGCCGCGAACTGAAACCCAACACGCACACTCACGTAACAGACATGGATTTACGCCATTTAAGACAAACACAGTACAAGACAGACGAAGGGCCAGTTCAGCTACTGAAGTTACAGAGATTTTTGATCGCTTGTATTTGAAATTTGTAAAGTGGCCTGAAACCGGTACCAAATGTTGGGGGGGGGGGGGGGGGGGGGGGGAGAGGTAGGACTAGGATAAAATGATTATCAGCACCACTTTTTCGGAGTTCAGTTTAAAACAGCTAACTTTGATTTTTCTTTTATGAAGCAAGAAAGGCAATGTGTATGTCCAATCTACATGTGTGACCTTTGTGGCAATAAGTAATGGGCTGGCTTCTGCACCAGCAAAATCCATGTTTTCTGAAAATGTAAGCATTTTTCACACATCTGTCAACCTCCTGTGAACCTGGACCTTTGTGATGAGTCAACTAAATTAGGACACATAGGAAGGTCTTATCGACAGCTACCTTTGTGCCAAATTTGATTGAAAAATTTGCAAAAGTGTTGATAATACCTACAATTATAACAAAAATTGGCATTTGACACACATTTGCCAGCCTCTTGTGACCCTTGACATTTCGTAGGGGTAGTATGCATAAAAAGGCCTTATCATCAGGTATTTCCATACCAAGTTTGGTTTTGAAATTGCAAATAGCATTTCAGAAAAAAAAAAGACTTTGTCAAAATATGGCTATTTTTTAACCTTTTTCTGGACCCCCATGACCCTTGATTTTTGCGAGAGGACTAGTAAATTAGAAAGGTCTTATCATCAGCTACCTTTGTGCTAAATTTGATTAAAAAGTTTAGAAAGACTTAGACTTAGAAAAAAACTACAATTCTAATTCTATCAAAAACTGGCATTTTTCACACATTCACTGACCTCCTGTGACCCTTGAACTTTCCGAGGGGTCAAAAATTCTTTCTCCTCAAATACTACTATACCAAGTTTAGGTTTGAAGTTGCACAAAATTTTTGGCAAAATATGGCTACTTTTGTACCTATTTCTGGACACACACACCCCATGACCCTTGACGTCTGTGAGGGGACCACTAAATTAGTATGCATGGAAAGGTCTTATCATATGCTACCTTTGTCATTAGTGCCAAATCTGACTGAAAAGTTTGTGAAAACTTTGATAAAACCTACAAGTCTATCAAAAACTGGCATTTTTCACACATTTGCCAACCTCTTTTGACCCTTAAACTTTCTGAGGGGTCATCCAAATTATTATGCATAAAAAGGCCTCACCATCAGGTATCTCTGTAGTATTTGAGGAGAAACAATTTGTGTCAAAATATGGCTATTTTGGACCCCTTTCTGGACCCGCTGTGACCTTTGAGAGAGGTTACTGAAACTGGTATGCTCTTAACACAAAGTGTCCTTGGGCCAAGTTTAAAGTCTGAGGTGTAAATAGTCTCCGAGAAAAGACCAACATTTAAGTTTACCACAGAGATCAGATAGACGATGGATGCCCCATTACACACTCACTTTGCTATTGCACAAGCAAAAACGTCCTTTCTGTAAATAGAAGCAACTTAAAAACAGCCAAAAACTATTGAAAGTAGTTTTTAAAAAAATTAAATGCTACGAATGACAAGAATCAAATATCACCAAAACGTTCACTTAAGGATCTTGTTTTACCTCACAGCTGATGTCTGGTTTTGGGCGAGTGTGGGCCTTCATATGTGAAATACAGTTCCATGACCGGTTAAACACAGCATTGCACATGGAACATTGGTAGTGGTATCGTTCATTCACACCAGTTCCCACCACAAATCTTGTTGGTACAAGCGTGACCATCCCCAGCTCTTTCCTTCTGTGCTCGTCATGGTTCATATCTTCACGACGATCTGCATATTCATGATCCATGAGCTCTCTGTCTCTCTTCTCATCAGGGGTGTTGGAGCACTGCACAGAAGTCTCCATGACCTCTGGAAATAGAGAGTACTACACTAAATAAAAATTAAGTCAGTCCAAAAATGCCCAGCGTTCACAACTTGAATTCAGCCAACCCCTAGGGTAGGTAGAGAGGACCAGGGTGTGGAAGGCGGGACTATGTCCCCAAAGACCCACTAGGCTGCAATTTATGCTTGTATCTGACAAAATATAAGTCGATGTTGTTCATTTCAAACATCTGCTAGCTGCAAACAGATTGGCACACCTGCAGCTCTTTGCAGAGTTTTGAAACCTGGTGGAAAATTGTCATAATTTGAAAAATTCACTGACATTTTGTCAATAAACTAGTTGAAATTCCATTAAAAGGTCAAATAGATATATCCAGAAAAAGAAGTATGACAGAGGCAAAGAAAAAGTGTCTGTAATGACAGAATGTGTTTTGCTTTGTAATACCCCGGCTGGAACGTTGACTATTTTATATGGGTCAGATCAACATGAACATTAATTTGTGGGAACAATGAACACAACACATGTCACACCCAAGTCATGTTAGCTGTATCCAATGACGTATGCTACGTTACTTATGGATGTTCATTGACTAACCCCTACAGCAACTAACTCCTATTTAGGTCCCCCTTGAACTATATGGCTGTTTTTCAAATTTGCACAAAATTTCAGATGACAGAAAGTCAGTCTGAAAACCACTTTATTCAAATTTTGTTGGAAACATTTTTATATGAATCCACATACCTATTGACATACCCATTTCTTGATCTCTTTTACCTTGACCTTTCCAATGGGTCATCCAAATTAGTATGCATAGCTAGGTCTTACCATCAGGTGTCTTTGTACTAAGTTTGGGCTTCAGGTTGTGAATAGTATTTGAGGGAAAAAAGGTCTTTTGTCAAAATATTGCTAGTTTTGACGTATTTCCTGATCCCGTGACCATGACCTTTGAGAAAGGTCTGGCCTGGGCCAAGTTTGAAGTCTGTGGCTTGAATGGAAAATACCATCATTAAAGTTTACGACGTACAATGGACAAATGACTACTGGCCCATTTCATAGACTTACTTTTGCTATCGCACATGAGCCAAGAAGTGCATGGTGGACCTGTTCAATCTGGGCAGAATATTCCCACAAAAAGAAGATGAAGAAAAGAAAACACGGTTGGATTTACAAATCTTGCTTGTTTTTTTTTTTAGCTGTAAGTAACTGTGGTAATACGACTAACAGCTGATGTTAGTTGTGTTACCAAAGACACAAAGAGCTATGGGTATGCTCATTCTGTGTTTTCTAATGGTCATGTTGCAAACTTCACCTAAAGAAGATGTAAATTAAGATGAACAACTTGCAAGCTGTGAAACAACAAGATATTCTGTATCTTTACTGTGATGTATTGAACCAGATGTAAATCGCAACATGAGTGACAAGTCAGTGTTACGGACAAATCTTACATTTTTATTCAGACATAAATTTATACAATATATTCCCATCATAGTTTGAGGCTTTGAATCAGTTCACCATTAAACAAGATGGGATGAACCATAACCCACAAAGTCCCTTCTATTTGAGAGCTGTCCTCCCTGTCAGGGGTCTCTACCTTTTGTCTTTGACCTGATCCTGATGTTGAAATATCTCCTATTGAACAAGATGAAGATTTCATCCAAAAGTCTACTGTATTGTTTGGAGCTCACATGCATTTTTCTTTTAGGATCATTCACAGTTGTTCATATTTTAAAGCTTATCCTTCTGATCCATTTCCCTCCTCTCTAAGCCAATCTCTGATCAACACACACACGGCACACACAAATAAAGGCGGATACACGGCGCTTCTCGCTATTAGTAGGTTCTGAGGGCTGGAGTAGTGACAGGAATTCGGAAGAAAAATAGCAGGAGCAGCAAAATAACGTCACTATAAGCTTGACGTCATGGCATCGCTAGTCTCACGACGCTGTGTACACAGTGACGAAATTGATGTTTCACGTCACTCATCCAAAAGGCATGCAACCTCTTCCAGGACTGACTGTTCGTTCCAGACAGCCTCTTCCAGGGCTGACTGATGGGGAGTCCAAAACTTGCAAAAATGAAATAATTATTATTCCAAAAGTTAAAGAGGTACAAAGCTGGCTAATGAACTCATCCAATGTCTTTCTCCAAACTAGCTATATCCAAAATTTCAAGTAAATATCACAACAAGAAAGGGAAAGCCATTACGGCTCACGTGTATGTCCTGTTTACATGTGTGATCTTTGTGACAATATGTAAACGGCTGGCTTTTGCACCAGCAAAATCCATATTTTCTGGAAATGTAAGCATTTTACACAACTGTCAACCCCCATTGTGACCCTTGACCTCTGCGATGAGTCAACTAAATTAGTATGCATAGGAAGGTCTTATCATCAGCTACCTTTGTGCCAAAAATCTAAAAAAATTTGATAATACATACAATTTTATCAAACATTTGCATTTTACACACACTTGCCGGCCTCTTGTGATCCTTGACTTTTCCGAGGGGTCATCCAAATTAGTATGCATAGATAGGTCTTACCATCAGGTATCTCTGTACCAAATTTGGGTTTGAAGTTGTCAATAGTATTTGAGATCAAACATCTTTTGTCAAAATATGGCTATTTTTTATCTATTTCCTGAGCTCCTGTGACCTTTGACCTTTCTGAGGGGTCATCCAAATTAGTATGCATAGTAAGGTCTTACCATCAGGTATTTCTGTACCAAATTTAGGTTTGAAGTTGTGAATAGTATTAGAGAAAAAACATCTTTTGATAAAATATAGCTATTTTTTACCTATTTCCTAAGCTCCTGTGACCCATGACCTTTCCGAGGGATCAACTAAATTAGAATGCATAGAAAGGTCTTACCATCAGATATCTTTGTACCAAGTTTGGGTTTGACGTGAATAGTATTTGAGAAAAAATAAACTATGTCAAAATATAGCTATTTTGACCCTATTTCCTCATCCCCTGTGACCTTGACCTTTGTGAGAGGTCACTCAAATTGGTATGTTTAGAAAGGTCTTGCCACAAAGTATCCTTGGGCCAAGTTTTAAGACTGTGGCTTGAAAAGTCTCCGAGAAAATGCCAACATTAAAGTTTACCACGGACGACACCGGACGAAGGACGGACGACCACTGGCCCAGAACATACTCACTTTTGCTTCGCACTTCAGCCAAAAATTACGGACTCTAATCTGGGTCAACCGAATTTCTATAAACGTTCTTTTATGTCTTCAATGAGACATCCAGTTACACCATGCTCAGAGGCTCTCTTAGCCAAAGTATTCACTGGCTCCCCATCCCCCAACGCATCCAATACAAAGTTCTGTCTCTCTGCTACAAATCCCTGAACAACTGCGCTCCTGCCTATCTCTCCAACTTACTTCACCCCTACACACCTTCCCGCTCCCTCCGCTCTGCCTCCAACCCTCTCCGCCTCCACATCCCTCGCACCAAACTTAACACTTTTGGCCCCCGCTCCTTCTCCGTCTACGGTCCATCCACCTGGAACACTCTCCCACTCTCTCTCCGTCAGAAACACTCTCTCTCCTCCTTCCAGTCCGCCCTCAAAACTCACCTCTTTCAACAGTTTTAGCACTATATCACCACACTCCCCACCCCAAGCTGACCGTCGTAATGTATTTCACTGTTTGAGGTACGTGAGTCATTGTCTAAAGCGTGCGCGAGTTGTGAGTGTGCGCTTAGAGTTATAATTATTATAAGATAAGCGCATTATAAATACCGTAATTATTATTATAATTATTATTATTATTATATAAATAAAGTAGTTTGCCAAGTTTCAAGCTCTTGCGTACAGCAATGATCTGAAATTCTCGTCTCTACACACATACATACGCGGTCTTTCGCGCCAAATGTACATTCATCAATGAGGTTAGCGTAAATAGACATGACATAATTTTATCTTGTTACTTCAGTTGTCAGAGGATTAGGTCTGCCTACCTTTGACATCATGGACACGCTATTAAAGTCACCCCACCGCGACCCATCCTAAAAAATCCCTTCTATAAATAAAAGGGACATAAAAAAACAACAGCTGGTCACATCTTTATGTTTTTACCGACTTTGTTGTTTTGCAAACATAATTTATTTTACATAATACACATTATTCGCCTAAATAACATATTTGCTTTACTTCAAATGTTAATTTTTGTTTTGGCATTTGAAAATGTCATACCTACTAGTTGCACTGCAAGTACTTCAAACAAGATATGTTTCCTGTTTCTGTCGTATGCACAGTGTAGTCCCAAATCCTTCACACCGTAGGCCATTTATGAACAACCGAGATCGTCTGTTACACAGCGTAGTCCCAACATCAAATAAACTTTATCAGTTTGAAGGACACTAAAATTCCCTAATCTAACCACTTGTTGTCATTTGTACAACCCACAAGAATGTTGACACGTGTATTTAGTGTAGTATAGACTCAGCTAAGCAGCAGAATCTGGCCTGACGAATCAGACACGCAGTCGATCAAATTTTGCACACTTAAATCTCGCCGATTTCATCAAATTATAACAGTTTGCGGCCACATTTTTTACCTCCGCAACTAGATACAGGTGCGCCAATCTATTTGCAGCTAGAGGGTGCTAAACATGAACAATGGTGACTTACATTTTGTCTGATCCAAGCATAAATTGCAGCCTAGTGGGTCGTACGGGACGGAGTCCTTATCTCCACTATGTGCACAGGCGTAGTCCTGTCTACATACGCTGACCCCTCCATATGAAAAGGGAAACCATAAGCCCCTGCGGCCAAACGGCATCATGGAAATTCATGCCTCCTGCTGGCAAGGAGTAGTCTTATTGACATTTCCAGGCTGAGGCAGTCATCCACAAGTTAACCCATTTAGCCCCGACGCACTACAGCAAGAGATGATAATGATAATTCAAGGGTAGTGCCATATTAGCTTGGCTTCATCAGATGCCGAGCTAATCTGGCACTACCCTTGAATTATCATTGTAAATCCATCTCCTGCAACTGGTACATAGTTGTTGGGTGACTACTAAAAAATTTCTAAATTTAGGTACCTGTGATGTTTTCTATAAATTTATGTATTTTTCACTTTTGTCAATCTCCCATGACCCTTGACCTTTGCGAGTAGTGAACCAAAATAGTAGGCACAGAAAGGTCTTATCAACTACCTTTCTGCCAAATTTGGTGGAAAAGTTTGCAAACGTGCTGAAAAAATTAAAATTCTACACATGATTTGAAGATCCCTTGTGACCCTTGGCCTATCAGAGGGGTCATTCAAATTTGCATGCACATATATATACATATATGAAGGTCTTACCATAAGGTATCTCTGGACCAAGTTTGGGTTTGAAGTTGCAAATGATATTCAGGGTTCGAAAAATGTATGCACACTGGCCCACAGAGTACAAATCCAATGGGTCATTTCTAAAACTGGATGGGCCAAACATGTCAGCAGCTTCTCACCACCTGCCAAATTATCAAAGAGTGTGTGTGTGTGTTGGGGGGGGGAGAGGAAATGTGTCAGCACCTTCTCTCCAGCCCCGCATTAACAGCCAAATTATCAAACAAGAAAAACAAACCCTTATGGCTCACGTGTATGACCGATCCACACATCTGACAAAAAGTAAAGGGGTGGCTTTTGCACTAACAAAATCCATGTTTTCTCAAAATTTAATAAGTTTTCACATGTCTCTGAAACCCCTGTGACCCTTGACCTTTGCAATGAGTTGACTAAATTAGGACACATAGAAAGGTCTTATCATCAGCTACCTTTGTGCCAAATTTGATTGAAAAGTTTGCAAAAATGTTGATAATAACTGCAATTATAGGCATTTTATACACATTTGTCGACCTCTTGACCCTTGACATTTCCAGAGGGGTCATCCAAATTAGTATGCATAGATAGGTCTTACCATCAGGCATCTCTGTAGCAAGTTTGGGTTTGGAGTTGTGATTATTAATTCAGAAAAAAAAAACATTTCTTGTCAAAATATGGCTATTTTGGACCTATTTTCTGAGCTCTTGTGACCCTTGACCTTTCCGAGGGATCAACCAAATTAGTATGCATAGAAAGGTCTTACTATCAGGTATCTTTGTACAAAGTTTGGGTTTGAAGTTGTGAATAGTATTTGTAACAGTATTTGAGAAAAACCATCTTTAGTACAAATATGGCTATTTTAGACCTTTTTCCTCAGCTCTTGTGACCCTTGACCTTTCCGAGGGATCAACCAAATTAGTGTGCGTATAAAGGTCTTCCCATCAGGTATCTTTGTACCACGTTTGGGTTTGAAATAGTGAATAGTATTTGAGAAAAATATATTATGTCCAAAAATAGCTATTTTTGATATATTTCCTGATCCCCTGTGACTTTGACCTTTGTGAAAGTTCAGTGAAATTGGTATACTTAGAAAGGTCTTGCCACAAAGTATCCTTGGGCCAAGTTTGAAGACTGTGGCTTGAATAGTCTCTGAGAAAATGCCAATGTTAAAGTTTACCACAGACGACAGAAGACGGACTAAGAAGCTAAGAAGGCCACACACACTGAAAGAAGGCATTATGATTGAGGGTGATGACGACCGTTGACACTCAAACGTTGCACATACCCATTGACTAAGACAAAAGCCGAGCAGTTCACACCTTTTATCACCACACACCACAACTAATTGCTGGTGTTGTGTGTAAACAGAATTGTCAAGTTTGATTTGATCTGCTAAAGACGCTAAACAGTTCCCCCGCCGGTCCCTTCCTTTTTGGCTCATGTGCGAAGCAAAAGTGAGTCTGTGTTCTGGGCCAGTGGTCATCTGTCCGACCTTTTCCTGAAGACTACTCAAGCGAAACTTCAAACTTGCAGAGATGTTTACCCCCCAAAAAAAATGGAGTAATGGGCTATGCCAGAAAGAGTAATCTTGGGTAAAAAGAGTAATGCTTTCTGTCAGCACATTTGATCGTTCTCAAACGCAATCTCACTCAACAAGTTCTTACAAAACCTTGCAGTTTTTATTTGCACTTGAAATGAGATACAAGTGAAAAGAAAAAAAAAATCACTGTGTTAATTCAGGCATGCCTACCCTCAATTTGAAGTTTCAGTATTAGCTATTTGAAATTTCAGTAATACTATTAAAATTTCAGTAATACTATTACTATTGTACCTATTATTTCTGCACGGTTTTTTATATTGTGCCTTTTATATTAGCACGTGCGCAAAAATAAAAATGACGCACACACATCACTGACCAGGACACACATAGTTTGCACATCTCTGTAATGGGTTAAATAATGGTTGGGCGCCCCCCCCCCCTCCCTCCACTTAATTTTTTTAATTTTTTTTTAAACTTGCACATTGCAAAATTTTCTGATCATTGCACTTAGGTCCAACCAAGGGAAAGCAGACACCGACAGGTTGGTTTAAATAAAGGGACGTAATCGAGCAAATTGTCCTAGTGTGATTACTCCCCTTGTTATTGTTTTAATTTGAATAACTCCTACATTTACTTTATTTCTAGATTTAAAAGGCAACTAATATTAATGATAAATTAGGAAATCATATAAATTATTATTTTATGTACTAATGTTGGATCTGGTCATGGACCCGGTTATGTTTTGAAGTAGGATTTTGTTTGATCACTTTCTAAGAAAAAAAAACGGATTGGAATATGATTTCAAAAATCGTAGTTTTTGTTTTAAATAATCGTAATAGTGTGAAAAAAATCGTAGTGGCGTAATCTATGCCAAAAATCGTAAGAAATTACTCCAAAATCGTAAGGGTAAACATCTCTGAACTTGGCCCACGGATACTTTGCGGCAAGACCTTTCTAAACATACTAATTTGAGTGACCTCTCACAAAGGTCAGGTCACAAGGGATGAGGAAATAGCTATATTTTGACATCATTTACTTTTCTCAAATACTATTTACAACCTTAAACCCAAACTCGGCACAAAGATACCTGATGGTAAGATCTTTCTATGCATACTAATTTGGTTGATCCCTCGGAAAGGTCAAGGGTCACAAGAGCTCAAGATACCTGATGGGAAGTCTTTTCTGTGCTGA
Source organism: Semisulcospira habei (assembly GCA_036245525.1). NCBI lineage: Eukaryota > Metazoa > Mollusca > Gastropoda > Semisulcospiridae > Semisulcospira > Semisulcospira habei. Next base: position 79,531,285 of record BTPG01000002.1, read on the forward strand.
ATAATTTGGTTGATCCCTCCGAAAGGTCAAGGGTCACGAGCTCAGGAAATAGGCCAAAAATAGCCATATTTTGACAAAAGATGTTTGTTCTCAAAGACTATTTACAACTTCAAACCCAAATTTGGTACAGAGATACCTGATGGAAAGACCTATCTATGCATACTAATTTGGATGCCCCCTTGAAAAGGTCAAGGGTCAAAAGAGGCCGGCAAAATGTGTAAATGCCAATTTTTGATAAAGTTGTATGTATTATCAACATTTTTGCAAATTTTTCAATCACATTTGGCACAAAGATACCCGATAAGACATTCCTATGCATACTAATTTAGTCAACTCATCACAAAGGTCTAGGGTCACAGGGGGCGGTTTGATAGATGTGTGAAAAATGCTTACATTTTGAGAAAACATGGATTTTGCTGCTGCAAAAGCCAGCCCTTTACTTTGTGTCACAAAAGTCACACATGTAAATAGGTCATATACGTGAGCCATAATGGCTTTGCCTCTTTTATTTCAATAGGCATAGAGCCCCCTGCAACCACACGGGCTCTTCAGAATGTACGTATTTTTCCATAGACATTGCTGATTGGAGACATAGCCAGTTCGTAAAATCTAAAGCATTATATTGGATTTGTAGAAAAAAATAGTTGGGAAAACAACGTGAAGTACTCTTTTTCTCTCTCTCTCATTGATTCTCTCTCGTACACACAAATATGCACGTGACAAGTGTAACACACACGTGCGTGACCATATGCATAATTATGTACAAACTGCACTTGGCCAAAATATTGTTATATACTACACAATGGCAAACCTTCACTCTATACGACTAATGGTTGATTTTGAATCAGACCACTGGTGACACATCAAGTACAGCTGTACAGTACATCCCGTTGGTCAGAACATACTGGCTACATGCTCTGATGTCACAGGCTCTTGGCAGCCTAGTCAGTAGGGTATCAAAAAAACACTGATTTAGTGATTCAATCGCCATTAACAGTTATTGAAAGAAGCACAACACATTAAAAGGATCATTAATCCTCCCATACCCTAACAATGCCACTGTAAGTGTAAAATACTGGCTACTAACCTGTGTCAGGGAGAACAGAGCATAGTTTTTTACATAAAAAGTGGTATTAGACCTGGGGCCAGCCCAGAAAACTAATTCAAGTACGTGTAACCAAAATGATAAAAGTTTACTCCAAAGTGATGATATGGTCTGCTACTAGTACAGCAAAGGACCCATGAGCCCAAAGACGTTTAGCTACTGGGGTTAAATATTTCCTTATTTTTGCACCTGCACTTCCAAAAAGTCCTCAAAAACACGATAGCCAACATAGGGGTGTTTGAAAATACTAAGAGATGATTGATCAAAGTCATCATGTACGGTAGTACATTTTAGCTCTGCCCTGTCTGAAATAGAAAGTCTATTACAGTAAGTATGCAACACGTCAGCCACACATGTAGTAACATGTTGTAACTTTAGTCAACACAATCTTTGATCTTCCTAGCTTGAAGATTCCATAGTGATGTAAAAAAAACAAGTATGCAGACAAATGTGGTATTCATTCCTGCTTAAATATTTCTGTAAAAGATGGATGATGATGAGAAATGATGTGCAACTGAAATGTACCTGGATGGCAACAGTTCTTCTATCTGATAATTATGAGACGGGTCTTCAGCAGGATTTGTGCAAAGGCGTAGTCTTGTCTACATACCCTGACCCCTGCGTCTGAAAGAGGGATACCATAAGCCTCTGCATCCAAACGGACTCATGGGAATTCATGCTTCCTGCTGGCAAGGAGTAGTCTTAGTGACATTCACAGGCTGAGGCAGTCATCCACAAGTTAACCCATTTAGCCCTGACGCACTACAGCAAGATTGATTGTACATTGCTTAACATTCTACAGCAACAAGACTTTCTCAGGACGTGCCTGCACTGCCTGTGAAAAAAAAAAACAACAGAATATTGAATGTATGTCGCCAGCCAGTCCAATACGTCAAATAAACCTACGACATGGGGCCTAAAAAAAGCTAAGATCATCCATCAACACACATCCAATATCAAGAGCTACAGGCAGTGCAGACAGTAGGGAGAATTTAAAACAGGAAAATACAGGTGAATGGACCAAGGGTAGACAGAAACACATGCCCCAGAATAGAGGGGAAACCCCACCCTGTGGGGCTGACCAGGGTGACCCGGGAACTAAAAAGTACTTAACCCCACCCAAGTCCCCCAGGGCAGACCCAGGTGGGGGCCACTACAGCAAGAGAGGATAATGATAATTCAAGGGTAGTGCCATATTAGCTTGGCTCCATCAGACGCCAAGCTAATCTGGCACTACCCTTGAATTATCATTGTAAATCCATCTCCTGCAACTGGTACATAGTTGTTGGGTGACTACTCCAAAATTTATAAATTTGTCTAAATTTAGGTACCAGTGATGTTTTCTCTAAATTTATGCATTTTTCACACTTTTGTCGATCTCCCATGACCCTTGACCTTCGCGAGTAGTGAACCAAAATAGTAGGCACAAAAAGGTTTTATCAACTACCTTTCTGCTAAATTTGGTGGAAAAGTTTGCAAAAGTGCTGAAAAAAACTAAAATTCTACTTTTTCCACATGATTTGCAGATCTCTTTTGGCCCTTGGCCTATCAGAGGGGTCATTTAAATTAGCATGCATATGAAGGTCATGCATATGAAGAGGCTGGGCCCACGCTACCAGAATTTGCGACTGGCAATGTGGTAAGCAACAATTTGCCACCTGCCACATCGGCTTCGTGGCACACAATTCAATGTGTGCGCAATGTGTTTGTACTCATTGACCTGCCATTACCATATATGGAACAGCTCTCACGCGCCTGGTTGAAATATTCGGAGCTGCGGGAGCCCCATATGCATGGGAATTCTCGGACAAGGTTGATCAATTTACTCACTGGAGACATGCCGCATACGGATATGCAGCTATTCGCAGCGTTTCCGCATGCGGCGCGTCTCCAATGAGTTAACAGTCTCAAAGCTGTTGCTCAGCTTCTCCGCCAATTTTTCCAGCTCGGAAGTGGCGCAAGGACACCGCTGATTGGCTCCAGCCTTGCAGGCTACCACAAATAAACTCGGATTGTATCTGGTGGCAATTTGTGGCGGCAATATTGCTGGGGCCCCGCAATGCAGCAGCAACATTGACGCCACAAAACTGCACCCGGCAATAGGTGTTGTGGTAGCGTGTGCCCAGATTCTTACCATAAGGTATCTCTGGACCAAGTTTGGGTTTGGAGTTGCAAATAATATTCAGGGTTAATTCTGAAAATTTATGCACACTGGCCCACAGAGTACAAATCCAATGGGTCATTTCTAAAACTGGATGGGCCAAACGTGTCAGCACCTTCTCACCACCTGCCAAATAATCAAAGAGTGTGTGTGTGTGTTGGGGGGGGGGGGGAGCAAATGTGTCAGCCCTTCTCACCACCCCGAATTAACTGCCAAATTATCAAACAAAAAAGGCAAAGCCCTTATGGCTCACATGCATGACCATACGTCTGACAATAAGTAAAGGGATGGCTTCTGCACTAACAAAATCATGGGTGGGACCGAAAAAAAAGGTGAATCCTGAAGCGAGGGTTTTGGGGCACTTTTTAAGTGTGAAAAAAAAAAAATTGTTTGTTTGGGGGGTGGAGGGGGGGGGGGGGGGGGTGGAAATCCGGAAATCCTGCTGTACCTGGAAAAGTCCCACCCATGCAAAATCCATGTTTTCTCAAAATTTAATAAGTTTTCACATGTCTCTGAAACCCCTTGACCTTTGCGATGAGTTGACTAAATTAGGACACATAGGAAGGTCTTATCATCAGCTACCTTTGTGCCAAATTTGATTGAAAAGTTTGCAAAAATGTTGATAATAACTGCAATTATTGGCATGTTATACACATTTGTCAACCTCTTGACCTTGACCTTTTCAGAGGGTCATCTAAATTAGTATGCATAGCTAGGTCTTACAATCAGATATCTCTGTAGCAAGTTTGGGTTTGAAGTTGTGAATAGTAATTGATGGCTATTTTTTACATATTTCCTGAGCTCTTGTGACCCTTGACCTTTCTGAGGGATCAACCAAATTAGTATGCATAGAAAGGTCTTACTATCAGGTATCTTTGTACAAAGTTTGGGTTTGAAGTTGTGAATAGTATTTGTAATTTGAATTAGTATTTGAGAAAAAATATCTTTAGTACAAATATAGCTATTTTGGACCTATTTCCTGAGCTCTTGTGACCCTTGACCTTTCCGAGGGAACAACCAAATTAGTGTGCATATAAAGGTCTTAGTAATTAGTAATAGTATTTGAGAAAAAACATCTTTAGTACAAATATGGCTATTTTGGACCTATTTCCTGAGCTCTTGTGACCCTTGACCTTTCCGAGGGAACAACCAAATTAGTGTGCATATAAAGGTCTTCACATCAGGTATCTTTGTACCAAGTTTAGGTTTGAAGTAGTGAATAGTATTTGAGAAAAATAAATTATGTCCAAAAATAGCTATTTTTGATATATTTCCTGATCCACTGTGACTTTGACCTTTGTGAGAGTTCACTGAAATTGGTATGCTTAGAAAGGTCTTGCCACAAAGTATCCTTGGGCCAAGTTTGAAGACTGTGGCTTGAATAGTCTCTGAGAAAATGCCAATGTTAAAGCTTACCATGGACGACGGATGACTGATGGGCAACCAATGGCCCAGAACATAGATTCAATTTTGCTTCGCACTTAAGCCAAAAAGCAGGGGTGGGGGCGGCATTAAGTGTATATGTGGGTACCTTCTCGCCAGCTGCAAAAATATCGAAGAGAGGGGGCTTGGGGAGAGGGGGCAGCAAGACAAAAAAAAAGATGAGTGAAGATGAGTGGGTCTTTAGACTTTATTTAGACTCATCAAAAGAAGAGCCCGTAGACTACATTGACCCCTCAGCTCAAAATGTTGTGGGTCATTTTGGGAAATTATGTTCCAATGACGGCATGCTCCAAAATTGAACCCTTAATATTGGAGAAAGTTGGGGGGGGGGGGGGGTGGGGGGGGGGGGGGGGGGAGCAAGAAATTGCTATATGCGACCTATTTCCTGATCTCTTGTGACCCTTGACCTTTCCAAGGGATCATCCAAATCAGTATGCATAGAAAGGTCTTACCATCATGTATCTTTGTACCAAGTTTGGGTTTGAAGTTGTGAATAGTATTTTGTCAATCTACTGCTGTTCTGGACCTATTTCCTGTTCCTCTGCAATCTTGACCTTTGAGAGAGGTCAATGAAATTGGTATGTTTAGAGAGGTCTTGCCACAAAGTATCACTGGGCCAAGTTTGAAGATTTTACTTTAAATAGTGTTTGAGAAAATGCCAACGTAAAAGTTTATCAGGACACTGGATGGACAACCACTGACCCAGAACAAAGACTCACTTTTGCTTTACAGGTGAGCCAAAATGGGGGTTTAGAAAGGGTGTGTATCAATTGTCCTACCTATCAACAGTCCTACATATCGACAGTCCTACACAATGAAAATTCTGACACTGTTGGTTGAGAGTCCTATGGATCAATAGTCTTACAACTGGAACACAATACACCACCCTCCCTTTATATTTAACCCGTATCATTCAGAATACATCAGTGTGTAAAATAAGTTTGACTAAAATAGTTCAAGGGTAGTGCCAGATTAGCTTGGTGCCTCTAGGCGCCAAGCTATTTTGGCACCACCTTGAACTAAAACCATAAGTACTATAATGTAGCTTGCATATGGCAGGGCACAAATTTGAAGCTTTTAGCCTCAGTATGATATGGGTTAAATCTTGCTGATCATTTTGGTGCAGTATCTTTGATAGCATGCCTACAACCACTCATCCCTCACCCAAACCACCCATCCCTCACCCAAACGCCTCCAATCACCAAATGCCCATCACTGAAATATAATGTACATTTTGTCTTAGTGCAGATACAATACAATAATACTTTATTAATCCCTCATGGGGAAATTCACTGTCTGCCCATACAACACATGGCATCACCAATCACTCATGAAAATAATTAAATAACCCATAACAATCAAAACTCTCAATATAATTATTTTACTGTCTCAAAGAGAATGCGTGCAATTTTTGTGTCATTCATGTGCTGAAATGACTCGATCCCCTGTCATCTACCTAGCACTAACACTACTTAATGTATTACATAAAGGCAGGCATGATGACTTCTAAAATAAACAAGTAAACAACCACAAGTGCACACAATCACTATCCATTTACTAACCCTTCCATTGCCCAGAAAATAACGGAAACACAAGAGAAACAAGTCATAATGAGCTCCCGAGTGCAGGTGCTCATCACTCATGATTTATACTACATCTTTGCCTCATTAAAAGCCACAAGCCATGGCTGTCATGCAGTTAACCTTCGATGTTTTCAGAAACATTGATTACAGCTGCTGACAGTGAAGGGCACAATTCTTTTACCTTTGTATCCGACCTTTTAAGGTACAGTGTTTATTTTTGCTTGGCAATAAAGCCTTAACTCATTCAGTCCCGACATACCCCAGCAGGATATGGATCGACCATAATAGTTGAAGAGTGGTGCCAAAATAGCCTGGCGCATAATATAGGTGCCAAGCTATTCTGGCACCCCCCTTGAACTATCATGGTCGATCTGTCTCCTGCAATGTACTGCAGTCCTCAGAGGACAAATCCAAAATGCAGGTATTTAATATCTGGGACACAATATGTTAAACTCTAGGACTATTGATACATAGGACTATCAACCATAGGACTATTTGTACGCAGGACTGTCAGCCATACGACTATCAATATGTAGGACTATTGATACAAAGCGTAGGACTATCAATACAATTTACAAATTGGCTCTTGTTCAACAGCTTAAGTATGAGGTAAATGTTTACGAGCTGGAACCATTCTTAGATACTAATACGAGCTGGATCATATCAGTCAGAAAAAAAATCGTACGAGCTGGACAGGACCAAAAGACGTTCTAACATAACAGGTAATATTGGCAATATAGTGTTTCCGAGTCCGTGTATGTCACGTTTACTGGGCCCAGAGTGACACGTGACATGTTCTGAACGTGGCTCCCAAAGCTGGAGTGACCAAGCAAAAACTTGGCCGCAACGTGTCAGACCGCATTTTTGCTCATCATGTAAGAGTTGCAACGCGTATCAGACCCCTAGCTAGCACATCTCAGCTGGGCAGAAATGTTCTGTGCTCTTGCACCAATTACCATTTGCCCCTCCTTTTTCCTGCCCAGCTGCCCACCCCTCTGCCTCTGGATTCCTGCCCCTATTGCCCAAACAGGGCCTGACCTGCCCTGCCCTTTTGGCGCTCCACCTCTGTTTGTCAGATCTGAGGCTGCCTGCCAGTCAGTCACTTTTAAAACTCCTTCTATTTTTTATGATCATCCAATTAAGAAATGCAAAAATCTGACCGACGTTTGCACCACAAAACCCGTCCTGTCTGTAAGAGGCACAGATTGCCATGGGCTCCTGCAACATCAGGAAGATACTGAAATATATAGCCTACGATAATCTATAGATGCCTCATGTAACTTACTTACTTACTGCCCGTAACGCCGAAAGCACATAGGGCAGCAACGAAATCCCTCCACTTCAGCCGGTCGCGGGCCAGAGTGCCTATCGTTCCCCAGGTGTGGTGATGGCTTTTCAGTTCTTGTTTTACCGCTCGTCGCCAGGTGATCTTTGGCCGTCCTCTCTTCCTCTGACCATCTGGTGTCCAGTGTAGGTCTGTTTTAATGATGGAGCCGTCTTCTCTTTGCAGCACATGTCCTATCCATCACCAACCTCTTTTCATGATTGTTGTGGCTATGTCTTCTTGTTTGCAGCGGGACAGTAGGTCGTCGTTGGAGATTTTGTTTGGCCAAAATATCTTGAGTATTCGCCCGACGTCCTTGGTATGGAATGTGGACAATTTGTTAAGGTCTTGTTGCGGCATTCTCCAGCGTTCTGTTCCATAGAGGAGTACTGCAGACCTGCCTACCCCTCAGGCATAGCATGTGTAGTTTCGAGTGTTCAAAATTAGGCAAATGTGTAGTTTGGCTGCTGGGTGTGTAGTTTTTCACGTGGATCAATCGCAACACTCAAAACAGAACAAAAAATACAATACTACACGTAAAAGCTTGACAATTTCGAAAAATGATGGATTTTAAAAATGTGTAGCAAAATAAAACATTTTGCATATTTTGAGGCGAGCATGCATAGTTGCGTAATTTGGGGGCCGAATTCGTAGTTTACTATGCTCAATGTGTAGTGTAGGCAGGTCTGGTACTGGTTGTAGAGTTTTAGCTTGGTGCCCACACTGTGTTGTGAGGACTTCCAGATGTTGTTTATGCTGACGAAGGCACTCCTTGCTTTATTTAGTCTGTTCTGAATGTCTTTTTTGCTTCCGCCATCTGGTGTGATGATACTGCCCCAGGTACACAAAGCTTTCAGTTAAGGGTAAATTGTTGTTGTTGACTTTGATGGGAGCCTGTGAAGCGATGTTCATGGTCATCACTTCTGATTTCTTCTGGCTAATCTTGAGGCCAACTTGGAAACTGTACTGGTTCATCTGTCCGTCTTGTCCTGCATATGTTTATGGGTCTGAAACATTAGTGTCAAGTCATCGGCAAAGTCCAAATCTTCAAGTGTGGAAAAGAGCGTCCATCTGATGCCGGTATGTCTTGTCTCTGTCGTGCGTTGCATCACCCAGTCAATGACGAGATTGACGAGTACCAACGACATCACACAGCCTTGCCGGACACAAGTCGTCACTTCAAACCAGATGTCGCTTCCTCCCACACAGCAGCTGTAATTGTTGTAGAAACTCTTGATGAGCTCCACCATGTGGTTGGGATTCCGTAAGCCCTCAAGATGCGCCAAAAGCTGTCTTTGTAAACGCTATCAAAGGCTTTCTCAAAGTCTATGAAATTCATGTAGAGTTGCCTTTGCCATTCTGCACTCTGTTCTATGATGTTCTGCAGAGCAAAAATCTATTCTATACAACTCCTGCCTTTTCTGAAACCTGCCTGTTCTTTTCTCAATGTTGTATGAACTGCCGTAGATAATCTGCTTATAATCACATTGGCGAGGATCTTGCTGGGGATTGACAGAAGAGTGATACCACGCCAGTTGTTGCGGGCGCCCTTCTTTGGAATCTTGATAATCACCCCTCTGGTCCAATCCTCGGGTACACAAGTTTCTGTCCAAATTGTTCTGAAAAGTGGTTCTAGTATTCCAGCTGCTGTCTCTGGATCTATCTTAAATAATTCTGCATGTTACACGACAAGATGGCGGCCATGCAACATCTCCTGGCCGCCCGCTCCGACAGAAATGGTCGCCACCCGCAGAATTCTAACATTGTGCCTTCGTTCGATACTTATATGTCAGGCCCTGCAACGCTGCATCACGACTGGTATTTCTTTTTACGACTTTTGGAGTTGATACACGCTGATTCTTGTTAGTACCATTCGAATGCGGATCTCAGAAGAACAGCATGCATTATGCTGTGGCAATACAAGCAACATGCTTTTCTCCCGGCCTTTTAATCATCTCAGGAGTGGCTCTTCAGCCCACGCCACGCTCAACATCACTGCCTATGGAATAGTGAGAGTGCATACAACGAAGCGAGTACCAGCAAGCTTCAAGCCCCCACATTCCAGCCGAATGATGTGATGACAGACACCTCCCAGACACAGTGACTGCGTTTCTTACAACAGCATGTGCATGCGTGTACTCTTTAGAAACCATTTTGGACTGCTTTCACGTTAATGTTGTAGTTCTACTACTATTGCTTTAAAAATGACTATGAAGTTATATACTAGTCATAATTAAGGTGGCGACTGTTTATGCCAGAGCGACTGTCTAATAGCCGGCTCTGTTCTTATAGCGACGGGCCCCCAGTAGCAACTCAGTGTGAAAGTATAATTCGTCTTTTTTTTTTTTTTATTGGTATATGCGTATTTCTCATTTGTGCAACTAGTCTCAGTCAAGCAGAAAGTTTAAAAACATTATATTACATGTTTAAGAGATACTATGATAGGGCCGTCTTTAGTTTGCTTTGTGTTAGGGAGGTTCAGATCAGGTTGGGGCCGTTGGCGCTGGCCATGAGACGACTTGGCGACAGGCTTCACCCGTCCCGAGCCATTGTCCATTTGTTGTTTGTAAACTGTTGTGTGGGTGTGGGTGATTGCGAGTTGCACCTGAGGTGGCGAGACAAATGTTTCTGTACATGGCAACATGTATTTGGAACAATAAAGTTTATTGATTGATTGATTAAGGTTGTCTTGTACTGGGGCTTTGTTCTTCAGTTTCTTGATGGCCACTATGATTTCTTCTTTAGTAGGGGGTTCAACGCTGATGTCTAAATCTATCTCTTTTTCCGGACTATCCGCGTTTTCTTCTAGTGTTTATCTGTTCAGCACTTCTTTGAAATGTTCAGCCCAGCGTGCGTCTTGTTCCGCTAGAGTTGTGAGAAATTTTCCTTCCTTGTATTTGATGGGTGGGTTGTCTGTAGAGTGGTATTTGCCGCAGATCTGTTTGGTGATTCTATATAGCTGATTTTGTTTCCCTTGGGCTGCAGCACTCTCCGCCTCTCTTGCTAGTTCTTCAGCAAAAGCACAACAGGTCCTCTTCACTTGTTTGTTGGCCTCACTGTATTGCTGCTTGTATCTTTCTTGCAGTCTTTCTGATCGAGTACTATCATCTGTCTCTACATATATCATGATACAATCTACATATATTAGCAAGAGCAGATGGACTGGATCAGGAAAAGTGACGTCAAGGTCACAGGGGATGAGGAAATAGGCCAAAAATAGCTATATTTTGACATAATTTATTTTTCTCAAATACTATACAACTTCAATCCCAAACTCGGTACATACCTCATGGAAAGACCTTTCTATGCATCTCTTGGCTTGACTTCACGAACGAAGATTTTATAGGAGTTGCCCACGACGTCTGCAGGCTTGTTCGTGGCTGCGGAGGCCAATCCGAGACAGGCAGGTTCGACTGCAGTGGCTGCAGGGGAAGGTATGGCCAGAGTTCTGAGCTGCGGCATCTCTGTTTTTTCTCCTGAGCCGCTTGTCCTTAAGGCTAGCTCTGTGAGAGTCCTCAAAGGAGACAGCTGCCTTGTAAATGGTGGAGCGCCAGGTGTCACGGTCCGCAGCAAGCGAAGACCACTGGTGGTGGTCGATTTGGCAGGCACTAAGTGACTTCTTGAGACAGTCTTTGTATCTCTTCTTTGGTGCCCCTCTGTTACGGTGTCTAGTAGCAAGCTCGCTTTCTATGCATATTAATTTGGTTTATCCCTCAGAAATGGTCAAGGGTCACAAGAGCACAAGATACCTGATGGGAAGACCTTTCTGTGCTGAATAATTTGGTTGATCCCTCGGAGAGGTCAAGGGTCACAAGAGCTCAGAAAATAGGGCAAAAATAGCCATATTTTGACAAAAAATGTTTGTTCTTAAAGACTATTCACATCTTCAAACCCAAATTTGGTACAGAGATACCTGATGGGAAGACCTATCTATGCATACTAATTTGGATGACCCCTCTGAAGGTCAAGTGTCACAAGAGTCTGGCAAATGTGTGTAAAATGCCAATTTTTGATAAAGTTGTATGTATTATCGACATTTTTCAATCACATTTGGCACAAAGGTACCTGATGATAAGACCTTTCTATGCATACTAATTTAGTCAACTCATCGCAAAGGTCAAGGGTCACGGGGGGTTTGACAGATGTGTGAAAAGTGCTTACATTTTGAGAAAACATGGATTTTGCTGCTGCAAAAGCCAGCCCTTTACTTATTGTCACAAAGGTCACATGTGTAAATAGGTCATATACGTGAGCCATAATAGCTTTGCCTTTTTTGTTTCAATAGGCATAGAGCCCCCTGCAACCACACGGGCTCATCAGAATGTACGTATTTTTTCATAGACATTGCTGATTGGAGACATAGCCAATTCGTAAAATCTGAAGCATTATATTGGATTTGTAGAAAAAAATAGTTGGGAAAACAATGTGAAGTACTCTCTCTCTCATTGATTCTCTCTCGTACACACAAATACGCACGTGATGAGTGTACCACACACGTGCGTGACCATATGCATAATTATGTACAAACTGCGCTTGGCCAAAATATTGTTATATATACTACACAATGGCAAACATTCACTCTATACGACTAATGGTTGATTTTGAATCAGACCACTGGTGACACATCAAGTACAGCTGTACAGTACATCCCGTTGGTCAGAACATACTGGCTACATGCTCTGATGTCACAGGCTCTTGGCAGCCTAGTCAGTAGGGTATCAAAAAAACACTGATTTAGTGATTCAATCGCCATTAACAGTTATTGAAAGAAGCACAACACATTAAAAGGATCATTAATCCTCCCATACCCTAACAATGCCACTGTAAGTGTAAAATACTGGCTACTAACCTGTGTCAGGGAGAACAGAGCATAGTTTTTTACATAAAAAGTGGTATTAGACCTGGGGCCAGCCCAGAAAACTAATTCAAGTAACCAAAATGATAAAAGTTTACTCCAAAGTGATGACATGGTCTGCTACAGTAAGCAAAGGCCGCCATGAGCCCAAAGACATTTTGATACTGGGGTTAAATATTTCCTTATTTTTGCACCTGCACTTCCAAAAAGTCCTCAAAAACACGATAGCCAACAAAGGGGTGTGAAAATACTAAGAGATGATTGATCAAAGTCATCATGTATGGTAGTACATTTTAGCTTTGCCCTGTCTGAAGTAGAAAGTCTATTACAGTAAGTATGCAACACGTCAGCCGCACATGTAGTAACATGTTGTAACTTTAGTCAACACATAATGTTCGATCATCCTAGCTTGAAGGTGCCATAGTGATGTAAAAAAGCAAGTATGCAGAAAATGTGGCATTCAATGCTGCTTACATGTTTCTGTAAAAGATGGATGACGATGAGAAACGACATGTAACTGAAATGTACCTGGATGGTAACGTTTCTTCTATCTTATGGGAATGGCCTTCAGCAGGATTTTTGTTTGTTACATCTGTGCAGGTGGGAAAAAAAGAGATAAAATCATACATCATACCCCTTCCTTTCGTCATCTTATGCAGCCATTTGCCTCTCCTGTCCCTCCCCCACCACAAACATACATACACATCACACAGAATCCTGCACGGTACAACAAAACTGTTCTTTCAACATGCGTGCTTAGATCATTACAATTATATTTACATGCCAAAAAGTCATAAGAACATTTTATTACAATATTACATAAAAGATTTTTGTGTGTCTCTGGCTAGTGCATTTATTTTGTCAATAGATTTAACCAATAGATCTGACCACCTACCACCCCCCTAAAAAAAATTTTTTTAATGCTGTAACAAAGTCCTCTTTTGGAGAGTTTGGAACAACCCCCTCCCCTTTCCCTGTTGTTTGCTATTTTGGTGAGAGTCCGACATGCGCTCCTCTCCTCCCTCCCTCCCCCCTCTTTTTGATATTTGGTGACTTGAGAGATGTGACATGCGCCTCCACCAACCCCCCTCCCCCCCATCCCCCACTATAAAGTTGGAACCCCATTTTCCCCTGCCCGTCGTGGTAACTGATCCGCCCCATCTTTGTTATCTGTTATCGTTTCCTTGTTAGAAGTGTGTACTGATAAATCTAAGCAGGTGCCGCTAATGTTTTCATCGATTTCTGACACAACGTACACTGGTGGTGAAATTTCTTCAAGAATGATTAGTGCTATTGTCGCGCAATCCAATGATTGGAGCAGACACTCAGTTACACAGTCTCCAGAATCGAGTTTGCACTGCCATGAACCTATAGGGAGCATGAGCATCGCGCTATTCTACTCCGCAGAGCCGGGACGGTCGTCAAATCGCGCGTGTTGACAGCGTGTCTGGTTTTGGGCTCGGTGGTCGCGATTTTATCCCGGCTGCGTAAAAATAGCAGCATAGAGGCAACACTAGCCAGCAAGATACATACAGATTCTTATGACCGCGCCTACTCCTGGACGCGTATGAAAATATGTGACTCTTGCAGCTGTCGACGTTTTGCCTGTGTTCTTTTCATCACCACAAACCGATTAAACAAAACTACGTAAACATAGCAGCATAAAGGTAATTCAACTCAGAAATACATTTAGCTTCTCACAAGCCCCCGCATTCTTCGCGGAACTCATAAAGAACTATGCCTCTTGGGGAGTTTTGTCGAATTGTTATAAGTGAACATTGCTAAACAGTGAAAGCCATCCGTCTGATGTAAAAACAAGAATATATTTATCCTCGTGAAAGTATGCAGCAACGGTGGAATGAACATTTCTTGATATGTTCATTTGTCTCTGTGTACATCAGACATAACAGAGAACCTTCTGCCGTACCATCAATTCCACTGAAAGCGGCCTTCAAGGCTGGCTCTAGCCTTGTAGTTGTACTGCGGCCCTGGCTCCCAGCCCTCAAACAAATAACAGCCCTGTCCAAGCCCATGTCAGTATATATTTTTAATTTGTACCCTGGCTTTTAAGTTTGAGTTTTCAGAAGTATATGTGCCTCAGCAGATTCAAGTATATTCCGTAGTGAACCCAACTCTGTCTTTACCATTAAAGAGGGGAAAAAATTGTGTTCATTTATATGGTCATTCACTCATTGATGTATGGCTACTGAAAAACAAAAGAAACGGCTGAAACTCACTGCAAACCAAAATAGCGCATCTCCCTCCCCCACTCAGCCTGGAAATTAAAATTGTGTGAACTGAAAAAGCAAAACTTAGTCACATATTCTCATATTATATGTCGCATGGTGGACCAGCCCTGAGGATCTATGCCTTTTCCCATCTGTAGAAAGGACCACTATCACACTGTCCGAGATATATTCAATGATAATCACCTCCTGTCTTTAATAAACATAGATCCTCGTGGCGCCGCAGATGCGAAAGCTAACAAAAATCCTGGCTCCTGCCTGCCTCTATCATTATGCTGGTCCTTACATAGAAGAAGCTGCGCGAGCTGATTCAGTGACTGCCTTCCATAGACGCGATGACAGCAATTATAAACAAACTGTTCTGCTGGAAAAAGGGGACAAAACCGAGAACAGCGCGCGCTCACATTCCATCGAATCAAAATGATTAGGCTTTTCTGAGTCTGAGTTAGAACTGTACACTTGCAAAAAGGACGTGTGGCTATTTTTCCGCCCGCGTGACGTCACTGAATAGATCCGGGTACCGATCTCGATACTGTATCACCTTTGCTCACAGCAACACGCAGATCAAAGTAAAGTGTTCACTTTTTTAAATGGTTAAATGGTTCATATATATGTTTGTAAGCCTCATAGCAAACGACGTCTTTAGTAAAGTTCGCAAATTGCAACTTGCCTGTATCGTTCGCAAAAAGTCTGCTAACAGGATGACTGGTTCCGCGTCGCCTAGCCGGGTGACGGTCAACTCGCCCATATAAAAGCTCGCCATTGTAAGGAGTCATCTCGCCCAAAGTTGCAAGTCAACTGTGACTACTGTATGTGTATGTGTGTTGTTTTGTGTTGTATTGTGTTGTGTCATGTTTTAAATCTGTTGATCAGTTTCTGACATATGAAGCTGTCAGTGGCGCAGTGGTTAAGGCGCCTGCAGAGAGAGAGAATAGAAGTCAAGGTCACCCCTTTTGTAAACAAAAGGTTACTCTAATTAACTAGCCATTCAGACTAATCACCTTCCTTTGTTCTAATCACCACTTTATATTTCTAACTACATTTGGTCTATTTCAAAAATCGTTGAAGCAACGTTTTTTGATCAGCTGTCAACCCGTGATTATTAACTAAATTATAATACCGCATCGACTTTTTAAACAAAAGCTAATTAAAATATCAATGCTGTCAGCCTTTACCTTCCCCAATGCACCCCCTAATCAGCAATCAGCTGTTATCAAGAAATGACTAGTCTTTCATCTGCTTACGGTATTTGATGGGATTCCCGATAGACATAATGAGACCGGAAAAATCCTTTATAAACCACCGGCAACACTCACTCACACACACACACCCACACACATGCATGCTCGCGCGCACTCTGTGACGTCAGTGTCACTAGCAGAAACAGTCCACAGTGTGCGGATTGGTACGCCATTGTCACTAAGAGAAACCGTCACGTGACAATATGACAACAAACACCGCACAACCAGTCATTTCAGAAATGAATTGGTCTGAGGTAGATGTGTTGATCTTTCAATCTCACTTAGACTATCATAAAGCAATGACGACTTTCTTAGAGTCAGTATTAGCAAACCAGCCTGGATTTTGGTCAGCAAAATCATTACCGAAAAAAACAAGAGGTAATTTGGCCGATGTACTTGAAGGAAGTTCAAAAAAGCAAAAGGTGAGTGATCCAAAAGATCTTCATTTGTATTTAGAAAAAAATCTTTCAAATGGATCGCTACCTAGTTGTATTACAGTAGCCGACTGTGATTTGCCTGCACTTACATTGGCTACCTTAAAACCATATTTAGTGGATGGCTACAAGATAACACAAGAAACTAAACGAAAAAAATTGTCGTATGCTATCTTGTTTGGAGAGTGGCTAAATGATGGTGCTGAAATTCACAAAAGACAAAAAATACAAAAGGAAACTAACTTAAACTGGACAGATTGGCTACAGTTGAACGTTAAAATTTCAAAGCCTTATGCTCATCAGTTGAGTGTTTTAGCCAGGTTGCTATGAGGATATGCTAAATTTCATTTCCTTGCACTGTCTTTCTGGAAGGTGTATAGTTTGCAAAAACAAATTGAAGAAATGTTAAAAGAACACGAAATAGCAAATTATTGGAGAGAAACACCTAACGCAGATCCGTAACTAAATGGTTTATGTTTGTTTGTATAAAGGCTCTGGCATGACTTAACGGCCCCATTTGAATCACCTCTGGGACATTTTATCACTTTCGTTTTGATAACTGACTGTAAGTGATCTATCACCGAGCAGGCCACAAACAAGAAAAATGAAAATGTGTTACTATGAGACCGTGTGTGGTCTATCACCAAGCAGGCCACAAACAAGAAAAATTAAAATGTGTGACTATGAGACCATGTGTGATCTATCACCGAGCAGGCTGGAAACCAACAAAAATGAAAATTAGTGGCTGTAAGTCTGTAAAAAAAAATCACCGAGCAGGCCACAAAAAATAAATAAATAAATAAATAAATTAGTGGCTGTAAGTCTGTAAGAAATCACTGAGCAAGCAAAAAAAAAAAAAAAAAAAAAAAAAAAAAAGAGATAGAAAAATGAAAATTAGTGGCTGTAAGTCTGAGTGTGAGATATCACCGAGCAGGTCACAAAGAGAGAAGAAAAAAAAAATAGTGGCTGTAAGTCTGTAAAAAATCACTGAGCAGGCAACAAAAGAGAAAAATTAAAATTAGTGACTGTAAGTCTGAGTGTGAGAAATCACTGAGCAGGCCACAAAAGAGAGAGAGAGACAAAAATTGTGGATGTAAGTCTGAGTGTGAGAAATCATTGGACAGGTCACACGTAAAAGAAAAGAAAACAGTAGTGGCTGTAAGTCTGAGTGCAATAAATCATCAGGCAGGTCACACATAATTTTTTTTTTTTTTAAATAGTGGCTGTAAGTCTGAGTGTGAAAAATCGCCTGGCAGGACAAAAATGGATGGAGTGAGATTTCCGTCTGATGTGTGACAAACACCATACTGGCCAGGCCGCACCAGAAGCTCATGTTTGTATGTTTGTTTGTATTGTCTTGTCCTAAATGTTGTGGGTCATGTGCAAGGCGTCTCCATCACGGCTCATGAAAGTAGATTGCTTTTGCGAGTGAAACTGACTTTACACAGGTATTACACAGGCCTGACGGTGGGCAGACCGGGTTGTTAATACTGCCAAAATGGCGCATCAAATCTGCTGCGTAATAATGACACTTCTTTAAATCTACCAAGTCACGACAAGCCTTTGGTGTGGATTTTAACCCTTAGCCTTTACGACGTTATCTGATTTCTAAGGTAGGACTGGCCTTATCAACGGGTCTGAGGGCGTCAAACTCATATCTAATGTAAACAGAGGGACCTGGCCTTAGCAACGGGTCTGACGGCGTCAGACTGGTATCTAATGTAAACAGAGGGACCTGGCCTTAGCAACGGGTCTGATGGCGTCAGACTGGTATCTAATGTAAACAGAGGGACCTGGCCTTAGCAACGGGTCTGACGGCATCAGACTGGTATCTAATGTAAACAGAGGGACCTTAACAAAAAGGGTCTGACGGCGTCAGACTGGCAACTAAAGTAAACAATGACCGTATGACCGTAGCAACGGGTCTGACGGCGTCAAACTAAGTGAGCAGTGACAATTTGTGTACACAGCTGTGTATCAAAATATGACACAGGACGCAACACACGTGTTATACAACTGAAGTGTGGTGATGTGTTCTGACTGGAGTCTTCAATAAATATTTATACATGTTGAATAAAGATTTTGTGTGTGTATGTGTATGTGTGTGTGTGTGTGTGTGTGTGTGTGTGTGTGTGTGTTTGTCTGTGTGTGTATGTGGTACCTGTGTGTGTGTGTATGAGTGTGTGTGTATGTATGAGTGTATGTGTATGAGTGTGTATGTGCGTGAGAGATAGAAAAAAAAAGGCATTTCAAGTCCATCTATACCATTTTATCTGAGCCCATACTCGAAAAACAAGACTATTTTAATAATAACCATGCACAACTTACAAAAAAAAAAAAAAAATGGTTATCAATTACCTACATGCACGTGATACATTTTCAAAGTTACCTACATGCACTTGATAACAATTTTTCAAAGTTACCTACAGATACTTGATAACAAATTTTCAAAGTCACCTACAACTGCAAACTAACTTTACAGGTAACTTTTAAAGTTCTTATAAATTAGTTTACAGGTAACTTTTACAGTTCTTATAAGTGTCTTAAAATAAGACCTTGTAAGAACCTAAAAATAACAACTTGTAAGTTCTTGACCCAAGTCGACAACTTACTCGGACAGATTTACCAAGTTACATGGACAAATAAATAACTTTTTTCTCAGTAATATTCTGGTGGTGGAGAAGATGGGGTTAAATAGACAGATGTAAGCAGTGTGAGTGGCGTGTCATCTCTCTGTGAAGTGTATGACAGAAATAATGAATGATTACCAAAACTGATCTTTACTTGCTTAGAAGACTTTTTCCATTATTTCTTTTACGCCTATCTGTTTAACTTGTTCTAAAAAATTAGCCTTTAGTTCTTCAACATTCATGGGTTGACTACACATCTTATTCTGAATTTCAGACTTCTGTTGTTTGTAATTGGCTAAATCATCCTGCACTCTCTTAAACTAATCATCATCTATTTTATTGTCCTCTAATGCTTTACTGATAATAAGTTTCATACTGCTCAGTTTTGCACCAGCGAGCATGCTCAATGCTTCATGCTTCTGTAACTTTTTATGAAATCTTTTGTTAATGGCTCCCAAACCAAAGCATGTCAGCCCTGTGCAGGGTTGATAGTCATTACTTTTTTTCTTTAATGAAATAACTTTTCTTTAATTCTGGTAAAAGGTTAAAGAAATAAATTTTCTTTACTTTTTTCTGAAAATTAAAGGAATAAATTTTCTTTAATTTTTCTTTTTAATTAAATAAATTTGCGTTAAATACATGAATGATCATTTATTGCTCAGCTCAGACAAAAAAAAGTGGCATGCAGTTGAAAAGTGACACGCCACCGGATTTCATTCTCTACCCACTATCTAAAACACTATCTGGCCAGATACATGCAGTAGTTATGAGAAGGGGGAAGAAAGAACAACAACAAAAAAAAATAATAATAATAAAATAAAATCGGAAAACTGCACAGCACAAGAAAAAGTCATGCGGCTAAAAATAGAACAATTCAGGCTTGTTTGATCTTATTTCACACTGCTGACAAATCCACTCATCTGCAAGAGCCATAGATCCTCAAGCACGCCAGCAGTCTTGGGTGGGGGGGTGGGGGGTTGGTGGGTTAATGACGATCTATGCCTACCCAACTGCAAGAGGCATAGATCCTCATGAGCCCCCGCAACTGCAGGGGCTCATGAGGATCTATGCCTCTTGCTGGGATAATCTGCGCTCTTGTTTCGCTCAAGCAAAGTGGATCCCTTAAGTTTTTCACCTGTCCAATCGTTGCTGTACCATCTGCTTTTTTACTCCTGAAACGAAAACCACCCAACTGAAAGAGGCATAGATCCTCATGAGCCCCGCAACTGCGGGGGCTAGTGAGGATCTATGCCTCTTGCTGGGATAATCTACGCTCATGATTTTCTCAAGCAAAGGGGATCCGTTAAGTTTTTCACCTGTCCAATCTTTGCTGTACAAGTGCCATCTGCCTTCTCACTCCTGAAACGAAAACCACCCAACTGAAAGAGGCATAGATTCTCATGAGCCCCCACAACTGCAGGGGGCTCGTTAGGATCTATGCCTCTTCCTGGGATAATCTACGCTCGTGATCTTCTCAAGCAAAGGGGATCCGTTATGTTTTTCACCCAGAGGCATAGATCCTCCAAACCACCTCAAACCGGCTGCAACTGGGTCAAAACGGCTTTGCGCATAGGCACCTGTTGTTCATGGTGGAAAAACGAACTGATGTAACGAAATTTTTAACGAAAGAAATCGATAATCGTTACTTTTATTTTTTAATTTGTTGAATTTTCTTTAACTTTTTAAAAACATTAACGCGTTAAATTTTCTTTAACAAAAAATTTAATTTGTTAAATCGTTATATCGTTAAATCTTCCAACCCTGGGCCTGTGGCAATGCTAACTCCTTCAATAGCAATCCCAATAAAACTACCAATTCCCATCATGAACAGAGCTAAACCACCAACAGATAATCCAGCTGAAACCACACCCACAGCCATTGATATATTTTGTACAGAACTGAAAACTGTGCTATATCATCTTTTACACCTTGAATATTTCGCCTTCACCTTCCAAATACTTCAATGCTTCTGTAATATTTATCAAGCGGAATGAGTCTGCCTGTAATCTTTCGTCATGCACAATAGGCTCAGGTGGCTCTGGTGGTATTTACGGATAAAAGTTCACCATTTTTTATGACAAATATTTTGGTCCTCAAGTCCACTACAGATGTTCCAAAACCAGCTTAACTTTGCTATACTATGCTCAACTACTGGCTGTGGCATTTCTTTTACAGACCATCTGAATCACTAAAACAAACTGATTAGGTCTGTGTATCGTTTCCACAACATAGAAGAATACTGTCAGAACTCCATGTCACACTGCCCACTGAATCTAGTTTTAACCGTTTTAATAACCTCATGCATATGAAAGCATTTGAACGCATCTGTAATGAATTTAACATTAGCCCCAAGTATGATTTTACACCAAAAAATTGATGATCACCATGGCATGGGAACATTGTATTATGCTATTAGTCACAGACAATACCCTCAAGGTTACTACCCTCCCTACTCTTCATTCTCATCAAAATCTGAATTATGGTTAGGCTCAATAGAACAGAAACAGTCCAATGCCTGGACCACGTTTGTCTTAGATAGGAGTGATGGGTTTACATGAGCGGGAGTCGAACGCATTAATGTGTCTATCAGAACGTATGTGTGGCGTATACTAGGAGCTCAAGAACAGACAAAATCAAACATCTTAAACGGGAGTGGCAAATTTGAAGCACAAAAACAGTTTCTTGCAAACCTGGAAGACTCTATAAATTCAGTACTAGATCTCCCATCAAACATACAACACTACCAAGACGTTCTCAGATATGCCAGATCAAAAGTTGACTTTGTAGTTGGCATTGGGTTATACATGTTACCATCTAACCTTCAACTCCAAATGGGGACAATACAAAAATATAATAATGAAATAATTGTTGCTGGGCATGATCAGAAATTAGGACTCAATCAATCTGTAAACTTGGGCCCAACAACCACACACCTACAGTCACTAAAACCATTAATAATACCAGTAAAGTTAGTAACGCCAGTCACGCCATCACCCGTACAGTCAGTAACAGCCCCGGTGCCGACACCAGCTCAGACACCTACACCCATACAGCCAGTAACACCAGCTCCGGCCCCGGAACAATCTTCAGTTAACACACATCAGAGAGAACTGCATTGGTAATAGGTCTTACTGGATTAGGGATATTACTTCTTTACCAGTTTCATTAAATAGCCTGTGATTAACCTCATACTGTCACCAAAAAGACCCACACATGCTCCGCCATAAACCCCACTACTTCCCCTGCTGTGCTGATCAGCCGACTGACAACACTACCTATTATGCCAAGCAAAGCATCCATTGCTTTTACAACCAATTTTTTAAGCAAGTCTGAAATATATGACAACTGTTTCTTTACCCACGACTGTAAATCTTTTGGGTCAGATGGCGGAGCTGGAGGTGCTCACAGATGAGGACATAGACCAATGGCTTTAGTTCAAGGGTGGTGCCAGAATAGCTTGATTCTCACATAAATGCCACGATAAACGGTTTTGCTACAAAACATAGCAATGTTTAAAAGATTTCCTCTGTGAAAATCATAATCTAAAGGTCAGGGGCCAGTGTTCATTCAATTTTGCACCATACAATGTTAAAAATCTTAATGAATGCATACACATTAAGTTGAGAAAAAAAAATGAATGTGAAAAAGAAGTATTCCATGAATTTGACCTTATTACAGATGCCTAATGTTGTGAAGACACCCATTTTCACTGTAATGCCAGTTTCTGTGTGAGAGGCACCCACTTTTTGGGTAGAAACACATTTTTTCTCCATCCAGTGGCTCTGTTTGTAGAAAATGTCTATTTTATTTTAAGTTATACAGCTTAGTTATAAGTCGAGTTCTAAATATTCACATCAATTCCAGAGCCTTAGAATAAATAGAAATATGTGAACCCATTTTCACATAAAATGGGAGGTAACCCACTCTGAAGCTTTTGTCTCCATGTGTGTGTGTGTGTGTGTGTGTGTGTGTGTGTGTGTGTGTGTGTGTGTGTGTGTGTGTGTGTGTGTGTGTGTGGGTGCACGAAACCACTAATATGGGTGACTTTCTTTACCATCCTTCTGGAAAATGGGTGTGTGTAAAATTCTGGGTGGCCAAGTCAGACACCCATTTTATCTGAGGGTTGTTTCTGCATTATTTTTATTTCAAAAGTCAGAAAAAAAAATAAAAATTGGATGTCCCATTTTTGCAGGTTTACCTAATCTTGTGTGTTTTAAACGCACTGGGCCAGTGTGTCACCACGGAAGCAAGCATCGTTCGGCTGCGGAGAGTGAACTGAGTGGTTTCCCCTTCTATTGTCTCTCGTCCCGCCAACCGTCGCCGTTCCATCAGGTAAGATTGTTTTTATGCAATATTTCTTAGTTAAAAGCATGCCCAAGTGTACTTCTTCAGCGCAGTAATTTAACTGAGATGCTCCCAATCAGATACAATTGCACAGTAGCCTATATGGACCCGTTTGGCCGAGAAAACTGAGTCTGCTACGACCCGCGTCTCAGCCTGCTGCTCAGCCCGTCAGTCTTGTAGTAACAGATAATAGAACCCCACGAATTTAACAAAAGCTTTCTTCTTCAACGAAAGGAATTTGTTCAATAACACATTACAAGGTCAAGCTGGGTTGCTTTTTTTTTCTTCTGACATGTGTGATTGTGAACGAAATGTAACTTGGCACGTTTGTATGCATGCACTGTTGAAACAAGATGGCGCCAGATTTGAATCCTCGTACGCAAAACTACCTCGCGATTCGAAAAACAGACTTCCACGAATATTTTTTTTTCGGATTTTGCAACTGAAGTGTCGCATTTTACTGTATTACCAGTTATTGTTCGTATGGGGCAGGGGGTACTGCTGTAATTATGTATATATCTGATTCAAAATGTCAGTGGTTTACATGGTTGTATTTGACATGATTGCAGCAACACCGTTTTGGTCATAGTCAGCACTTTCTGCACACACCCAGCGCCGGATGGCAGCAGGATGTCCAAACCCATCGGGATCTATGGAAGTGGACAAGCACGCCCCTTCCTGGCACATGACCAAGGCCCATGGCAAAATTAGTCAGCAGCAGCATGATGGCCCAGCGTCGTCTGTCGCAGAGGGTGGGTCTGGTAGGAGGGTGCATAGACGGCAGCGGAATGCCCCCAATTACAAACTGGTAAGTGATTCTATGATCATCTTTATTTTATTGGCTCGCGTGCGAAGCAAAAGTGAGTTTATGTTCTGGGCCGTCCGCGTTCATGGTAAACGTTAACAGTGTCATTTTCTCGGAGACTTTTCAAGCCACATTCTTCAAGCTTGGCCCAAGGATACTTTGTGGCAAGATCTTTGTAAACATACCAATTTGAGTGACCTCTCTCAAAGGGTCACGCGGGGTTGACAGATGTGTGAAAACTGCTTACATTTTCAGAAAACATGGATTTTGCTTTCTTGTGCAAGGCCCCTTAAACCAAAATTGGGCTGCTTTTGTACTAATGCAGCTTTCTTTTTTTCTTTCCTTTTCCAGTTGGCAAGTGGAGCCTGGGATGGACCTGAGACTGCCGAGAGTGCAAGCGCATCGCAATACAAGGACAGTGATGACGAAGAGTTTGTTCCTGGCTCGAGCTCACAGGATTCAGACGGTGCATCGCCATCAATCTCTGGGGTCTCTGACACAGACAGTTTTGTATTGAATATGTTAGATTTCAAAGTGCCTGTTTCAGGGTGGGCAGGTGTCAGTGAAGCAAGTACCAGCAAGGTGCAGTGTGCGTTAGGGGATGAATTAGGGGGTGGCAATGACAATGTGGATAGGCAGAAGGAACATGATGTTGGGGGTGGGGAAAGAGCGCTTACCAAAGAAACGGGTGTGCACGTGTCGCAGAGAGGGAAAGGAAAGTACAAATGGGACAAGAAACATGCATGCAAATTTTGTGGCAAGCTTCTTTTGAAAATGAGCACGCACTTACACGATGTCCATGCAGATGAGGCAGACGTTGCTAAAATTTTGATGATAAAAAAGGGACTAAGCAGAGACGTCAAGCATGGATCAGAATACAAGATGAGGGGGATTACATGCATAATGTTGCAGTTCTTGAAAAGAAATCAGGATGTTTGATTCCTAAGTATCGCACCAAAAAGCAGAAGAAAGCAGCTGTCAACAACAGTCGCACAAGAGCAGCCAAAGTAAGGGCACAGGGGGAATACTCGGAAGCCAACCGCGAGGTGAAGAGGAGTATCAGGGCAGACAAGAGGGCCTACACAGACAGCCTGGCAGCAGAGGCAGAAAAGGCAGCAGGCAGCGGCAACATGAAACAGCTCTACGACATTACCAGAAGATTGTCAGGCAAGTATGGCCATACAGAAAGACCAGTAAAAGACAAAGAAGGCAAGCCTATTGCAGACAGAGCAGACCAACTCGACAGATGGGCCGAGTATTTTGAAGAGTTACTGAACAGACCGAGCCCACCCGACCCCCCAGACATCCAGCCGGCAGAGACCGACCTACCCATCAGCTGTGACAGACCCAGCCGGGAAGAGATCAGAAGAGCAGTGGCATTCTTGAAGAACGGCAAAGCAGCAGGCCCAGATGGCATCCCAGCGGAGTCTCTGAAAGCAGACCTAGAGACAACAGTGGAGATGCTGTACCCACTGTTTGGAAACATCTGGGAAGAGGAGGTGATGCCGGCTGACTGGAAGGAGGGGTACCTAATCAAGCTTCCCAAGAAAGGCGACCTCAGCAAGTGTTCCAACTACAGAGGAATCACCTTTCTGTCAGTACCAGGAAAGGTCTTCAACAGGATCATCCTGGAGAGAATGAAGAGCTCTGTTGACCCCCAGCTGAGAGACCAGCAAGCAGAATTCAGGAAAAACCGATCATGTACAGACCAGATCGCCACTCTCCGCATCATCGTGGAACAGTCTCTGGAGTGGAGCTCCCCGCTGTACGTCAACTTTGTGGATTATGAGAAAGCATTTGACAGTGTGGACCGAGAGACTCTGTGGAAACTCCTACGACACTACGGTGTACCCACAAAGCTCGTCCGCCTGATCAAGAGCAGCTACGATGGCATGACATGTCGCGTGATCCACGAAGGGCAGTTCACCAGGGAGCTCCAGGTCAGAACTGGTGTCAGGCAGGGGTGTCTGCTGTCTCCGTTCCTCTTCCTACTGGCCATAGACTGGGTCATGAAGATGACCACAGAGCACAGACAAAGTGGAATACAGTGGACACTGTGGACACAGCTTGACGACCTCGATTTTGCAGACGACTTGGCACTACTGTCCCACACTCATCAACAAATGCAGGACAAGACCACGAGGCTTGCTGACATCTCGTCCCAAGTGGGCCTCACCATTCACAAACAGAAAACAAAGACAATGAGGCTGAACGCAACCAGGGAAGAACCAGTCTTGCTTGCTGGCACCCCGTTGGAGGAGGTGGAGTCCTTCACCTATCTCGGGAGCATCATAGACAAAAAAGGCGGCACTGATGCAGATGTCAGAGCACGAATCGGTAAAGCCAGAGCAGCCTTTCTCCAGTTGAAAAAAGTGTGGAGCTCCAGAGAGCTGTCACAACACACCAAAGTCCGGATTTTCAACTCCAATGTAAAAGCAGTTCTCTTATATGGAGCAGAGACTTGGAGATTGACAAAAACCACAGTCAACAGAGTACAGACCTTCATGAACAGTTGCCTTAGAAGAATTTTGAAAATCCACTGGCCAGAGAAGATCAGCAACGTCAGACTCTGGGAGAGAACAGAGCAGATAACAGCAGAGAATGAAATTGGGCGAAGAAGATGGGGATGGATCGGTCACAGTCTGAGAAAGCCAGCTTCCAGTATCACTAGGCAGGCATTGTCATGGAACCCCCAGGGAAAGAGGAAAAGAGGTAGGCCGAGAAACTCCTGGCGTCGAGACCTCCAAGCAGACATCAAGAGACTGGGAACCACCTGGAGTAGAATCGAAGGAGAAGCACAGGACAGGAGTTGCTGGAGGTCTCTCGTCGACGGCCTATACCCGGGTAGGGGTGACAGGCGTAAGTAAGTAAGTAAGTATCGCACCAAAACTAGTAAGGTAGACGACCTTCTCGCCTGTAGCCATTGCAAAGGGCTCTATCAAAAAAAAGCTGATCTCTGTACACTCAAAACGTTGCTGTCAGAAACAAGGAGGGTTTCAGTTCACTAAGAGAGGTGAGGCTGCTCAACGTGGGCGGCTAATGCTTCCAATACCTTTAGACGTTGACTTTTCCTTCTATCATAAGGTTTTAGCCAGAGACAGGATAAGATAAGCCGTCTCATCAGAACTGATCCCTTGCTTTTGGAGTATGGAAAGAGATTATGTGACCGCAGGGACATTGAAGAACACACGGCTGGGCAAATCAGCTCCAGGATGCGGGAGTTAGGGAGACTATTAAAGATTCTTAGAGTGAGGTCAGAAATGAAAATCGCAAGTTTAAATGCTGTGGTCAATGCAGCTAGCTTTGATCATGTTGTACTGGCTGTAAAAGAGCTAGCAGAATTTGATGAGGACGCACATCAGTTCAAAAAAGGCAATCTTGCAATGCGCATAGGCCATGCTTTGAAAAAATGTTCACAGATCAAACAGTCGCTGGCATCCAAACAGCTTGGGAATGGCTCAGATGACAGGTGGCGACAGGAGCTCTCTGAGGCGCAGCGCTTTGACTCTGTCTTCACCGGGGACTGGTACGATTGTGTGTCAGCTACAGCAGCCCAGTCGGTCGGGAAAATGACCATGAACAAACCCAAGCTGATCCCATCATGTGAAGATGTGAGGAAGGTCCAACAGCTTCTTGAGACAAGGGTGGTTTCGGAAGATTATCCGACAATGGTTAAAGCAACTCTTTGCGCTGTATCACTTTTCAACCGAAAACGAGGGGGAGAAGTTCAGAGAATGAAGGTATCAGACTTCCAGAATGCTAAGATTGGATCGATCACCAATCAAGATATCTTGAAAGGTTTCACAGAGGTTGAGAAGAAAATGGTGAATCGTTTTCAGCGAGTGGAAATCAGGGGCAATTTTAATAGGAGTGTTCCCATTTTGCTGACGAAGAAGATGATGACAACTGTGGACAGAATCCTTGAAATGAGGCAATCAGTGCCAGCTCTCACCGGTTCCCAGTACATCTTTGCCACACCTTCTGGTCAGAGGCCTTACAGAGGCCATGATGTTCTGAAGAAACATGCACTGCAAGCGCAAGTGTCAAACCCAGCCATGTTCACATTTACTCAGTTACGGAAGCAGGTTGCAACTTTGGCTCAGGCCATGGCCATCTCGGAGTTAGACCAGGATCAGCTGGCAGACTTCCTTGGTCATGATATTCGGATACATCGCCATATCTACCGCCAAACTCAAGACGTCCTTCAGAAGGCAAAAGTGGCAAAGATTCTTCTGTCAGTTAACAATGGGATGACAGATTTTGAGAGTTGCATTAGAGCTGAACTGGGCGATGATGAAGAGATTGACTTTGACAATGAAAACACATCAGAAACTCGCAGAGAGGTCGCTGGGGAAACAGCACCTGTGAATGAAGCAAATAGCAAGTCAACAATACAGGAATCATTGAGCATGACCGAGAAAAGACGTCCAGAGCCTGATGACAAACTAGATAGTTTTGATGATGACAGTTCTGCGTCGGCTCCTGCTCGAAAGAAAGCTAGATTTACAAGTAAACCATGGGGGAAAGCTGAAGAGAAAGCTGTTGAAACTCGTTTCAAGACACACCTCGTCGTGAACAAACTTCCTGGAAAGGCCGAGATACAGCAGGCCATTGCAGAAGACCCCGCACTAAGACATAAGCGCTGGACAAACATTAAGGATTACATCCGCAACAGACTGAAAAAGTTACAAAAGAAATGAATTGAGATTCTCCGACACTCGCGTCATTTTCCTTTTCATACAGATTTATTACAAGAGTGTTCATTATTATTGGGTTGGTTTCAGCATGTCTAGCTTGTTTGTTTAAATGGAACTGCAAATGGAACGACGCTTGGGGACGAGAGACAATAATAAGGGGCATGGAAAACTTTGAAAATGGAACTGCTGATGGAACGGAGGGGGGGGGGGGGGGGGGCGAGAGACAATAATAAGGAGTAGGAAAACCATTGTCATCATAAAGATTTATTACATGAGTGCTCTACTATGGGGTTGGTGCGCCTGCACATTCCTTCTGCTAATGAAGATAAGTAGCGGCTAATCTCTCTGTTTGTTTGTCTATTTTGACAAAGGGTATTTACCCGAAATATTAATAAATTGTGTTGTACCCGTCTTTTCTAAGCGTGTTTCTTTCTCCGTTGGGTACTTCTTTGCTTATTACACGCTTGGCAGTCACCTTTTTGGTCTGGATTGTGTAACATTACTTTGCAACTAAACAGTGGCCCCCACCCAGGTCTGCCCTGGGGGACTTGGGTGGGGTCAACTACTTTTTAGTTCCGAGGGTCATCCTGGTCAACCCCAAAGGGTGGGTTTTTCCTCTCAATTCTGGGGCATGTGTTTCTGTCTGCCCTTGGTCAATTAACTTGTATTTTCCTTTTTTAAGCTCTCCCTGCTGTCTGCGCTGCCTGTATCTCTTGAAAAGAAGTACCCAACGGAGAAAGAAACACTCTTAAAAAAGACGGTTACAACACAATTTATTAAGATTTCGGGTAAATCCGATTTGTCAAAACGGACAAACAAACAGAGAGATCAGTCGCTACTTATCTTCATTCGCAGAAGGAATGGGGCACATTCCTTCTGTGAACAAAGATAAGTAGCGACTGATCTCTCTGTTTGTTTGTCTGTTTTGACAAGGCGGATTTACCCGAAATCTTACTAAATTGTGTTGTAACCATCTTTCCTAAGCGTGTTTCTTTCTCCGTTGGGCACTTCTTTGCATTTTACATGATTGGCAGTCAGTGACCTTTTGCGTCTGAATAATATTTTTGTTTGTTTGTTGTTGTTGTTTTGTTTGTTTGGGTTGGGTTTTTTTTTTTTTTTTTTTTTTTGGGGGGGAGGGGAGGGAGGGAGGGTGGTGGTGGTGTATCTCTTGATTTTGGATGTGTGTTGCTAAATGATCTTAGGTTTACTTAGCGTATTAGACTGGCTGGCGACATGCATTCAATGTTCTGTTCATTATTTTATTTTATTTTTTCCCCCTTCATTATCAGTACTGGCACGTCCGGACGTTCAGCAATGTACAACCAATCGAAACGAAAGACAATAATAAGATAAGAAAACCATTGTCAACATGATAAACATTTATTACAAGAGTGTTATTTTTTCAGTGTATATAGCTTGTTTATATCTGATGTACGCCTGGATCATTTTGGAAATGTCTGTAACTTATTTTTTTGGTTACTATAAAGTACACTTTGCATACTGTGCATTGTTTCTAAAGTCACAGGAAGCATAAACCTTAGCTGAGTTGGTATACCTCGCCCTCTACCTAGGTTAAACGCACCAGCGGTGCCACTGTTGCTATTTTCGCACCGGACCGGTCATGTGCACCAGAACTGCGCGCGCAGGTTGGCTTGTGCACTTGTAGTGTGGTCTCGTTCGTTCACGCAGAAGATTGTGATCGCAGTCGGGAAAAAAAAGGTTCGTTTGCGGTTTTAACTTGTAGCCTCTTATCTCCCCGAACACGCCAGTTTTGTGTGGAGATGGCGGAGGCTTGAGTCATGCCCAACACCACTGAATCAAGTCTATTGTACATGTAGTGCGCTCATTTCTCGAACTTCAACTTTGACGGTGCTTTCTGCCACAAACGACGCAGATGTCGCAAAAATCACCTCCATTGAGGATTTAAAAAAGCTATTTTTAAAATCTGCCAAATCGCGTAATGTTTCATGGTGCTAGCATAAGGATGGATGCATAATTGCTGGATTGCATATGTGGGAAAGGGTTTATTCTTTATTCATGTTATTTTGCAGCAGTCAAACGAAGCTCACGTGATTCTTTCTCCGAGGTTGCCCCTTACAGGTGCAGAAAGCACACGCTCTAAACCGATCGGATGCACCAGACCAGTCCGAACGACCGGTCTGGTGCCAATATAGCAACATTGGCACCACTGGTGCATTTAACCTAGGCACTGGACGAGGTATACCAACTCGGCTAAGCTTTATTGTCGCACTTGCTAGAACTCGGTATTATATTTCTCTCTCCATTTTATGAATAGAGGCACATAAGTCGCGGTAACCCTTTACATGCCGAACTTGGGCAAGAACTAGTTTTCCTCATCACAAAGTTGGCAGAAAAAGGTTTGACTGCTCTTGATTGTTTGATTTGAAGTGTTTACAAACAATTATTGTGTTTTTATATGCATGCACCTTTGATGTGATTAATAAAGGCTGAAGTTTCAAGTGATTGATTTCCTATGTTGTCAGTTCATTAATTAATGTCAGTGTTCTGTTTTGTCATTTTAACTCATTCTACCTCAAGGCCGGAATCCCCAAATGTTGACGTCGTCTTCTGAAAACTGCGTTGCAGGGCAGGACACAGATCGACCACGATAGTTCAAGGGTGATGCCAGAATAGCTTGGCGGCCATAGGCGCCACTCTATTCTGGCATCAGCCTTGAACTATCATGGTCGATCTTTATTTTGCTCTGGTGTGTCTGGGGTAGAATAAGTTAAGTGTTAGTTTCTTCGTCTGGGTCTTTTTCTGTCTTTCATATTTTTCCACACTTTTTAACCTGAATCATACTGAGGCTAAAAGCTTCAAATTTGTACACTGCCATATATGCAAGCTACATGACAGAACTTACAGATGAGGACATAGACCAATGGCATTATTAGTTCAAGGGTGGTGCCACAATAGCTTGGCGCCTAGAGGCGCCAAGCTATTCTGCCACTACCCTTTGGACTATTTTAGTCACACTTGTTGCACACACTGGTGTATTCCGAATAATAATGGTTAATATTCAAAATGCTCTGTTGCTGTTTGTCTCGAACTGCACAGTACATTTTTTGTTTTGTTTTTGTTTTTTTGTTTAAAGTCGTTTAATTTCCAGAATTCTCACATAAATGCCATGCATAAACTGTTTTGCTTCAGAATGACAAAACGTAGCAATGTTTAAAAGATTTCCTCTGTAAAAATCATAATCGAAAGGTTACAGGCCAGTGTTCATTCAATTTTGCACCATACAATGTTAAGAATGTTAATGCATACATACACATTAAGTTGAAAAAAAAAATGAAAGTGAAAAAAAAAGTATTCCATGCACTTGACCTTATATACAGACGCCTAATGTTGTGAAACACCCATTTTGACTGTAATGCCAGTTTTTTTTGTGTGAGAGAGACACCCACCCACTTTATTGGTAGAAACCCATTTTTTCGGCATCTAGTGGCTCTGTTTCTAGAAAATGACTATTTTATTTTAAGTTATAGAGTTTAGTTATAAGGTGAGTTCTAAACATTCGCATCAATTCCAGAGCCCTAGAATAAATAGAAATATGGGAACCCATTTTCACATGAAATGGTAGGTAACCCACTGTGAGGCTTTTGTGCTCCTGTGTGTGTGTGTGTGTGTGTGTGTGTGTGTGTGTGTGTGCGCGTGCACAAAACCACTAATATGGGTGACTTTCTTTACCATCCTTCTGGAAAATGGGTGTGTGTAAAATTCTGGGTGACCAAGTCAGGCACCCATTTTTTCTGAGGGTTGTTTCTGCATTATCGTTCATTTAAAAGTCAGAAAAAAATATAAAAATTGGATGTCCCATTTTTGCAGGTTTACCTAATGTTGTGTGTTTTAAACACACTGGGCAAGTGTGTTACCACGGAAGTGAGCGTCGTTCGGCTGCGCAGAGTGAACTGAGTGGTTTCCCCTTCTATTGTCTCTCGTCCCGCCAACCGTCGTTCCATCAGGTAAGATTGTTTTTATGCAATATTTCTTAGTTAAAAGCACGCCCAAGTGTACTTCTTCAGCGCAGTTATTTAACTGAGATGCTCCCAATCAGATACAATTGCACAGTAGCCTATATGGACCCGTTTGGCCAAGAAAACTGAGACGCCGTCTGCTACGACTCGCGTCTCAGTGCTGCTCAGTCAGTCTTGTAGTAACAGATAACAGAACCCCACGAATTGAACAAAAGCTTTCTTCTTCAACGAAAGGAATTCGTTCAATAACACATTACAAGGTCAATCTGTCACGCGATTGGGTTGCTTTTTTGTTCTGACATGTGTGATGTTGTGAGCGAAAAGTAACTTGACATGTATGCATGCACTGTAAACAAGATGGCGCCAGATTTCATTGTGTATTTGAATCCTCGTACGCAAAACTACCTCGCAATTCGAACAACAGACTTCCACGAATAGTTTTTTTTCGGATTTTGCAACTGAAGTGTCGCATTTTACTGTATTACCAGTTATTGTTCGTAGGGGGCAGGGGGTACTGCTGTAATTATGTATATATCTGATTCAAAATGTCAATGGTTTACATGGTTGTCTTTGACATGTTTGCAGCAACACCGTTTTGGTCACACTCAGCACTTTCTGCACACACCCAGCGCCGGATGGCAGCAGGATGTCCAAACCCATCAGGATCTATGGAAGTGGACAAGCACGCCCCTTCCTGGCACATGACCAAGGCCCATGGCAAAATTAGTCAGCAGCAGCATGATGGCCCAGCTTCGTCTGTCGCAGAGGTTGCGTCTGGTAGGAGGGTGCATAGACGGCAGCAGAATGCCCCCAATTACAAACTGGTAAGTGATTCTATGATCATCTTCATTTTATTGGCTCACGTGCAAAGCAAAAGTGAGTTTATGTTCTGGGCCACTGGTCGTCTGTCCGTCTGTCCGCGTCCATGGTAAACATTAACAGTGGCAATTTCTCGGAGACTTCTCAAGCCACATTCTTCAAGCTTGGCCCAAGGATACTTTGTGGCAAGACCTTTGTAAACATACCAATTTGAGTGACCTCTCTCAAAGGGTCACGCGGGGTTGACAGATGTGTGAAAACTGCTTACATTTTCAGAAAACATGGATTTTGCTGCTGCGAAAGCCAGCCTTCGTCACCAAGGTCATACATATGTAAATCGGTCATACACAGGATTACTCTTTATATTCTTGTGCAAGGCCCCTTAAACCAATGTACTAATGCAGCTTTCTTTTTTTCTTTCCTTTTCCAGTGGGCAAATGAAGCCTGGGATGGGCCTGAGACTGAGAGTACAAGCGCATCGCAATACAAGGACAGTGATGACGAGGAGTTTGTTCCTGGCTCGAGCTCACAGGATTCAGACGGTGTGTCGCCATCAATCTCTGGAGTCTCTGACACAGACAGTATTGTATTGAATATGTTAGATTTCAAAGTGGCTGTTTCAGGGTGGGCAGGTGTCAGTGAAGCAAGTACCAGCAAGGTGCAGTGTGCGTTAGGGGATGAATTAGGGGGTGGCAATGACAATGTAGATAGGCAGAAGGAACATGATGTTGGGGGTGGGGAAAGAGCGCTTACCAAAGAAACGGGTGTGCACGTGTCGCAGACAGGGAAAGGAAAGTACAAATGGGACAAGAAACATGCATGCAAATTTTGTAGCAAGCTTGTTTTGAAAATGAGCATGCACTTACAGGATGTCCATGCAGATGAGGCAGACGTTGCTAAAATTTTGATGATAAAAAAAGGGACTAAGCAGAGACGTCAAGCATGGATCAGAATACAAGATGAGGGTGATTACATGCATAATGTTGCAGTTCTTGAAAAGAAATCAGGATGTTTGATTCCTAAGTATCGCACCAAAACTAGTAAGGTAGACGACCTTCTCGCCTGTAGCCATTGCAAAGGGCTCTATCAAAAAAAGCTGATCTCTGTACACTCAAAACGTTGCTGTCAGAAACAAGGAGGGTTTCAGTTCACTAAGAGAGGTGAGGCTGCTCAACGTGGGAGGCTAATGCTTCCAATACCTTTAGACGTTGACTTTTCCTTCTATCATAAGGTTTTAGCCAGACAGAGAGATGATGAGATAAGCCGTCTCATCAGAACTGACCCCTTGCTTTTGGAGTATGGAAAGAGATTATGTGACCGCAGGGACATTGAAGAACACACGGCTGGGCAAATCAGCTCCAGGATGTGGGAGTTAGGGAGACTATTAAAGATTCTTAGAGTGAGGTCAGAAATGAAAATCGCAAGTTTAAAAGCTGTGGTCAATTCAGCTAGCTTTGATCATGTTGTACTGGCTGTAAAAGAGCTAGCAGAATTTGATCACGACACACATCAGTTCAAAAAAGGCAATTTTGCAATGCGCATAGGCCATGCTTTGAAAAAATGTTCACAGATCAAACAGTCGCTGGCATCCAAACAGCTTGGGAATGGCTCAGATGACAGGTGGCGACAGGAGCTCTCTGAGGCGCAGCGCTTTGACTCTGTCTTCACCGGGGACTGGTACGATTGTGTGTCAGCTACAGCAGCCCAGTCGGTCGGGAAAATGACCATGAACAAACCCAAGCTGATCCCATCATGTGAAGATGTGAGGAAGGTCCAACAGCTTCTTGAGACAAGGATGGTTTCGGAAGATTATCCGACAGTGGTTAAAGCAACTCTTTGCGCTGTATCACTTATCAACCGAAAACGAGGGGGAGATGTTCAGAGAATGAAGGTATCAGACTTCCAGAATGCTAAGATTGGATCGATCACCAATCAAGATATCTTGAAAGGTCTCACAGAGGTTGAGAAGAAAATGGTGAATCATTTTCAGCGAGTGGAAATCAGGGGCAAGTTTAATAGGAGTGTTCCCATTTTGCTGACGAAGAAGATGATGACAACTGTGGACAGAATCCTTCAAATGAGGCAATCAGTGCCAGCTCTCGCCGGTTCCCAGTACATCTTTGCCACACCTTCTGGTCAGAGGCCTTACAGAGGCCATGATGTTCTGAAGGAACATGCGCTACAAGCACAAGTGTCAAACCAGCTATGTTCACATTTACTCAGTTACGGAAGCAGGTTGCAACTTTGGCTCAGTCCATGGCCATCTCAGAGTTAGACCAGGATCAGCTGGCAGACTTCCTTTGTCATGATATTCGGATACATCGCCATATCTACCGCCAACCTCAAGACGTCCTTCAAAAGGCAAAAGTGGCAAAGATTCTTCTGTCAGTTAACAGTGGGATGACAGATTTTGAGAGTTGCATTAGAGCTGAACTGGGCGATGATGAAGAGATTGACTTTGACAATGAAAACACATCAGAAACTCGCAGAGAGGTCGCTGGGGAAACAGCACCTGTGAATGAAGCAAATAGCAAGTCAACAACACAGGAATCAATGAGCATGACCGAGAAAAGACGACCAGAGCCTGATGACAAACTAGATAAGTTCTGCGTCGGCTCCTGTTCGAAAGAAAGCTAGATTTACAAGGAAACCATGGGGGAAAGCTGAAGAGAAAGCTGTTGAAACTCGTTTCAAGTCACACCTCATCGTGAACAAACTTCCTGGAAAGGCCGAGATACAGCAGGCAAATGCAGAAGAGTCTGCACTTAGACATAGGCACTGGACAAACATTAAGGATTACATCCGCAACAGACTGAAAAGGTTACAAAAGAAATGAATTGAGATTCTCCGACACTCGCGTCATTTTCGTTTTCATACAGATTTATTACAAGAGTGTTCATTATTATTGGGTTGGTTTCAGCATGTCTAGCTTGTTTTTGTCAATGGAACTGCAAATGGAACGACGCTTGGGGACAAGGGACAATAATAAGGGGCAAGAAAACCATTGTCAACATAAAGATTTATTACAAGAGTGCTACTATGGGGTTGGTGCGCCTGCATCATTTTGTATACTGTATATAACATGTAAAACTTTGAAAATGGAACTACTGATGGAACAGCGGTTGGGGATGAGAGACAATAATAAGGAGTAAGAAAACCATTGTCAACATAAAGATTTATTACAAGAGTGCTACTATGGGGTTGGTGCGCCTGCATCATTTTGTATAATGTATATAACATGTAAAACTTTGAAAATGGAACTGCTGATGGAACGGGGGTTGGGGACGAGAGACAATAATAAGGAGTAAGAAAACCATTGTCAACATAAAGATTTATTACGAGAGTGCTGCTATGGGGTTGGTGCGCCTGCATCATTTTGTAAACTGTATATAACATGTAAAACTTTGAAAATGGAACTGCTGATGGAACGGCGGTTGGGGACGAGAGACAATAATAAGGAGTAAGAAAACCATTAAAGAGGTAGGCCGAGAAACTCCTGGCGTCGAGACCTCCAAGCAGACATCAAGAGACTGGGAACCACCTGGAGTAGAATCGAAGGAGAAGCACAGGACAGGAGTTGCTGGAGGTCTCTCGTCGACGGCCTATACCCGGGTAGGGGTGACAGGCGTAAGTAAGTAAGTAAGTAAGAAAACCATTGTCAACATAAAGATTTATTACAAGAGTGCTACTATGGGGTTGGTGCGCCTGCATCATTTTGTATACTGTATATAACATGTAAAACTTTGAAAATGGAACTGCTGATGAAACGGCGGTTGGGGACGAAAGACAATAATAAGAGAAAAAGAAATAAATATTGTCAA
Organism: Semisulcospira habei; assembly: GCA_036245525.1. Lineage (NCBI taxonomy): Eukaryota > Metazoa > Mollusca > Gastropoda > Semisulcospiridae > Semisulcospira > Semisulcospira habei. The sequence goes on from BTPG01000002.1 coordinate 79,568,791, forward strand.
CATAAAGACTTATTACAAGAACGTTATTATTCGGTTGTTTTCAGCGTGTATAGCTCTATTTTTATCTGATGTACACCTGGATCATTTTGTATGCTGTGTAACATTAAAGAAGTACCCAACGGAGAAAGAAACACGCTTAGAAAAGACGGGTACAACACAATTTATTAATATTTCGGGTAAATATCCTTTGTCAAAATTGACAAACAAACAGAGAGATTAGCCGCTACTTATCTTCATTGGCAGATGGAATGTGCAGCACATTCCTTCTGTGAACAAAGATAAGTAGCGACTGATCTCTCTGTTTGTTTGTTTGTTTGTCTGTTTTGACAAGACGGATTTACCCCGAAATCTTACTGAATTGTGTTGTAACCATATTTTCTAAGCTTGTTTCTTTCTCCGTTGGGCACTTCTTTTCTTTGCATTTTACATGATTGGCAGTCACCTTTTGGGTCTGAATATTTTTTTTGTTTGTTTGTTGTTGTTTTTTGTGTAGTTGTTTTTTTTTTTTTGGGGGGGGGAGGGGGGAGGGAGGGTGGTGGTGGTGGTGGTGTATCTCTCCTTGATTTTGGATGTGTGTTGCTAAATGATCTTAAGTTTATTTAGCGTATTAGACTGGCTGGCGACATACATTCAATATTCTGTTCATTGTTTTATTTTTTTCCCCTTCATTATCAGTGCTGGCATGTCCGGACGTTCAGCAATGTACAACCAATAGGGATGAAAGACAATAATAAGATAAGAAAACCATTGTCAACATGATAAACATTTATTACAAGAGTGTTATTTTTTCAGTGTGTATAGCTTGTTTTTTTATCTGATATACGCCTGGATCATTTTGGAAATGTCTGTAACTTTTTTTTTTGGTTACTATAAAGTACACTTTGCATACTGTGCATTGTTGTTTCTAAAGTCACAGGAAGCATAAACCTTAGCTGAGTTGGTATACCTCGCCCTCTACCTAGGTTAAACGCACCAGCGGTGCCACTGTTGCTATTTTCGCACCGGACCGGTCATGTGCACCAGAACTGCACGCGCAGGTTGGCTTGTGCACTTGTAGTGTGGTCTTGTACGCTCACGCAGAAGATTGTGATCGCAGTCAAAAAAAAAGGTTCGTTTGCAGTTTTAACTTGTAGCCTTTTAGCTCCCCGAACACGCCAGTTTTGTGTTGAGATGGCGGAGGCTTGAGTCATGCCCAACACCACTGAATCAAGTCTATTGTACATGTAGTGCGCTCATTTCTCGAACTTCAACTTTGACGGTGCTTTCTGCCACAAACGACGCAGATGTCGCAAAAATCACCTCCACCTTGAGGGTTTAAACAAGCTATTTTTAAAAATCTACCAAATCGCGTAATGTTTCGTGGTGCTAGCATAAGGATGGATGCATAATTGCTGGATTGGCATATATGGGAAAGGGTTTATTCTTTATTCATGTTATTTTGCAGCAGTCAAACGAAGCTCACGTGATTCTTTCTCTGAGGTTGCCCATTACAGGTGCAGAAAGCACACGCTCTAAACCGATCGGGTGCACCAGACCGGTCCGAGCGACCGGTCTGGTGCCAATATAGCAACATTGGCACCACTGGTGCATTTAACCTAGGCACTGGACGAGGTATACCAACTCGGCTAAACTTTATTGTCGCACTAGCTAGAACTCAGTATTATATTTCTCTCTCCATTTTATGAATAGAGGCACATAAGTCGCGGTAACCCTTTACGTGCCGAACTTGGGCAAGAACTAGTTTTCCTCATCACAAAGTTGGCAGAAAAAGGTTTGACTGCTCTTGATTGTTTGAAATGAAGTGTCTACAAACAATTATTGTGTTTTTATATGCATGCACCTTTGATGTGATTAATAAAGGCTGAAGTTTCAAGTGATTGATTTCCTGTGATTAATAAAGGCTGAAGTTTCAAGTGATTGATTTCCTATGTTGTCAGTTCATTAATTAACATTCGGGTTAAAGGCCTCTGGCTTATGCCAGAAGTGTCTACAAACAATTCTCTTGGCTTGACTTCGCGAACGAAGATTTTATAGGAGTTGCCCACGACGTCTGCAGGCTTGTTCGTGGCTGCGGAGGCCAATCCGAGACAGGCAGGTTCGACCGCAGTGGCTGCAGGGGAAGGTATGGCCAGGGTTCTGAGTTGCGGCATCTCTGTTTTTTCTCCTGAGCCGCTTGTCCTTAAGGCTAGCTCTGTGAGAGTCCTCAAAGGAGACAGCTGCCTTGTAAATGGTGGAGCGCCAGGTGTCACGGTCCGCAGCAAGCGAAGACCACTGGTGGTGGTCGATTTGGCAGGCACTAAGTGACTTCTTGAGACAGTCTTTGTATCTCTTCTTTGGTGCCCCTCTGTCACGGTGTCCAGTAGCAAGCTCGCCGAACAGGGTGATCTTTGGTAGGCGATGATCCTCCATCCTGGAGACATGCCCCGCCCAGCGGAGCTGCGTCCGCAGCAGCAAAGCCTCGATGCTCACAGTTTCGGCCTGTTCAAGGACCTCGACGTTGGTGACATAGTCACTCCAGTGAATGCCCAGGATGGTACGCAGGCAGCGCTGGTGGAAGCGTTCGAGGAGTCGTAGTTGGCTGCGGTAGAGGGCCCAGGACTCGGAACCATACAGCAGGGTGGTGAGGACCACAGCTCTGTACACGCTGATCTTGGTGCCTGTTTTCAGCTGTTGATTGTGCCACACCCGCTTGAAAAGTCGCCCGAAAGCGCTGTTCGCTTTTGCCAGCCTGCTGTCAAGCTCCTTGTCCAGCTTGGCGTCCGACGTGATAATGCAGCCAAGGTAAGTAAACTGGTGCACTGACTTTAGTTCAGACTCGCCAATGGTGATGTGAGGAGGGCGATACACTGTCTTGGGTGCCGGCTGATGGAGGACCTCTGTCTTTTTCAGACTGACCTCGAGTCCAAAGAGCTGGGCAGCATCTGCGAAGCAAGAGGTGATGCGCTGCAGGGCTCTCTCTGTGTGTGCAACGAGGGCAGCATCATCAGCAAAAAGCAGCTCACGAATGAGTTGGTCTAGGGTTTTCGTGTGGGCCTGCAGTCGTCTGAGGTTGAACAGGCTGCCATCGAGACGATACCTGATGTACACTGCATCGTCATCATCGAGGTCCACTGTGGCCTGCTTCAACATCATGCTAAAAAAGATGGTGAAGAGGGTTGGTGCCAGCACGCAGCCCTGCTTTACGCCGTTGAGAATAGGGAATGGTTCTGAGAGGTCATTGTTGAGTCTGACCTGGCCTTGCTGGTCCTCGTGTAGCTGGACAATCATATTGAGGAACTTTGGGGGACAGCCAAGTCGCTCCAGGATCTGCCACATGCCTTGCCTGCTCACAGTGTCGAACGCTTTTGTTAGGTCGACAAATGTTACGTACAGCCCTTTGTTCTGCTCGCGGCACTTCTCCTGTAGCTGTCTCAGCACAAAGACCATATCGGTGGTGCTCCTGTTTGCTCTGAAGCCACACTGGCCCTCTGGGAGTTGGTCTTCAGCGATGGCAGGTACCAGCCGATTCAGGAGCAGCCTTGCAAGGATTTTCCCAGCAATGGACAGCAGGGTAATTCCCCGATAGTTGGAACAGTCAGACTTCTCGCCTTTGTTCTTGTACAGGGTGATAACGACTGCATCACGGAGATCTTTTGGTAGTGTTCCTTCCTCCCAGCAGCAGAGAAAGAGGTCATGGAGCTTGTTGTGCAGTGCTGTGCCTCCATGTTTCCAGATCTCTGGCGGTATTCCATCAATGCCTGCTGCTTTGCCATTCTTGAGCTGGTGGATGGCTGTGAGGGTCTCTTCAGCGGTGGGCGGTTCGTCCAATTCAACCTTTACTGGGAGGTGTGGGATTTGTAGGACGACTGCTTCTTGAACAGTGCGCTCAGCGCTGAAGAGGCTCTGAAAGTATTCCGACCAGCGGTTCAAGATGGAGGTATTATCTGTGAGGAGTGCCTGGCCATTCGCGCTTCGCAGGGGACTTTGTACCAGGCGCCTGGGGCCATACACTGCTTTCAGTGCTTCGTAGAAGCCCCTGTAGTCACCATTGTCAGCACAAAGTTGGGTCCTCTGTGCAAGTCTGGTCCACCACTCATTCTGGAGATCTCTGAGCTTGCGCTGGAGACTGCTGCAGACGAGGCGGAAGGCAGACTTCTTCACAGGGCAGGAAGGCTGGGCTAGGTGGGCCTGATGGGCGGCTCTTTTTTTTGCTAGGTGTTCCTGGATCTCTACATCGTTTTCGTCAAACCAGTCTTTGTTCTTCTTTCTGGCGAAACCCAAGACTTCTGCAGAGGATTTTGCAATAGCAGTTTTCAGTTGTTCCCAAAGTGTTTCAGGGGAGGAGTCTACTGGGTCCGCTGTGTCTTTGAGCCTGCGCTGTAAATCTGTCTGAAAGGCAGCTTTCACATCGTCACGCTGAAGGCTGGCAACATCAAGCTTTTTCTTGGGGGGCCCCCATTTCTTGGGTTTTGGCTTGAAGTGGAGCCTGAGTTTGCAGCGGACAAGGCGGTGGTCAGTGTGGCACTCTGCGCTGGGCATCACTCTGGTGAGGAGGACGTCACTGCGGTCCCTCTGACGCACTAGGACATAGTCGATAAGGTGCCAGTGTTTGGAGCGAGGATGCATCCAGGTGGTCTTTCGACTGTCCTTTTGCTGAAAAGTAGTGTTGGTGATGACCAGTTGCTGCTCCGCACAGAACTCCAACAGTAGGCGGCCATTGTCATTGCAGTTCCCCACGCCATGCTTGCCGAGGACTCCTTTCCAGGCTTCAGAGTCTTGGCCCACTCTGGCGTTGAAGTCGCCAAGGATGATGACTTTGTCGTCTGCAGGGGTACTCTGTAGGAGGCTGCGCAGGTCAGTGTAAAACTTGTCCTTTTCAGCAGGCTCTGCCAGGAGGGTTGGGGAGTACACACTGAGAAGGGTGACGTGCTGCTGGTGTCTCAGTGGGAGGCGCATGGACATGATGCGGTCTGAGTGGCCCGTTGGTAGGTTTTCCAGCTTAGTCGCAATGGATGTCTTGACCATGAAACCCACGCCTGAAAGCCGTCTTTCTGATGCAGGCCTGCCTGACCAGTAGAGAGTGTACCCAGCACCAAGTTCTTGGAGGCTGCCTTCGTCCGGAAGGCGTACTTCGCTGAGCGCGGCGATATCGATGTTTAACCTCCGCAATTCATGGGCAATGAGGGCGGAGCGACGTTCAGGGCGTCCGCTGTCTGCTTTGTCGAGCATGGTTCGGACGTTCCAGCATGCTACGTTGAGTCCGGTCGTGGTCGTCATGAGAGTGGATCCGTTATTCTTTCTTGTTTTTTGACCGCAGGAGAAGTTGACCGCAGGAGAAGATGCCCGTTGACCGCGGCTAGCCAACTGGGGTTGCGAGGGGACGAGCTTTGGTTAGGCCACCTTTTCTAGGCCCCTCTCCGTGTGGAGCAAGCAGTGCTGTCCCTAGAGAAGGCTGCTTGGTCGTTCAGGGTGTGCCGAGTGATGTTGTCATCCCCAGGTCAACATCAGGCGACCAATATCCTGAACCGCCTGCATGCAGGTTTGAGACTGCGGCTTCCAGTGACATCTTTCACCTGCCGTTTCGCCCCTCGCCCGTCGCTACAGGACTTGGAATGGTCAGTGTCATGGTCCGTGGACGTTTCCTAAAGCCTGCGCGGTGGAGCTTTTTGGTGGAGTGCAGTGTGCGCAGTACTGGCCCCACCCTTTAAACCCTTGGTTCATCTGCCATGGCCTAGCAAGCTGGGACGATGGCATCGAGGTCCTCGGGTCGTAGGTTTTATATCAGACTGTCCTTGTCCTAGTCTCTGGCTCAAAAGCCTTCCCCGGAGACACGGGGGCTTTGATGTCAAGGGTTTCCTGTGGGCAGTGGGCAGATGTTCACATCTGCACGGGACATAGACGACCCCGCCCTCCACGAGTCGCCTGCTGCCTTGCAGGCCTGGCCGCTTGGCTGCGGAAAGGCTAAGGGAGGAAACAAACAATTACTGTGTTTTTATATGAATGCACCTTTGATGTGATTAATAAAGGCTGAAGTTTCAAGTGATTGATTTCCTATGTTGTCAGTTCATTAATTAACATTCGGGTTAAAGGCCTCTGGCTTATGCAAGCCAGTACTGTCTGGGCCAGGAAAGACCGTGAAAATTTTCTAATTAATAAACTGGGCACTGTGGCGCCACTCGGGATGAATATGAAAGACTAACATTTTTTACCTTGCTTGTGTCTGCTAACTGTACCTTGACCTCACTGTTTTACTACTCACTAACCTGTTAGGTGAGGTTGGCGCTGGTTGATTTGTACATTTCCCTTGGGGACTTTCTCAGCGCTGGCCGAACGTTTAGTTGGATCCCTTGCCCTTCCCTGTCGGGCGCCCGGTCTCCGGCTCACGGAGTGATACGCGGTTTTGGGGCGGGGCGTTCGTGTGCATCCCTTGGGGATGTATATGGTCGTCTTGTTGCGGTCCTGTGTGTTTTTCTGTGAGCTGGTGGGTGCTTGTTGGGTGGGGCTGGTGGCTCTGGCTGGTTGTCTTCCGCCCCCATCCCACCCCCTTTTTTTTTTTTTTTTTTCCCTCTCTCTCTCTCTCTCTCTCTCTCTCTCTCTCTCTCTCTCTCTACTCTCTCCCTCTTTCTTCCCCCACTTAACACTTCTCTCTAGCCCTCTTCTCTTTCTCTCTTTACGCTTTTTCCTTTTCCTTTCTTCCCCTTCCTTCCCCCCCCTCCCTCCCCCCCTCTCTCTCTCTCTCTCTCTCTCTCTCTCTCTCTCTCTCTCTCTCTCCCCCCCTTATTATTTTTATTATTATTTTTTTAGTTACCCTTGAAGACGGTTTCACAACTACCTACTCTCCACTTATACCTAATTATTCTCTTACTGAATTTGATTTTTTGCTTTGTTTTCATGACTTATTCCTTGTTGTGTACCGTGCTAAATGCTGGGGGTTTTTTTCCCCCGGGGTCCTCCCGTTTTTTCCCGAGGTAGTCCTCAACTTGAAGGTGATATAAAGTTTGCCTTCGGGTTGGTGTTTAGCAGGCTTTGTGTATTAGACACTCAGCCTACTTCGTGCCCAAGGGTAATCCCCGTTCGTTCTCTCTCTCTCTCTCTCTCTCTCTCTCTCTGGCCTCATCTACACGCCTTTTCTTTCGCTCGCTCCTGCACGTGCTTGCACATACTCTTGTCTCTCGTGTTCAGGTTCTTTCAGAGTCTCTCTCACGATTTTTCGTTGACGTCATTTTTACTTTTTACGCACTTTTGTTCTTTCTTTTCTTTTCTTTTATTTTACGTCACCTCCTTCAGTTGCCACATTCCTTCTGCCAATGAAGATAAGTAGCGGCTAATCTCTCTGTTTGTTTGTTTGTCTATTTTGACAAAGGGTATTTACCCGAAATATTAATAAATTGTGTTGTACCCGTCTTTTCTAAGCGTGTTTCTTTCTCCGTTGGGTACTTCTTTGCATATTACACGCTTGGCAGTCACCTTTTTGGTCTGGATTGCTTATTTCTCTTTGACTGCATCTCCATGTTTGTCTCGTTTTCCTTGTACTAGCATGCCTTCGTCAGCTTTTTTCACTGGCTTGCATTCACGTTTGGTTTCACGTTTTGCTTTTTTACCACCGATTCTTTTCTGTTTGTCCTTTTCTTATGCTAAAACTATTTTTTTTCTAAAACTAAATGCTCCAGTCATCTCGCTTTTCTCAAAAAAAAGTATTCGCCTTCGTATTATTCCTGTTGGTTTTCAGCTTAAACATTCTCCTTCCGATCTGAATAATTCTTCTCTTTTTGCAGGCGACTAACAACATTCTTGAAAAAAATATCTTTAAGTTAATGACGTGTCACATTCAGTCATTAAATCACAAGATCTCCGATCTTGACTCCACTCTTGTTATCTTGAAGAGACAGCCGATTCAGCTGTGTGATATTCATACTGTCTTCTTAATTAAATCTGTTGTGCATAATTTGAATACTCTTGTGCATGCCCATGTCACTAAAACTAAAGATCATAAGCTATCCAAATTCAACCCTAATCGCAGCACAAACTCTGCTTCAGCGGTCCCTCTTACTACCCAATGTGATACCCGGCGTCTGGTTGTGCCTACTGTCCATCCGCTTACCACGCTTGGTGCTGACTGTGGTTCTGGTGTTGGTGCCGTGATCCTCACATCGGCTTCATTTTCTGGACTGGACGGTTGTGCCCCAGCGCTGACGCTGACCCAAGGAGCTGCCCTTGATGCCACATCTTTGACCTCCTCCGGGCCGGAGCCTGTTGAGGGTGACCCTGACACATCTTCCAGTGACGATAACTCTACCCAGGATGGTTGCGCTGCTCACGCACCTGTTTTGGTCGTTGGAGCTGCCCGTCCTCTGCCATTGTCCAACGTTGAAGACTCTTTTCAGGATGGTGTTGCCGTTCACGTGCCTACGTCGGACGTTGCCGCCGCCCCTTCTCTTCCTTCGTCGGGAGAGGTGAACTCCGATGCTTACGGAGAGATTGGTGTTGCCGCCTGCGCACCCACGTTGGACGTTAGAGGCACCCCTCCTTTGACTTCCGTTATACATGACGTTGATGCCACTTGCACTCCGTTGCTTACTGTGATAAAAGACCCCTCTAGTACTTTGACGCTGTAACCACTACGCACCTCCACTGCGCCTTTGTCGGTACTACTACACCTCACAGGAATCTAGTACAGTGCATTCCTGAAGATTTAACTCTAACACACGATGAAAGAGCTGTCCTCTCCAGAGGTTTAAAGTTTATTCCAAGGCAGCCTACTATAAACAAATACGAACTCATCAGAGATCTGCAGAAATTTTATAGGTCTCTTCGATGGATGGCTGTCCTGGGCCATCGACCGAGAACTCAGAAGTTTGGTGACATCTTCGTTGATCATTTTGACACTCCTGTCCGAAGAGAACCACCTCATGGTAAACTTCCTGAACTCGAATGCTACATTAAGAAGACCATGTCTGACATTGGACAACTCAAATTCAAACCCATTCCTCACTCTAATCTCACAAAATCTGAACTTGACGCTCTCAACAATCTTCGTAATAGAAGTGACATCGTCATCAAACCAGCCGATAAAGGTGGCGCCGTCGTTGTATGGGACAGAGATATGTACATCAAAGAGGCCTACAGACAGAGAACCAAGAACACTACCAACACCTTGACGAATGCTCCCTCCAAGCTGATCAAAAGCGCATCTCTAAGACAGTCAAAGAGATGATTCTTACCGGAGACCTTCCTTCCACAGCTAATCTCCTCATAAAAAAGCGGCCTAAGCAACCTAACTTTTACCTTCTCCCCAAAATTCACAAACTCAACAATCCCGGCCGCCCCATAGTGTCAGCTTGCAGCTGTCCCACTGAACACATCTCCGAATACCTGGACATCATCTTCCAACGGTCCAGTCTCTACCTACCTACATTAAAGACACCAACCATGCTCTAGAGATCATAGACCAAGTCAACCAGAAACAACTTTTCACACCTGAACTGTTGTTTTCCCTTGATGTCACTTCTCTATATACTGTTATACCGCACAATGACGGCCTCAATGCACTTGCATACTTCCTCAACCAAAGAAGTCATAAACAACCTCCTACTCATACACTTCTACGTCTGGCTAAATTGGTTCTCTCTCTTAACAGTTTCACCTTTGATGGCGTCACCTTCGCTCAGTGCAGTGGCGTAGCGATGGGCACAAAAATGGGACCCAGCTATGCTTGCCTTTTCATGGGTTTCCTTGAGAAACAGATTCTTCAGCAATACACCGGGCTTGTCCCTGAGATGTATAAACGCTACATCGATGACGGTTTAGGAGCTACACACATGATCCAAGCTGCACTTTTAGACTTCATTCACATCGTGCACAAACATTCACACGCATGCACTCACACACACGCATACATACGCGCATGCACACACACACACGCATACAAACACACACATACATGCACTCACACAGACAGACACAATCTTTATTCAGCATGAATATTGTAGACTCCAGTCCGCAGAAAACTTCCCCGCATTTCAGTTGTATGCACTGCGTCTGTGTACACAAATCGGCACTGCGCACTTCGTCACGTTACTAAGACCGTATGACGTAGAACGTTAGAAACCGGTTCGACGGTCGTCGAACTCGTTTCTATCGTACTACGTAATTTGTTTACGTTGGATACCAGTCTGACTCGTTTCTAGCGTACAACGTCATTTGTTTACGTTGGATACCGGTCCCCCAGTGGGGGACGATTCGCTAAGGACATACGTTATTTGTTTACGTTAGATACCAAGATTGCATGAAATAGTTCACAGACATGCTAGGCCCTAACAGAATCATTTAACTCTGTGTTTCACCTATCATTTCTTAGTTGTTTACGGCAGAGAAATGCCCCCCCCCCACCCCCCCCCCCCCCCACCCCCGGATAGCAAATGCCTCTGTTTCAGAAAGCTCAATATTCTGTTAACACCGCGCGGTCCAACGCTAATGACTACACAGCTTTTTACAACCTTTACGTAACGGTGAAGCAAAATCGATATGCCTATTTTCCGTGACACAGCCTAGTCACTTGTAATAGCGTGTAGTTGGCCACTGCTTTCAAGATAGCTCAATGGTAGTGTGTAAACAAATCACATTAGGCTGCGCTAACTTCGTAATAACACGCTGACACTGAGTGACTCTACAAAATTGAAGGCTTGTCAGGACCGGGTTTCTACGCAGTTGTTTTTAAAAGGTCTAAGGGCGCTACATTGCCTAGCTAAATTAAACAACTGGCAAAAATAACCGGAGTCCGCCATGCCTTTTCATACGGTACCACCAAGAAACTGTAAAACATCGGTCTTTTTACTCACAGTTGTGTTTAAAGTAGAACGCAATACCGCTAAAGCCGGTCGTACTCACTCGGCTAGCTACGATTTGTCAGTACTGAAGTTTTTCTTTCAGTCTCGGCGCACTGCAGCAGCTGCAAGGCCTTTCTTTTCTTGTTTCTAAATATCATAAATTTAACAGACAAACTATCAATGTTACCGTAGAATATATTCCGCAAGATTTAGCAATAACACACTGAATAACAAGTCTGGGATAGTCCGTCAGTAAAAACACACCCGTCTAACACACACACACAGCATAACTGATGAAAGGACGACCGGTTGAATGTTTGGCAGAAGTCACATGTCTGTTGTCACGGGTGTTGACAACAGCTGGCGCGCGTGTGCGCAGTGGCGTGTTAGCGGTCTGCGGCTGTTCAATAGCAGCGGGGCGGCGGGCGAACCTGGGTCGCTGTTTTAATACGAACGTTTCTGGAAATATGGGCGGCGTTAAGGTGTGGAAGTATGTGGGCAAAAACAGTGGAAATACGGGGTCTATAGCCGGAAATTGGTCAAATAATCTCTATCTTCCTTTCTCTGGCCTGAGGGGTACAATGGTTCCTTTGACCTCCCGAAGGTCTACAAGGGTCCGTGCAGCAAGCCCCTGCTACCAATAACGTATTTGTTTTCATTTCTCCACTATTTTCGTAAAAGAAATCGAGAAGAAATCTTCCGACCTGGATCACGCCAGACATGACTGACGTCAAAGGAATATACACTTATACATAATAGACTTATCACGTAATTTAAGATCTTTCTTGACGTTGCCGTCTCTAGCACTCTGCCGCTGTTGTTTCGAACAACACTAAGTAACTTTGTACTTTATAATGGTTTGGTGACCTTTTATAGAACAAAACTGGCACCCGGCAAGACACCCACAAAGCGGGCTACAAGACGTCCGCCATTTGTCGCTAAAAGGGTTTTTGTAGCGAGGTCACATGGTACGGTGTGCGCTAAAGTATTGGTCGTGTGACGTAGGGATGGAAACAAACGGCTATATGCTACCCCAGCCAGCAACATCTACAAACACGAATACAGAAACAACATAAACTCGGAGATGTATCCGTCAGACTATCACGTGACAATAGATGTCCATGCACGCAGACTCCCAACGCTTTCTGATGTCCTATCGTGGCTAGCGGCCCCGCTGATCAGGAAATGACCGACGACTTGACAGTCACAAACGTGGGACAAGAAGACGCGTTGATACAATCGTACCCCGACATGAGCATAATTCACTAACTGGATCTGGAGTGGCTAGTGAGAACTTGAAGGAATGTGTACAGTCAGCTTATAACTGAATCGGTGAGGCGTGCCCGTTCGCCGGCCCGTGTTTAATACCGGTATTTGCTTAGTATTTAGCATGGAAATCATATTTTAGAGTTTACTGTGTGTGTGTGTGTGTGTGTGTGTGTGTGTGTGTGTGTGTGTGTGTGTGTGTGTGTGTGTGTGTGTGTGTGTGTGTGTTATTTTAGTCTTAGTAACTGACATCAAGACAAATTCCAATGTTTTTATTGTCTTTTGTTGTTGTTTTTTTACATGGAAACATGGCAACAACAGCGATCTTATCTTATCTCATCTTATCTTGCAAGGATTTGCATACATCGCATCAATTATGCCGCGTCAGGAGTCACCGACAGCAATTACTATGTCCACATGTAGGGAATAAAATGCGACATAGAGGAATACACCAAGGAATGGAATGAAAATTGTAGGCTGGTTCCCTGATGAGTTACTAACTACGAATACCCATTGAAACGCCCCCGAGTGCTTCACACATTTTGACTTCATGCTCGGATGTTAATAGGCGTCAGGACCAGAACGACAGGATGCACACCTGTCTTTTATTACCTACTGCAAAAAATCATTCAAAAAGTAGCTACATGATATATACTAAGTACACCTGCATGCCCTTTTGAAAATTTGTGTGCGGCGTGCGTGTGCTACAAACACCTCCAAGAGGCATAGATTCTCATGTGCCCTCCGTGTGCATGAGGATCTATGCCTCTTGCAGATGCGCGCATATCTGTGTGTGTGTGTGTGTGTGTGTGTGTGTGTGAGAGAGAGAGAGAGAGAGAGAGAGAGAGAGAGAGAGAGAGAAAAATTACGTCATTTAGAGTATTGAGTCAATGGCTGAGTGGTGACGAAGTTGCTTCTTTTACGTCACCGCCACTGTCTCACTTTCTCCAAAAGTCAAGGTTTTTTACTGTTTTAATTTTGTTCTGAAAAAAAAATTACTGAACAAGTTGAAAGGGTATAAAGCTGGCTAACGAACTTATCCAATAACTTTCTCCAGACTAGCTATGTGCAAAATTTCAAGTAAATATGGCAAAACTGATTACGGACTCTAGTCTGGGTCAACCGGCTGACTTTCTATAAACTGTCTTTTACGCCTTTAATGAGACATTCAGTTACAACATGCTAGGAGGCTGTCTTAGCCACCCCTTTAAATAAACCGAGTCTTTCGTCGAGTTTCAAGCTTGTGCGTACAGCAATATATGAGATTCTCGTGTCTACATGCATACGCACGCACACATAATACGCACATACGGCCTTTCGCGACAAATGTACGTTCAGCAGCGAGGTTGCGTAACTAGACATGACGTAATTTTTAGCTAAGTTTAGCGGTAGTGAAGTTTTGCTAACCCATATAGCCCCGAGGGCCGCATTTCCCAACTGAATGTTGGAGATGTCGCTTAACGACTGGGAATTAGTTGCGGATGGATCGACCATGATAATTCAAGGGTAGTCAGCCAGATTAGCGTGGCGCCTAAAGCGCCAGGCTTATCAGGCACTATCCTTTCATTATCATGGTCGATCCACCCCCTACTTTAGTGAGTCGGGGGCTAAATGGGGCTAATATAAGCTCTGGCGAAAACACCGTCTACCCACACGCACACATACGTTAAAAGTACAAACACAACATATGCCTAACGACTGTGTGTTTGTCTTCACAATCAAAGCAGCCACATCAATGTCAGTGTCATTATACAAACTAATTAATGCAAATCTTGAGTCGAAACATTGATAACAGTGGCCAACACGACCGCCTAATGCGCCCATGTCAGTTACACGGCCCCAACAGAACAGAGCCATGCCAAAAGAAGCCCGAAGTTCTCGGAGAAAACCTTCCTCTTAATGTGCCATTTAGACACATTCGAACTAGGTAGCAGCTGCAGTGGAAGGTGGAACGTACATGACACTGAAACACTAAAATAGCACCGGAGTAGTCATTACACAATGTACAGACAGCTCGGAACAATGAAAAAAGATAAAAATAAAAAAGCTAAGTGCACACGGGCATTACTTCTGCAAAGACCCGCCGGTCTTTGCAGAAGTAATGCCCGTGTGCACTTAGCTTTTCATCAGGAAAAAAGCACACAAGTACATAGTTTCTCTACAGGTGTATGTGTATTTCATAATTGTATCACCCCCTTTACTGCTGTCGGAACAACACGAGCAAAAGGCATAGATCCTCAAGAGCCCCGGCCCCCCTCCCCCTCCAACCACCCACAGTCGCGGCGGCTAATGACGATATATGCCTCTTGCTGGCCTTATTAACGCACACCTGTAAGCGGATTTGATTCCCAGCGAAACAGTTATAAACCAACAACAGTGATACGGAATGAAATTAGTCTTTAAAAAATGTCAATCTACATAAGGGGCTTAACAGGATTCTGGAAGAGAACCAAATGAAATAATAATAATCTATAACACCGAGTCATAACATAAAACACAGTACCATACTGACAGATCAGATTACATTTTTTGTTTTTAAGTCATACGGGAAAAAAAAGTACACAAGCACATAATGTCTGCAAAGATGAGTATCACCGCTTCAATGTTGAAGAAAACGAGCAATACTTGAATGGAGGAGGTTTTTGACTGCTGTGAGCCTTTGCAGTCGCAGGGACTCATGATCTACGTACATCTTGGTGGTCTCATTAATATCTGTAAGATTATTCTGATTTCCAGCAAAACAATTTCAAACCAGTAACAATGATATGGATTGAATTTTGTTTTCAGGAAGAAAATCTAAGAAATGATTTTTAGAAAAAATGTTTAGAGTGCAAGGTAGAGTATACAAATACACACCTCCACAAGCACATGCACATCAGACTTTCAATAACCTGAGAAGATGAATGTAAACAAATAGGCTGCACCAATCTATTTTCATAGCAAGGTCAGATTGAAAAGAGACAGGCAAGCATATAGGAGACTTTAGAGTATTTCACAGGCGATCAATCTTCTGGCATTAACATGATGAATTAACTCCCAAAACTAGATGACTTCCATTCCATAGAAATTATGGTAGGTAGTGTAGTTGAATTTTGATTTTGACAGCCCCAAAGCCAAAGTGGTCGTACACATACCTAAACCCAAAGTCCTGGAGTTTACGCGGACTTTAATTCAAGTGATTTACAAAGATATGGTGATTGAAGCCAAAATACTGAGCCTTCCATGCTCAGCCCTGGAGTTGTGCAGGCTTTAATTAAAGTGTCTTACACAGGTAGGGTGACTGACTTTTGGTTTAACCACAATGAAGCCAAACCAGCCTGCCTTATCTGTACACATCCCTAAAACCTAAGTAGGGAGTGTACCACACTGAGCCCTAAGTTTACGCAAGCTTTAATTAAGTAAACGGGATAGGGTGGTTGAATTTTGATTTTGACAGACCCAATGCGGTCTGCCTTTTATGTATGCATCATTCAAGCCAAAGGAAGGAGAAATACACTGCTCACACCTAAGTTCAAGCGGGCTTTAATAAAGTGAGAAAATGAGGAATTATGATTTAAATTTGAGTTGGACAGCCCCAAAGCCAAAATGGCCTGCCTTTTCTGTACACATCCCTAAAGCCAAAGTACCACACTCAGCGCTAAGCTCATACTGGCTTTAATTAAATCAGTAAACGAGATAGGGTAATTAAATTTTGCTTTTGACAGCCCCAAAGCCAAAGTGGTGTGCTTTTTTCTATACACATCTTTAAATCCAAAGTAGGAGTGTACCATACTCGGTCCTAGAATTTACGCGGGCTATACACTGCTCAAAATTAACTTCAAGCGGGCTTTAATAAAGTGTGAAACGAGGAATTATGATTGAAATTTGAGTTGGAAAGCACAGCCCTGGGGTTTATACGGGGTTTAATCTTACATTAGTAGTATGATTGAATCAGTTTTGATTTTGACAGCCCCAAAGCCAAAGTGGTCTGCCTTTTCTGCAGACATCCCTAAAGCCAAAGTAGGGCGTAATAGAGCGTAATATGGTACATATCCTCAACACCAAGTTCTAGTACGCTTTATTTAACCTTCACCAGATCATTATTTGGACTACACACAAACGATGATGTGGGTCCTACAAGACCCATATTTTTCAAAGAGCGATTTAACTGGTTATCCCTATCCCGATGATATGGGTCCTACAAGACCCATACTTTTTACACTATAGAACATAGAACACATAACCGGAAGCATCCTTGTACTGTTTAGGAAACTTCTCTGTTTCCACCAGAAACTATGGGTGAAAGTTCACCATTTCCGAGAAACTGAACTGAAACTGGTCGATTTTGCATGTACTTTGACACTCTTCAAAATGAAAACCACAAACAAGCAAACAAACAAAAGACGATTTTGGGGGAGATTCAATTCTCTTTTCTGTGACTCACTCCAAATTGAGGACTAATATCATCCAGACAGGAATATTCACCTTACTCACGCAGGCTTTAATTAAGTGAATAAACAAGGTAGGGTAATTGAATTTTGCTTCTAACAGCCCCGAAGCCAAACGCCAAAGTATGGAGTGTACTGTGCACAGCACCTAGGTTTATGCGAACTTTAATGAAAATGAGTACACGCGGAAAGTGGACTGAATTTTGATTTTAAGAGCCTTAAAGTTTGCTTCTTTTTTTTTATTTTGACAGGCCATTAGCCTCTGACATGCCAAATCTATACTTATGGTCAAAACGTAAGGGCCATCCCACTTTTTTGTGTCATTGTTTATCGTCGCAAGTACGCTAATAAAATACAATGTTACTGGGCCATCCCACTTTTTTTGTCATTGTTTATCGTCGCAAGTACGCTAATAAAATACAATGTTCTTTCGATCTAAATGGGTTAAAAGTTGACTTTAGACAGTCCACTGTACAGGGAACAATAGACAACTTATCAATTTCCACGAACGTGTCAAATGCACATGAAACATCGTCAGTTTTTGAGAAAAGCTGTGCGATATTGGCAAGAGTACCAAAGGCAGGCAGGTGGAAAAACTCGGCCAAAGTCGTGATGCACGTGCTAAAGGGGTCAGTCGTGAACACTGAGCACTTCTGTTTTGCTACAAATACCGGTATAGTAGGGGGCATAATTGTCACTTTCCTAACCATGCCGCCACGACGAAGCCTAACGCTAGTAGTTCAAGGCCGGGCGCTAACATGACTGCAGGATGGAATTTCCGGACGAGAAGTTGGGAGACGTCTTGGGGTGTCCCATTCAGTGATCCAGAGGTGTGTGTCAAAATGGTTGTTGTGATGCGTTTAGTGTGGTAGTGCAGTGGTAGTGTTTGTCACTTCCCGCTTTCAGCTTCCACCGCTGGCTAGCAGTATTGCGAAAAGGAAGGCAGAATGCGTCAGTCTCTCATATAGTCCACAAGCTAGGAAGGTCTACCGTGCACCCCCCCCCCTCCCCCAGTACTCAATAAGATGGGTTTCAAAGTGTTCCTTAGTATGTCCTGAGATGTTTAAGCCATGTTCCCCGAAAATCCTTAGGAACACACCAGAGATATAGCCGATGGCGCAAGGGTACCCCATTCACGCTCTTCGCAGGTGCTAAAATGAGGTTGAGAAACATTTTCCTCTAAATAAATCAGAATTCATTCCAGAAACCCAAATCAGGAATATTATGTCAAGGCACACCTTCTGCATCCTCTGCAAAAAACAGAATTAAAAAATATTGAATCTCTGGCTCACAGTGAAGGTATTTGTGCACCCATTAAACGACCATTTCCGCGAAATCGCAAAAAAAGACAAAAATAATGTGTCAGATGCCTTCAGACATTTTCTATAGCACTGACAGTCCATTTTCAGGTTTACATCATTAAAACAGGATGTCACAATTATTATAAACTTTACTAGGTGATGCTGTGATCCCTGTGAGTGCCACAGTGGTTGATTTTGTATCCCTACCCCCAAGTTGTAAAAATACACAAAATTAATTAGAAAAAATTGCTTAAGTTATTCCATTTTATTTTGACCTCTTTTTACCTATTAAGTTTCAATAATGTGAGCATAAAGTGCAAGAAAATAAGTTAAGTCATCATCCTTTACGGTACATTCGTGGTGAATGATAACTTTTTCCCATTTAAAATTGCCGAATTGGGAAACGTACGTCGTTTCCGGTGCCCTCAGAAATTTTGTATACAACTGATAGGTCTTTGTTATGTTTTATTGGTTAGGATAGAGTACCATAGTTACTCCCAACCTGATTTTGTGATGCTATGATGCATTTAGGGGCCACAGTGACTGAATCTGCTGCCCTACCCCCATTTTACCAGTACGCAAAGTAACGCAAAATAATCATAAAAATTGCTTACGTCATACTCCTCTGTTTAAATATTTTTTGTTGCCAGTTTTTTTTTAAAGTATGCATATTGAGCATAACAAGTTGTGATCATTTCATTAATTTCAATGAAACACATCAATTTAATTGTAACTATTTTTAACTGGCTGGTCTTTTAGGTGATATTTAACTTAGCGTAAGGCAGGTCTAGTAAGGTCTCCCCTTTTCCTTTCATTTATTTTCATCTAGAAATGTGTAAATATGAATGCGTAATAAAGTTTCATGGTTCCTAATAGCCAAAACAATGTTATCAAAAATACTTAGTTACCACATGTCGACTACGAGATCTCCACTTCCACCTTCTGCAACGTTCAATTTTGTATGGCCGTCTTTAAATCTTATATTGTTCTGGCTGCCAATAAGTGAGCTGTCAAGAGCTAGGCAGCATGTTTTCAGAGTTTGGTGTATAGGGGCGTGTCTTCTGATCAGAACTGCCAGCAGACCGCTTCTGTGTATGGACATGTTTGGAGAATGTGCTAAGGAGACTGATTTTCTACGCCAAATTCGCATAGGGCTGTTTCCGCATGACCCAATCTCACGAGGTGAGTCCAGCAGGGTCCTTACGGTCTGTGAACATTTGTGAAAGTTGTTAAAAAATGACAAGGCTTTTTCAGGGCCCTGGAAAGTCTGTCAATTTCAGTCCTTTTCCTTAAAGTCTGTGAAAGTTTGTACAAAATTACAACGTGCTGGCAGACTTTTGTCTACTTCTTTTTTTTTTCTCACCCAATTTGTGACTATTCCATTGCGAACGATCATGCTGACGCTTGTTGCAAGTGATCTATATTTAGCTCTGATCATAAAGTGACTGCATGGCCTTTCTGCCGAACATTCTGATTGGTTGTTTACGCTTCTACCGAAGTCCGCCATTCGCTAAGCGTTCTTTTATTTTGGTATCTCTTCATGCATTAGGCACGGAAGCTTCAAATAATTGCTGATACAGAGTGATCTGATTAAAGTGTGTAAACCTTCAGGCTTCATTTTGGGTTTGTGAAACGTTCCTGCTTTTCTGTACGGACCCAGTCCAGAGTAAGCAGTGCGTAGATGAAAGATGGTGGCCTGGCTCTCCCTGTTCAGCTTGTTGATGCCATCTGCCCACAGGCTGCAGCCGCCATTCTGCTGTTGCCAATCACTTTGTTGTTGTAGTGTCTCCATTCCCAGCTAGTCCAGAATGCACTGGAATCCACTGCAGCACTATTTTGTGGACAGGGCATCCAGTCTATCTTGAAGCTTCCTGGTGAGATCAGTGGATCAAGCTGCTGCCTTTCCCTAGCTAGTGCTCTGCTGCTGTGTTGAGCACCTGCAGATCTGTACAATAGTTGGAGCTGCTGCCACCAGCTGGTAAGGAGAGGGAGGTAGTAGTGCGGTCTGCACAACAGATGTACATGCCACTTCCTTCATTCCGCACGGCATCTTATGTGGTATCACAGCTGCTGTGAGGGTAGCGCTTGTGCACAACCTCCAGCAAGATGGCTTTGTGCAGTGCCGCGACCTTTGGCAAAGAGTCCTGGAACATTGTTTATGTTGTCTTGAAGGCTCTTTCGAGATGTCCAGGTATCTGAAGGGAGCTGTTCACACATCTTTGGGCTTGGTTCCAGGACGTCAGTGTTAGCCCTTTGCAGGACCTTCAGTTGGCGGTTCAGATTTGGGCGGTTCAGATTTGGACATTTCTGACGGTTCTTGGTCTGCTCCTGTAGTCTCCCATGCTGTCGGTGTTTAGTAAGTTTCTTCATCGTGTGTGCTGTTCTGTATTCCAGTGGCTCCAATGTCCTCCATTTCCTAAATTGGGGTGCTCCAGATGGCTCTAAGAATGTCACTGCATCATGAGAATGATCCATGTTCTGCATCTTGTCAAGCCTGGCTTTTTGGGTTTTGCAGGCAGTGTTTCATGTTGTCGATGTATCTTGGTACCGCACAACTGGTCTGACCGAGCAGGTGTTTGCTTGTGCCAGGATGCTGTAATTTGCGCCAATGTGGTCCCCACCAGTTTCTTCATCAGAGACTTTTTTTTTTGCAGCTCTAGCTTCCATGGCTTCAATATGAGGCCTCCATGTGAATCCAGTAATTTATTTGTTGCCAGTAAAGTTGTCCTGTCTGTCTTTGGTACTCGAAGGTCTCCAGTTTTGAGGTGACATCTTCCGTCTGATTGAAAGAGATGGTCTAGCTCAGTTTGAGTGGCCTCTTTCAGTCCAGCTGCTGACTCTATTGGCAACATCCTGGATTCTGGAGGATGCTATTTCTTTATGTTTTCTGGAGGATGCTATTTCTTTATGTTCTGCTGCGCTCCACATTGCAAAGTCATCCGCATGGAGGATGTTCGAGACGAACCTTGGTACTGTTGTACTGATGTCATTAATGTAGACCAAAAACAGCATCAGACACAACATCTCCCTGAGGTACACCTTCCCCGAGTTTGACAAGAGTGCTGAATGTGCAGACGATAGAAGCTTCAGTGGGAGCCCCTGTTAAGCATGCCTTAAATAAAACAATTTACAATTAAATTGATGGGTCACATTGAAATTAATGAAATGATCACAAATGTTTATGCTCAATATGCATATTTTGTTAAGAAAACTGGCAACAAACATATTTAATCAGAGGAGAATTGTTATGATCATTTTTCGTTCCTTTGCGAACAGGTAAAATGGGGGTAGGGCAGCAGATTCAGTCACTGTGGCCCCTAAATGCATCACAGCATCATAAAATCAGGTTGGGAGTAACTGTGGTACTCTTTCCTAAACAATAAAACCTAAAAAAGACCTATTAGTTGTATACAAAATTTCTGAGGGCATCAGAAACAACGTACATTTCCCAATTCGGCAATTTTAAATGGGAAAAAGCTATCATTCACCACGAACATACCGTTAAGGATGCCGACTTTCCTTATTTTCTTGCACTTTATGCTCACATTATTCAAACTTAATAGGTAAAGAGAGGTCAAAATAAAATGGAATAACTTAAGAAATTTTTTCTAATTAATTTTGTGTATTTTTAAACTTGGGGGTAGGGATACAAAATCAACCACTGTGGCACTCACAGTAATCACAGCATCACATAGTCAAGTTTATAATAATTGTGACATCCTGTTTTAATGATGTAAACCTGAAAATGGACTGTCAGTGCTATAGAAAATGTCTGAAGGCATCTGACACATTATTTTTGTCTTTTCTTGCGATTTTGCGGAAATGGTCGTTTAATGGGTGCACAAATACCTTCACTGTGAGCCAGAGATTCAATATGTTTTCATTCCGTTTTTTGCAGAGGATGAAGAAGGTGTGCCTTGACATAATATTGCCTGATTTGGGTTTCTGGAATGAATTCTGATTTATTTAGAGGAAAATGTTTCTCAACCACATTTTAGCACCTGCGAAGAGCGTGAATGGGGGTACCCTTGCGCCATCGGCTATATCTCTGGTGTGTTCCTAAGGATTTTCGGGGAACATGGCTTAAACATCTCAGGACATACTAAGGAACACTTTGAAACCCATCTTATTGAGTACTGGGGGGGGGGGGGGGTGCACGGTAGACCTCCCTAGCTTATGGAGTAATAGCCTCTCCAACAACAAGCCTCATGTAGTGCCTCCTCGCGGCGACATACGGTAACTGAGCACCTCACGGACTCAGGCTGAACTACAAGGGACTCTTAGGAGGTCTGGCCCCAAGACACGCGGCATGCAGACCCGGTGTGTGGATAGGTCCTGATGCCCGTGAACCTGACTCCCAACTATGGGTAAATAGCCCTACTGCCTTGTTGGTGCCTCGGGAGAGGCAAAGGCTAGGGGAGCAAACCCCGACAGAAAACCAACCAATGACCAACGAAGTCGGAGTGTCGCTGACTATGCCATCTGCACTATAGTGTGGAAACCGGTCAGAGAAACGAGCACACACGCAACCCTCATGGATTATGCCTCAGGTGGATATTACTCTTGACATCTGAGGCAGAACCTCGGGAACGCTGAAGAAGAAGAAGAAGATCTAGAGGCTGCTGGCACGATTCCAAGAAACTGGAAGGGCAGAACGACGACCCTGCTCAGGACGCCCGCGCTGCACCAGCAGAAGGGAGGACAGATACCTCTGTGTGGCGGCTCTGCGCGACCGAACTGTCACGTCAACCACTCTGCGACGTCAACTGATGCAAGCTGCAAACAACGTCAGCAGAAGCACAGTCTGCCGACGTCTTTGCGCGAAATTGGCCTGGCTTCATGCAGAGCAGCAGTGAGAATACCCCTCACTCCAGCTCATCGCAGAGCCTGGGTTGCCTGGTGTCGTCAACATTTGTGGAACAGACTCCAGTAGACTCAGGTTATGTTTACTGACGAGTCACAGTTCACTGTGTCCTTCAACGACGGCAGGGTGAGGGTCTGGAGACGCCAGGGCGAGCGATTCACGGATGGGGCGGTCCGTGGCGCAGTGGTTAAGGCGCCTGCCACCAATGCCAAAGGTGCGAGGTTCGAAAACGGGTTCCGGCGTCGGACTTTTCTCCTCTGGTAAGTGTCACCGTTAATTCGGGCGGACCGTCGGGGGTTCTTTCTCCGGGTACTCCGGTTCTTCCACCGCCCCCCCCCCCCACCCCCCACCCCCCACACTTTGGTACCGGTTTCAGGCCACTCTACAAATGTCAAATACAAGCGATCAAAAATCTCTGTAACTGGCCCTTTGTCTTGTACTGTGTTTGTCTTAAATGGCGTAAATCCGTGCCTGTTACGTGAGTGTGCGTGTTGGGTTTCAGTTCGGGGCGCTTTGAGTCGATTTGCCCAAAAATTGAGAAAAAGCGCCTATATAATAACGGTATTATTATTATTATTATTATTATTATGGATGCGTCCAAGAGGTGGATCGCTACGGAGGAGGTTCAGTCATAGCCTGGGCAGGCTTCAGCAGGGCAGGCAGGACCCCCTCCACGTCATCCGAGGCACTCTGACTCTACTGCGCTATCGGGACGAGATTTGCAGCCCCTCATCCAGCAAGCTCTCCAGACCATAGGCGCCAATGCTGTTCTGCAGGACGACAACGCTCGACCTCATTGCGC
Source organism: Semisulcospira habei (assembly GCA_036245525.1). Classification (NCBI taxonomy): domain Eukaryota; kingdom Metazoa; phylum Mollusca; class Gastropoda; family Semisulcospiridae; genus Semisulcospira; species Semisulcospira habei. Next base: position 79,592,256 of record BTPG01000002.1, read on the forward strand.
CCGTGTGGTGGATGAGTACCTTGAGTAACGGGGCATCATGAGGATGGAGTGGCCAGCTCGTTCACCTGATCTGGCTCCCATCGATCACCTCTGGGACGTGCTGGGGGGTGTAGTCAGCAACCACCCCCCCCCACCCCACCTCAAGGCGTCCTCCAGCTGACTCAGTTCCTGCATCAAGAGTGGGAAGCGATCTCACAACATGTTCTCCGAACCCTGGTGAACACCATGCTTCAACACTGCATTGAATGTTTGGCTGCAAACGGTGGGTCAGTACACTCGCTACTGACTGGACCAGTCTTGTGTGACTTTTCAAATGAGGGGTTGGTGAACATTCTAACGTACTGCTGTTGTTACAATTGCTTGATTTACTCAAAACTTAAATGAAATTGTTACTGAATAAATTAGCAAAGTATTGTTACATTATTTGTGTGGTGGTGTGGATGCGTCTGCGATAAAAGGTGGCCCTTAGTCTTAAGGGCATAGACAATTATTCACCAAGTAAACATTACAAGGATTTTTGTGTGATTTTTATTTTTAGTTTTGACCATTAGTATTTAGTTTGATGTTTGACGTCACTCATCCGAACCGCCACATCCAGGGCTGACTGTTTCAAGTTCTTCCACACAGCCTCTTCCAGGACTGACTGTTTGATGGGAGTATAACGTGCCCCCCCGCCCCCCCCCCCCGCCCCCCCCCCCCCCGCCCCCAACAAAAAAAAAAAAAAAAAGAAAAAAGAAAAAAAGAAAAAAAAAGTTATTATTATTCAAAAAGTTGAAGCTGGCTAACGAACTCGTCCAAATTGTTTATCCAAACTACAAAATTTCAAGTGCTTATAATCAAAATAAAACGGTCATTTAACTCTTCAATGGGACATCTAATTTGAATATTGTTACGTTTGTGGTTGTGTTATCCTGTGAGAGCGTGCATGTGTTTATCGTAGGAAACGATCTGATATTTATTTGAGCTATCATGGTTACGTTTCACGTGCCTTTTTAGTAAGATTTTCTTTTGTTCGTGAGTAGAGCCGATTTCGTTTTGTTATGTTTAGTCCAGAACGTTATAGAAGGGTCGCACTGTCTAGTGACCTCGTATGTGTGACGTCTAGTAGTTGGCAACAGTTCGTAACTTTTCGCTACATTTTGTTTTTCAGTGCGCGTGAATTGAGCAGCCTTTATTTTGTTTTGGGAATGTTCTCGTACTTTCTAGAGCTATCATAGAACGTGGTGATGTGGCTACTATACTTTTATGTGTCTTCATTATACATTAGGATTTAGAGCTGAAGTGAGCAGCCGAGTTTTTGTAGCCTATTTTAGCGATTCCAGAAGATTCTTATTTATGAGTTTCAGTTGCGTATTTCGTTCCGATTGGTTGCATTGTATTATTTCCGTAGATGATTCTAGAATTTCGTAGTATATATAAGGAGGGCGCTGGGAAAGCCCGTTCGTACTTGCTTTGTCAGTTGTAGAGACACGCAGTTTATTGCGAGAGACGCTGTGTATGAGAAACTTTGTGTCGCAGTGTGGACATTGCAGAAGAGACTTTGTATCAGTATTTGTGCATTTGGAATTGCACTGTGTGGATATCGCATCGCTGAATTAAATATTGTTGGAACTGTTACTCCAGTTTTGTCTACATCCTTAAGCCACGTATGACGGATTGCAGCTGAATGAGGTTTATTTAAAAAGAACCTTACGTGCGTGCGTCTGGTGTGTTTATCATACTACGACTACAACTCCACCACGTAACATTTTGGCACCTCCGACGGGACCTCTTCAGTTGATTCAGTGGAAAGGGTAGCAGGAGAAAACAGCCAGCAGTGAAAAGCAGAGATGGCGACATCGGAAATGGAGACATTCCTGAAAATTGGAAAGGAATGTGGACTCGAAGGAGCTCAACTCCTCGAGTTTGTAAAGGAGAGAGAGAAGGAGAGATTGGAGAGAGAAGAAAAGAAACGAGAGAGAGAAGAAAAAGAAAAACTGGAGAGATTGGAGAGAGAAGAAAAAGAAAGACTGGAGCGAGAAAGAGAAAAGAGACTTGAAGAAGAGAAGAGATTGGAAAGAGAAGAAAGAGCCAAAGAACGTGAAATCAGGAGACTCGAAATCCAAGCAGAAGAAACAGAGAAACAGCGAAGAGAGGCAGAGAAACAACGAGAAGAGGAGCGAGAAGAGGCGGAGAGGCAGCGTCAACACGAAATTCATCTAAAGCAGATGGAGATTGAGGCACAGAGACAGAGGGTTTCTGAAGCAACAGTATTAACCAGCAGAGAACAAACAGCCCGTGCGCCAAAACTTCCACCTTTCATTGAAAATTCAGATAAGATGGACGCTTATCTGGAGCGATTCGAGCGCTTCGCAAATAACAACAATTGGAAACAAGAGACTTGGGCTATTAAGCTGAGCGCACTTCTAACTGGCAAAGCGCTTGAATTTTACACTCGCTTACCAAGAGAGGAAGCTGAAGATTATACGCATTTGAAAGCCGCCCTGTTGAGACAGTACGACTTCACTGAAGAGGGTTACAGGCGACGATTTCGGAACTGCAAGCCTGAAGAAGGAAAAACACCCGGCCTATTCATTGAAAGAATCAGAAACTACCTGGAGAAATGGATAGAGCTGGCTGGCCTAAACAGAGAGTACCAAGACCTGTGCGACCTCATCATCAAAGAACAAGTTTTCAGCGCATGTTCTAAGGACCTGGCCGCCCACCTCAGAGAGCAAAATGTCCAGTCACTAAAGGCCCTGGCCGACTTTGCTCAAAGATACCTTGACGCCCACAACATGAAGTTCGGATCCAGTAAGCCACAGCGTGTGTCTGCACCAGCAGAGGAAATCCACAATGTCAGAGACACCCCGAGATACAAGCCGGTGGAGAACCTGACATGTTTTCTCTGTGGAAAGAAAGGTCACAAAGCGATACGGTGTCCTTCTAAAGATGTTCCCCGAGGCGACAACATCAGAAGATTCAACCAAGATCGTAGGATAGCAGGCAGAAGCAGTACCACGTCTCAACACAGAGCCGCCGCTGTATTAGCAAATGATGTCACGTCATCCAATGACTTTGAGTCTAGAGAAACGCGAGTGACACCAGAGCTGATCGAATCTTTCAAAAAGAATGGACGCATCCCAGTATTCTTACCAGTCTCAAACATCGCGCTACCTGAGATTGAAGCGCCGAACATGCCGGTGGTGTCAGGATTCGTTGGCGACACACCAGTGAGAGTGCTGAGAGACACCGGTTGTAACTGTATCATCGTGAGAGAGAATTTAGTAGCTGAAGATCAGAAGCTACATTAGTCGACAACCCTCGTTTTGGCCGATGGAAGTGGGAGAGTCACCCCACTTGCCAAGGTCAGTGTCAACACCCCGTACCTGACAGGAGAGGTGAAGGCGTTGTGTGTAAAGACCCCAGTTTATGATCTTATCATCGGAAATGTTAACAGCGCCAGAAACCCAGACGATCCAGATCCAGAGTGGAGATCTGAAACCTGTGCAGTTACTACAAGAGGTCAGGAAGAGAAGAGCCACCATACCATTCCTCTAAAAGTGACTGATAACATACATGCAGTAACGATGATTCGAGACACGTTAGAGGAAGAGAAGCGCAAGGCGTTGAAGCAACTGCAAAATCAGGTGGACGCGACTGTGGAAAACAAACGAGATGAGCGGGAGGCGGAACAGCGAGCAGCCATCGACCATCTGCGGCAAAAACAGGCGCATGAGTTGGACAGTCGGCGATACGATGCCGAGCGCGGCCACAATGATCGGATGGGGCCGCCGAAAAGCCAGGTGATTGAGAGTCGCGAGCGAGATGGAGATCCTCTGAGACAGGAGATGTCGGAGCTGCAGGAAGAGAAGGAGAGGAAGACGCTGAGAGTCCAATCTATGGAGTTCGAGCATCGGTTTACACCTAACCCAGGGACAACAGATACCATCCAGCACAAGGTTAACCTGACATCGAACGAGCCGCTTCGTGACGAGCCGTGTCGTCGGCTTTGCAACACGAGTAAAGGACCGAGAAAGAATGTTCGAGAGACCCCGGACCTGAGAGTCGACAGGGATTCCAGATCGCCAGTTGTTATCGCGAAGGAACAAGAGATGGTATGTATGAACTATGACACTTTTCCTAAGCCGACTGTGTTTGACCCAGGACCAATAACTGTGTGAACTATGTACTGTACCCTATGATTTGGTGATGTTCCTGAAACAAACTTTGACATTATTTTTAGTTTTACCCAAGCATTCGAAGAACTTTGGAGCGGATTACCTGAGCAGAGCAGTTTGAATGAACATTTCTGTGTCCAGGACAGTTTAGATAAACATTTTGGTTTTCACGACATTTTAATGGGACATGTCTTCGCTCACAACTGTTTAAAGGAATTGTGAGATGATTATTTTGATTTGATTTTGATGTGAAATTATTTTTTTGTTTAAGGTTCTGAGTAGTTTAACACAGCCACAACCGTATTTTTTAGATTTGAGAAGAATTTTTATTTGTGAAATTTCATTCTAAAGAGGGGGGTTTGTGGTTGTGTTATCCTGTGAGAGCGTGCATGTGTTTATCGTAGGAAACGATCTGATCTTTATTTGAGCTATCATGGTTACGTTTCACGTGCCTTTTTAGTAAGATTTTCTTTTGTTCGTGAGTAGAGCCGATTTCGTTTTGTTATGTTTAGTCCAGAACGTTCTAGAAGGGTCGCACTGTCTAGTGACCTCGTATGTGTGACGTCTAGTAGTTGGCAACAGTTCGTAACTTCAGTTTCAGTTGCGTATTTCGTTCCGATTGGTTGCATTGTATTATTTCCGTAGATGATTCTAGAATTTCGTAGTATATATAAGGAGGGCGCTGGGAAAGCCCGTTCGTACTTGCTTTGTCAGTAGAGAAGGAACAATGTATTTTCCAAAAGCACCAAATTCATTAACGCCGCATTAGTCACAAAAATCGCGACATTTTGACAATGTCCCCTCCATTTACTACGCGACCGCCACCCCATCTTTAATTCACCCCAGTGATTTCAAATAAACGCAAGTTTGTCAATGCCGCGTAAATAAATTTGGTTCTTTTGGAAAATACATTGTTCCTTCTCTATAAGCATTGACCTCAGCACCCGAGCTAAACAGTTTATCAACGATGTATGCGTGTTCATTCTGAAATGCGTGGTTTATTGATTAGTACGGCGGCTTGCCTAGCCTAAGCCCGATGTGCCATGCGTTGTGGAAATTCCCGATAACGGCGATCGCACACACACACACACGCACGCTCTTACGCCAGTAAAAATCAATGATATACACACTGACTAGGTCTATTTTCTCCATCAAAATAACGCGGCAACCAAATCTGCTTAATAAATAGCCTTATACACACACACTTTGTCAATTTTACACACAGTGACTGCACATGCAACAACAGGGAGCAATTACTTCCCTTTGAAATCATAATTTATAGCCTACTTACCGCTTTCGTCGCTCATTACTGAGAAAAGATACAAAATTACTATCATTTCTAATTAAAAACACTGCATCAACCCACTAAAACAACACTAATTTGTCTAATAACAATGTTTTTGGCCCTGGCCCGGCTCAATCGGCTGTATTATTAGCCTGGCAAACTCGCTACATACCTGTAAAAATTGAACATCAAGTTCCGGTGGCGATTGCACAATATCGATTATAGTTATAAGCCCAAAAATAACTGCCTCTTGCGGCCACCGCCGGTGGCTGGGGTGATTTCGCTCGCATGTCGCACACCTAAGAGAAAATCTGGGGGCAATTTATTCTTACGTGTGTGATATGGGTTCGAATCTCCTCTGGGTCTCAAATTCTTTCGTTTCGTAAATAACTCGTCTTTGAGGCCCCATCTGGGGAGTGACGAATCCCTAATAATTAGACCAAAAATAAGTCCAGACAAATAAATAATTAGATGTAGGACCTATAGTAAACAAATTACTAGGCCGGCAAATAAAATAAATTGTGCGCACACGGGTAAAAAGGGGGGTAAAAAGGGGGAAAAAGGGGGGAAAGGGGAAGGGAAAGGGGGAGGGATAAGGGGGGGGGTTGGGTGGGGTGTGTGTGTGTGTGTCTGTCCGTCCTTACCCCTTGTCCCGTCTGGGCGACGGATCGCCAATCCAATCCCCAATGCCTCTTCAAGAGAGGCATGTGTGACCCTCTCTTGAAAAGGCCCATTGGGGATTGGATAAACAGACGGGACTTTTGTTAAAAAAGTTTATTTTAATAACCCACGGCTCATATGATATCTTATATATCAGCTTTAATCTGTGCATGCATGCCGTGATTTTGTGTACAAGTCTGTGAACTATGTGGAGCTCATGCGATCATGAAATGCGGGTCTGTGCATGTGTGAGTGCATGTGTGTCTGTATGTGTGCATGTGTGCGTATGTGTTTATGCGCGTATATGTGTGTTTACCTGTTTACGTGTGTGTGTCTGTATGTGTTTACTTGTGCGTGTGTCTATATGTGTTTACATGTGCGTGCGTGTCTGTATGTTTTTCTTTTTCGTGCGTGTATGTATGTCTGTTATAGATAGAAAAAAAGACATTCAAAGAACATTTTTACCATTGTCTATGTGCCAATACCCCAAAACATAATTATTTAAATAATAACCACACACACACACACTCACTCACACACACAAACAAACAAAAAAATTGATAACAAATTTTTTAAGTTACCTACAGATACTTGATAACAAATTTTCAAAGTCACTTATAACTGACAAATAACTTTACAGGTAACCTTTTAAGATCTTATAAATGAGTTATAAGTGACTTAAGTCAAGAACTTATAAGAACTTAAACATAACAAATTATAAGTTGTTGACGTAAGTCACAACTTACTCGGGCAGATTTGACAAGATACAAGGGCAACAAAAAAACTTTTTTTTTATCAGTTATACTCGGGTGGTGGTGCTGATGGGGCTAAATAATCAGGCGCACGTGGTGTAAATGATGTGTCATCTCTTTGTGAAGCATATGACAAAAATAATAAATGATTACCAAATCGGATCTTTATTTGTTTAAAAGATTGTGTAGTTTGTCCGTGATTTCCTGAACACCGATCTGTTTCCCCATCTCTAAAAAACTAGCCTTTAGTTCTTCAACATTCACGGGAGATTGACTACGCATTTTATTTTGTATTTCAGACTTCTGTTTCTTGTAATTATTTAAATCATCCTGGACCCGCTTAAATTCCTCGTCATCAATAAAATTATCATTTAATGCCTTACTGATAATAAGTTTCATACTGCTCAGCTTTGCACCAGCAAGCGTACTCAATGCTTCATGTTTCTGTAATTTTGTGTGAAACCTCTTGTTCAAGGCCTCCAAACCAAAGCAAGCCAGGCATGTAGCAACGCTAACACCCTCAACTGCTATTCCAGCCAAACTTCCAATTCCCGTGGCAAACAGAACAATACCCCCCACAGAACATCCAGCTGAAACTGCACCAATAGCCATAGAAGTGTTTTGAACAGAATTAAAAACGGTCTTATACCGTCTCTTACATCTGGAGTACCTCGCCTCTTCACTTTCCAAATATTTAATTGCTTCTGTAATATTCATTAAACGAAATGCGTCTGCCTGTAATGTTTTATCTGATGCAATTGGCACAGCTGTCGCATGTGGATCAGGTGCAAGCGTTGTTTTAGTCATCGCAATTGATTCAGTCGGCTCAAGCGTTGGTAGTATTGGATAGAATTTAACCATTTTTTTATTGACAAATATTTTTTATTTAATCAGCAATTACATCTTGCAACTCTTCAAAAGTATATAATTTGCTGGCATAATAAAATGAAACAAGATCAATGTGTTCAAGGTTTATGTAACTTAGACGAACAAAAGTTGTTTTGTCAACCACCACCTTGACAGCGGGAATACTGCTCGAAACATTAATAACATCAACATTTTTTGTAATAGCAATAAAGACCTTTGATGATTCTGATACTGTTTCATCCCATGTAAGTTTTATTCCCTGTGCAATATTTGCCTCTTTTGCAGAAGCTACAGATTTCATGATAATTTCAAATACTATTGTCGCTTCTCTAGCCACGACAAAGCTTGCTGGCATAAACACAACAGAAGTATCTGATCTACCCTTTCTAGTTGTAAGAAGATACCGCCGTCTCTCATAATTTTCAACTTTCAGTTTATCTCTGCTATTGTTGTCTGGGGCAAAGCTTGGAACAAGGCTTACAATAAGCGGCCCAGAGTTAACAACCTTCCTAAACACTAAGGCGCCTTCGTCATCAGTGTATACATAAGGACTAATAAATTCAATCTTTATGTCCCAGTCAATTGTGGGAGGTGGAACAGGTACAGGTGAAACCACCCACTTATTTCCCACATGTATTAAGTTGTAGGGCGAATTATTTACAGGTGGAGTAGGTACAGTAACATCACGTAGCTGACCAAGTTTAGGAATCTGTCTTTCACCGTCTTTCATGTCAACAATTGTCCTCTTGTACATGCCATTTGAATCAAGTTCAAAACCATATATTTCTCCAACATCCCCCTCCTTCTCAAAATCCTGTACATCAGCCAAATCTTTCAACTCTGTTACCGGACATGCAACTGGTATGATTCTCGGCTTTGGACCACCACTCATTTTTTATAAACAAAAATAAAATTATTTAACTTCTAACACTACACTAAAATCATGCATAAGAACTGGTTTGCCATCCTGATTAGTTACAGATATACAAAGTGACTCAAAGAAACTGGAACCCAATTTCTTAAACTGTAAAGGAAATCTAACAACCACACTTTCACAATAGGGAGCAGTTCCAGTCGGTAAGCATCTCAACAAAGTTGATGGCTTACCATTGTGTATATTTTCAGTTGTGTTTAGTTCTTTTAAGAGAATATTTAGTACTGTATGTACTGACAAATTGACAGGGCGTTTTCCAGTTATTTTAAGTTTTTTTTGTCTTCATTGTTATAATATCAAAATTAGCTTCATCCATATCATCTGTTCTATACCAATCTTCATCAATATAAAATCCAAGTAAATATGCAAATCTGACTGAGATTTTTAACCAATTTTGTGTCGGAAATTCTAATGTAACAAGTAGGTTAGCTGGATTTAAAGTTGCTTTAATTTTAAATTTACTTTGAAACCATTCAGCTATAGTACAAAAGTCATAATACCCAGGTGGTATAGCTTCAGTCACACCATCAAGATTTACATAATAATTTTTGTCTTCTATATTAAACCATTTTACTGTATAGAACATTTCATGGATAGCTACAGCCTTGCTACCATCACGATTATCAATCCCATTAGTTAACCACACTGGTTTGCTTGTGTCAAGATTTGTTAATGTGATAAACATTTTTATTATCTCATAAAAAAGAACATGATGGAATTTAAATCACCAACCATTACCACTACAAACGCATTTCAATTTAATGTAGATGCCAAATATAATGTCGCACCTACTTATGAACAGAAAATAATTCAACTAAATCAGCTTGATATTGCTGTATCAGAACAAGATTTATTTCAAGTCAAAGTACCGAATCCGTTTGATCAATACCTAAACCCTCCAATAACAGATGATCTCTTGGCTGGACTTCGCGAAGGAAGATTTTATAGGAGTTGCCCACGACGTCTGCAGGCTTGTTCGTGGCTGCGGAGGCCAATCCGGGACAGGCAGGTTCGACCGCAGTGGCTGCAGGGGAAGGTATGGCCAGAGTTCTGAGTTGCGGCATCTCTGTTCTTTCTCCTGAGCCGCTTGTCCTTAAGGCTAGCTCTGCGAGAGTCCTCAAAGGAGACAGCTGCCTTGTAAAAAATGGAGCGCCAGGTGTCACGGTCCACAGCAAGCGAAGACCACTGGTGGTGGTCGATTTGGCAGGCACTAAGTGACTTCTTGAGACAGTCTTTGTATCTCTTCTTTGGTGCCCCTCTGTCACGGTGTCCAGTAGCAAGCTCGCCGAACAGGGTGATCTTTGGTAGGCGATGATCCTCCATCCTGGAGACATGCCCCGCCCAGCGGAGCTGTGTCCGCAGCAGCAAAGCTTCGATGCTCACGGTTTCAGCCTGTTCAAGGACCTCGACATTGGTGACATAGTCACTCCAGTGAATGCCCAGGATGGTACGCAGGCAGCGCTGGTGGAAGCGTTCGAGGAGTCGTAGTTGGCTGCGGTAGAGGGCCCAGGACTCGGAACCATACAGCAGGGTGGTGAGGACCACAGCTCTGTACACGCTGATCTTGGTGCCTGTTTTCAGCTGTTGATTGTGCCACACCCGCTTGAAAAGTCGCCCGAAAGCGCTGTTCGCTTTTGCCAGCCTGCTGTCAAGCTCCTTGTCCAGCTTGGCGTCCGACGTGATAATGCAGCCAAGGTAAGTAAACTGGTGCACTGACTTTAGTTCAGACTCGCCGATGGTGATGTGAGGAGGGCGATACACTGTCTTGGGTGCCGGCTGATGGAGGACCTCTGTCTTTTTCAGACTGACCTCGAGTCCAAAGAGCTGGGCAGCGTCTGCGAAGCAGGACGTGATGCGCTGCAGGGCTCTCTCTGTGTGTGCAACGAGGGCAGCATCATCAGCAAAAAGCAGCTCACGGATCAGTTGGTCTAGGGTTTTCGTGTGGGCCTGCAGTCGTCTGAGGTTGAACAGGCTGCCATCGAGACGATACCTGATGTACACTGCATCGTCATCATCGAGGTCCACTGTGGCCTGCTTCAACATCATGCTAAAAAAGATGGTGAAGAGGGTCGGTGCCAGCACGCAGCCCTGCTTTACGCCGTTGAGAATGGGGAATGGTTCTGAGAGGTCATTGTTGAGTCTGACCTGACCTTGCTGGTCCTCGTGTAGCTGGACAATCATGTTGAGGAACTTTGGGGGACAGCCAAGTCGCTCCAGGATCTGCCACATGCCTTGCCTGCTCACAGTGTCGAACGCTTTTGTTAGGTCGACAAACGTTACGTACAGCCCTTTGTTCTGCTCGCGGCACTTCTCCTGTAGCTGTCTCAGCACAAAGACCATATCGGTGGTGCTCCTGTTTGCTCTGAAGCCACACTGGCCCTCTGGGAGTTGGTCTTCAGCGATGGCAGGTACCAGCCGATTCAGGAGCAGCCTTGCAAGGATTTTCCCAGCAATGGACAGCAGTGTAATTCCCCGATAGTTGGAACAGTCAGACTTCTCACCTTTGTTCTTGTACAGGGTGATAACGACTGCATCACGGAGATCCTTTGGTAGTGTTCCTTCCTCCCAGCAGCAGAGAAAGAGGTCATGGAGCTTGTTGTGCAGTGCTGTGCCTCCATGTTTCCAGATCTCTGGCGGTATTCCATCAATGCCTGCTGCTTTGCCACTCTTGAGCTGGTGGATGGCTGTGAGGGTCTCTTCAGCGGTGGGCGGTTCGTCCAATTCAACTTTTACTGGGAGCTGTGGGATTTGTAGGACGACTGCTTCTTGAACAGTGCGCTCAGCGCTGAAGAGGCTCTGAAAGTATTCCGACCAGCGGTTCAAGATGGAGGTATTATCTGTGAGGAGTGCCTGGCCATTCGCGCTTCGCAGGGGACTTTGTACCAGGTGCCTGGGGCCATACACTGCTTTCAATGCTTCGTAGAAGCCCCTGTAGTCACCATTGTCTGCGCAAAGCTGGGTCCTCTGTGCAAGTCTGGTCCACCACTCATTCTGGAGATCTCTGAGCTTGCGCTGGAGACTGCTGCAGACGAGGCGGAAGGCAGACTTCTTCACAGGGCAGGAAGGCTGGGCTAGGTGGGCCTGATGGGCGGCTCTTTTTTTTGCTAGGTGTTCCTGGATCTCTACATCGTTTTCGTCAAACCAGTCTTTATTCTTCTTTCTAGCGAAACCCAAGACTTCTGCAGAGGATTTTGCAATAGCAGTTTTCATTTCTTCCCAAAGTGTTTCAGGGGAGGAGTCTGCTGGGTCCGCTGTGTCTTTGAGCCTGCGCTGTAAATCTGTCTGAAAGGCAGCTTTCACGTCGTCACGCTGAAGGCTGGCAACATCAAGCTTTTTCTTGGGGGGCCCCCATTTCTTGGGTTTTGGCTTGAAGTGGAGCCTGAGTTTGCAGCGGACAAGGCGGTGGTCAGTGTGGCACTCTGCGCTGGGCATCACTCTGGTGAGGAGGACGTCACTGCGGTCCCTCTGACGCACTAGGACATAGTCGATAAGGTGCCAGTGCTTGGAGCGAGGATGCATCCAGGTGGTCTTTCGACTGTCCTTTTGCTGAAAAGTAGTGTTGGTGATGACCAGTTGCTGCTCTGCACAGAACTCCAACAGTAGGCGGCCATTGTCATTGCAGTTCCCCACGCCATGCTTGCCGAGGACTCCTTTCCAGGCTTCAGAGTCCTGGCCCACTCTGGCGTTGAAGTCGCCAAGGATGATGACTTTGTCGTCTGCAGGGGTGCTCTGTATGAGGCTGCGCAGGTCAGTGTAAAACTTGTCCTTTTCAGCAGGCTCTGCCAAGAGGGTTGGGGAGTACACACTGAGAAGGGTGACGTGTTGCTGGTGTCTCAGTGGGAGGCGCATGGACATGATGCGGTCTGAATGACCCGTCCCAGCTTGCTAGGCCATGGCAGTTGAACCAAGGGTTTAAAGGGTGGGGCCAGTACTGCGCACACTGCACTCCACCAAAAAGCTCCACCGCGCAGGCTTTAGGAAACGTCCACGGACCATGACACTGACCATTCCAAGTCCTGTAGCGATGGGCGAGGGGCGAAACGGCAGGTGAAAGATGTCACTGGAAGCCGCAGTCTCAAACCTGCATGCAGGCGGTTCAGGATATTGGTCGCCTGATGTTGACCTGGGGATGACAACATCACTCGGCACACCCTGAACGACCAAGCAGCCTTCTCTAGGGACAGCACTGCTTGCTCCACACGGAGAGGGGCCTAGAAAAGGTGGCCTAACCAAAGCTCGTCCCCTCGCAACCCCAGTTGGCTAGCCGCGGTCAACGGGCATCTTCTCATGCGGTCAAAAAACAAGAAAGAATAACGGATCCACTCTGATGACGACCACGACCGGACTCAACGTAGCATGCTGGAACATCCGAACCATGCTCGACAAAGCAGACAGCGGACGCCCCGAACGTCGCTCCGCCCTCATTGCCCATGAATTGCGGAGGTTAAACATTGACATCGCCGCGCTCAGCGAAGTACGCCTTCCGGACGAAGGCAGCCTCCAAGAACTTGGCGCTGGGTACACCCTCTACTGGTCAGGCAGGCCTGCATCAGAAAGACGGCTCTCAGGCGTGGGTTTCATGGTCAAGACCTCCATTGCGACTAAGCTGGAAAACCTACCAACAGATGATACTACTGCAAGAAAGTGGACATCAAGACCACTACAGATGTTTCAAAACCAACTTAACTTTGCTATACTATGTTCAACTACAGGCTGTGGTGTTTCATTCACAGACCATTTGAATCACTCAAACAGACTCATTAGGTCTGTCTACCGTTTCCACACATATTACCAATTAAGACGTATTCTGTCAGAACTTCATACACCACTACCAACTGAATCCAGTTTCAACAGGTATAACAACCCCATGGATATGAAAGCGTTTGAACGCATCTGTAATGAATTTAACATAAGCACTAAGTATGACTTCACACAAAAACTTGATGATCACCACGGCATTGGTACACTGTATTATGCTATGAGTCACAGACAATACCCTCAAGATTATTACCCTGGTTACACTTCATTCTCATCTAAATCTGAAGTCTGGTTAGGATCAATAGAGCAGAAACAGTCAAACGCCTGGACCACATTTATTTTAGATAAATCTGACGGGTTTACTCAAGCAGGAGTTGAGCGCGTCAATGAGTCTATCAGAACATATGTCTGGTGTATACTAGGAGCACAATCACTAACAAAATCGAATATTTTAAACGGGAGTGGTAAATTTGAAGCACAAAAACAGTTTCTTGCTAATCTAGAAGATTCAATCAACTCAACAGTCGATCTACCATCAAGCATACAACGCTACCAAGATGTACTCAGATATGCCAGATCAAAAGTTGACTTTGTAGTTGGCATTGGGTTATACATGTTACCGTCTGACCTTCAATTACAAATGGGTACAATAACAAATTATAATAATGAAATCATTGTCGCTGGTCGTGATAAAAAATTAGGACTCAATAAATCAGTAAACACACACCTACAGTCATTAATAATGCCAGTATCATCACCACCCGTACAGGCAGCCCTGGTAACACCAGTAATGTCAATAACAGCCCCAGCCCCGGCACCCACACCTGTACTGGCACCATCACCAGTACCATCACCAGCACCGTCATCAAACACACATGAGTCAGAGAGAACTGCATTGGTAATAGGCCTCACAGGACTAGGTATATTACTTCTTTATCTGTTTCATTAAATAACCCACCATCAACCCTCCTACTGACAACAAAAATATCAACACATGCTCCGCCATAAACCCTACTACCTTTGCAGTATTGATAAGCCAACTGACAACTGTGCCTATAATACCAGGCAAAGCGTCCATTGCTTTTACAGCCAATTTCTTAAGCAAGTCTGATATATGTGATAATTGTTTTTTTACCCACGACTGTAAATCTTTTGGATCACTTGGTGGTGCTGGAGGTGCTGGCGGTGTTGGACCGCCTCCACCACCACCACCAGAAACAGCCAACACTACAGTACTGATAATAAATCCAAGAGCAGTAATTAAACTCGCAATAGTGATACCCTGCTCTCTGAAAAGTGTTTTCAATCTCTCCGCCAAAGTTGTGTCTTCGTGAAGTATTTTCTGAATATTTTCTCTAATCCTGTTGGCCTGTGTTTTCAGTTTTTGTCTTCCAATACTAATCGCTTCTAACCTCGCTGATCTTTCTATATACAAATCATTTAATCTGTGTTGTATTTTTTGTTTCATTTCTGTGTCAAGATTCTCTTCATCAGCAGTTGCCAGTTTGTTTTTTTCTTTCTATTTGATTATCAAGCTCACCCAGTTTGGCAACATTATTTACCATCTCACCTCTTATTGTCTGCAGTGATTTATCCAAACCCTTTATCTCTCGCATTGACAAAGGAGGGTCTTCTATTGTTTTCATTACGTCATCTGTAAATGAGGTTTCTTGTATTACCGTGTTTGCTATTTCTGGCAGTCTTGTTACTTCAGTCATCTCAATTTCTTGTCCTGTTGGCAATCTTGTTTGCGTGTCATGGAGTGCAGTAACAAGTCTCGGTGTCAACCTTTTACTAGAACCAACACCAAGGTAACGCTGCAGTGCTGCCTCACCACCGACTTCTCCTTTAATTGTACTTAAAGCTCTAAACTTAGCAGGATTGTTTTTATGTGTTAAATGTACTTTACCTCTGTCAACAGTATTTAAATACAAATGACCCTTGCCATCAAGTTCAAACTGATTAGGATCTATGTTGTCTGGGCGATCACCAACATGTTCATAAAACGAGTTTACTTTGCTTTATAAAAGTTCATGACGTAAACTGTAAGTATTTCTTGTACCAGTCATATCTGTCATATCTGTCATACTGGTATCATAGTCATCCATGACATCCATTTCAATATCATCATGATTAAATCCTCCCGCTGCCATTGTTTTTATTAATTTAATATTTTTGATTTTTGCATAATAAAATGACACAGTCCTACGGATCAAAGTTAGACCCGTACAGAAAACTACGAGAACCTCTTGGTGTTAAGGGCATTAGACAATCAATCGTCATTACAAACAATCCAAGTACCATAGACCAGAACCCAACACTTACAGTCAAGTTTCCAAACCTGGGTCCCAATGATGTTATTGTTCCTGGCACTGCACGCCTTGCATTTAATATTGAACTTTCATCAGAATCAGATGTAAACAGAACACTGGTTGACAATCTTGGCAGAGCAATTGTTAAGACTATTAAAGTAAAACTGGAAGGACAGGAAGTGTTTAGTCTTGATGATGCTGATGTGTTTTACTGTTACAAAGATGTTTGGCTTACACGACAAGAAAGAGAGGACCGTGTTTACCAAGGCATACAATCCTCAAACATTGCTAAACTTAGAATTGACGCGGGAGACAAATCAACATCTGCAATTGAAGACGTTATATTAGCAGATACATATGGTAATAGATTTTACATTCCACTTGAATTTGAAATCCTCACAACACACTTACCTTATTACCAAGGAGCACTGAATGACCGTCTGAGTTTTGAACTAACATTTAATGACTGTGCAAAAGTTATCAAAACAACTGACCCAGACGCAACATACAAGATCTCAAACATTTCATTGGAATACAAAATTGTCACACACACTGAACTTGCCAGACTAATACAAAATCAATATCAGTCAAGACTTCCAATTTATTATGACCGTGTGATAAGACACAGTACAATACCCAAAGACAAGGGTGATACAATGTGGAACATAAACCTTAACACACCTGCCAGGTCACTCACTGAAAGGTATACTGATGTTGTTTATTGAACCAAAAAATCCATTCAAAAGAGAGTCAGAAAAATTCTACAATCCAAAGATTACACATTTATCCTGTACGATTGAGGGACGTCCTAATCAAGTGTATGCATCGGGTATGCTGCCTTATCAACACTATGACGAGATTATAAAGTGGGCAGGTGGAAGACTTAGAGAAAAACCAGCAAACATGGCGTGTAAAGATTTACATCTGTATGACGTAAGAATCAGTCAATACCTGACAGAAAAATATGCACTTTGGCTAGACCTGCGCAGTACAGATGATGATTACCTACATGGGTCAGGACGTACAGTTGAAAACGGCAGTGACGGAATAACAATTCAGATACAAAAAAAGACTGAAACAGGAGGAGCCATAAACATATATTTGTATCTGATTTATGACGCACAATTAAATATTGTAGAAAGCAGACTAAGTGGACACTTGTATTAAATTATAATTAGTATTAAAATGAACCTGAGCTTAATGACACTCGACCCACACTGTGGATTATTTTGTGGTGTGACAGGGTGTGGTAAAACTTAATTTGTTCTTAACCTCTTACAAACAAGATACATACACCACTTTGAAAACATTGTAATATTTTGTCCTACAATAAAACACAACAAAGCTTATCACAATCGTTTATTCATTTGGACTGACAGTAATATCTATTTAGTTGACCCTGAGAAAAAATTGAATGACTACCTACTGTATTTTTACAAACAATTTGAAGGAAAGCCAACCCTGTTCATAGTCAATGACTGCTCTGCAGAGAAAGACATTGTCAAGAAAAGAAACACACTGGCAGAACTGGCTTTTAGTGGCAGGCATGCAAACATCAGTGTATGGATTCTCACTCAGAAATATAATGCTGTACTGAAAGATTTTCGAGAACAGTTAAAGTTTATCTGTTTGTTTTACTGTAAGGACCGTGACAGCTTTGAAGACTGTCTCAGAGAAAATGATGTCATACCAAATAAGCAGGAACGAGACGATGTGAAAAACAAACTGAAATCAACTAAGCATCTAAAACTTATTTTAAAGACAGATCAGCCCACAGGGTATGGGTTAGTAAATTAATTTATACTTTTGTTTTGTCCAATAAAAATGACAGATGGACAAACCATTGACATCACACACTGCTTCAGAGATGTTGTACACTTTACTCAGATAAGAACATGTCCCAAACAGCCTGACATAAATGTCTTAAAACCGACAGCAATATATTTGTCATATAATATGACTTTAGATTATGTTGATGAGCATCCAAATGTGGAGTGTTTAACAGTTGATTTTAGGACACCCACATTAAGAGTTAAAAAAAATAACCGCCAGGTCTGGTTTGAGATACTTTGTGAACAAATATTTCAACAATTACGCAAACTAAATGTTTATATTAACAGTGTTACAGTCAATAAAGTGGTATTACACAAAGTGTAATTTTTCTATTATTATTTTGTCGGACAAATAAAAATGACGGACAATGCTCAAGGTTTAAGAAACGTGTTTCACACAACAGACTTGCCTATATCCAATAGTAACAATGTTTTTGAATCGATAGAAATGTCTTTTTCTGCCATACAAGATAATCTTCTTACAGGCAGTGTAAAGATTCAGATTGTTGCAAAAATAGAATTTACTAGAGTAGACGGTGAAGTGATTGTATCGTATATATCAACAAGACAACACACAGTTAACACAAAAAGGGAATTGGAGAACGTGTTTAGAGACAGACTGTTACCAGACTTCCTCCAAGCAATTGACAGTGCAAAAATGAAGGGGTCTGGTTGGCACGAAGGACATGTACATGAGCTACAACTAAAGCAGTCAAGGTATCGTCCTATATTAGGTAAATCATGGATACCACTGCCAACAGACGTTGCAAACAAAAAGGCTGTGGTCAATATACAGAACAATGACAATTTCTGTTTTATGTGGTGTGTGCTTGCTAAACTACATTATGTAAAAACAAGACCTGATCGCGTATCTAACTACACCAAATTTGTAAATTAACTTAATTTCAGTGGTATTGATTTCCCTGTTAAGATAGAAGACATAGACTTGTTTGAACAATTAAATCCTGGCATATCTGTGAATGTGTATGTATGGGATAATGACTCTGATAACAAGTTACAACCCATTAGAGTATCACCACTTGCTCCAACCTACGGACAGTCAGAAGACAAACATGTTGACATGTTACTAATTGGTGATAATGTTAATTTTCACTACACAATTATCAGAAGTATGTCACGTCTAATTCGCAGTATTGTTTCAAAATATGTTAGTAAACAGGAAGTGTGTAAGAGATGTTTACAAAGGTTTTCCTCTATTGAAGTGGCACACAAACATGTTTTACACTGCAGGTCACCTGATGATATACAGACTGTACTTAAGTACCCAGATCCTGGTAGTCAAGTGTATTTTAAGAACTATGGGAACCAACAAAAGCTGCCGTTTGTAGTGTATGCTGATTTTGAATCACTGGTAGTACCATATGAGGGTCCTGTTCCAGAATCATTACCAAAGACTATAAAACTAAGTGACCAAGTGGTGTGTTCTTTCGGATACATTATTGTTAGGTCAGATGGACAGCATTCAGAACCTGTTATCTACAGGGGTGAAAATGCAGCATGTCTGTTTTTAACAGAAATGAGACATCTGTATAGTCAGGTAGTACAGTATCTCACAACATGCCAGATGCCTTTGGTGATGACAGAAGCAGACAAACTGAAATTTGATACAGCTGAGATGTGTTGGGTTTGTGAACAACCTTTAGGAGGTGATAAAGTTCGTGACCATGATCACATAACTGGATGTTACAGACATGCTGCACATAACAAGTGTAATTTATTATTAAAAATAGATCCTAAGACATATAAGTTACCAATCTTTTTCCACAATCTCAAAGGATATGATTCACACATTATCATGCAGGCTGTGGATGAATCTTACAAAAACATAAGTTGTATTGCACAGACAACTGAGAAATACTTAACTTTTAGGTTAGACAAATTAGCATTTTATGACTCCATGCAACATTTGTCTTTAGGTCTTGCTAGTCTGGCAGAAGGACTGACTGAGTATCCAATAACGAGTAAATATTTTGAGCCAGACTTGATTAAGAAAGGAGTGTATCCGTACGAGTACATCAGTGACTGGGTTGTGTTTGAGGAAACAAGACTACCACCAAAAGAGAAATTTTATTCTACACTTAATGGTAAAGATATTTCTGACTCTGAATATCAACACGCTCTTGATGCATGGGGTAAATTAGGGTGTCAGACTATTGGTGACTACCATGACCAGTACTTAAAGGCTGACGTTTGTTTGCTAGCAGACGTATTTGAAAGTTACCGTGAAAAGGGTCTATTGCACTACAGTCTTGACCCAGCTTGTTACATAACTAGTCCTGGCATGACATGGGATGCATTTTTGAAATCCAGTAAGATATCTATAGACCTGTTGTCTGATCGTACGATGGGTGAAATGGTGGAACGTGGATTGAGGGGAGGCATAAGTATTGCAGCAAACAATTATGCCAAGGCCAACAACAAATATCTGGATGACCTTGACCAGGGGTTTGACCCCTCAAGGTCAAGGGCATTCATTACGTACCTTGACGCTAATAACCTTTATGGGTTCGCAATGTGTGAGTTATTGCCCTTGAAAAACTTTTGTCTGTATGATTTGTCACAGTATGACATAACAGACATAACAAACAATATTATAAATCATGACCGAAACGACGCGAAGGGTTGGATCTTTGAAGTAGACCTAGAGTACCCACACCATCTACATGATTACCATAATGATTATCCCTTAGCTGTTGAGAAAATGAGTATGACGGGGAAAAAAGAAGACACTAAACTTGTACCGAATCTGAATGATAAATTCAATTACGTTTGCCACTATCGCTTGTTACAGTTTTACATCAGACATGGGTTAGTACTAAAGAAAGTTCACAGAGGAATTCAATTTGATCAGAGTGCTTTCATGAAAAATTACATAATGAAGAACACAAACATTGCGTGCCAGAGATGGCAACACTGCATTTGACAAAGACTTCTTTAAGCTTATGAACAATGCCTGTTTTGGGAAGACAATGGAAAATCCTCATCACCGCAAAGATGTGAGACTGGTCACAACTGAATCAGGTGCAATTAAACTTACAGGCAAGCCACAGTACACCGGGTATAAAGAGTTTCATTCATCATTGTATGCAGTGTCACTCAAAAAAAAGATTGTTAAACTGGACAAGCCAGTATTCATTGGTATGGCAATTCTTGAGTTGTCAAAACTGTTGATGCTTGAATTTTATTATGATTACTTTAAACCAAAGTATCCTGAGTGCCGTCTGTTATACACTGACACCGACTCTATGATCATTGATGTGTGTACTGAAGACTTTTATGAAGACATGAAAACAGAACTACACATGTATGACACATCTGACTATCCTAAAGACCATCCACTGTACAGCACACAAAACAAGAAAGTGCCTGGGAAGTTTAAAGATGAACTAAATGGTGTGCCAATAGTTGAGTATGTTGGACTGAGATCAAAAATGTATTCTATACTGCACCAGAAGGGTAGTCAGTCGAAAGCCAAAGGTATCAAGAAAACAGCAATAAAAAATAAAGACATTCGTCATAAACATTACAAGCAAGTGTTAGATGGTGCATTGATGCCTGATTATCCAAACAAGTCACTGAGATCAAACAAACATAATCTTGAAATGATCCAAACACATAAGAAGTCACTTGCAATAGGGGATACAAAGCGAGTGTTTCACAGTAAAGAAAAGGCTTATGCACCTGGTCATTACAGGCTCAAGTTATCTGAAGAAATAGCTGATGAACTGATTGATGAGTTAGTTACTGAAATGAGTAACGGTGTCTGGGGGAATAATCTGTAATTCTTCTCTGACAAATGCCCTCTGTGGTGCAGGGTCGTACAGGTAATAAATTGGTGGATTACCGGGGACTATTTTTTTTATATTGTGTACAAATGTAGACCAGATGGGGTCTGTTGCCCTGCGTCTGACGTCATTCTCGGCCTCTCCGGGTTGATATAAATATCTTACTTGTTTTGTAAATAAACTTGTGTCTGGCACTTTTGTTTTTATTTCTGACCCTGACGGCATTGTTTTCAATTTAATAGCATCAGCAGGCTTTACATGGCCTTCATTATTCATTGCTTTTATCACATGTGGCAATCTTTTTACCCACTCAGTGTTACGTGCGTCATGCATGAGTTCCTTAGAATACTGGTAACTGAAAAGTCTCTCTGATAATTGCTTATTGAAGTTCTCAACAATTGCCTGTGATCTGTGTACGCCAGGAATGCCTCGCCGCACTAGCACATTATGCTTTGCAAATAATTGATTAACTGCTCCTTTAAATTCAGATCCATCATCGACCTGCACAAGTCTGGGAAATTTTAAAGGGCCTCGGCTATATATTTTTGATAATGCTGTGGCTACTGTTGAGGCGTTCTTGTCAGTTATGGGTTCAGCATCTTTGTACCTTGAAGCTATGTCGACAACTGTTAATGCATATTTGTATCGTTTTTTTCTTATTGTGTCATGTGGTAGAAACAAGAGGTCCATTTGATGCGTGTCATTTGGTATAGTGTTTACAAAATGTGGTCTTGTTATTTTTCTTGGTGCAGGGAGATATATTTGCCATATAGATTGTTTTTGCAGCCACTGTTTTATCTCATTGAGTGTGACATCCCCACCCACGGCTGCATGTAATTTTTCTATTGCAGTCTTTCCTTTCCAGTAGCCAATTGGGGAGTAATATATTTTTGATAGTTTAATGTCTGTCATTTTTTCTAGCAATGAAAACTCCTGTAAAATAAACAAATGTCATTCCCACTAGAACAAAGATTATCTCCCCGTTTCTTTGTTCTGGACTGGGTTGATAATAGTCACTTAGTTTTGGTTTTGGGATAGACATGTCTTCACCCGTGACAAGATAGTATTCCCTGATTGCGTCATTGACATTAGAAAATGTATGCTGTGCGTGACCTTCAAGCCTGAGTTTCTCATTGATGAAATCAAGTTTTTCTATTCTTTGTTTTTCATACTCCTGCTGTGCTTGTGCTAATTTTTCTGACGCCTCATTGTGTCGTCTCATCTCCAGAGCAGATTCTTCTCTGCCCATTTTTGAAAACAGATAATTTGATCCACTAAATGCTTAGTTAGTTAGTTAGTTATTTGGGTTTAACGCCGAGCAGGCGACTAAGGCCATCTCACGGCGGACCACTAAATGCCAGGGCGTTGACAACGGCACCACCCACAATAACAGCTAGTGTCGCCATAATATTTTTATTTACATAGATATATTTTCGGGAATAATTCCTTGCTTGACGAGAAAGTCTTTTGTAGCAATCGACGCTGTTACAACTGCAACTAACTTTGCACTGTCTTCGAAGTCTAATCTACTCAGGTCTGCTGATTTCATTTTGAGTAGACTTTTTCCCAACGTAGAATACGCTACAGCTAGTCCGCTTATCACGGCAGAATGATAGACAAGGTTCATTAAGTTCTTTGTGTCACTCATTTTCTAATGCAATAAAATTAAAATAATAATTTTTATTTATTGCATGAAAAATGGATCGTAGGGTTTTGACGTTGCTGGTAATGTGGCGACTTCTGGTTTTGTTTTTGGAGTGTCTAATTTTTTGGTCACTGTTTGAGTGTGGGGTTTGTATTTTTTCCATAGCCTGTAGCCTACGTAACCAAATCCTACAACAAATCCACCAAATATATATTTTGTTGTTCCGGGTTCGGGATTAGACTTAGTTAGTCTTCCACTTTGATGAGGGGGTGATTGTGTTGGTATTGATGATCCTGACGGTAGTGACACTGGTGTAGAGGTTGGGTCAGTTACATAAGCCTTTTCTGTTAATGCCTGAAGCTGTAATTTTTTTTGTCTGTTATATTCAGCTAATCTTTTTCCTGCCTCTACCCTTCCTGGACTTTTAGTCTTAGTCACCATTGAAACCTGTGTCAAAACAGGGTTCAGTTGTGGAGTCGTCTGGGTCTCGTCCATTTTCTTCTGCAGAAAAATTTATTTTGGAGAAATCAATATGACTCCCGGTAACAAGTAAGGTTACCAGAGGTGCAAGGTAATTTCCAAACTTGTAAAACATGACGCATGCTAATTTGCCAATTGAACTTGAAACAATTGGGTTGCTTTCAAGGTCGTGTGATAGACTGTCAGTGTCTACCGGTAGGAAGTGACTCACTGCTTTTGTGTATAGGCATAGAAGAGATCGACTCAAATCACGAGTCATTAGTGAAGCGATATGATTTTCATATTTAGAATGTAGTTTAATTAATTCGTCGGGTGAGAGGGATTCTATATCTTCTGTCATGTACTGTTTTCCGAGATAAGTTTTGGACTTCCCTGAAACAATCACAGACAAAAGACGCTGTTTTTTAGAGTCTAAGTCTTTGTTTTCTACAGCATTGATATCGTTTAGAAGAAGTAATTCATCCGGATTCATTTTATAATAAAAAATATTAATTTATTACTTTTAATTAAAGTCAATAGAACTACGCATTTCAGAATAAACACGCATACATCATTGATATACTGTTTAGCTCTGGTGCTGATGTCAATGCTTATAAAGAAGGAACAATGTATTTTCCAAAAGAACCAAATTTATTTACGCCGCATTGACAAACTTGCGTTTATTTGAAATCACTGGGGTGAATTAAAGATGGGGTGGCGGTCGCGTAGTAAATGGAGGGGACATTGTCAAAATGTCGCGATTTTTGTGACTAATGCGGCGTTAATGAATTTGGTGCTTTTGGAAAATACATTGTTCCTTCTCTTCAGTTGTAGAGACACGCAGTTTATTGCGAGAGACGAAACTTTGTGTCGCAGTGTGAACATTGCAGAAGAGACTTTGTATCAGTATTTGTGCATTTGGAATTGCACTGTGTGGATATCGCATTGCTGAATTAAATATTGTTGGAACTGTTACTCCAGTATTGTCTACATCCTTAAGCCACGTGTGACGGATTGCAGCTGAATGAGGTTTATTTAAAAAGAACCTTACGTGCGTGCGTCTGGTGTGTTTATCATACTACGACTACAACTCCACCACGTAACAAATATCCTTGAAAACGTCTCTTGACGCCCCTTGAATGAAGCATTTCCTTTATTTTCAAGCTTGTACGTACCGTACGCAAAGATTTTCGTGTTTACACACACACACACACACACACACACACACACACACACACACACACACACACACACACACACACACACACACACACACACTCGGCGCTTCGCCCGAAAACGATGTTCAACAGCAAGGTTAGTAGCTAGACGTGACGTATTTTTTATCTTGTTACTTCTGTGCCTGTTATGTCATTTGCATGCTACTGAACGGGTTCCGTCCCGGCAATATACCGCATTTTCAATACGGTGGCAGACAAAAATGTAAAGCGAAGCAGATCGAGGGAGGTAACCAGTGTGCCCACAGATACTGTCGGTAATTCTCAGGAATGATTCGCGAAAATGTCGAATGACGTAATGGATCCTTGCTGCAACAAAAACAATCCGTCAATGTGCGCGCGCAAATAGGCCGCGTGCCTGCTGAGGCCACTCTTGCTCATGACAAGCAGTTGGCATGTGCTGAGCAAGAGCTGGTCTACGATTGTGCTCTCAAAGCCAGCACAAGCGTGCTGGTGGTTGAACTGACGGTCTATATGCACAATGGCTCCGCCCGTGTCCAGCAGACGCGCACGGAACTGTTCACGTGCTGCGGCCCGCACGCTATGGTCGTCGGTGGCAATAAACACGTGCATGTTGTCGTCCGTCAGCTGGTCTTGAAGGAAGCGAAATGTCAGTTGCACGGCAGTGACGTTGTTGCGAACATTGCGGTCATCCGGCATCGTGGGGTTCCGTCCCATCCGTAGATGCGCACACACCAGGGACGTAGTGTTAGTGTTTCCGTCTGGCACGGGATGGGGCGACACGACTCGATGCAGGCGCTGTAAGAGAGAGCCGGTAGGAGCAGCCAGCAGCCGCCACCCTCCACTGAATCGCACAGCCTGTGAGGTGGCCGTGGCCCAGGCGGGCAGCAGATGGCGGTACAGGGGGTGCGTGGCCAGGAGAGGCGCCAGGTCTCGCGTAGTCCGCACGTACACCACAGTGTGTGGGAAACGCACGTTAACATCACTACCTGACTGCAGCACGCGTGCCAGGACGGGGCGCCTCATGTCGTCCACGATAGCGCAACTGCCGCCCGCCATCCAGCGCTCCCAGCCCCACCAATCTTCACTCACGGGCTGCAGGAAGTTGGTCACATTACATGGAGTGCGCATGTCCACCTTGAACCTGCGTCCGGTGACATTGGCCAGTAGAAAGACCGACAACATGCCTCTTTGGCGGTCCGCCCAGCCACCACACCTCTTGTCTTCATTACATAGGTACACCAAATAACGAGCCCAGCTACCATCTTCGCTCACACTGTGCACGCGTTTCTTCAAAGGTGTGTGCACACTGGTAGTGAACGCCAGGGGTTTGTGAAAGGAGAATGGGGACGTGTGCATGGTGGGAGGCCGATGTTGTGACGATGACGCTGCCACAGAAGCTATGGTCGTTGTGCCCGTGCAGGTCACGTCTCCGTCATCACACACACTGGTGTCAAGGTTGGGCACCGTGATCCGTGACGTCCTGTGAGGCTGCACGTGCACCAGTTGATTTCCTAGCCAAGCAGTCAGTCTGGAGGCGGGTGTGCTGGACAGGGATGGGTATCGCACTGCCAGGAGCACAAGCAGCACGACAGTCAGCGACAGATAGGCCAGCTTCCAGTGCCGTCTCCCCATTCCTGTACATACAAAGGAAACCAACAGAGGTGACTGCCAGTATTTATAATCCAGGAACACGTACCAAGTGGGTAGGGAAAAGCACGGATAAGGGAGATAATCATTGACAGATGATCATAGATCTAGTTGGCCTAAGCAAAATATCACAAAAGAGTAAATTGTTTGTTTGTTTGTTTGTTGTTGTTGTTTTGCAGTTAGGCAGACGTTCCTTGCATTCCTGCAGCGCGGCCGATGGTGCGTAGATGAGGTCGCCAAGACCGAATGAGCTGTCCACACTGGCCAATTCAACTTGGAATTCCAATAGGGGAAACTAGTTAACACATTGTAAACTAGTTTACACATTGTACCCCAGGACCGAAATTCCCAAATTTTGAAGTTGCCCTCTGAATAAATGTATGGGAATTCTGGAGACGATCGAGCATGATAGTTCAAGGGTGGTGCCAGAATAGTTATGCGCCAAGCTATTCTAGCACCACCCTTCTCTTGCTGTGGTGCGTCGGGGCTGAATGAGTGAATACGTTATGGGGCTGGACATCCAGTGAATGTGCAATTCGCCCCGACACTGTGGGCTTCGGTATTTACTGCTTCCATTCCCTTGCTAAGCACCCACCTCCCTCTTTTCTATCATGTGTGTTGTGTATAATCAATGTGCCGGTTAAAACCACAAAAATGTCGATGCTCTCCACACAAGAAAATTAACCCCAAATGAAAGTAAAAAAAGGGGATAATATGGTTCCTGTTTAATATCCATGGGTGCATAACTATACTATGCACTACACGTAAAAAAAAAAAAAAAAAAAAAAAAAAAAAAAAAAAAAAAAAAAAAAAAAACTTCACAAAGTTTGGAGACGATATCTTTTTAATGCCTGAAGATTTTACAATTCTATCTGCAACACGAAAAAGTTTATACACTTATGAAAAGAAAAGGGGAGACTGCCAGTGCTAATATTTTAGGAAGGTTACAAAGTAAAGTAGGTAATAGCACTGTCAGGGGAGAGAAGTGTGCATGATCGACCAGTGATCATAATGTCATTGCAGGTAGGCAGAAATTCCTGCCTCCTCCAGTATTGCCGATGGTGTGCTGAAGAGGTCGCCAAGACCGAAACAGTTGTCCACACCGGCTAAATATCTGGACCCCTTGGGGGACCTAGATTTAAATTTCCATGCACTGAGTGGCTAGAACAGTGGGATATGTGATACGCCCCCCTTCGGGGGGGGGGGGGGGTGGAGGGGGCTTCCATAATATGCATTGCTTCCATTCACTTTCTTAGCGCCCCCTCTCTTTCCTATCTCTTTTTTTGTTGTTGTTGTTGTTTGTTTGTGTGTGTGCTTTTGCCACAGTAGATCTATGATCACTGGTCGATCATGCACACTTCTCTCCCCTGACAGTGCTATTACCTACTTTACTTTGTAACCTTTATACACTTATGGATACAATGCAACAAACTTTTTTTTTCTGTTGCGTTACCTTTAAGTTAAACCTTTTGAACATGACACCCCCAAAATTGAAAGTTGCAATGTAACATTTTCAGGTAGGTGTTTATCAAGCTCTGCTCACGTTTCATCCGGACCTTTGTAAATCTGATTGCACCATTTGAAAAAGCAGTCAGTTATCTCATAATGTGGTGTTTAGGCGAGGGAGGAGTGATAAACATAATTTAAACGGAGGGAAAGAGGACTGAATGCGTGGGTGGGGGGGGCGGTGTCCAGTAGTAGCCAAGTACCGAGTAGGCGGGGGAATTTCCCGACTGTGGAATGCTATGATGAGAAATGGAGATTGAGAGAGAGAAAGGGTGGGAAAATCTGGAGGGGGTGAGTGCGTAGGCGAGGATGAGAGGAGTGAGTGGGAGGTGGATGCGTGGGCGGTTACAGTAGTAACTAGGGGACGGTACCGAATAGTGCGCCAGTCAGCCGTGACGCAGCAGTCAGGCGACAGCTAGAATTTGACCGCCTGACACCTACCTTCTGAATCACATGTCACAGTCAGCTCTTGCTTTTGTGCTGTCTAGGTGCCGGGTCTAGACTCAGACACCAGCTACTGCAGGAGGTGGCAGCCGGGATATCGTGCCAGTGTTTTTGCCGACACTGAACACCAAGAAAACATATCAGACTCACTTGCGCTCTTATCTCAGATTTTGCCGTTACCAAATGAACATCCAGCCGGTACCTGTGTGTGAGAGAACAGTGGCTAGTGATCGCGTTACCGGTCATGTTGCGTCACCCTCTGTGCCCCGTGACGGCAGTGATCAGTATGTTTAGAGCGCTAGGCCCAGCGCCGCCTAAGGCACCGGCCTTCCCCATGGGATGATCAGAGTTCAACAAACGGTTGCGAGAACTGACCTCTGCTGCTGAAGGGATTTATACAAGCCACAGTTTGCGGCCTGGCGGGGCTACCTGTCTTATGGAGTGCCTGGCGAGGTGGTGAAGTGTTTGTGGGACTGGAAAAGCACTGCATACCTATCATACTTGGACCAAATACCTCAAGATATTCAAGATTTCTACAGAAGCGTACTTATTCAGAAAATACCGACACTGACCTTGAACACTCAACTTTTATCTCATTTGGGTGAAAAAAACTGGCCGTTTTCCCGTTAGGTTTGGGCAGGAAACAACCAGTAAACCTACTGGTTGGGTTAGATGTTGTCTTACATGTTTGACAAGTGAGAGTCACGGGAATAAAACGCCTCCGTTATTTTTGCCCAACTGACAGAAAAGTGTGGTTCAGTGTATAAGCGTGAGGAAGTAGTGTGGAGTTCAGCGTGAGACTGAGGTGTGATAGTGAGAGCGTGTGGCCGGGCGCGCTGTTCTGACAAAACCTCGCCCAAGTTCTGGTCCGGAACTCTGGGCATCCATTAATTGGCTGAGAGGGGCGATGATGTCAGAACAGGGGCGCACTGGTGGGAAGGAGAGAGTGAGGTCGGGGAAAGGGGAGGGAGAGGGGGGGGGGGGCATGAGAGTGACTGGAGTTTAAGTGGTGTTTAGGCGAGGGAGGAGTGATAAACATAATTTAAACGGAGGGAAAGAGGACTGAATGCGTGGGTGGGGGGCGGTGTCCAGTAGTAGCCAAGTACTGAGTAGGCGGGGGAATTTCCCGACTGTGGAATGCTATGATGAGAAATGGAGATTGAGAGAGAGAAAGGGTGGGAGTCAAATGCAACCAAGAACATTAATTTTAAGCGATAATTGTAGATTTTATCGCAACAAAAGCTGACCTACCCCCCTCCCCCTCACCCCCCCCCCCCTTCCCGAATGAAAACCAAAACATTTCGGTTTCTTTTAAGAGGCGAATGCAAACATTTTGTTTCTGAGGAATTCAAATCACCAGATGGATTAAAACGTTTAATGAGGTGTTTTACTCCAGCCATGCTTATGACACAGCATAATAAGTTGTACCACAGATGGGGGGAGGGAGGCGGGGGAGGGTGGCCGGGGGCGGTGTCGAGTGTGAGATGTGTATGACCTCGAAACTTTTTTTCTTCTCATCAATAACAGACATTTTCAGTCTTCTCGAGTCTCTGTGTGTGTGTATGTGTGTGTGTGTGTGTGTGTGTGTGTGTGTGTGTGTGTGTGTGTGTGTGAGAGAGAGAGAGAGAGAGAGAGAGAGAGAGAGAGAGAGAGAGAGAGAGAGAGAGAGAGAGAGAGAGAGAGAGAGAGAGAGAGAGAGAGAGAGAGAGAGAGAGAGAGAAAGAAAGATAGGTAGAGATTTGAAAACCAATCAAATCAATAATGCCGCTTCGATTGATAAATCACCCCACTTTTGATAATAAACATATCACCTCCCCACCATCACCAATACACCCCATTAATTTTAAAGAAATGGCGATCATGATCGGTGCGACATTATTGATTTGATTATTTTTCAAATCTCTATCTTTCTCTATAACTATTGTCTCTGACAACACCTAATCATGCACCCTTAATTAATAAAAAAAAAATGACGAGCATTACCAATCGAACACTCTTTTACGACATGACCAGTGCAGCACCGTTACCCCTGGCGTTTGTAATCACTTCAAAGGAATTTAAGTGGCAGACACCTGTAGTTTAACCCCCCCCCCCCCCCCACCGTATCTACCTCGTGCTAAGATCCTCCCCCCCCCCCCGTATCTACCTCGTGCTAAGATCCTCATAAGCTGGCACAGAGTCAAATTCTCAAAAGCTCTCTCGTTTCCACATGGTTTCAGTCAACTGTCTCTCTTTATGAGTAGGCTGACAGGGTTTAACGACAAACATTACCCACGTCATGATAGGACCTGTTAGTTTTCTGAAAAGACATTCACTCGGCTTGCACTTAAATTTATTCATAATCTTCATAACTGGGTCAGCTAGGTTTTCAAAAGACGTTCAAAACTTTTGAAATCAGATCAATATGCACCAGGCCGACTCTTTATTCAGGAAAAAAACACTCTAACATCAAGATATGTTTAAACAGGTCTTTATTTTCATTATCGAAATCATATCTCCTGTCAAAATGCAAATTGGTTTTGAACAGTGAATGGAACAACACCCCACACAATCCCCTTTAGCTTCTTACACCTGTCATAAAGTCAGTGTTCATATGCTTTTTACCCACCCTGTTTTAGGTCTGTGGTTGTGACAACATTACAAACACTGGTGATCTTTGCCATGCACCACGCGAGATGCGCACAGTTGAATGCCTTTGTAAGGTGATCAGAGCTCTTGACACCTTCTATTCAATTTAAGGTATGTGAGAGGGGGGACACATTTCTTTCAATGCGGGCACGCTTATATGAATAAGCCGCCACGCGCCTGAGGTGACAGGTTTTTGGGGAATTAATTTTTCAGAAAATCAACCAGTGGTCATACTCTGCACTATATACAGGCACCTGAAAAACAGCTGGATAAGAAACTATCAAGTGGTGCCAAGTAAAACCTCATACTTATTAACAAGTTGCAACTGAATTAAAGGTTACCTTTAAGTTAGTTGTCATAAGAACTTAATAATTACTTAACATAAAAACCTATTAATTACTTACCCTAAGTTCTTACAAGTTCTTACAACAAGTTGACTACAGTCACAAGATACTCAGACATTTTTTCAAAACTTTTTTTTTTCTAAATAGTACTCTGGTGGCGGTGCGGATGGGCCTAAGTAGACGGGCCTAAGTCGTGTAAGTGGCGTGTCATCTTTCTGTGAAGTGTATGACTATATTAAACGATTTCCAAAACTGATCTTTAAATGTGGTTGTCTTTGCAGGTAGGCAGAAATTCCTGCCTCCTCCAGTATCGCCGATGGTGTGCTGAGGAGGTCGCCAAGACCGAAACAGCTGTCCACACCGGCTAAATATCTGGACCCCCCTCGGGGGGACCTAGATTTAAATTTTCATGCACTGAGTGGCTGGAACAGTGGGATATGTGATACGCCCCCCTTCGGGGGGGCTTCCATATGCATTGCTTTCAGTCACTTTTTTAGCGCCCCCTCTCTTTCCTATCTCTTTTTTTTTTTGTGCTTTGGCCACAGTAGATCTATGATCACTGGTCGATCATGCACATTTCTCTCCCCTGACAGTGCTATAATCTACTTTACTTTGTAACCTTCCTAAAATATTAGCACTGGCAGTCTCCCCTTTTCTTTTCATTTACTACTACAATATCGACTGCAACCCCTTCCCCCCTTTTGGTAGGTTCTCTTTTAGGGTGCATGGAGATTTGGCTCTGGGTGGTGGCATGGAATGTATGCCCTTGCAGACACCACAGTAAAATGTGGTTGTCTTTGCAGGTAGGCAGAAATTCCTGCCTCCTCCAGTATCGCCGATGGTGTGCTGAGGAGGTCGCCAAGACCGAAACAGCTGTCCACACCGGCTAAATATCTGGACCCCCCTCGGGGGGGACCTAGATTTAAATTTCCATGCACTGAGTGGCTGGAACAGTGGGATATGTGATACGCCCCCCTTCGGGGGGGGCTTCCATATGCATTGCTTTCAGTCACTTTTTTAGCGCCCCCCTCTCTTTCCTATCTCTTTTTTTTTTTTGTGCTTTGGCCACAGTAGATCTATGATCACTGGTCGATCATGCACATTTCTCTCCCCTGACAGTGCTATAATCTACTTTACTTTGTAACCTTCCTAAAATATTAGCACTGGCAGTCTCCCCTTTTCTTTTCATTTACTACTACAATATCGACTGCAACCCCTTCCCCCCTTTTGGTAGGTTCTCTTTTAGGGTGCATGGAGATTTGGCTCTGGGTGGTGGCATGGAATGTATGCCCTTGCAGACACCACAGTAAAATGTGGTTGTCTTTGCAGGTAGGCAGAAATTCCTGCCTCCTCCAGTATCGCCGATGGTGTGCTGAGGAGGTCGCCAAGACCGAAACAGCTGTCCACACCGGCTAAATATCTGGACCCCCCTCGGGGGGACCTAGATTTAAATTTCCATGCACTGAGTGGCTGGAACAGTGGGATATGTGATACGCCCCCCTTCGGGGGGGCTTCCATATGCATTGCTTTCAGTCACTTTTTTAGCGCCCCCTCTCTTTCCTATCTCTTTTTTTTTTGTGCTTTGGCCACAGTAGATCTATGATCACTGGTCGATCATGCACATTTCTCTCCCCTGACAGTGCTATAATCTACTTTACTTTGTAACCTTCCTGATCTTTATTTGCTTGAAAGTAGATTTTGAAGTTTTTCTGTGGTTTCTTGAACCGCGATCTGTTTTCTCCTCTCTAAAAAAATAGCCTTTAGTTCTTCAACATTTACGGGAGATTCACTACGCATCTTATTCTGTATTTCAGATTTCAGTTGTTTGTAATTGTTCAAATTATCTTGTACTCTCTTAAATTCAATATCGTCAATAAAATTATCGTCTAACGCCCTACTGATAATAAGTTTTAAACTGCTCAGTTTTGCACCCGCCAGAGTACTCAACACTTCATGCTTCTGCAACTTTGTATGAAATCTTTTGTTAAGACCTTCCAAACCAAAGCATACCAGACATGTGGCAATGCTAGCTCCTTCAAGACCAACTCCAATTAAACTGTCAATTCCAGTTGTTATCAAAACAATACCCCTACATATAATCCAGCTGAAACAGCACCCACAGCCATAGATGTGTTTTGAACAGAATTGAAAACTGTTTTATACCGTCTTTTACATCTAGAGTATTTTGCTTCTTCACTTTCCAAATATTTCAATGTGTCTGTAATATTATTTAATTGGAATGCGTCTGCCTGTAATGTTTTATCGGGCACAGTTGTCACATGCGGATCAATCGGCACAGGCGCAAGCGTCGGTAGTTGTGGATAGAAGTTCAAATTTTTTATTGACAAATATTTCTTTTATTATTTAATCAGCAATTACATTTTGCAACTCGTCAAAAGTATACAATTTGCTAGCACAATAAAATGAAACAAGATCAATGTGTTCAAGTTTTATGTAACTTAGACGAACAAGAGTTGTTTTATCTATTACGATTTTTATAGCTGGAATACTGCTCGAAACTTCTATATCATCAACTCCTTTTCTAATAGCAATAAAAACTTTTGTTGCCTCTGCCAATGTGTCATCCCAGGTAAGTTTGATTCCCTGTGCGATATCTGCCTCTTTGACAGAAGTTACAGATTTCATGATAATTTCAAATACTATTGTCACTTCTTTAGCCATGGCAAAGTTTGCTGGCATAAACACAACAGAAGTATCCGATCTTCCCCTTCTATTTGTAAGAAGATACCTCCGTTTCTCATACTCTTGCACTTTTAGTTATCTCTGCTATTGTTGTCTGAAGCAAAGCTTGGAACAAGGCTTACAATCAACGGCCCAGAGCTAACAACTTTTCTGAATACTAAGTAGAGGTGTACGGTATTACCATATACCGGTATTATATCAGTTCGGAAGCCTCTCGATACGGTATACCGGTACGGTCCGGAAAGGGTCGGTATACCGCGAATTGCAATAGAAAACAAAAGTAAACTTCTTTTTTTATAAACCGAAAGTAAACGTTTTTTTGTAGAACAAAGAGGCAGTTCCGTGAAAGTGCGGCAGACAAAGGCACAATGGCTGAAAGCGAGTACACGATTGTGGCAAATTCTAAAGCAAAGGCCCCTATATGGAAGCACTTTGGAGCCAGAAAAAGACAAAATGACGGTTCGATAGTGGAGAATATGGCGGTGTGCTTGACGTGCAATGGCGATGTAAAAACTGCTGGGGGAACCTCCAACATGAACACTCACATCATGAGACACCATCCACAGTTATTGATTACCACACAGACGGAAACCTCAAGCTCACAGAG
Source organism: Semisulcospira habei (assembly GCA_036245525.1). NCBI lineage: Eukaryota > Metazoa > Mollusca > Gastropoda > Semisulcospiridae > Semisulcospira > Semisulcospira habei. Next base: position 79,626,804 of record BTPG01000002.1, read on the forward strand.
TGAGCAGCCCCCAAAGAAACAACAGCGCCAGCAGACCCTTCCGGGAGCTTTTCAGATCCTGGCGAAAAAGGCAAAGTATCCTACAAATTCTCCTTGTGCGCCAAAGGCCATCACAAACCAAATTGCGATGTTCCTCATCAAAGATTTGCGACCTTACAAGTTGGTGGAGAGCAAGCACTTCCGAAGCCTGATTGAAGCACTCGACGACCGTTACCAGGTTCCTTCTTGTAACCACTTTTCAGAGCTGGCTATCCCTGAAATGTACAAAAACATGAAAGCCAAGGTGATTGATGACCTTCAGAAAGCCGAACAAGTAAGTTATAGTATGATACTGCATGCGTATAAAGTTGTGCATGTTAAAGATTTTTTCTCAATTAGCGGTTCAATGAAGGTGTGTGGGGGGGGGGGGGGGGGGGAGGTGGGCTTGCTATATCTGTTGTCTGCGGAATCAGTCAAATAAGTCTGAAATTTTCACTTTGAAAGTCTTGATTATAATTAAATTGCCAGTCTGTCTATAACAAAGTAAGTCCTGTAAAGAAATTACGAGCGTACTAGCACTGAAATTGAAAGATAAATCACGAGGATGCAAAATAATAGACGTGAATTCCGGTGCAGGTAACTGTGACTACAGATGGATGGACCTCCAGAGCAACAGACCCCTACGTCACTGTCACTGCTGTGTTGGTGGTTGATTGGCAGATGGTGAACTATGTGCTACAAACAAGACCAATGCCTGAGAGCCATACAGGTAATACAGCTCTCTCTCTCTCTCTCTCTCTCTCTCTCTCTCTCTCTCTCTCTCTCTCTCTCTCCGTGTGTGGTGTGTGTTTGTGTGTGTGTGTGTGTGTGTGTGTGTGTGTGTGTGTGTGTATGTGTGTGTGTGTGTGTGTGTGTGTGTGTGTGTGTGTGTGTGTGTGTGTGTGTTGTGATAAAAGCTGTAAAACAAAAAAATCAACATTTAGGAACGATTGTGAGGTTTTTTTTTTCCTTTTGTGTACATTTAAAATAACTAGAATTGATTGATTTTTTTATTTCATCTGTTACAGCTGAAAACATCACCAGGGTCATCACGGAAGCAATCAAAGAATGGAAACTGCCGGGTGTGCTGGGTCTCACACTTGTGCCGGACAACGCATCAAACATGGTCAAGGCTGGAAAGCTGCTGCAATGCCATCTGCACTTGGGATGCTTTGCACACACACTCAACCTTGCAGTTCAGAAGGTGCTCAAGGTGGATGGAACCGCAGCCATATTGAGTAGAATCAGGCGGATATCTACCTTCTTTCACAGGAGTCATTTGGCTTCCACCTTCTCCATTCAAAGGCAGAACTGTTTCAACTGAAGGCAAAAAAGCTGAAGGTTGATGTTTGTACCAGGTGAAACTCCGCCTTTGACATGCTGTCACGATTTCTGTACCTGCAGGATGCTGTCGTAGCTGTGATTCGCTCCAAAGAACTGAGCTATCTCAAAGAGCGTGACATAACGAGTCTGAATGACGAGGAGGCCGCCGCCGCACATGAACTTAAAGCTTTTCTGAAACCTCTGAAGGACATGACGACCTTCATGTGCACGGAGGAGATGCCGACTTTGTCTGTGATCATGCACCTTCTTGAGAGTCTGCTTGGCAAAAAAGGACATCTTCGCCCAAAGCCAGACAACTCCATGTCCGTCCAGCAAATGAAGGCTATCATGGCAGCAGATCTGGAGGGCCGGTATGCAGAACAGAGAGAGATGTTGCAGACGATTTCAGCTTTGGATCCGCGCTTCAAGTCTTTCTCCTACATGGCACCAGAACAACGCGATGGCATCTTCCGCAAACTCACTGACGTCACAGTGAGCTTGCACACAAAACCCAAGACCATCGAAGCAGTCAAAGCAGATCCTGGAACTTCAGCAGAACATGGAACTTCAGCCACCCCCAGTCCGCCAGCTCTTGATGAGCATGCCCATGATGTTGAGGTTCTTGAGGAGATCCAAGAAGAGCATTTTGTAAAGACAGAGAGACCCGAGGACGAACGGAAATACGAGAGCAAAGGAGCGTGTCTGCTTGACTCCCTCCTGGCAGATGTCTTTGTCACACATGTCGAGCCGAGCAAGACCACCTACCAGCAGGGAGCTGAAGAAGTCGAGAAGTATCGAGAGGAGAAATCGATTGGCATGGCGGAGAACCCACTCTTGTGGTGGAAAGAGAATGAGTACCGCTTCCCTCTGTTGGCTAGGGTGGCGAGGATTTACCTCGCCATCCTGGCTATGAGTGTGCCCTCTGAGAGGGTTTTTTCGACAGCTGGGGACATTCTGACCAGCCACAGGGCTACCCTGAACCCAGAGCATGTGGACAAGCTTCTCTTTCTGAAAAAGAACTTGTAAAGTCATGCACTGTTCTTTTCAGAAAGTGGAGACTGTCCTACTGATATGGCTGCAATGCCTAATCGTTTTCGTACAGTTCAATTTAAAAAAAAAAAAAAAACAAAAAAAAAAAACATTAAAAAGTTTCTCTTAGTAGGAGTGTAATTTTCATTTTATTTTTGGTTTGTTTGTTTGTTTGTTTTTTGTTATCCATCCAGAAAGTCTACGTCTGTAGGTTTCATTTAATGATTCAGTGGGTTTTTTCCCCATAGTATTTGTTTACCTGATTTTGTATTTAAAGTGAACACTGAATAATTAAAGTTTGTTTATAAAAAAAACGATCACTGGTGTGTTTGAGTCTGTCTTTTCTCATTTTGTTTCAACTTCTTCATGCATTCTTGTACGTACAAGTGGCCAGATTGTCATCAAATTACATGGGATCGGGGACGGCGGTATACCGTTGGAAAATATCGGTACTGGCAAAAAAATATCGCGGTATATCGCGGTACGGCCGTCTTCACGGTACACAGCTATAATACTAAGGCACCTTCATCATCGGTATAAACATAAGGACTAATAAATTCAAACTTTATGTTCCAGTCAATTGTTGGTGCTGGTGTAGGTACAAGCAAAACTACCCACTTATTACCCACATGTATTAAGTTGTAGGGCACATTATTTACAAGAGTAGGCGGAAGCGGTACAGTAACATCAAGCAGCTAACCAAGTTTAGGAATCGGTCTATCTGTTCCGTCCTTCCTGTCATCGATTACTTTCCGCTTGTACATACCAAAAGAATCAAGTTCAAAACCATACACCTCTTCTATTTCCCCCTCCTTTTCAAAATCCTGAACATCAGCCAAATCTTTCAACTCTGTTACTGGACACGCAACTGGAATAATTCTCGGCTTTGGACCACCACTCATTTTTATAAACAAAAATAAAATTATTTAACTTCCAACACAACAGTAAAAACATGCATCAGAACTGGTTTGTCATCTTGATTAGTTACAGATATACACAGTGACTCGAAGAAACTGGAACTTAATTTCTTAAACTGTGCAGGAAATCTAACAACCACACTTTCACAATAGGGTGCAGTTCCAATCGGCAAGCATCTCAACAGGGTTGAAGGTTTTCCATTGTGTACATTCTCAGTTGTGTTTAGTTCATTTGAATAAACATTAAATACTGTGTGTACTGACAAATGAACAGGATATCTTCCAGTTATTTTATCTTTTTTTTTTTGTGTTAGTAGACGTCTGTATATTGCTGTTGATGATAATGTCCAATCTTCATTTGGAAGTGTATCTAAAAAATCAAGTAACTTTCCAAGACTAATTGATAATGAATACTGTTTATCATTTTGAAATTCTAATGTAACAAGTAAGTTAGCTGGATTTAAAGTTGCTTTTATTTTAAATTTAATTTGTAGCCATTCAGCTAAAGTACAAAAGTCATAATACCCAGATCGTAAAATATCACCAATCCTTATGCCATCACCTACAGAATAACTTTTATCATCTTCTACATTAAACCACTTTACAGTGTAGAACATTTCATGGATAGCTACAGCCTTGCTACCATCACGATTATCAATCCCATTAGTTAACCACACTGGTTTGCTTGTGTCAAGATTTGTTAAGGTAATAAACATTTTTATTATCTCATAAAAAAGAATGATGGAATTTAAATCACCAACCATTACCACTACAAACGCATTTCAATTTAATGTGGATGCCAAGTACAATATTGCACCAACTTATGAACAGAAAATAATCCAGTTAAATCAGCTCGATATAGCTGTGTCTCAACAAGATTTATTTCAAGTCAAAATACCAAATCCCTTTGATCAATACCTAAACCCTCCAATTACAGACGATTTAACTGCAAGAAAATGGTCTTCAAGCCCACTACAGATGTTTCAAAACCAGCTCAACTTTGCTATACTATGCTCAACTACTGGCTGCGGTGTTTCTTTTACAGACCACTTGAATCACTCAAACAAACTGATTAAGTCTGTGTTTCGTTTCCACACGTACTACCAGCTTAGAAGAATACTGTCAAAACTGCATACCCCACTGCCCACTGAATCCAGTTTCAACAGGTATAACAACCCCATGGATATGAAAGCATTTGAATGGATTTGTAATGAATTTAACATCAGCCCCCGTGCCGGGTATGACTTTGCACAAAAACTTGATAATCACAACGGCATTGGTACATTGTATTATGCTATGAGTCACAGCCAGCGCTAGCCTCACCTATCTGGTTTGTGAGTATGAGTCACAGACAATACCCCCAAGATTACTACCCTGGTTACACTTCATTCTCATCAAAATCACAAGTCTGGTTAGGATCAATAGAACAAAAACAGTCTAATGCCTGGACCACATTTATTTTAGACAGGAGTGGCGGGTTTACTCAAGTGGGAGTCGAGCGCGTAAATGAGTCTATCAGAACATATGTGTGGTTTGTACTAGGAGCACAATCATTAACAAAATCAAACATTTTAAACAGGAATGAAAAATTTGAAGCACAAAAACAGTTTCTTGCAAACCTAGAAGATTCAATCAACTCAGTGGTAGATCTCCCATCAAGCATACAATGCTACCAAGACGTTCTCAGATATGCGAGATCGAAAGTTGACTTCGTAATTGGCATTGGGTTATACATTTTGCCGTCTGATCTTCAACTCCAAATGGGTACAATAACAAATTATAATAATGAAATAATTGTTGCAGGCGTTGGTCAGAAATTAGGCCTCAACCAGTCTGTAAACTTGGGGGCAACAACCACACATTAAAACCATTACAGACAGTAACAACCCCAGCACCCATACAGTCAGTAACACTGACACCTGACTCACCAACCCCTGGCACACATGAGTCAAAGAAAACTGCATTGGTAATAGGTCTTACTGGATTAGGGGTATTACTTCTTTATCTGTTTCATTAAATAACCCACCATTAACCCTCCTACTGTAACCAGAAAGACCCACACATTTTCTGCCATAAACCCTACTACCTTTGCTGCTGTATTGATCAGCCAACTGACACCTGTGCCTATTATACCAGGCAATGCATCCATTGCTTTCACAGCCAATTTCTTAAGCAAGTCTGATATGTGCGACAACTGTTTCTTTACCCACAATTGTAAATCTTTTGGGTCTGTTAGAGTCAGTGGGGCCGGTGGAAGAGGGGCGCTACCCCCACCACCACCACCAGAGACAGCCATTACAACAGTACTGATAATAAATCCAAGAGCAGTAATTAAACTTGCAATTGTGATACCCTGCTCTCTGAAAAGTGTTTTCAATCTCTCAGCCAAGGTTGTGTCTTCGTGAAGTATTTTCTGAATAGTTTTTCTAATCCTGTTGACCTGTGTTTTCAGTTTCTCTCTTCCAATACTAATCACTTCTAATCGCCCTGATCTTTCTATCTGCAAATAATTTAATCTGTGTTGTATTCTTTCTTTTATTTCTGTGTCAAGATTCCCATTGTCTGCTGTAGCCAGTTTTTCCTTTTCTCGTTCTATGTGTTTATCAAGCTCACCTAGTCCCTTGCCCGATCTGGGCGTTGGGGGGACTAAAAGGCAGCAGCAACAGACAGTGCTCTCCACTGAGTTCTATTTTGGGCGGTGGCCAGCAAGTCTGGCATCTCGAGTTCGGTCCATTCTTTTATGTTTGCGACCCAATTCTTTCTCTGACGACCTCGCCGGCGGCTTCCTTCGAGAGTGCCTTGGAGGATAGTCTTGGATAGGGTGTTGTGTCGGGTCACATGGCCAAACCAAGCAAGCGTGCGCCATTTCACGGTTGCCAGAAGGGGTTCATGTGGGCCCACCAGGGAAGTGGCGATGCTCCATACATATTCGTTGGTCTTGTGCTCGCGGTACGAGATGTGGAGCAACTTCCTCAGGCACTTGTTCTCAAAGGCCTGGATTTTCTTTTCTGAGTCTGCAAGCATTGTCCAAGTCTCACAGCCATAGAGTAGAATAGACACTACGAGGGACTTGTAAAGCCTGTACTTGATGGTGAAGCTGATGGAGTTGCTTTGCCAGATCCTGTCCAGTCTGGCCATTGCGGATGTTGCTGTACCTATCCTGATATGGATCTCTGCTATGCAACTATTGTCTTTGGACAAGGTGGCTCCCAAGTACTTGAAGCTATTGACCTCTTCTAGCTTCTGGCCATTCATGTGGATATTGCTGCTGCTGTCGCTTAATTGTGGTGTTGATCATCACTTTGCTTATATCCGTACTGATTTCCATGCCATAAGACCCTGCGCTACTTGAAAGTTTGTCTGTCAGGTTTTGAAGCTCACTATTGCTGCCTGCCATGAGGTCACTGTCATCTGCGAATTCCTTTGTCAACAGTATTTAAATATAAATGACCCTTGCCATCAAGTTCAAACTGATTAGGATCTATGTTGTCTGGGCGGTCACCAACATGATCATAAAACGAGTTCACTCTGCTTTCTAAAAGTTCGCGACGTAAACTGTAAGTATTTCTCATTCCAGTCATATCTGTCATATCTGTAGTATTATAATCATCTATGACATCCATTTCAAAATCTTCATGATTAAATACTCCAGCTGCCGTTGTTTTTATTAATTTAATATTTTTGATTTTTGCACAATAAAATGACATCATCTTACGGATCGAAGTTAGACCCATATAGAAAACTATGTGAGCCTCTCGATGTTAAGCGCATTAGGCAATCAATTGTCATCACAAACAATCCAAGCCCCATAGACCAAAACCAAACACTTACAGCCAAGTTTCAAAACCTAGGTCCCAGTGACGTTATTGTTCCTGGCACTGCTCGTCTTGCTTGTAATATTGAACTTTCATCAGACACAGATGTAAACAGAACACTAGTTAACAACCTAGGCAGAGCAATTATTAGAACTATTAAAATTAAACTTGAAGGACAGGAAGTGTTTAGTCTTGATGACGCTGATGTGTTCTACTGCTACAAAGATCTTTGGCTCACAAGAGAAGAACGAGAAGATCATATTTATCAAAGCATACAGTCAGATAACATTACTAAACTTAGAATCGATGCCAGTGATAAAGTAACCACAGCAGCCAAGGACGTTATATTGGCCGAAACATATGGAACCAGATTCTACATTCCACTTGAATTCGAAATACTCACAGCACATTTACCTTATTACCAAGGAGCACTGAATGACCGTCTAAGCTTTGAACTAACTGTCAATGACTACTCCAAAGTTATAAAATCAATGGATCCCAATGCAACATACAAGATCTCTAACACTTCCATGGAATACGAAATTGTCACACATACTGATCTAGCCATACTCATTCAAAATCAGTACCAGTCAAGACTGCTGATTTATTATGACCGGGTGATTAGACATAGTTTAATGCATAAAGACAAAAGCGACCCAATGTGGAACATAAACTTGAACACACCTGCCATGTCACTGAAAGGTATTCTTATGTTGTTTATTGAACCAGCGAGTCCATACAAAAGAGATTCAGACAAATTTTACAATCCAAAGATTTCACATTTGTCTTGCACAATGGAAGGTCGCCCAAACCAAGTGTATGCATCTGGAATGCAACCTTATCAGCACTACGACGAGATCACAAAATATTTTGCAGGTGGAAGACTTAGAGAAAAACCAGCAAACATGGCATGCAAAGATCTGCATCTGTATGACGTTAGGATCGGACAATACCTGACGAATAAGTATGCACTGTGGTTAGACCTGCGTAATACAGACAACGACTACCTACACGGGTCAGGTCGGACTGTTGAAAACGGCAGTGACGGAATTACAATTCAGATACAAAAAAAGGTTGAAATCGCCGGAGCAATAAATATATATTTGTAACTGATTTATGTCGCACCACTCAATATTCAAGAAAGCAGACTAAGTGGTCACATGTATTAAAATTATATTCTGTATTACAATGAACTTGATGACACTCGACCCACACTGCATCTTATTTTGCAGTGCCACAGGATGTGGTAAAACTGAATTTGTACTTAGCCTATTACAAACAAGATACATCCACCATTTTGAAAACATTGTGATATTTTGTCCTACTATCAAACACAACAAAGCTTATCATAACTGTTTATTCATTTGGACTGACAACAACATTTATTTAGTTGACCCTGAGAAAAAACTGAATGACTATCTACAATATTTTTACAAGCAATTTGAAGGGCAGTCAACCCTGCTTATAGTTGATGACTGCTCAGCAGAGAAAGACATTGTTAAGAAGAGAAACACTCTAGCAGAACTTGCCTTCAGTGGCAGACACGCAAACTTTGGGTGTCGATAATCCATTTAGACCATCAATAATACAAAAAAATAACTGTTAATATTAGGACACAAACTTTCACTGTTAATGAATATTACAGTGTCTGGTTTAGTGCAGTGTGTAATGATTTAGTGGAAGAACTAAACCAAACAAATTTGTATTTTACCAATGTTACAGGTAATAAAATGGTAATACACATACAGAGCCTGCATTAATTTTTTTTCCATTTATTATTTTGTCAGACAAATAAAAATGCCGGACAATGCTCAAAGCCCATCAAGCTCAACAAGTCAATCAGGCTTAAGAAACGTGTTTCACACAACAGACTTGCCTATATCTAATAGTAACAACATCTATGAATCGATAGAAAATCTTCTTACAGGCAGTGTAAAGATTCAGGTTGTTGCTGAAATAGAATTCAGCAGAGTAGATGGCGAAGTGATTGTGTCGTATATATCAACAAGACAACACACAATTAACACAAGAAGAAAATTGGAGAACATGTTTAGAGAAAGACTGTTGCCTGACTTCCTCAAAGCAATTGACAGCGCAAGAATGAAGGGGTCTGGTTGGCACGAAGGTCATGTGCATGAACTACAACTAAAACAGTCAAGATATCATATAGAAATGGTTACCACTGCCAACAGAGGTTGCAAACAAAAAGGCTGGTGTGTGCTTGCTAAACTACACTTTGTAAAAACAAATCAAATTTGTAAGCGAACTCAACTTTAGTGGTATAGATTTCCCTGTTAAGTTAAAAGACATAGACTTGTTTGAAGAACTAAATCCTGGCATATCTGTGAATGTGTTTGTATGGGCTAATGACTCTGATAACAAGTTACAACCAATTAGAGTATCACCACTTGCCCCAATCTACAGACAGTCATAATAACTTGCTATTAAAAACAGATCCTAAGACATACAAACTACCAATTTTTTTTCACAATCTCAAAGGATATGATTCACACATTATCATGCGTGTTGTAGATGAATCTTACAAAAACATTAGTTGTATTGCACAGACAACTGAAAAGTACTTGACTTTTAGGCTAGACAACAAATTAGCATTTTATGACTCTATGCAACATTTGTCTTTAGGTCTTGCTAGTCTAGCAGAAGGTCTGTCTTCTTTTCCAAAAACAAGTAAATATTTTGAGCCAGACTTGATTAAGAAAGGTGTGTATCCGTATGAGTACATCAGTGAGTGGGTTATGTTTAAGGAAAGGAGACTGCCTCCAAAAGAGAAATTTTACTCTACACTAAATGGTAAAGGTATTTCTGACTATGAATACCAACATGTTCTTGATGCATGGGATAAAACTAGGGTGTGAAACGATTGGTGACTACCATGACCAATACTTGAAAGCTGATGTTTGCTTGCTAGCAGACGTATTTGAAAGTTACCGTGAAAAGGGTTTGTTGCACTACAGTCTTGATCCGGCTTGCTACATAACTAGTCCTGGCATGACATGGGATGCATTTTTAAAATCCAGTAAGATATCTATAGACTTGTTGTCTGATCGTACTATGGGTGAAATGGTGGAACGCGGATTGAGAGGTGGAATTAGCATGGCATCAAATAATTATGCTAAAGCCAACAATAAATATCTTGTCGACTTTGACTCCTCAAGGTCATTTAATTATATCCTGTACAAGGATGCATGTAACTTGTATGGGTTCGTGATGACCGAATTATTGCCCTTGAAAAACTTTTGTCTGTATGATTTGTCACAGTACGACATAACACAGTCAGGGTTAACAAACTATATTATGAATCATAATAATAAAATAATAATGCATAGCATTTATATGGCGCATTTCTCATATTTATAATATAACTCAATGCGCATAATGTAGCCGCGAACTGAACCCAACAAGCACGCTCACGTGGATCACACGCATTCACTCACACACTGTACGTAAACACAGAACTTTCACGTGGTGCTAAGGGCAAGCTCAGAGAGAGGAAGATGGAGAATACAACAGATTTTTTTGACGACGTCAATTTTTCATTGTTTTTGATCACAAATCGCTCATCTAATGACACACCCCGTTTTTTTAGGTTTCTCCTTATTTTTTTCAGTAAAATAAAGGTTTCCAAAATCAATGACATTTAAAATTAATATTTTTTATTATAAAATGAATCAAGACGAATTACTTCTTCTAAATGATATCAACGCTGTAGAAAACAAAGATTTAGACTCTAAGAAACAGCGTCTTTTGTCTGTGATTGTCTCAGGCAAGTCAAAGGCTTATCTCGGAAAACAATACATGACAGAGGATATTGAATCTCTCACCGCTGACGAACTATTAAAACTTCATTCAAAATATGAAAACCACATTGCCTCACTAATGACTCGTGATTTGAGTCGATCTCTTGTATGCCTATACACAAAAGCAGTGAGTCACTTTCTACCTGTGGATAGTGACAGTCTTTCACACGACCTTGAAAGCAATCCTATTGTTTCAAGTTCAATTGGCAAATTAGCATGTGTCATGTTTTACAAGTTCGGAAATTACCTTGCTCCTGTCGTAGCCCTTCTTGTTACCGGGAGTCATATTGATTTTTCAAAAATAAATTTTCTAGAGAAAGAAAAAGAAGGATCAAATGGACGAGAACAAGATGACTACACAACTGAACCCGGACCCTATTTTGACACAGGTTCAAACTGTGACTAAGGCTAAAAGTCCAGGCCGCGTTGATGCAGGAAAAAGATTAGCCGAATGGAACAGGCAAAAAAAATTACAGCTTCAAACACAAACAGAAAAGTCTCATGTGACTGACCAGGCATCAACACCTTCACTACCATCAAGACCAACACCGACAGGACACCCACATCAAAGTGAGAGACAAACAACCCAGTCTAACCCTGACCCCGAACCTCAATCAACAAAATATATAATTGTCGGATTTGTTGTCGGATTTGGTTACGTAGGGTATCAATTATACAAAAAATACAAACCACAGACTCGTACAGTGACCAGAAAATCAGACACTCCAAAAACAAAACCAGAAGTCGCCACATTACCAGTAACATCCAAAGCCGTTGACCCATTTTATATGCAGTAAATAAAAATATTATTTTAATTTTTCTTGCCTTAGAAAATGAATGACTCAAAGAACATGATGAACCTTGTGTATCACTCTGCCGTAATCAGTGGATTAGCAGTAGCTTATTCTATGCTGGGGAAAAGTCTACTCAAAATGAAATCAGCAGACTTGAGTAGACTTGATTTCGAAGACAGTGCTAAGCTAATTGTAGTTGTCACAGCGTCGATTGCGACAAAAGATTTTCTTGTCAAGCAGGGAATTATTCCAGAAAATGTTTCTATGTAAATAAAAATAATATGGCGACGATAGCTATTATGATTGGTGGGGCAGTTGTTAACGCATTGGCTTTCAGTGGCTCTAATTATCTCTTTTCAAAAATGGGTAGAGAAGAATCAGCAGAAGAAATGAAACGTCACAATGAGGCAACAGAGAAACTCGCTCAAGCTCAACAAGAATATGAAAAGAATAGAATTGAAAAACTTGATTTCATCAATGAAAAACTCAGGCTTGAAGGCCACGCACAACATACGTTTTCAAATACAGACGAAGCAATCAGGGAATATTTTCTTGTCACAGGTGAAGACATGTCTATCCCGAAACCGAAACTAAGTGACTATTACAAACCAAGCACACAACAAAGAAACGGGGAGATAATCTTTGTTCTAGTGGGAATGACATTTGTTTATTTTACAGGAGTTTTCATTGCTAGAAAAAATGGCAGCCGAAAATAAACTATCGAAAATATATTACTCTCCATCAGGCTATTGGAAAGGAGCAACAGCTATTCAGAAATTACATGCCGCTGTGGGTGGAGATATAACACTCAATCAAGTCAAGCAATGGTTACAGAGACAGGCAATTTGGCAGATATATCTCCCTGCTCCAAGAAAGATATCTAGACCTCATTTTGAGAACGCAACACCAAATGACACACACCAAATGGACCTCCTGTTCTTACCACATGACACAATAAGAAAGAAACGATACAAGTATGCATTAACTGTCGTAGACATTGCTTCAAGGTATAAAGACGCTGAACCCATATCTGACAAAACAGCCAGTACAGTTGCTACTGCTTTATCAAAAATATATAGTCGAGGCCCCTTAAGATACCCCAGACTTGTACAAGTTGATGATGGATCTGAATTTAAGGGCGCAGTTAATCAGTTATTTGCTAAGCATGGCGTACTGGTCAGACGAGGCATTCCAGGTGTGCACAGATCACAGGCAATTGTAGAGAACTTTAACAAACAGTTATCAGAAAGACTTTTCAGTTACCAGTATTCTAAGGAACTCATGCATGACACCCAGAACACTGAGTGGGTTAAGAGATTACCACATGTGATAAAAGCAATGAATAATGAAGGCCACCCTAAACCCGCTGATGCTATTAAATTGAAAACAATTACAGAGCCAAAAACAATGTCAACCCCACCTCCAGACACAAGCTTGTTTACTAAACAGGTGAGATATTTATATCAGCCAGGGGAGGCTGAGAACGACGACAGACGCAGGGCAAGAGACCCCATCTGGTCAACGTCTGTACACAATATAAAAAAAATAATTCCCGGCGCAGACGCAACAATATATTACCTGTACGACCCTGCACCCCAGAGGGCATTTGTCAGAGAAGAATTACAGATTATTCCCCCAGACACCGTTACTCATTTCAGTAACTAAGTCGTCAATTAATTCATCAACCAGTTCATCACAAATATCTTCAGATAACTTGAGTCTGTAATGACCTGGTGCATAAGCTTTCTCTTTACTATGAAACACTCGTTTTGTGTCCCCAACTGCAAGTGACTTTTTGTGCGTTTGAATTATTTCAAGATTGTGTTTGTTTGATCTCAGTGACTTGTTTGGATAATCAGGCATTAGTGCACCATCTAACACTTGCTTGTAATGTTCATGACGAATGTCTTTATTTTTTATCGCTGTTTTTTTTATTCCTTTGGCTTTTGACTGACTACCTTTCTGGTGCAGTATAGAATACATTTTGGATCTCAGTCCAACATACTCAACTATAGGCACACCATTCAGTTCATCCTTAAACTTACCAGGCACTTTCTTGTTTTGTGTGCTAAACAGCGGGTGATCTTTAGGGTAGTCAGACGTGTCATACATGTGTAACTCTGTTTTCTTGTCTTCGTAAAAGTCTTCAGTAGGCACGTCTATTATCATAGAGTCAGTGTCAGTGTATAACAATCGACACTCAGGATATTTTGGTTTGAAGTAATCATAATAAAATTCAAGCATCAACAGTTTTGACAACTCAAGAATTGCCATACCAATGAATACTGGCTTGTCCAGTTTAACAATCTTTTTTTTGAGTGACACAGCATACAATGATGAATGAAATTCTTTGTACCCTGTGTACTGTGGCTTACCTGTAAGTTTAATTGCACCCGATTCAGTTGTGACCAGTCTCACATCTTTGCGGTGATGAGGATTTTCCATTGTCTTGCCAAAACAGGCATTGTTCATAAGCTTAAAGAAGTCTTTGTCAAATGCAGTGTTGCCGTCTCTGGCACGAAGGGTTGTGTTCTTCATTATGTAATCTTTCATGAAAGCACTCTGATCAAATTGAATTCCTCTGTGAACTTTCTTTAGTACTAACCCATGTCTGATGTAAAACTGTAACAAGCGGTAGTGACAAACATAATTGAATTTGTCATTTAGATTTGGTACAAGTTTAGTGTCTTCTTTTTTCCCTGTCATACTCATTTTCTCAACAGCCAACGGATAATCATTGTGGTAATCATGTAGATGGTGTGGGTACTCCAGGTCTACTTCAAAGATCCAACCCTTTGGATCGTTTCGATCAAGATTCATAATATTGTTTGTTAACCCTGACTCTGTTACATCATACTGTGACAAATCATGCAGACAAAAGTTTTTCAAGGGCAATAATTCACACATTGCCCAGCCATACAAGTTATTAGCGTCAAGGTACGTAATGAATGACCTTGACCCCGGGCTTGAGGGGTCAAAACCCTGGTCAAGGTCACCATGGGCGTCCATATATTTATTGTTGGCCCTGGCGTAATTGTTCGATGCAATACTAATGCCTCCCCCAAATCCACGTTCCACCATTTCACCCATCGTACGATCAGACAACAGGTCAATAAATATCTTACTGGATTTCAAAAATGCATCCCATGTCATGCCAGGACTAGTGATGTAACAGGCTGGGTCAAGTCTGTAGTGCAACAAACCCTTTTCACGATAACTTTCAAATACATCTGCTAGCAAGCAAACGTCAGCTTTCAAGTACTGATCGTGGTAGTCACCAATAGTCTGACACCCTAACTTCCCCCACGCATCAAGTGCATGCTGGTATTCAGAGTCAGAAATACCTTTACCAGTTAGTGTGGAATAAAATTTCTCTTTTGGTGGCAGTCTTGTTTCCTCAAACACAACCCAGTGATCAATGTACTCATATGGATACACACCTTTCTTAATCAAGTCTGGTTCAAAATATTTACTCGTTATTGGATACTCAGTCAGTCCTTCTGCCAGACTAGCAAGACCTAAAGACAAATGTTGCATGGAGTCATAAAATGCTAATTTGTCTAACCTAAAAGTCAAGTATTTCTCAGTTGTCTGGGCAATACAACTTATGTTTTTGTACGACTCATCTACAGCCTGCATGATAATGTGTGAATCATATCCTTTAAGATTGTGGAAAAAGATTGGTAACTTGTATGTCTTAGGATCTATTTTTAATAACAAGTTACAATTGTTATGTGCAGCGCCTCTGTAACGCCCAGTTATGTGGTTGTGGTCACGAACTTTATCACATCCTAAAGGCTGTTCACAAATCCAACACGTCTCAGCTGTATCAAATTTCAGTTTGTCTTCTTCTGTCATCACCAAAGGCATCTGACATGTTGTGAGATACTGTACTACCTGACTATACAGATGTCTCATTTCTGTTAAAAACAGACAAGATGCATTTTCACCCCTGTAGATAACAGGTTCTGAATGAAGACCGTCTGACCTAACAATAATGTATCCAAAAGAACACACCACTTGGTCACTCAGTTTTATAGTCTTTGGTAATGTCTCTGGAACATGACCTTCATACGGAACAACCAGTGATTCAAAATCTGCATACACTACAAACGGCAGCTTTTGTTGATTCCCATAGTTTTTAAAATACACTTGACTACCAGGTTCTGGATACTTAAGTACAGTTTGTATGTCATCAGCTGACCTACAATGCAGGACGTGTTTATGTGCCACTGCAATAGAAGAAAATCTTTGTAAACATCTCTTACACACTTCCTGTTTACCATTATGTTTTGATACATGATTATGAATTAGTCGTGACATACTCCTGATAATTGTGTAGTGGAAGTTATCACCAGAGCTTATTAGTAACATGTCAACATGCCTATCTTCTGACTTTCCATAGGTTGGGGCAATTGGTGATACTCTAATTGGTTGTAACTTGTCAACAGACTCATTATCCCACACATACACATTTACAGATATACCAGGATTTAGTTTTTCAAACAAGTCTATGTCTTCTATTTTAACAGGGAACTCAATGCCACTGAAGTTGAGTTCATTTACAAATTTAGTGTAGTTAGATGCACGTTCAGGTTTTGATTTTATAAAGTGTAGTTTAGCAAGCACACACCACATGAAACAATAGTTGTCATTGTTCTGTATGTTGACGACAGCCTTTTTGTTTACTACTTCTGTTGGCAGTGGTATCCATGCTTTACCTAGTATAGGATGATACCTAGACTGCTTTAGTTGCAGTTCATGTACATGTCCTTCGTGCCAACCAGATCCTTTCATTTTTGCACTGTCAATTGCCTGTAGAAAGTCTGGTAATAGTCTGTCTCTAAACACGTTCTCTAATTCTCTTCTTGTGTTAACTGTGTGTTGTCTTGTTGATATATATGATACAATCACTTCACCGTCCACCCTAGTGAATTCGATTTTCGCAACAATCTGAATCTTAACACTGCCTGTGATAAGATTTTGCTGTATGACAGAAAAAGAGTTTTCTATTGATTCATAAACATTATTAGTATTGGATATAGGTAAGTTTGTTGTGTGAAACACGTTTCTTAAGCTTGATGAGCCAGGGTTTGATGGGCCAGGGCTTTGAGCATTGTCCGTCATTTTTATTTGTCCGACAAAATAATAAAATAAAAAATATTAACGTTAACTCTGCTGGCTCACCTTGTGTAATACCACTTTATTAACTGTAACACTGTCAATATAAACATTTAGTTTGCGTAGTTGTTTAAATATGCTATAACAAACTTCCCCTAACCAACCATAGTTGGTATCATCAACTTTAAAAGTAGGTGTCTTTAAATCAACTGTCATGTGCTCCACATTTGGATGCTCATCGACATAAACCAAAGTCACACTATATGAAACATATATTTCTGATGGTGCTGAAAGGCTTATGTAAGTCTGTTTGGGTGATATTAAATCAGTAAAGTGCATAACATCTTTGAAAAGGTGTGTGAGATCAAGCACCTGTATGATTTGTCCGTCTGTCATTTTTATTGGACAAACAAAAGAATAAATTAATTTACATCAATTTACTAACCCATACCCTGTGGGCTGATCTGTCTTTAAAATGAGCTTTAGATGCTTAGTTGATTTCAGTTTATTTTTTACATCATCTCGTTCATGCTTATTTGGGATGACATCATTTTCTCTGAGACAGTCTTCAAAGCTGTCACGATCCTTGCAGTAAAACAAACAGATAAACTTTAACTGTTCTCGAAAATCTTTCAGTACAGCATTATATTTCTGAGTGAGAATCCATACACTTACATTTGCATGTCTGCCACTGAAAGCAAGTTCTGCTAGAGTGTTTCTCTTCTTGACAATGTCTTTCTCTGCAGAACAGTCATCAACTATGAACAACGTTGGCTGTCATTCAAATTGCTTGTAAAAATATTGTAGGTAGTCATTCAGTTTTTTCTCAGGGTCGACTAAGTATATGTTGTTGTCAGTCCAAATGAATAAACGGTTGTGATAAGCTTTGTTGTGTTTGATAGTAGGACAAAATATGACAATGTTTTCAAAGTGGTGTATGTATCTTGTTTGTAATAGGTTAAGTACAAATTCAGTTTTCCCACACCCTGTGGCACCACAAAACAATCCACAGTGTGGGTCAAGGGTCATCAAGCTCAGGTTCATTTTAATACACAATATAATTTTAATATATGTGTCCACTCAGTCTGCTTTCTGCAATATTGAGTTGTGCGTCATATATCAGGTACAAATATATGTTTATGGCTGCAGCAGTTTCAACCTTCTTTTGTATCTGAATTGTTATTCCATCACTACCATTCTCGACAGTTCGTCCTGACCCATGAAGATAATCGTCATCTGTACTACGCAGGTCTAGCCACAGTGCATACTTGTTTGTCAGGTATTGTCCGATCCTAACATCATACAGATGTAGATCTTTGCACGCAATGTTTGCAGGTTTATCTCTAATCCTTCCTCCCGCAAAATACTTTGTGGTTTCGTCATAGTGTTGATAAGGCAGCATTCCTGAAGCGTACACTTGATTAGGACGGCCTTCAATTGTGCAGGACAAATGTGTAATCTTAGGATTGTAGAATTTTTCTGAATCCCTTTTGTATGGACTCACTGGTTCAACAAACAACATAAGAATACCTTTCAGTGACCTGGCAGGCGTGTTCAAGTTTATGTTCCACATTGGGTCACTCTTGTCTTTGGGTATTAAACTATGTCTAATCACCCTGTCATAATAAATTGGCAGTCTTGACTGATACTGATTTTGAATGAGTCTGGCTAGATCAGTGTGTGTAACAATTTCATATTCCAAGGAAATGTTAGAGATCTTATATGTTGCATCTGTGGCAGATGATTTTATAACTTTGGAGTAGTCATTGAAAGTTAGTTCAAAGCTCAGACGGTCATTCAGTGCCCCTTGATAATAAGGCAAATGAGCTGTTAGGATTTCAAACTCAAGTGGAATGTAGAATCTGGTTCCATATGTTTCTGCTATAATAACTTCCTTTGGTACCCCAGTAGTTGTTTTGTCTCCAGCATTGATTCGAAGTTTACCAACATTATCAGACTGTATGCCTTGGTAAATACGGTCTTCTCGTTCTTCTCTTGTGAGCCAAAGATCTTTGTAACAGTAGAACACATCTGAGTCATCAAGACTAAACACTTCCTGTCCTTCAAGTTTTACTTTAATAGTCCTAACAATTGCTCTGCCAAGATTGTCAACCAGTGTTTTGTTTACATCTGCGTCTGATGATAGTTCAATATTAAATGCTAGGCGTGCAGTGCCAGGAACAATAACGTCACTGGGGCCTAGGTTTGGAAACTTGACTGTAAGTGTTTGGTTCTGGTCTATGGTACTTGGATTGTTCGTGATGACGATTGATTGTCTTATGCCCTTAACACCCAGAGGCTCACGTAGTTTTCTGTATGGGTCTAACTTTGATCCGTAAGACTGTGTCATTTTTATTATGCACAATAAAAAATAATAAATTAATAAAACAATGGCAGCGGGAGGATTTAATCATGAAGATTTTGAAATGGATGACATGAATAATTTTGGTAATACAAGAGATATGGCAGATATGGCAGATATGACTGGTACAAGAAATATTTACAGTTTACGTCATGAACTTTTAGAAACCAAAGTGAACTCATTTTATGATCATGTTGGTGGCCGCCCAGACAACGTAGACCCTAATCAGTTTGAACTTGATGGCAAGGGTCATTTATATTTAAATACTGTTGACAAAGGAAAAGTACTATTGACTAACAAAAAAGACCCTAGTAGGTTTAGGGCTTTAAGTACAATAAAAAATGAAGGTGGTGTTGGTGCCTTGCGTCAACTTGGAATTGGAGGGTCTCCTGTCACGCCAAGACTGGCTAGTGTTCTTCATGACACACAAACAAAGTTGCCAACAGGGCAACAAATTGAAATGGCACCAGTAACAAGCCTACCAGAAATAGCAAACACTGTGATACAAGAAACCTCATTTACTGAAGGACAATTAAATGATGCTATGAAAACAATAGAAGACCCACCTTTGTCAATGAGAGAGATTATGGGTTTGGATAAATCATTGCAGACAATAAGAGGTGAGATGGTTAATAATCTTGCCAAACTGGGAGAGCTTGATAAACACATAGAACGTGAAAAAGAAAAACTGGCTACCGCAGACAATGGGAATCTTGACACAGAAATAAAAGAAAGAATTCAACACAGATTAAATGATTTGCAGATAGAAAGATCAGGTCGGTTAGAAACAATTAGTATTGGAAGACAAAAACTGAAATCACAGGTCAACAGAATTAGAGAAACTATTCAGAAAATACTTCACGAAGACACTACTCTGGCTGAGAGACTTAAAACACTTTTCAGAGAACAGGGTATCACAATTGCTAGTTTAATTACAGCTCTTGGATTTATTATCAGTACTGCTGTGTTGGCTGTCTCCGGTAGTGGTGGGGGTGCAGCCCCGGCCCCAGCACCACCAACCCCTGGCCCCCCGGCTCCAACAGACCCAAAAGATTTACAGACGTGGGTAAAGAAACAACTGTCTCACATATCAGACTTGCTTAAAAAATTGGCTGTGAAAGCAGTGGATGCTTTGCCTGGCATAATTGGCACTGTTGTCAGTTGGTTGATTAGTACTGCAGCGAAGGCAGTAGGGTTTATGGCAGAGCATGTGTGGGTCTTTTTGGTTACAGTAGGAGGGTTGATGGTGGGTTATTTAATGAAACAGATAAAGAAGTAAAACCCCTAATCCTGTTAGACCTATTACCAATGCAGTTCTTTCCGACTCATGTATGTCAGGGGTTGGTGTTAGATCCGGGGTTGATTGTATGAGTGCCGGTGTTGGGGCCAGTGCTGGGGCCGGGGCCGGGGGTGTTACCATCTGTAATAATTTTAACGACTGTACATGTGTGGTTGTGGCACCCAAGTTTACAGATTGATTGAGACCGAGTTTTCGACCAACACCTGCAACAACTATTTCATTATTATAATTTGTTATTGTACCCATTTGGAGTTGAAGGTCAGATGGTAACATGTATAACCCGATGCCAACTACAAAGTCAACTTTTGATCTGGCATATCTGAGTACGTCTTGATAGCGTTGTATGCTTGATGGGAGATCGACTGTTGAATTAATTGAATCTTCCAGGTTTGCGAGAAATTGTTTTTGAGATTCAAATTTACCACTTCCATTCAAAATGTTTGATTTTGTTAGTGATTGTGCACCTAGTAAACACCAGACATATGTTCTGATAGACTCATTGACGCGCTTGACTCCTGCTTGAGTAAACCCGTCAGATTTGTCTAAAATAAATGTGGTCCACGCATTAGTCTGCTTCTGCTCTATTGATCCTAACCAGACTTCAGATTTAGATGAGAATGAAGTGTACCCAGGGTAGTAATCTTGAGGGTATTGTCTGTGACTCATAGCATAATACAATGTGCCCATGCCGTGGTGATCATCAAGTTTTTGTGTGAAGTCATACTTGGTGCCAGGGTTAATGTTAAATTCATTACAGATGCGTTCAAATGCTTTCATATCCATGGGGTTGTTAAACCTGTTGAAACTGGATTCAGTGGGCAGTGGTGTATGAAGTTCTGACAGTATACGTCTAAGCTGGTAATAAACATGGAAACGATACACAGACCTAATCAGTTTGTTTGAGTGATTCAAGTGGTCTGTAAAAGAAACACCACAGCCTGTAGTTGAACATAGTATGGCAAAGTTGAGTTGATTTTGAAACATCTGTAGTGGACTTGAAGACCACTTTCTTGCAGTAGAGTCATCTGTTATTGGAGGGTTTAGGTAATGGTCAAATGGATTTGGTACTTTGACTTGAAATAGATCTTGTTCGCTTACAGCAATATCAAGCTGGTTTAGTTGAATTATTTTCTGTTCATAAGTAGGTGCAACATTGTATTTAGCATCCACATTAAATTGAAATGCGTTTGTTGTGGTAATGGTTGGTGATTTAAATTCCATCCTTTTTTATATGAGATAATAAAAATGTTTATTACCTTAACAAATCTTGACACTAGCAAACCAGTGTGGTTAACTAATGGGATTGATAATCGTGATGGTAGCAAGGCTGTAGCTATCCATGAAATGTTCTACACAGTAAAATGGTTTAATGTAACAGATGATATATATAATAAAGTAATTTTTGATGGTAAGACTGAAGCTTTACCACCTGGGTATTATGACTTTTGTACTATAGCTGAATGGTTTCAAAGTAAATTTAAAATTAAAGCAACTTTAAATCCAGCTAACCTACTTGTTACATTAGAATTTCTAACACAAAATTGGTTAAGGATCTCAGATAAATTTGCATATTTACTTGGATTTTATATTGACGAAGATTGGTATAGATCAGATAATTTAGATGAAGCTATGTCTGGTATTATAACAATGAAGATTAAAAAACTTAAAATAACTGGAAAACGTCCTGTCAATTTGTCAGTAGACACAGTGCTAAATGTTTATTTGAAAGAACTAAACACATCTGAGAATGTTCACAATGGAAAGCCTTCAACTTTGTTGAGATGCTTACCTACTGGAACTGCTCCATATTGTGAAAGTGTAGTTGTTAGATTTCCTAATTTGCAGTTTAAGAAATTAGGTTCTAGTTTCTTTGAGTCACTGAGTATATCTGTAACTAATCAGGATGACAAACCAGTTCTTATGCATGATTTTAGTGTTGTGTTGGAAATTAAATAATTTTATTTTTGTTTATAAAAAATGAGTGGTGGTCCAAAGTCGAGAATCATACCAGTTGCATGTCCAGTAACAGAATTGAAAGATTTGGCAGACGTCCAGGATTTTGAGAAGGAGGGGGATGTTGGAGAAATATATGGTTTTGAACTTGATTCAAATGGCATGTACAAGAGGAAAGTAATTGTCGACATGAAAGACGGTGAAAAACAGATTCCTAAACTTGGTCAGCTGCGTGATGTTACTGTACCTACTCCACCTGTAAATAATGCGCCTTACAACTTAATACATGTGGGTAGTAAGTGGGTTGTTTCACCTGTACCTGTTCCACCACCCACAATTGACTGGGACATAAAGTTGGAATTTATTAGTCCTTATGTATACACTGATGATGAAGGCGCCTTAGTGTTTAGGAAGGTTGTTAATTCTGGGCTGCTTATTGTAAGGCTTGTTCCAAGTTTTGCCCCAGACAACAATAGCAGAGAAAAACTGAAAGTTGAAAATTATGAGAGACGGCGGTATCTTCTTACAGCTAGAAAGGGTAGATCAGATACTTCTGTTGTGTTTATGCCAGCAAGCTTAGTCGTGGCTAGAGAAGCGACAATAGTATTTGAAATTATCATGAAATCAGTAACTACTGCTAAAGAGGCTCAAATTGCACAGGGAATTAAACTTACATGGGACGAAACAGTAACAGAATCATCAAAGGTCTTTATTGCCATTACAAAAAATAATGATGTTATTAATGTTTCGAGCAGTGTTCCAGCTGTCAAGGTGGTGGTCGACAAAACAACTTTTGTTCGTCTAACTTACATAAACCTTGAACACATTGATCTTGTTGCATTTTATTATGCCAGCAAATTGTATACTTTTGAAGAGTTGCAAAATGTAATTGCTGATTAAATTAAAAAAAATATTTGTGAATAAAAAAATGGTAAACTTCTATCCGCAACTACCGACGCTTGAGCCGACTGAAACAAATGTGATGACTAAAACAACACTTGCACCTGATCCACATATGCCAATTGCTTCAGATAAAACATTACAGGCAGATGCATTCAGATTAAATAATATTACAGAAGCTTTGAAATATTTGGAGAGTGAGGAGGCGAAATATTCACGGTGCAAAAGGAGGTATAAGTCAGTATTTAATTCTGTTCAAAACACTTCTATGGCTATTGGCACAGTTTCAGCTTCATGTTCTGTAGGGGGTATTGTTCTGTTCGCCACAGGAATCGGGAGTTTGGCTGGAATAGCAGTTGAGGGTGTTAGCGTTGCTACATGCCTGGCTTGTTTTGGTTTGGAAGCCTTGAACAAGAGGTTTCACACAAAATTACAGAAACATGAAGCATTGAGTACACTTGCTGGTGCAAAGCTGAGCAGTATGAAACTTATTATCAGTAAGGCATTGAATGATAATTTTATTGATGACGAAGAATTTAAGAGAGTCCAGGATGATTTAAATAATTACAAGAAACAAAAATCTGAAATACAGAATAAAATGCGTAGTCAGACTCCTGTGAATGTTGAAGAACTGAAGGCTAGTTTTTTAGAGATGGGGAAACAGATCGGTGTTCAGGAAACCACAGAAAAACTACACAATCTTTTAAACAAATAAAAATAAGATTTGGTAATCGTTTATTAATGACATACACTTCACAGAAAAATGACATGCCACCTAACTATTTAACCCCATCAGCACCACCACCACCACCTGACTATTACTAAAAAAAAGTTTTTTCATTGTCCTTGTATCTTGACAAATCTGTCCGAGTAAGTTGTGACTTAAGTTGTGACTTGAGTCAAGAACTTACATTTTGTTGTGTTTAAGTTCTTATAAGTTCTTGACTTAAGTCACTTAATAACTAATTATAGGTTCTTAAAAGGTTACCTGTAAAGTTATTTGTCAGTTATAAGTGACTTTGGAAATTTGTTATCAAGTATCTGTAGGTAACTTAAATAATTTGTTATCAAGTGCATATAGCAATGGTTTTTTTTTGTTTGTTTGTTTGTGTGTGTGTGTGTGTGTGTGTGTATATATGAATATGTGGACATTGACTAAAAAAAAAAAAAAAAATGGTATAAATGGTATTGGAATGTATTTTTTTCTATCTCTAATAACTAATTAATATGCACACGTATAGGCAAACAAAAACACAGGCACACACACACAGACAGATAGACATGCACACATACATACTCAAAAACATGCACTCACACACACACACATACACGCCTACATACGCAAAAACATGCACTCACATATAAACACATGCACACACGCACGCATACACACACACATGCACTCACACACACATACACGTACGCACTCACACACGCATGCACAAAAAATACACACACTATGGGTTGCAACCATACAAACTGGGGACGTCCCCCGTTTACTGAAAGTCCCCAGTTGTGGGTGTATAACCCATGTGTGTCCCCGGTTTACGGGATTTGAATACTCACACACACACACACACACACACACACACACACACACACACACACACACATTACAGGCAGGCGCATTCCGACACGCATAATCACACACACACACGCACACGCACGCACGCACGCACTCACGCATACCTATAAACACACACACGCACGCACGCACGCACACGCACTCACGCACGCACGCACACGCACGCACGCACTCACACATACATACATACGCACGCATTCACACAGACGAACACACGCATACACACACACAAACACTCACACGCATACACACACACAAACACTCACACGCATACACACAGACAGACATACACGCACACTTACACACGCACTCACTCACAGACAGACACAAAATCTTTATTCAGAATGCACGAATATTGTAGACTCCGGTCCACAGAAAACTTCACCGCAGTATTTCAGTTGTATGCACCGCGACTGTATATCGGCACTGCGCACTTCGCCCCGTTACTAAGACCCTGTGACGTAGTACGATAGATACCGGTTCGACAGTGTCGAACTCGTTTCTATCGTACTACGTCACTTGTTTACGCCGTTACTAAGACCCTGTGACGTAGTACGATAGATACCGGTTCGACACTGTCGAACTCGTTTCTATCGTACTACGTCACTTGTTTACGCTGGTTACCACGATCGCATGAGATTACACAGTTTCTCTAAGGTCCTTGTAAACAGAGTCATTTAACTCTGTGTTCCATCTATCATTTCTTAGTTGTCTACGACATGAAAATGATAACAAATGACTCCTTTTTAAGAGGCTCAATATTCTGTTAACTCCGTGCGGTCCAACGCTGTTGCGGATTACACAGCTTAGTCTACAGCCTTCACATAACGGCGAAACAAAATCGATATGCCTATTTTCCGCGACACAGCATAGTTACCTGTAATAGCGTGTGGTTGGCCACTGGTTTAAGATAGCTCAATGGTGGTGTAAACAATTTACATTAGGCTGCACTAACTTCGTAATAACACGCTGACACTGAGTGACTCTACAAAATTAAAGGCTTGTCAGAACCGGGTTTCTACGCAGTTGTTTTTAAAAGGTCTAACGCTACATTGCCTAGCTAAATTAAACAACTGGCAAAAATAACCGGAGGCTGTCATATTGAATAGAGTCCGCCATGCCTTTTCGTACGGTACCACCAAGAAACTGTAAAACATCGGTCTTTTACTCACAGTTGTGTTTAAAGTAGAACGCAATACCGCTAAAGCCGGTCGTACTCACTCGGCTAGCTACGATTTGTCAGTACTGAAGTTTTTCTTTTAGTCTCGGCGCACTGCGGCAACCGCAAGGCCTTTTCTTCTTTCTATATATCACAAATTAAACACGCAAACTATCGACAAACTATTCGTCAGTGTCCTGTATACAGTCACTATGTATTTTGTAACCTACGCTAGTCAGCGTTGACTCGGCACAAATTACAGTAAAAATGTCAGAAACGGCGAAACTTACCAATCTCAAAGTAGTATATTTTTACAAGATTTAGTGCTATCACCGGTTAAGAATTCTGCCACGTTTTGAAACACGTCTGTCTCGCTCCACACACAAGGTAGAAAAGACCGACCGGTTGTATGTTTGGCCTTGTTGTCCTAAGTGACAGGCGTCACTAGTGAGCGGTGTGCGCGCACAGTCAGTGGCGGGGCGTGAACAAACCGTGTCGCGCGTTTAGTACTAAGGGAAGTAATTGTGGCTGTGTGTGTGTAAGTGTGTGCTGTTAGCTCCCTGTAAGTGAGCGCGTATGTGACAGCGCCCCCGATCGTCTATCTGAAATACCCGTAATTGACTAAGTAATCAATAAAATACGCGTTGCAAATGAACACACTTACATAACCGATGGATTAATTAGCTCAGGTGTTAATTTTGCTTTAGTCATGAATGTCATTGATTTTGGAAACCTTTATTTTACTGAAAAAAATAAGGAGAAACCTAAAAAAACGGGGTGTGTCATTAGATCAGCGATTTGTGATCAAAAACAATGAAAAATTGACGTCGTCAAAAAAATCTGTTGTATTCTCCATCTTCCTCTCTCTAGCTCAAGCGAGCTACACGGTATTTGGAAATCGTTCTGTATTTGAAATTTTATTAAGTTGGCTGAAACTGATACCAAAGTGGAGGGGGAGGAAGAGCCGGAGTACCCGGAGAAAGAACCCCCGACGATCCGCCCGAATTAACGGTGACACTTACTAGAGGAGAAAAACTTCCGACGCCGGAACCCGGAATCGAACCTCGCACCTTTAGCATTGGTGGCAGGCGCCTTAACCACTGCGCCACGGACCGCCCCATGACCGGAATGATGCGAAGGGTTGGATCTTTGAAGTCGATTTAGAGTACCCACATCATCTACATGATTACCACAATGATTATTCCTTAGCTTTTCAGAAAATGAGTTTGACGGGGGGGGGGGGGGGGGGGGGGGGGGGGGGGGGGAGGGGGGGAGGGGGGGGAGAGGGGGGGGGAGGGGGGGGGGGGGAAGAAGACACTAAACTTGTGCCGAATTTAAATGACAAATTCAATTACGTTTGTCACTATCACTTACTGCAGTTTTACATCAGACATGGATTAGTACTAAAGAAAGTTCACAAAGGCATTCAATTTGATCAAAGTGCTTTCATGAAAGATTACATAATAAAGAACACAACATTGCATGCGAGAGATGGCAACACTGCATTTGACAAAGACTTCTTTAAGCTTATGAACAATGCCTGTTTTGGCAAGATGATGGAAAATCCTCATCACCACATAGATGTGGGACTGGTCACAATTGAATCGGGTGCAATTAAACTTACAGGTATCCCGCAGTACACAGGGTTTCATTCATCATTGTATGCAGTGTCACTCAAAAAAAAAGAAAGATTGTTACACTGGACAAGCCAGTATTCATTGGTATGGCAATTCTTGAGTTATCAAAACTGTTGATGCTTGAATTTTATTATGATTACTTCAAACCAAAGTATCCTGAATGTCGTCTGCTATCCACTGACACTGACTATGATCATTGACGGTGCCTACTGAAGACTTTTATGAAGACATGAAAACAGAGTTACACATGTATGACACGTCTGACTACCCGCCTGAATTCTACCAGCACTTTTTTGTTTAGTTATCATTGTGCGTGCGCGCGTGCGTGCGTGTGTGTGTGTGTGTGTGTGTGTGTGTGTGTGTGTGTGTGTATGTGTGTGTGTGTATGTGTGCACGTGTGTGTTGCTTTACTGTTTTTGTTTTAGTAACACACACTACGTTAGCAAACGCACACACTAGCACACACATAGACACACAAACAGACACACAAACAAACACGCACACACAGACAGACACACAAACACGCACACACAGACAGACCGACACACACACAAACACGCACTCAAGATCTTGAAAAATGTGTGTTATTTCAAGTTACTTATTGAAACATCGTTCTGACATCACCTTTGGTTCCCCCCCCCCCCCCAACCCCTCCTCCCATTCCCGCTTGCGGTACTGCTACGCATGTTGTGTCAAAAACATTACTAGAGCTGCAACTCCTCATGAAACGCTCCGCAAACCATCTGATGATTTGAATTTCTTAAAAATCGAGTGTCTTAGAAGAGACAATGAAATGAAAATTGCTTCATCAGTTGAAATGTTTAGAATCGAGGGTAGGTGAGCTTTTCTTGCAAAATTTAATTTTAAACAATTCTCGCTCAAAATGAATGTTTTGGGTTGCATTTGAAAGAGAAATGATTCACCTTTTCACGATAGTAATCGGAATGTAAATCACTGACTGACGAATTGACGACATGCGTCTGAAACTGGTATAAGCGATTTCCTAGGGGGTGCATGTCTTATTCAGACCACAACAGCAACAGTTTTCTTTCAAAATAAAAATCATTTGCAACATTTGGAGATAAATGAATTCCCTTTTGAATGGTGCAATCAGATTTACAAAGCTCCAAATGAAACGCGAGCAGTGCGTGAAAATGAAAATGTTACCTTGCAACTTCGATTTGGGGGGGTGTCGCTTTCAAAGGGTTGTAATTTAAAGGCAACGCAACATAAAAAGATGCGGTTTAGCGTGTTGTAGTCACAAGTGCGTAATCGTTTTCGTGATGCAGTCAGAATTTTTAAATCTTCATTCATTAAAAGATATCGTCTCTAAAGCTTTGCAAATTTTTATTTGATGCGTAGTGTATGTACATATGTAGGGATATGTTTCATATCAATGCGTAACTAAAAACAAAACAAACAACAACAAAAAACGTCACTTGTTTGTTTTATTTTTCTCCCAACCGCCTACATTTTGTCCATGAACTCTTTGAAAGCTGGGTGGAAAAATTTCCGTGCATACTGTACTGGTTTTATTGTTCAGATCTTTATGTCCTATGTTTTCGTTGTCTTAACTCTTTTATCATCAGACTTATCAAGACCCTTTTTCATAACCGTTTCAACTTGCATTTGATGATTTATTGATTTAATAGTAATATTCTGAATTGCTGGTTGGGGAATGTCGTCAGTATTCATGCTAATCTGAAACAGCCTATGATTTAGTAAGTTCATCCTTTTTACACAACGTTTCAGCAGATTTATACACATTTAGAACTTTATTCTCGATGTGTTGAATGCACGAACTGTGACCTAGCACAGCAAACATCATAAGTATAGGCACTCCAAGTGGAATGATAGCTATATTTCTACAGCCGGTACACATTCTTGCTTACATAAATATTTTGAAAATATTTTTCTTTTTTTTTTTGGTGTGATTTGTAAGCTATTTGTATAATGCAGTGGCCGATTTGCACCTTCAAGTTTTTAAAAGACATTGCCGCTTATCCCTAGGCTTACTCTAAAAATAAAAAAAGCTTTCAGTTCTGTCTGATTATTTTTCAACTTGCTTTGGATCTCACTCTTTTACAAAAAAAAAAAAAAAAAAATAAAATAAAATTATAATCATCGTATTATCCTCTATGGCTTTACTGATAATTAAATTCATGCTGGCGAGTTTTGCTGCAGCTAGAGTACTCAGTGCCTAGTATTTCTGTAGCGGCTGTTTGTCTACTGTTTCTAGAGTTGATGTTCCAAGCAGCATAACCAATCCAACACCTTCTATAGCAATTCCGATGACACTACCTATACCCGTAGCGAACAGACCAGTTCCGCCTGCTGAAAGACCCGCTCAAATAATAGCCATTTGTACATATCAATTACGAACAATATTGAAAGCTATACTGTATCGTCGTTGGCATTTTGTGTATTTTGAAATTTTGCTTTCCAGATACTTAACTGTGTCCACTATATTAGTTAATCTGAATGAATCAGCTGTAGGCATGTTTTCCAATAGCTTCGACATCTTTTTAATTGTAATTATTTTTTTAAGTTTCAAATACACTTTTCAGCTCTTCGGGGATGTACAGTTTGTTCACAAAGTAAAATGAAATTAGGTCTATACTTTTAAGGTTGATATTTTTAAAACTGTTGAGAGTGGCAGGATCAGTCCACTACTACTGTATATGGACTGCTTGTTAGAGTTAGTTATTGGGGTTTAACGCCGAGCAGGCGACTAAAGCCATCTCACGGCGGGAAGGTCTGGTCTGGTCAGCCAGATTAAGAGAAAGCTCTTAAACATGAAGTAAATACAGTTTAAAAGTAAGCTTAGCTGAAAAAGTCACACAGGTCAATCGGACATTTCTACAGACTTGTAGAACTTTAGGTGTGTCATTAACTTTTTTATAGTAATAACTATTTTGGATCTTTCCTTCGAAAGATTTTCCAGCTGACCTTAATGCCATGTGAAATTTCAATTTCCTTTAGCCCACGTGCAGGTCTCATTGCAATTTCAAATACTATTAATTGTTGCTTCACTACACAGCGCACGCCCTCTGCACGCACGATCGTCGGTTCCCCCCCCCCCCCCTCCCAAATATGCTAAATTGCTATATATTTTAATGATCGTTGAACAGCAGAATAATACAACGAAATAACCGGAAAGAAAGCAGCACAAAATTGGGAGCAGTTCTTCTTTCAATTACACGTCCGTGCCGGCTTGTGTTAATCTAAAAATCGTGGACTTCGGGCACGGCTGTTGGCCATGTGGCGGCAAGGGTCGCAGTGGAATGATCTGCCTGAGTGCCGGGTGGAAATATGGGAGGGGGAAGCGCCGCGTGCCGTCCGCACTGCGGTGGTCAGTGTTTATAAACAGGCGTGGTCTGTTGGGGAAAAGGATACTGGTAGTAGCTTGTCATGATATGTTACTAGTAGTATAATACTAGCAGGTCGAGCGAAACCCGCCGCCATTGTCATTTTGACAGCATAGCGAGTACGAAATGTTATTCTATTTTCTCGTGAAAAATTACGTCAAAGGGATGCAGGTACATCACACCGGTGACCTCCAGTATTGTGATACACTGATAGCGGTCAGCCGAGTTCAAAACGAGGCCGATGCAGACGATAAATCCGTGACTCGGGTACAAAAACAACACACCCTCCAAACGATGAATTTCGATATTTGGCATTATATTTATAGCATAAAGCTATAATATAGTACACAAAGGACCCATGCAGAAGTATCACCCTGTTAAATTGTGTCCTTAATTTTTGTCTGCCAATGTCAATTATTTCGTCTTGCGGATCTTTACAGTTATACTCTTAAACGACTGTTTTCTCAGTTCTTTTGTCATAATTTTCATCATCTGCTTGAGCAAGTTTCTCTTTTTAAGTCCCTTGTATTTATAGAAGGGACTTTTTTTTTATTTTTAGGACGGGTCGCGGCGAGGTGAATTTAATAGCATGTCCATGATTTCAAAGGCGGGCAGGCGGCCTAAACCTCTGACAATTGAAGTAACAAGATAAAAATTACGCTAACCTCGCTGCTGAACGTACATGTGTGTATGTATGTATGTATTATGCATGTATGTGTGTGCGTATGTATACTAATGGTCAAAACGTAAGGGTCACCCCACTTTTTGTGTCATTGTTTATCGTCGCAAGTAAACAAGAGAATCTCCAATATTTATGTACACTCAAGCTTGAAACTTGGCGAAATACTTTCTTTGTAATTGAATGAAGACATAAACAACCGTTTATGGGAAGTCGGTTGACCCAGATTAAAGTCTGCAATTTTTTACATATACTAATGGTCAAAACTTCAGGGCCACATTTTATCGCAGACGCACCGACAACACCAAACAAATAATGTAAGAATACTTGGAGTCAGTACTTTGCTAATTTATTCAGTAACAATATCATTTAACTTTTTAGTGCAGTCAAGCAATTGTAACAACAGCGATACGTTAGAATGTTCACCCACCCCTCATTTGAAATGTCACACAAGATTGGTCCAGTCAGTAGCGAGTGTACCCACCGTTTGCAGCCAAGCATTCAATGCAGCGTTGACGCATGGAGTTCACCAGGGTTCGGAGAACATGTTGTGGGATCGCTTCTCACTCTTGACGCATAAACTGAGGCAGCTGGGGGACGCCTTGAGGTGGTTGCTGACTACACATTGCCCCAGCACGTCCCAGAGGTGCTCGATGGGAGCCAGATCAGGTGAATGAGTTGACCACTCCATTCTCATGATGCCCCGTTGCTCAAGGTACTCATCCACCACACGGGCGCGATGAGGTCGAGCGTTGTCGTCCTGCAGAACAGCATTGTCGCCTATGGCTTGGAGAGCTGGCTGGATGAGGGGCTGCACAATCTCGTTCCGAAAGCGCAGTCCAGTCAGGGTGTCTCGGATAACGTGGAGGGGGGGGGGGTCCTGCCTTCCCTGCTGAAGCCTGCCCAGATCATGACTGAGTATAGTTCGTAGCGATCCACCTCTTGGACGCATCCATCCGTGAATTGCTTGCCCTGGCGTCTCCAGACCCTCACCCTGCCGTCGTTGAAGGACACAGTGAACCGTGACTCATTAGTAAAAAGAACCTGAGTCCACTGGAGTCTGTTCCACCTTACATGTTCAGTGACGACACCAGGCAACCTGGGCTCTACAATGATAATGATAATGATTCTTTATTTTACAACGGTGAAACTTTTGGCTGGCACAACCATTTTTCGAACTTGCGGTTTAGCTGGAGTGAGGGGTATTCTCACTGCTGCTCTGCCTGAAGTCATGCCAATTTCGCGCAGACGTCGGCAAACTGTGCTTTTGCTGACGTTAACGTTTGCAGCTTGCATCAGTTGACATCACAGAGTGGTTGACGTGACAGTTTGGTCGCGCAGAGCAGCCACACAGAGGTATATGTCCTCCCTTCTGCTGGTGCAGCGCGGCCGTCCTGAGCAGGGTCGTCGTTCTGCCCTTCCAGTTTCTTGAAATTGTGCCATCAGCCTCTGGATCACTGAATGGGACACCCGAAGGCGTCTCCCAACTTCTCGTCCGGAAATTCCATCCTGAGGTTATGCTAGCCCCCGGCCTTGATCTACTGGCGTTAGGCTTCGGTCGCGGTGGCATGGTTAGGAAAGTGACAATTATGCCCCTACTGTACCGGTATTTGTAGCGAAACAGAAGTGCTCAGTGTTCACGACTGACCCCTTTAGCACGTGCGTCACGACTTTACCGAGTTTTTCCACCAATAACGCACAGATTTTCACAAAAACTGACGATGTGTTGACGTGCATTTGACACGTTCGTGGAACTTGATGAATTGTTGTCTATTGTTCCCTGTACAGTGAACTGTCTAAGTCAACTTTTAACCGATTTGGATCGAAAGAACATTATATTTTATTAGCGTACTTGCTACGATAAACAATGACACCAAAAAGTGGGGTGGCCCTTAAGTTTTGACCATTAGTATATATTTACTTGAAATTTTGGATATAACTTGTTTTGATAAAGACATTGGATGAGACTTCTTTAGTAAAAGTTAATTATTTTCACAAAAGAATTAACTTGACTTCTAGAGAAAGTCAGAGAGTGACGGTGACGTAACTGACATTGACATTATACTCTAAATATGACGTAATTCTCTCTAGCGCACCCTGGTCTCTCTTTCTCACAGATATGCGCGCATCTCTAAGAGGCATAGATCCACCTGTGCTGGGAGAGTTTGCTTTCGGTCACTTTCTTAGCGCCCCCTCTCTTTCCTATCTCTTTTTGTGTGTGTGTGTGTGTGTGTGAGCTTTGGCCACAGTAGATCTATGATCACTGGTCGATCATGCACATTTCTCTCACCTGACAGTGCTATAACCTACTTTACTTTGTAACCTTCCTAAAATATTAGCACTGGCAGTCTCCCATTTCCTTTTCATTTATCACTACAATATCGACTGCAACCCCTTCCCCCCTTTTGGTAGGTTCTCTTTTAGGGTGCATGGAAATTTAACTCTAGGTGGTGGCATGGAATGTATGCCCCTGCAGACACCACAGTAAAATGTGGTTGTCATTGCAGGTAAGCAGAATTTCCTGCCTCCTCCAGTATTGCCGATGGTGTGCTGAAGAGGTCGCCAAGACCGAAACCGCTGTCCACCCCGGCTAAATATCTGGACCCCCCCTTGGGGGACCTAGATTTAAATTTCCATGCACTGAGTGGCTGGAACAGTGGATATGTGATACGCCCCCCCCCCCTTTCGGGGGGGGGGGGGCTTCCATATGCATTGCTTTCGGTCACTTTCTTAGCGCCCCCTCTCTTTCCTATCTCTTTTGTGTGTGTGTGTGTGTGTGTGTGTGTGTGTGTGTGTGTGTGTGTGTGTGTGTGTGTGTGTGTGTGTGTGTGCTTTGGCCACAGTAGATCTATGATCACTGGTCGATCATGCACATTTCTCTCCCCTGACAGTGCTATAACCTACTTTACTTTGTAACCTTCCTAAAATATTAGCACTGGCAGTCTCCCCTTTTCTTTTCATTTATTAGAAGAATACTGTCAAAACTTCATGCCCCACTACCCACTGAATCCAGTTTTAACGGTTTAATAACCCCATGGATATGAAAGCGTTTGAACGCATCTGTAATGAATTTAACATCAGCTCCAAGTATGACTTTGCACAAAAGCTCGATGATCACCACAACCATTGTATTATGCTATGAATCACAGACAATACCCTCAAGACTACTACCTCGGTTACACCTCATTATCATCAAAAAGTACAATAGAACAAAAAGTCTAATGCCTGGACCACATTTATATTAGACAGAAGTGACGGGTTTACTCAAGCGGGAGTCGAACGCATTAATGAGTCTTTAAAAACATATGTGTGGTGTTTACTAGGAGCACAATCACTAACAAAATCAAACATATTAAATGGCAGTGGCAAATTTGAAGCACAAAAACCATTTTTTTACAAACATGGAAGATGCCATAAACTCAGCAGTAGATCTCCCCAAAAGCATACAACGCTATCAAGACATTTTCAGATATGCCAGATCAAAAGTTGACTTTGTAGTTGGCATTGGGTTATACATGTTACCATCTGACCTTCAACTTCAAATCGGAACAATAACAAATTATAATAATGAAATAATTGTTGCAAAGGCTGATCAGAAATTAGGACAATAAATCAGTAAACTTAGGTCCAACAACCACACATTTACAGACACCATCGTCAACGCTTGCGCTAATAACGCCAGTTACATCAGCACTGGCACCAGAACCAACATCACTTACAACAACACCCTTACAGCCAGTAACACCCAGACCAGATGCTAGAACCAGCACCGGCAAACACATGTCAAAGAGAACTGCATTGGTAATAGGCCTTCCTGGATTAGGAATAATACTTATTTACCCGTTTCATTAAATAGCCGGCGATTAACCCTCCTACTGTCACCAGAAATACCGACACATGCTCCGCCATACACCCAACTACCTTTCCTGCTGTACTTATCAACCAACTGACAACACTCCCTATTATGCTGGGCAAAGCATCCATTGCTTTCATAGCCAATTTCTTAAGCGTCTGATATATGTGACAGTTGTTTTTTTACCCACGTCTGTAAGTCTTTTGAGTCAGACGGAGCTGGAGGGGCCGGCAGAGCTGGAGGAGACGGAGTTAAACCACCACCAGAGACAGCCAAAACAACAGTACTGATAATAAACCCAAGAGCAGTAATTAAACTCGCAATTGTGATACCCTGCTCTCTGAAAAGTGTTTTCAATCTCTCAGCCAAAGGTGCGTTTCATGAAGTATTTTCTGAATAGTTTCTCTAATCAGTTCAGCGACGAAGTCCTAGCCAGCGACTTGTCGCAAGTTGGAAGCACAGCTGTTAAATGTCACCCGAGTGAGTCACGCAGCTAAAACATAACAATGCCACATACCCTGACACTGTTGGAGTAGGCAGACTGAGAACAGTCCCTCCCATTTGGCCAAGGGCATACAGCAAACGTACTCGTGGCGTTATCTATGCATGTTAATGTAACAGAGAAGTAGAGTTCGCCATTGATGTGTGATGTGAGTGGTACTGACAGTTCGTAATCACAGTATATAGAAGAGCGTCCCCCTTCCTGGTTATCGACGTAAATAACAAAAAGTATAAGCAGGATTCAAGGGCTTAAGGAAATATTTAGAAGTAAATGTACTGCCATTTACCTGAAGCTGAAATATGCTGACGGCGGTTTCAAATACACTTGTCTGTTAAATCTCCGGCAAGACCCATGTACCGTTAGGTTTCACAACTGCACAACCTTTTAGTCTGAAACATCGTACTTTACAATGAATTCCAAGGTCTCCCTGTAAATCAAAGATTGTATATAGTTAGCTTTTAAATTTTGCTGTAATCGAAGGTTGCTATTGTTTTGTCATTCGTTAGTTACTGTTGTTTTTCTCAGTGGTGTGCAACAAACTCAAGTTTTCACTTTAAACGGTCCATTGCTGACCATTTCGTGATCCGTGCCGGAGAGTGATCGCGTGGTGATTATTTAACCGCTGGGATCGAAAGCCCGCACAGTTTTCGTCCACTTACCTGCCTCACTGACCTCGTAATTATTTGAGTCACTTCGTACCGGATGTGTCATCAATCGCAACTTCGCTGGGACAACCGTGTTTGAATTTGTTAGCATTTAAAAGATCTCGCTTGTTGCTTTTGTTGTTTTGATTGCATGCTTATTTCACGCTTTTCTTGCAATTCCCTGCCATAATGTTGCATACTGTGGTAAATCAGTCATGGGAATCTGTGATGCTCTACAATAATGTTCTTAATGTTGTTTTGTTCTTGTTGGGTTTTTCTTTTTAATTTAGTTGATGCTTCAGCGTTTGATGTTATATGAAGGTTGCTACTGTTTGTATGAAGTAAAATTGTACACAAAATTTCTAATAATGTATTCACTACGGTTTCAACTATCGTCTTATCTGCAAAAGGGATTGTAACACTTGCACATTGTCATTTGCACACTGCACACGTCAAGTTCAGTATTTCTTCACAGAGTTCTAATGCAGGTATGTTGTATGTCGTGTGTGTGCAAAAATCACAATTCAGTTTTTAAGTATCTTAATGATTTAAAAAAAAAAAAGTATTTAATGATTTTATAAAATTGTTATATTTGTCATACCAAAAATATATGTGATAGTATCCCTCTTCTTCTCTTTTTATTTCAGGGATTCATAACGTGCATCGATGTCTTTAAGGAGCTTACCAACTCTTTCACACCTTAACTCTACGAAGATGGAGATGGTGTTTGGCTTTCGTTTGAGGAATTTTTACAGTTTCTTAGAAATAACATCGAAAAATCGGACACTGCCACAAATTTAATAAGAAGAGACAATCTTGTTCGAAAATTCAAGAAAGCGTCAGAATTCAGAGATGGCGTGGGTCTGGAATGCAAGAAAATAACTGTGGAGGCAGTTAATTTAATTTAAATTAATTTTCAATGGATGTCGATACAAATGATTAAGAGAGGTGTATTTCGTGTTCTCAGTTGGAAGCAGAAGGAGCTTCTGTGCATTGGAAAACGTTAGATACGATAAAGGATTGGAAATACTTCGTGCCATTACAGTTTCAGTTGCTTCTGGAGACGTTTATAAGCAAGATGTCTGTGGAAAAAACAACAGACAGGGATGCATTCACCAGGAAAAAACTGCGGCGCCTGTATTTGGCATTTCATGGACTCTTGAATCTCAGGGACAGAAGCTATTGTGGTGTTTTGAAAGACGTTCTCACTGATCAACTGACATACCACTCTGCATCGACAGTGTTTTCAATAACATCGCAAGCAGGACTCACGAGAAGCATGAGGGATGCTGAAAGACGTCTGAAGAGAGAGGCAAACGAAACCGACTGTCATTTGAACACATACCTCCGTCGACATGCAGTACTGCACAAAAGTCTTCGAGACTGTTTCCTCGTATTGTGTTTGCGGCGACTCCAGGTCCTCCCAAATTTGCACAATACCCTAAAGACTCGGAGGTAGTGGACAGCTGGCACGAAGACGGTTGTCACGGTATTATCACTAACTGTCGATGCATGCAGCCGACCCACCTCACTACTGCCGATGTGGACATGGTTTTGCTACGGACGTCAGCAGAGGAATCAGCCCAGCTGTCCAATTTCGCGACATGGTCTTTGGTTCCAGGGAAAGAGGAAAAGAGGTAGGCCGAGAAACTCCTGGCGTCGAGACCTCCAAGCAGACATCAAGAGACTGGGAACCACCTGGAGTAGAATCGAAGGAGAAGCACAGGACAGGAGTTGCTGGAGGTCTCTCGTCGATACCCGGGTAGGGGTGACAGGCGTAAGTAAGTAAGTATGGTCTTTGGTCTGTCTGCAATTTGGCAAGAAGTGAATGTCGAAATGGGTGGAATCATTCAGACCTCAGCGTCATCGGCGTTGCGAGTACACAAAGAGGAGAACTGAACGGTACGTAAACTGTTGCCTCTGTATTTCTCTCTTTTGGTCAGTTTGTCTGCTCGTCAGGTGGTGTGTGTTTGTTTTTTTTGTGTGTGTATGTGTGTGTGTGTGTGTGTGTGTGTGTGTGTGTGTGTGTGTGTGTGTGTGTGTGTGTGTGTGTGTGTGTGTGTGTGGAGACAGACACTACACCATCGAAAACCCCTTTTGTCAGCCACACGTTATGTGTTATATGTTACACATTTCTTGTGCAGATGCCGTCTTTGATGAGTCCCTGGATTCTTCGTTTTCGAAAACTTCTGACCATATCTGGAATTGAAGAATTTCGCATCGAGGAAACAAAGGCAGAACAAGAAATTGCTATTCTCAATCAGAGCTTAAAAGAACTCCTTTTAAGCGACAACGCGAACAGTACAAATCACGATCTTACAGAAGCTGCGTCTTCTCCTGGCTTTCGCATTTACAATCCACCGCCTCTTCTGACGCGTCACCCGCCTCTGTACATCGGCAAAGACGACGATATCTCCAAACTGAGAGAAATAATCTCCGACGTCATCAAAAAGAGTGGGAAAGATGCCACTTTCTTGAGAGACAAAAGTCGGATTTTAGGCGCACCAGACCACAAAATCGCAAATAACTTGTTCCGGCTGATGGAGGAAGACGCCCGATTCAAGATAATCCTACCTGAGTTCCCTGTCCTTCATCTTCGAAAATAAAAGATTGTCAATCTCTTCGGTGCTTACAAGGAGGCAGGACTCTGAAGAGGCAGACTTCAACCGAGTTGTGAGGCCGGAAAACATCGACAGCTGCACAAGACTTGTTAGGAGACTAGCAACAGCTAATCCACATCGCCTTCATTGTAAAGTTCCTAGAAAGCTTGCTGCCAGAGAATGTCAAGGAACTATGTAGTGAACTTGGACAGAGCCAAATCCAAGAGAGGTGGAAAGCCCAATATGAGGAGTTCGTTGATAGAAGGAAGGATGAAAACGCCACTTTTGCCCTTCATGTGGACATACTCAACCATTGCGAAGAAGTTTTGGTCATTGCTCTCGCTGAAAGGATCGGTGGACAGCAGGGCTACCAGTTACTGTTGGCTGTAGTGAAGAGGTCTCTCTCGTTCTCTTTTCGGATTCTGTGTGCAGCTACTCATCGAACATTATAGCGCCGGGACATTTCATCGCAGAATGAAAGAGACATTATTTTCACACCCTATCGATCCAGCAGCAT
Source organism: Semisulcospira habei (assembly GCA_036245525.1). Taxonomy (NCBI): domain Eukaryota; kingdom Metazoa; phylum Mollusca; class Gastropoda; family Semisulcospiridae; genus Semisulcospira; species Semisulcospira habei. The sequence goes on from BTPG01000002.1 coordinate 79,666,698, forward strand.
GAGGAATTTTGGTCTGGACTCGCAGAGAGAAATGGATCACAGAGCTGCTTTGAAAGGATTCCGTCCGAGAGGAACTGTGCCTTCCATCTTCCCACGCTGGTGGACAAGTTTGAAGAATTAGAAGAAATAAGAACTAACAGCGAATCAACAGCTGAAGACGCAAATTTTGACATTACTTTGAAATTAACAGACACAGATCTCCAATACATAATTCCAACTGCAAAGATGATTATCAAAACTGTCAATCTCTCTGCAGACGCGGATCCACAAACCCCATTTAATGAGTATGCGCAAAATCCCGTTCCGTTGACACTTGCTGCTTTGGACAGGAACACACAGGAAGCCGGAGAATATTTAGTTTGGCGGTTTCTTGTCGCCAGAAAGATGCTCGGAGCAACAGAAGCTGACTGCCCTTCGATCAACCCAGTACGCGCCCCGAAAGAGCTCCTGGCGAAGCTGAAGTCAACGAAAAGCGTCACTATCAAGCGAATGACTTGCAGAACAACAGCGCTTTCTTCCACCTCCGAAAAACGAGAGAAGAAGAGGCAGCTTACGGTTAAAAAGTTAAAAAGAAAACCAAGAGAATTTAGTGCTTTTCTTCTGAAAGGAATACTTGTCAGGCGATTCTCCTGCCAGATTGTTCCAAATCAGACAAGGCTGTGGGCATCAAGAACGCCCTACTTTCTGTCCTTGCCGAAGAAGGTTTCCTTGTTTCCTTGAACGCCAAGATGCTGCCATCAGAAATGGCCAATCGAACCAGTATCGCCATCGTCGATTTTTCTGGCGTCACGTTCTAAACTTTCGCTGGATCTGGAGTTACATACTTAAAACACGTTGAGCAAAATATCTTTTCGAAGATTTTTAGAAACTATAAAACCTTGCGACGTGTCATCTTGACCAAAGAGAAGTACTCGTTCACGCCTGATGATTTGAAAGTTGCAACAAGACAACGCCGACACAGAGAGATGAAGAGTTCCATTGCTCACCTGAAGGATCCATCAGAGATGATTGACAGCAGCACGTTCGACAGAACAGCAGTCACGTCGACGTCTAGTGGTAAACAAGCCATAAGTACGTACCTGGCAGCAAACATCGGCCAGGTGGATATCAGAAAAGATGTCATCATCGACATTGACAGCGAATATCATACCGCCGACGCCTGCGGAACAAAGTTTGCTGTGCCTCTTCGATCCATCTTCAGTGCAGACGGCTACCAGTCATCCATTCTTTTGCAGTCTGTCCAGCAAAGAAAAGGCGAGGCTGGACTGGCTGGTTGATGTTGTGCCAGACCTCAGACCAGGAGAGAGCATCATTTCTTTAGTGACTTCTGCAGACATAGAGGCTAATTCATCTCTTTGTCGTCAGCAACAGGTGGCCGGAAAATCGGATGGTTCATTCATACACCCTTTATGTCGTGCTACAGAAGACCAAGGGACATTACGACACCTACAACATATGGAAAAGACGCTGGGATGAAGGTTGCCATAACCTTGTGCATGGGTGGTAATGATTTCCTGCCGACATTTTTCAATATTTCTCATGCAAAGCTACTACAGACGGTCTCATCTCAGGGTTACTATCACACATTGTTCCCCTTTGTGGCAGATGGCGATAAAGGCTATTACACAGGTGGATCCATCGACAAAGAAAGGTACTTGGAGTTGATGAAAACCTTATACTGTCCGCCGCGCTGCAACCCCTCTCAACTGTCAGTTGAGTCGGTCAGACAGTACAGTATTAAGGACCCCAAATAGTCTACCTTCAATAACGAACAGTTGTGGATGCCATCAGTACCAGTGTTACATCTCATCGCAGATCTCATCGACCTACAGATCGCATATCTGTTCACTGCCGGCGACCACGCCTCTAGTTTGCCAGATTTCCTGTCTTCTGGATGCCTTGTCAAACGAGCTGATGGCCAAGTAGACTACAACTTTGACTCCGAAATGAGAGTTGAAGACAAGCAGGACCTTCTTCAAATCCCAGAAGCTGTCCTTCAGGGCTTGATTCTTCGGGCCAGCAGACAAGGATCGAAACACCGCATGCAAGACACCCCACAAAAAGGCGAGCGTCGAAAGATAAAGCCAGTGACATTTACTCCAAAGGTACTCTATCACTGCTTAATTTTGTACCAAGAGTTGCGAATAAAATACTTATTATACGTGTATACGACGAAACAATAACACGAGAAAGTCATCAGCCAGAAACACAATAACGTGGTACATTACACTAGACTAGCAAACACAGAAATATGGGTATTATTTGGTTGAAACCGGATGTAATCATAATGGCAATGAAGAATTGTCAACGTTGGAACATAACAAAAGTTGTGTGCCTTCAATCGTTACGGTTCCAAAAGGTTTATTCTAACGTCGATTGAGCCGTGACAGTTATTGTAGCTTGTACATGATCATACAAGAAGATTTTGTTCGAGCTAACGACTGTCTTTGTTCTTATGTTTGAACTTTTATAATTGCAGAAACAGTAACAAGTAGAACATATGGAGCTGGACAGCAGCGAGACAGGGAGTTCTTCAGACGCAACATTGAACTATGGACTTGTGAATATAACACTGAAGATACTGAATTAGTAACAAACGTTGCACTCATACACCGAGATATGGCGGTACCTTACCAGCCCAGTATTACCACCGACTTCACCTTTAATTGTACTTAAAGCTCTAAACTTTTTTATGTCAGTTGTACTTTCCCTTGTCTGTATTTTTCAAATAAGTGTCCATTGCTGTCAAAATCAAACTGATTAGAATATATGACGTCTGGACGACTTCCAGCGCTGTCATAAAAAGAGTTCACTTTGTTTTCTAAAAGTTTGTGGCGTAAACTAAAAATATTTCTTGTATCTGTTGTACTATTATTATTCAATATCATGGTCAAATCCTCTAGCTGCCATTGCTTTTATTAATTTTTATTTAATTTTTTTTTTGGCATAATAAAATGACATCATCCTATGGATCGAAGTTACACCCATACAGAAAACTACGTGAACCTCTTGGTGTTAAGGGTATTAGGCAATCAATTGTTATCACAAACAATCAAAACCAAACTCTTACTGTCAAGTTTCCAAACCTAGGTCCAAGTGATGTCATTGTTCCTGGTACTGCACGCCTTGCTTTTAATATCGAATATATAAGCTCGTTTGACGGCATCCAGAAGAGAGGAAATCTGGCAAACTAGAGGCATGGTTGCCGGCAGTGAACATATGCGATCTGTAGGTCGATGAGATATGCGATGAGATGTAACACTGGTACTGATGGCATCCACAACTGTTCGTTATTGAAGGTATAATAATTCAGTATCTTCAGTTTTATATTCACAAAAGTCCATAGTTCAATGTTGCGTCTGAAGAACTCTCTGTCTCGCTGCTGTCCAGCTCCATATGTTCTACTTGTTACTGTTTCTGCAATTCGAATTAATATCGAACTTTATCAGAATCAGACGTGAACTAGTTGACAACCTAGGCAGAGCAATTATTAGAGCTATTAAAGTTAAACTTGAAGGCAAAGAAGTGTTTAGTCTCTGTGGGAAGAAACGCCATGTTTACCAAGGCATACAGAATCGATCCAGGAAATAAATCAACCACCGCAGTCAAGGACGTTATATTGGCAGAAACATATGGAACCAGATTTTACATTCCACTTGAATTAAAAATCCTAACAGCACATTTGTCTTATTACCAAGGATTGATTGTACATTGCTTAACGTCCCGACAGCAACAAGGCTTTCTCAGGACGTGCCTGCACTGCTTGTGGAAAAAAAACTAAACAGAACATTGAATGTATGTCGCCAGCCGGTCAAATACATTAAATAAACCTAACACATGGGCCTAAATAAAGCTAAGACCATTTAGCAACACACATCCAATATCAAGAGCTACAGGCAGTGCAGACAGTAGGGAGAGTTTTAAAAAGGCAAATACAGGTGAATGGACAAAGAGTAGACAGAAACACATGCCCCAGAATAGAGAGATAAACCCACCCTGTGGGGCTGACCAGGGTGACCCTGGGAACTAAAAAATACCTAACCCCACCCAAGTCCCCCAGGGCAGACCCGGGTGGGGCCTTATTACCAAGGAGCACTGAATGACCGTCTAAGTTTTGAACTAACCTTTAATAGTTATCAAGTCATCTGATCTCAGTGCAACATACAAGATCTCAAACATTTCTTTGGAATATTAAATTGTCACACATGCTCATCTAGCTACTGTAATTCAAAATCAGTACCAATCAAGACTTCCAATTTATTATAACCGTGTGATAAGACAGTTTAAAGTTACTTTTTCTCCCCGAGATCAAGCATCTCAACACAGTCAGAAAACTGTCTGCAACAGATACTGCTGACGGTATTATGTATGGGTCCTTTCTGTATTAACTTAGAGCTTTAATGCAATGCCAAATGTCGAAATTCATCGTTTGGTGGGTGTGTTGTTATTGTACCCGGGAGCGCAAATTATTGTCTGCATCAGCCTCGTTTTGAATTTGTGCATATTTACTAGCCTACGTCACAAGGCAGAACCCGGTCAATACTGCAGACGAGGTCATCGGTGTGGGTACACACATCAGTGTACACTCATGTACTGATATTCTCCGGCATCCCTTTGACATAATTTTCCACGAGAATGTAAATTACCCTTCCATACTCGCTATGCTGTCAAAATCAATGCGGGTTCTGCTTGACCTGCTACCCTGACCCTGAGTAACGATCGTGCTGGGGGCGTGGCTTGCTCGACTCGGTGACAAAAGCGATGTTAGTGCCGCAATTTTGACACACACCGTAGTTTTCATATCATTGCAGCATTGTGACAGCTTTGAAGACTGCCTCAGATAAAACGATGTAATATCCAGCAAACACGAACGAGACATTGTAAAAAACAAACTGAAATCAACTAAGCATCTAAAGCTTATTTTAAAGACAGAGCAGTCCACTGGGGATGGATTAGTAAATTAATTAGTCTTTTGTTTTGGTCATAAAAAAATGATGGACAGACAAACCATGCTTCAGAGATGTTGAGCACTTTAGGACTTAAGAACACATGTTAAACAGCCGTTTGCGCCTGGCATAAAACTCTCAACACCAACAGTGATATACATGACATGTAATGTGACTTTGGAATATGCTATGAGTACAACTGTTGATTTTAGGACACATACCTTTAAAGTTAATGATTCTAACTGTGGCTGGCACTGTGTGAACACATATTCCGACAACTATGTAAACTACATGATTATATTGAACGTGTTACAGTCAATAAAGTGGTATTACACCTGCAGCGTTAGCGACGCCAGTGGTAATATTTTTATATTATTATTTTGCCTGTGAAATAAAAATGACTGACATCGTGATCGATGTAACAGACTGCTTCAGATATATCCAGCACTTTGATCAGTTAAGAACAGATTTCAGACAACCAGACATAACGCCAATATCAACACCAACGATGATATACGTGTCATATAATACGACTTTACAAATATTTGAGGAGCTACCATTTGTACAAGACACATACTTTTGAAGTTG